>CM033449.1:91578950-92203950 GCA_019425775.1 Rafetus swinhoei | reverse complement strand
AGCCAATCTCTTGAGCCTCTTAGTCTCCCTATGGTCAAAATTTTATCACTAATTTTCTCATATGGAATCCTGGCTTTCATAGAAGCTAGCACCCCCCACAATTTATTAATCCTGGGGCATTTTATACTATCTAAACATGAGCAATACTCAACAGTTTTTGAATCAGCCCTTAAATAATGTTTTGATAACTCAATAAGGTACATGCTGTTCTCTGAAATGGAAAATGTGAAGGATTTAAAAAATAGCATCTTGTTCCTGCCTAGTAAAATTGAGAATGTTTCTTTTTTTTCTTTTTATATATACTCAGATGTCCCATGACCCCATTAAAAAAACCATGATTTTAGAGGAGAGGTATAGAAAGCGTCTGAAATATTAGAGAGCTTTTAGATCTTATTATCTCAGAATGTGGCTCAATAAGCTAGCCTGCTTTTTAACTAAATATCTTTGTAAACTCGTCTAAACATTCTTTTTGGTGCTATCAGAAGCTAGTTACAAATTGCATGGAATTCTAAAAGAAAATATGCCATTTTTGAATGGATTGAAAAAAAAGATAAAAAGAGCAAAAAAAAAAAAGATTAAAGAAAAGCAAACACATCTTGACATTATTTTAACACTGCATAACAATAATAGACGATAGTCTTAAATATGGTTAAACAAATACAAATTGGAATGTTTATACAACACTTTCAAAAACTGAGTAGGAACTACTATTGGATTTTGAATCTGATGTACTTTTTTCCATTTTTTTTTAAAGAAATTCCTCAGAAGTTTCAAGATATAATTTTACTGGAGAATATCTTCCGAAGGCTCTTTGTAGGACAACAGAGCCATTAATAATGCTTGTTATTGCATATGATATGATTTACGTTCAAGTCTAATGGCTTACAATCCATTTATTTTTTTTGGCAGTATGAGCAAATTAGCTCTGTTTTCCTGGCACAATTAGTTGCAGGTCCTTCATTTTCATTCTGCTGAAGACTGAAGGACAAATCTGTGATAACAGAATCAAGCACTTGGGTAGTCAGCTAAGATTTTTGTCTAGGAGCAATTTATCATGTAAATGGTGTCTGCTTTGTTTTATGGAAATTTGAAAACAGCTTTCTGCATGATTGAAGCCTTTGCCAATGAGAGGCCCTTCAAAATGTGACAAATGTGTCTTATCTCTGGGAGATGCTAAAAAGACTCAAACGATAAAACTATATATACACTTCCTATTTTTGTCAAAAGCATACACATATACAGCATCTTGGGGATTTAATATGCATAACAGAAACACAAAACTTTCTGCAGGTTGACAGAAAACAATTCCATTTGGGAAACTTCAGCAAAGACTTGTTTTTCAAATCTTAAATATTAGTAATATTTATCATGATAAGTAAATGCAAAATTGGATGCAATATTTAATTATTTTTATAAGTAACGTGACAGTGGTTTCTGAATGGGGAAAATATGTAAAATACAGCAGGGGTTCTTGAATCCTTTCATCATGTGGCTATATAAAGATTGCCACATAGATCCTTCTCCCTTTCAAGACTACTGAGATCATCTTTCCCATCTTCAATCATCTCAAGTTTCCCACCCACCCTCACCTTGTGGTTACCACACCAACTATGTACATTAAAAAGTTATATTAGAAAAGTACTAAAGATTTAGTACCTGAAATCAAAGAAAAAAATATGTATCCTCCGAACTCTCTGTGAGTAACTGCAATTTATAGCTTGTCCAACTTCACCCAAAGTATCACCAGAAATGTGACATCCACTTCTAGTTTTGCATATCTGTTTTCACAGAATCATAGAATCCTTGGGCTAAAAGGGACCTCAGGAGGTCATTGAGTCCAGCCCCCTCCCAAAGCAGGACCAATCCCAACTAAATCAACCCAGCCAGGGCTTTGTGAAGCTGAGACTTAAAAACCTCTAGGGATGGAGATTCCCCCACCTCCCTAGGTAACCCATTCCAGTGCTTCACCACCCTCCTAGTGAAATAATTGTTCCTAATATCCAACCTAGACCTCCCACACTGTAACTTGAGCCCATTGCTCCTTGTTCAGCCATCCATCACTACTGAGAACAGCCTCTCTCCATCCTCTTTGGAACCTTCCTTCAGGAAGTTGAATGCTGCTATCAAATCCCCCCTCAGTCTTCTCTTCTGAAGACTAAATAAGCCCAAATCCCTCAGCCTCTCCTCATAGGTCTTATGCTCCAGCACCCTAATCATTTTGGTTGTCCTCCGCTGGACCCTCTCCAATGTGTCCACATCCCTTCTGTAGTGAGGGCCCCAGAATTGGACACAATACTCCTGTTGTGATCTCACCAGTGCCAAATAAAGGGGAATAACAATTTATAATATGCTGGCAATGTTCCTCCTAATGCACCCTAATATGCCATTAGCCTTCTTGGCTACAAGGGCACACTGTTGACTCATATCCAGCCTCTCATCCACAGTAATCCCCAGGTTCTTTTCTGCTGAACTGCTACTTAGCCAGTCAGTCCCCAGCCTATAACAATGCTTGGGATGCAGGACTCTACAATTCTCCTTGCTGAACCTCATCAGATTTCTTTTGGCCCAATCCTCTAATTTGTCTAGGTCACTCTAAACCATATCCCTGCCTTCCAATGTATCTACCTCTCTCCCTAGCTTAGTGTCATCCACAATCTTGCTGAGAGTGCAATCCATTCCCTCATCCAGGTCATTAATAAAGATGTTGAACAAAACCAGCCCTAGAACCGATCCTTGGGGCACTCCACTTGAAACCGACCATCAACCAGACATTAAGCCATTGATTGCTACCCGTGGGGCCCGACAATCTAGCTTTCTATCCACCTTACAATCCATTTATCTGATCCATACTTTCTTAACTTGCTGGCAAGAATGTTGTGGAAGACTATATCAAAAGCTTTGCTAAAGTCAAGGTACATCACATCCATGGATTTCCCCATGTCTACAGAGCCAGTTACTTCATCATAGAAACTAATCAGATTGGTCAGGCATAATTTGACTTTGGTGAATCCATGTTGACTATTCCTGTTTACAAGTACCTAATGTGGTGTTACAAGAAGGGAGAAAATTTGCTCTCCTTGACCTCTGACAATTGGACAAGAAGGAATAGGCTTAAATTGAAGCAAGGGAGGTTTAGGTTGGCCATTAAGGTTGGCCACTAGGAAAAACTTCCTAACTATCAAGGTTGTTAAACACTGGAATAAACTGCCTAGGGAGGGTGTAGAATCTCCATCACTGTAGATATTTAAAAGCAGGTTAGATAGACATCTATCAGGGATGATCTAGATGGTGCTTGGTTCTGCTGTGAGTGCAGGGGATTGGACTTGATGACCTCTCGAGGTTCCTTCCAATTCTAGTATTCTATTATTCTACATCTGGTTATTTAGGACAATGAAACTCTGCCTTTACAAAGACATCAAGTAATTGAGAGAGACTAATTAGTTTAGGGTTCCCCCCTCCCCCCTTAAATGTATCTCTATAATCCTTTTACTTGAAGAGATAGCCTTCAAACTGAACATATTGCTGGGGAAGTATATCAGCGACTTTCATAGCTCCCACCACCCAATCAGAAAGAAGACACATACCATCCTGACCAGCTTAATCCTCATTTCTTCACTCCTACCAGGCATTAGCAGAAAAAGTTCCTAACAATTATTTTCTATAAAATTGTGAAGACCAGGACTTTAACAGTTCAAAAAAACTAGATAACTTCACAGAGGATAGATCCATCAATGCTTATTAGTTTGTCAGAGGCTGCAAATGGGTGATGGGGTCTTAGTGCTATGCACACCTTAGATTAAGATCCCAGTTCCAGTTTCCTATTACAGGCCATAAACAAATATTATGGGGGGAGGGGCTCCTAAAGAATTCAAACAAAAAACTCCACATGGATAACCTAGAGTTAGGGTTGAAAGTACATTTTTAAGGATAAAAGGCCAGATTTAACATATTTAAGAACCTAACATTGCAGATAGACACAATTTAAAATCACCCCTAGTGCCGATACTTTGAACTTTCATGGAAGTTAAGCAAATATATCTTTTCTGTAAACCTATCTGCACCTTTAGGTGCCTTTAAAAATCTGGCTCAAGATTCCTTAAATGTTGTAGCTACTATAAACAAATATTAAAAACTTGGGGATTTCCAAGTTAATATTAGAAGTTATGGTAATATTTTTCCAGGGAATAGCACAGTCTGGACTTTGTTTTGTATTCCTTTTGTTGTATCCTAACCTCCATTAGAATGAACTACCCATACCATAGGGATTAAATTTTTTCCATCTGAAATATGTGTATTTTTCTTGTTTTTTGTACTTTTCAATATTAAACACATATTTGAAAAGAAAAAGAACCAAAGATAAAAAAAAAAAGCAAGAAAACTTTCTATTTTATGCATGATTTTATGACAAAATATGATACATGTAACATTCTAATCAGGTCAATTAATTTAACCATTAAAGGTCCTAGTCAATGAATCACATTTTTTCCAAACCAAATTGTAATTTTGAAACATTTATGGCTCATAAATGCATAGCCTATGTGCTAACCCATTTTTACTGTCTTTCTATACACATATTATCTCAGTGTTAAACTTTATTTTAAAATCCATTATTTTTTCTTTGCTTCCAATACCTTCAAGTTTGATAAAACCTAATGAGCTCAGAAGCAGTCAGATTGAAGAGTGCATTTCTGACATAAGCAATCTAGTTTAATAGAAGGCACTTTTATTACTAACTTTGCATTCGCTTTCTGTGCAAGAAAAGAATGTAATTTTAATTTGAGGGGACATGCATTTCAATGGCACTCTCAAAAGCTTCACCAAATCTCCATCAGCCTGATAAATCTGGTCAAAAGGTTTCGAATGATGAGGTCTCAGTACAACAATAAACTTTCCCTGGTTTACATATAAGACACAAAAATATTCTCTCTGTCTCCCTTGACTTTGCAGCTGAGATTTGATTTCTCCCTTGGGGTTAATATAAATGAAGAGAAGATTGGGTGATAAGGGTTATGAGTCATCAGTGACAGGATTTCTAGCTAGAATCAAAAATAATGGTGGACACAGACTGCTCAGGTAATTTAGTGTTTATGCCCGGAGCTTTATTCTGATCATCCTTCATCAGTCTGATGGCATCTTCAGATAAACCTTCTTAGTAAACCATTTCCATAATTTTAGACCCTGCCTGCACTTAGAAGAGACATTTCACCAAGTGAAATATTTTTTATTAACATGTATAATCTTTTTCTGGAAAAATTCCAAGATGTAACAAAAGAAAATGCTTCAGAGTCATTTAGCTGTAAAATTTACCCTAAGTTCTATAGAGAAAATATATAAAATATATACAATCAAGTCAGATAGCTGCAGCATACTGCAGCACATGAATTCTGTTTTAAGTTCAAAAGGAAATCAGTTAATTAAAGCAGTAGAAGCAAAACAAAATGTTTATCAAAAAATATAAACAATGAAAATCTGTTTTTATTTTTCCTGCATCAACTTTATCCTGAACATTACTTACCTGATGGAAGCTCCGGGGGGAAATGTGTATATATATTAGTTGAAATTTGATATACCAAATGCTATAGCAACCACACTTACTTGAAATGCTTTGCTGTTCTTTACATGAGGAGATAAACTCGCAGAAGCTGCCGGGAGCAAAATATAAATGAACATTAAATACTCCCAGACTTTTAAGCATTAAAACACAACCCTGAAAAACTGATCTATTAAAATGGAAACATAACCTGGTGTTTCTAGGATCTCATGTTTCAAAAACATTTAAAAACCACAGACTTCTTTTTTGAGAGAAAACTTTAAACAAATATTCAAATTACATAAATTGATAAAAATATATATTGCAAGACTATGGCATTTACTTGTCAAAATATTCTTACTAGTTTATTTAAAGAATCTGCTGTTCAAGAAACAGCAATATATATGTTGGAAAATAAACTATACTTCTTACTTCAAAATCTAGTTCTCTGTGCATGGGTATATGAAGGGACAGTGTGTTATAGAGTGTTTCTTAATACACGTTGAACCTTTCTAGTCTGGCACACTAAGGACCTGACCAGAGCTAAACCAGATAATTTGCAGAACCTTGGGAGGTCTCTATTTTTATTTCATTAAGGTGAATAAATGAATACAATAGATAGATTGAGACACTTGCAATGTTACTTAATAATATATAACTGTACTGATATACCCTGTGTGAATCTAGCCAAGGCTTATCAGCTCTCTTCATGGCAAAGTGTTAGTTACACAATTTTACTGTATTGGCACACAGAAATATGTAGATAAAGCTTAAAAAAATGCTTACATTTAGCAGCATCACCACCATGTCCATTGCTTGTTGGTCTCTTAGAAGACATTTAGAAGTGATTTAGAGCTAAACAACAGCACAGAACAATGAGAGCCAGGACACATGTCTGTAAACAAATTTTACAAGAATGTAGGAAATTTGGCCACGCACATAATAAATGGACAAATAACTAACTAAAAACATGTTTCATCGCGGATGTTACCAGACCAAAGAGTGCTAGACTAGAGAGGTTCAACTGCAGGACAGAGAACCATATTACTCAAATCTGTGAAACTACAAGTGAATTATTCAGGTATATCAAAATGGGAGCTTTTTAGAAATCTTTATGTCATCCTGTATTGTTATGTATTTTGCAAATGCCACATATGTTATTGAAAAGCTGGTTTAGAAATTTCAAGAGCTTTTAGAAAAATGTATTGGGATTATTTTTTAATACCTTCATTTGTGTAAGTAGGTTGGGTTTTTTAGCCCAATCCCCCTTTGAGTTCAGGAAAGGCAAGATCAATGAAGTGATTCATAGGTTTTAAGACCGCAAAGGAACATTAGAATCATTTAGTTTGACATTATCCGTAACACAGGTAATAGGATTTCACCCAGTAGCTCCTGCATCAAGTCTACCACTTATGTTTTTCTTAATGACCAGGTATCTCAGGATATATCTACATGGGGAGAAACCCTGCAGCAGCAAGTCTCAGAGCCTGATTTAACACAGGCTTGACATACAATGTTCAGAGTGGCAATGTAGACTTTCTTTCTTGGGCTGGAGTCCCAGCTTTGAGTCACAGTGAAGAAGTGATAGAAATGTAGCCGTGTTAGTCTGGTGTAGCTGGAACAAAATACAGGACTATGTAGCACTTTAAAGACTAACAAGATGGTTTATTAGATGATGAGCTTTCGTGGGCCAGACCCACTTCCTCAGATCAAATAGTGGAAGAAAATAGTCATAGTGAAGAAGGAGAGTCTGAGCGCCTAGGCTCCAGCCTAAGTGGAAACATTTTTACTGCATTTTAAGTCCCAGTAATGTGAGACCAACAAGCCCAAATCAGTGACTTGGACTTTGAGATTTTATGTAACAGTTTTGTGGGGCTTTTTTTTTTTGGCTGCGTAGATATACCCTTTGTCCAATTGCAGAGGTTTCAGAGAAAGAAACTCAATTAGCTTTTGTCACAAATTTTAATCTGATTATTTGGGCTCTTTCAGGGCTTGAAGTAACTTTTGATTCTGCAAAACTCCCTTTTCCAACAAAGCTTCTAATTATACCCCTGAAGAGACATGTTATGTCTGACTTTAAAGTTAGGATAGTTTTATGTAAAGTAAAGCTATCACTAGTCATGATTGTACTTTGCCTTTTTGTATATTTTAGACAGGTGACATTTGGGGTTGGGTGGGAGGATGAAAGAAATTTGCGGTAAAGCTGGGTTTTTTTTCATGATGGCTGTTGGAAGATGTGTGAAATGCCAAAACTACTGCTGTAGGAAGAGAAGTTTCTGGAAAGATGGCAGTGGAACTGTTCAATAGTACATGGTAAATTACTATCTAAATATAGGTGTCGGCATGTGCTATTATAATGATGGTTTGCAAGCATATTTACACAGCATTGTTTAGGTCCTTAGGGAGGGGCGCAGGACAGGGGACTGGGGGTGTAAGAGTCAGGATTGGGGGATGAGGAAGGGCTCAGGGCAGGGGGTGGGATGCAGGAGTCAGGTTTGAGGACTGAGGTGAGGCTTAAGTCACAAGGTGAGGAGTGCAAGAGTCAGGGCAAAGGTGGGGATGCAGGGGCTCAGGGCAAGGGCTGTGGGAGTACATGGCAGGTATTAGGAGTTCAGAAGTCAGGACGGGGGGCTGGGAGGTAGGTGGGACTCAAGGCAAATGATTGGGGTGTTGGATTATTCAAGGCTAGGAGTGTGTCCAACAAGCTGCCCTGCCACCAGATCCCCAGGGCTGGCCAGGGCCACGCTGGTGGGGTGCTGGATTCCCAGGGGCAGCCAGGGTGGCTGGGGCCATGCTGCCTGGCTGGCTGGCTGGCTGGCTGGCAGCCCCCGCCACCCACAGCTGAGGCCACACTGCCCAGGCACCCAAGCTTCAGAGCTGGAGTCTGGGAGCAATGCGGCTACCCAGATGTTGTGGGTGTTGGCTCAGGCTCACCAGGGCTGGAGCCTCACCTCACCACCCCATGCTGTCCAGTACTTGGTAAAGGGCTGGGTGGGGATCAAATGGTTTGGGCTCTGGCTGTGGGGTATGGGAGCAATAATGGGAGGGATGGGCTGCCCAGACCCAGTATGGGAATTTTACCCATGTACGATGGCTGGCAACATCCAGAGCCCCATCCCCAGCCGGCTACTCTTGTACCAGTGCACCTGTGGTCATCATGCAATAAACTCTGCCTGCCAACAGATCCCTCCTTTTCCATTTCATGAAAAACAATCACGTTCCAGGTATATCCCATTGTCCTGGCACAACCAAAACCTTTCTTTGCTTTAAGTTAGGTTAAGAAGAAGCTGCATTACAAATGTGGTGGTCCTCATTATTATTGTTTAGGAGGAAATCTTGAACAAATGGGCAGACAGAAGGATGGCCAGACAGACGCTCTCAAATATGTAGTACCTATATATATCCACCACCCACAGGCGTAAGCAAGATGAGATTCCCATCATGCTAGACACTGTACAAACATATGTCAAGAGCCTCAAAGACATCTAAAAAGATGAGACAAAGAGTGGAGAAGGACACAATGATAGAGAATTGTAAAAAAGGATCCCAGACTAGACCCCAAATACCTGATTCCCTTTTTTTAAATTTCAAAGACTATTTTAAGTTTTTTAAAATAATATAACGGAAAAATGTAGAATCAACAGCCATTAAACTTCTTCAAAAACACTCCAGATAAAATATTAGCTTTTGGCCTTGATTTTTGACAATTAATGCTGTGCAAATTTAAAACTCCATCGTAGTATACTAATCAAGTTGTAGAAATACAAATTAGCCCTTTAGAATGGAAAATGCTTTCTAAAATGATCTCTAATAAATGCCCTGCCCATAGTATGTTAATTAAAATTCCAATGATCAAGCTGTCTCGTGTAACCTTTATACTTTACTTTATTAGATTTAATGTTATTTATATAATTAATAGGCATAGATCCCGATTGCTTACCAATTGAAGCAAAATCAGTGTTGCAGATTGTGAATACATGCTAAGCATTACTGGTCTTATTTACACATTTATGCCAATCCTTGAACAAAGGTGGTGTTAAACAGCACACAGGAAACCTCAATTTTAAATCAACATCAATGTCCAGTTCCCAGGGAGCAACTTTGCCGCAAGAATTGACTTTGACTCAGAAACCAAGGTAGAAAGCAAACTCTCCTGCATCTTCCACTGCTCAGTTTACATGGAATCTTGCATATATAATAGCACCAACTGCTGTCATCCTTACCCAATTCTTTTTTTTCCCCTCAGATGTTCATACACTATAGAATATTTAGGACCATCAACACTGGATTGTTAGGCTTGGTTTAAGAACTATTGAAACCTGTTAAAAACCTTAATAGCCGTGTCATCCCCCCATATTTTCTGACAATAGTGCAGTCAAGTTAGAACAGTGGTAAATTGAGCAAAAAAAAAAAAAAAAAAAAAAATCCAAACCCATAGCTCAAATATACCATAGGCCCCAATATCCTTACCTGTATATATTACTTGTTCATGGAATGAGTTTAAAACTGATTTAAAGAAAATGATGCAAACCCCTATGGGCATACTCTGCTAGTTTCTCTAATCTCTAAATTGCACTAGTTTAACTAATTCAGTTAAAAATCAAACTTCAGTTAAACTAATGTAATTGTGTGTGTAGACCAGCCCTTTTTTAACTTCCTGTAATATCACCTGAAACCACAGAAGTGAGATACATGAGTGGAACAGGAGAGATGGCTTTGTGTGTTTGTATGTGAAGTGGCAGCAAGGTCAATGATTGTTAAATCTGGCCCTTCAATGGAGGACTGGATTAGGCATCAAGGAGAAGTAATACAAGCACAGCATGGTCCTTCAAAGGAAAAAAAACACATTTGTTCTGTCAACAGAACTAACAATGAGCAAAGCAAGGTTTTTATTGAGGGAGATGGGAACTGGGATCATAGTTACATCAGATCCTGAATAAAATGCATTTTATTTTTCAGTACATATGCACTACAATCTTTTGAGAAAGACTCTAAGTTCATCTGTAAAAACAAGGCAGCACTTATGCATAAACTTACAATATTTATTCATAGACACACATCATTTAAGTAACATTCTGAGACATGGCCAATTCCCTGGTTACATAAAACTACTAGCTGCTTTGCTGAGTCTGCCATTGGGTCAGTCAGGCATAACTATGTCACTCAAAGCAGGTCAAGGACCTGAGTACATTTTGGGGATCTGCCTTTCCACCAGTCTAGCTGACACATGATTTCCAAGGCATATTTGGCTTGCCCTGCATCTGGCAATTAGATATTGCATTACATATTAAGAAGCATAGCTGGATTTCCAATTTGGCCAGTAAAAATAGCAAAAAAGAAAGGAATCATAGAATCATAGAATATTAGGACTGGAAGAGACCTCGAGAAGTCATCGAGTCCAGTCCCCTGCAGGGGGGACCAAAGTACTGCTGGGGGGACCAAAGTACTCATGGCAGGACCAAAGTACTGTTTAGACCATCCCTGATAGACATTTATCTAACATACTCTTAAATATATCCAGAGATGGAGATTCCACAACCTCCCTGGGCAATTTATTCCCGTGTTTGACTACCCTGACAGTTAGGAACTTTTTCCTAATGTCCAACCTAAACTTCCTTTGCTGCACTTTAAGCCCATTGCTTCTTGTTCTATCCTCAGAAGCCAAGATAAAAAGTTTTCTCCCTCCTCCTTATGACACTCTTTTAGATACCTGAAAACTGCTATCATATCCCCCTCAATCTTCTCTTTTCTAAACTAAACAAACCCAATTCTTTCAGCCTTCCTATATTTGCCCTTTTCCAGTCTTCTGGAATCTCTCCTGTCTCCCATGATTTTCCAAAGTTGATAGCTAGAGGTTCTGATTCCTCCTCTATCAGCTCCTTGAGTATTCTAGGAGACCCTGGTGCCTTGCAGGCATCTAACTTTTCTAAGTGATTTTTAACTTGTTCTTTTTAAATTTTATCTTCTAAACCTACCCCCTTCCCACTAGCATTCACTATGTTAGGCATTCCTTCATCAGACTTCTCGGTGAAGACTGAAACAAAGAAGTCATTAAACAACTCTGCCATTTCCAAGTTTCCTGTTACTGTTTCTCCCTCCTCACTGAACAGTGGGCCTACCCTGTCCTTGGTCTTCCTCTTGCTTCTAATATATTTATAAAAAGTCTTCTTGTATCCCTTTATTCCCATAGCTAGTTTGAGCTCATTTTGTGCCTTTGCCTTTCTAATCTTGCCCCTGCATTCCTGTGTTGTTTGCCTATATTCATCCTTTGTAATTTGTCCTAGTTTCCATTTTTTATATGACTCCTTTTTTATTTTTAGATCATGCAAGATCTCGTGGTTAAGCCAAGGTGGTCTTGTGCCATATTTTCTCTTCCCTATGCAGCGGAATAGCTTGCTTTTGGGCCCTTAACAGTGTCCCTTTGAAAAACTGCCAACTCTCTTCAGTTGTTTTTCCCCTCAGTCTTGATTCCCATGGGACCTTACTTATCAGCTCTCTGAGCTTACCAAAATCTGTCTTCCTGAAATCCATTGTCTCTATTTTGCTGTTCTCCCTTCTACCCTTCCTTAGAATTGTGAACTCTATGATTTCATGATCAATTTCACCCAAGCTGCCTTCCACTTTCAAATTCTCAACCAGTTCCTCCCTATCTGTTAAAATCAAATCTAGAACAGCTTCCCTCCTGGTAGCTTTTTCAACGTTCTGAAATAAAAAGTTGTCACCAATGCAGTCCAAGAACTTATTGGATAGTCTGTGCCCCGCTGTGTTATTTTCTCAACATATATCTGGATAGTTGAAGTCCCCCATCACCACCAAATCTTGGGCTCTGGATGATTTTGTTAGTTGTTTAAAAAAAGCCTCATCCACCTCTTCCACCTGGGTAGGTGGCCTGTAGTAGACTCCTAACATGACACCACCCTTGTTTTTATCCCTTTTAACCTAACCCAGAGACTCTCAACTCTTCCATCTCCTATGTCCATCTCCACCTCAGTCCAGTGTGTACATTTTTAAAATATAAGGCAACACCTCCTTTTTTCCCTGTCTGTCCTTCCTGAGCAAGCTGTACCCTTCCATACCAGCATTCCAATCATGTGTATTATCCCACCAAGTTTCTGTGATGCCAACAATGTCATAGTTGTATTTATTTATTAGCACTTCCAGTTCTTCCTGCTTATTACCCATACTTCTTGCATTTGTATATAGGCATCTAAGATACTGATTTGATCTTGCCTCCCAGTTTTGCCCTGACCCTCTCTCTCTCTACCATTATAGCCCACGCTCCCTCCCATTTCCGACCCATATCCCAGGTCTCCATGTTCTCCACTTACCCGTGGGCTTTGCTCACCTGTCCCCATTGAACCTAGTTTAAAGCCCTCCTCACTAGGTTATCCAGTCTGTGTCCAAATAGGGTCTTCCCCTCCTCAAAAGGTGAATGCCATCTTTGCCTAGCAGTCCTTCCTGGAATAGCATCCCGTGGTCGAGGAAGCCAAAGCCCTCCTGGCGACACCATCTTCGCAGCCAGGCATTCACCTCTAGGATGCCTGTCTCTGCCCAGTCCTCTACCTTTGACAGGAAGGATCAAAGAGAATACCACCTGCGCTCCAAAATCCTTCACCTGTACTCCCAGAGCCCTGTAGTCACTCTTGATCCGCTCAGTGTCACACCTCGCAGTATCATTTGTGCCCACATGGATGAGAAGCATGGAGTAGTAGTCAGAGGGCTGGGTAATCCTCGACAATGCCTCCATAACATCTCGGATACGGGCCCCTGGCATGCAGCATACTTCCCGAGATGAAATGTCAGGGCCACAGATGGGCGCCTCCGTCCCCCTCAGAAGAGAGTCTGAAATAAAGTTTGAAAAAAAATCACTATTATCTTATAGTTCCTTCTAGAACTAAATAGTATCTGGAGAATTCAACAGAACATTCAATTGTTTATAATTAGCCCTTTTCAGAATCCACTAAATGTATAGTCATATTTTGACCATTAAATATACATTTTAATAGCATAAGAATGTTCAAATACTCTTGCAATACACTCTATATGGGTTGTCATGACAAACTGATCTACCATCAACATGAGTACAAAGATCTATCAAAAATTATTCCTTTTAGCTGCATGTACCAGATGTAAAAAGTTGCAAAGTATCAGACACATCTATTAATTTCACTTTCCATTTACAGAAGCATTTTTCATAACCACAACCAAGTGGGAAGAACCTGAGTCCTCATCCTGTCCTGAACCAAATATATACCTCAAGGTAGAGTTTGGCTCGGTCCCACATGGAGGTTTGGTGTTATTGTTAAATTGCAATCAGAGGATAAGTTTCCTCCTCAAACCTGGCTCAGATTGCCCTCTTCTACCCAACCAGATGTTCCTACCGCTTTTGTATCGAAGCCACCTGTCACCGTTACTCAGCAACAATTAGCCTGGGGTGACTCAAGAGCCCTCCTTCGCATACAGGATCTTTGTGGATCAGGGCCCTCCTTTGGTTTTTTCCATCCCCTTTGCAAGGAAAGAAGATGAGACAATTCAACATAGCAAGCTTAATTCCTTAATTCATGGAGTAGGGAATGGACAGTTTATACTGCTTTATGGAACATATGATGGATGTCTTATAAACACCACTCTAGACCTGCCTACATGCCTGATAAGGGTAAATAGGCTTGCCCTATGATATTAAATGTTAATAAACTTGTGATCTGTTGCTTAAATCCATCGCCGTGTCTATCCTTATTCACATGCATGTACTGCTCAAGTCTTTTGGTACAACCTAATCCATCTTACAACAGTTTGCTTCTCAGAAATATGTGAAATCTTGTGTGTTAGAGATGAGTTAATGGCAGAGGGGACAAAGACCAGCCCTTAGGCTGGATCCAGATCACCAAGGTTAGCCCCTAGTGGACTGCTGCAACTATATTTATCCGCAGGTATGAGCAATTGCAGTTCCCGTTGGCTGCAGATCACTGTTCCTAGATAAAGGGAGCTGGGGGAAGTGGTCTCCTGGTCTGTACCATTGTAAGTACCCATACCTGCAGAGTTGAAGGTAAATATAGGGGTGCAATCTGCCAAGGCCTAATGATCACTGTTTTATTGTCCACCCCAGGTTAATAGTAACCAAAGAATAGTATCCAAAGTAGGGGTGAATTCATTCAGAAACAGGAAATTCATGGCAACCATCTTTTCCACTAGGTATCAGAATTTTGCTCCTAGGATACCATGCGAACAACCTTCTGTATATCAGTGAGTAAATATTAGTCTTGTCATTAAATCACTATAGAAAAAATAGACATTTTACTTACTCATTACTTGGGGGGAACTGCTTGCAAATTTCCCTCTATACTTGTAATTGCTATTTAATGGTAAAATTCAATCTTTCAATTGAAGTCTAATCTTCACAAGGAATGGTACAGACTGGAATAATATATGGGGGCAGATTGTCAAATCTGAATGCAATTAGTATGCTTGAAAAAAAAATTACTCTTGCATAAACACTCAAAATTGTAGCATGCCTAAACGTTGAATAAAAATGCAGTAATCCAATTTGTGGACACAAATGTGCATTTTAATAAATATGGGAATCTGCAGATATTTGCATATTTGGACACATGTACTACACTTGTAAACAAAGTCTGACCAATCATGACATGCTATATAGCCTAGTTTACAGAAACATTGCACAAGTTGTGTGCACCGAGAAGCCTGAAGACATTTCCAGAACATGTTACAAGACATCTGAACAATTCTTAAACAGATGTTTTCCTGCATATTTGCATTTTAGCTACATGCCTGTTGAGATCTACTATTGATGTATTCTTTATTTTCAGTGGCTAATTACACAATTCTATTCCTAATCATTTTCTCTCCACCTCAATCTATAAATCTAGATAAAATATGAAATAAAATAGCAGTGTAATGAAATATGCACCAACGTCAGAAATTAAGGGAACTGAAAAACTGAACACAAGACATTGTCAGGGAAAATGACACAAATTGAGTGACTGGCAGGTTCTGGTAGAGATTTGATCCATGCTACAACTACAAAGCCACAGCTAACCAATGACATAGGAGCATGCAAAACATTCTTTATTTCATCTTTAATTCCTCTATTATTATTCTTGTCAGTGAATATGAATCATACAAAAGCAACAATTCACTTGATCAAATAGTATTACAAAATTCTATCCAAAGCAAATATGGTTTTCAATATGAGAGGATTAAAGGGGAAAAGAATCAAGAATTACAATATTAAGTCTTTTATTTAAAATGTGTTGCTGACAACTAGAGATTTTTGGGGGGTTATTTTTCATTGTTGTTGTTGTTGTATCTAAATAATTAATCCTATTGAATGCACCTTTCTAAAATACTTATTTTATTTTATTTTATCATAATTTTTCTTTATACATTCTTTTGACAAGTCTCTCCTGGCAGTGGCTGTGACAGATATGACAATATTGTTCAAGACCCTGGATGAAGTTTACTGAATTAAGTTAAACCTTATTGAATTAAGAGTTTTAGGAGTCCATTCTATTAAAAATGCAAATGTTTATGTACTACTATGTGATTATATGGAACTGTTTTGGGAGAAAAATAGGATTAATGCACTGTGGAAAGACTCTGTTGAACAATGTAGCAGACATACATCATGTTTTGGTATAATACATATGAAATGGAATTCCTAGGAAATATTTGAGACTAAAGGATTCTAAACTCGTATTTATGGACTCAGCCTTTGAAACTTCACCCTGATGTGAGATCCTTTTGTTCTATTACATGAGGACAGTTCTAAGACAAACTATATAAAGGAGTGACTGATTTACAAGAGGGCTTGTTCTAAACTGAACTTGTGATCACAGGTAAAACCTCTGTGTAGACTTTGAAGAACTAATCACCAACCAGAGTCCTTAGTGGAATAAGGGAGTGACCTGTTAAGCTTAGTAGCATATCTGCATGTTCCTTTATTGTTTTTAATATGTTTCTGAAAAAAATGTTCTGTGAGGGAACTTAACAGTGTCAACTACACTCTTTGCTGTCTTGGAGGAGAAAAATAAAAGAGGGCTGGCTTAGGGATCCTAATTTTGCCCATATTTTGAGCTCTCTGGAAAAGAGCTGTGCAGTCCAGAAATACCCCTGTCAGGAGGAAGAGAGATATGAGTTTCTAATCAAGAGAGGTGGTGCATGAGGAGCCTAGACTTCGCATCCTTGCCAAACCACGGACAAGCAATATGGTTCAGTTGCCCTGAAATATGACAATGATATTTCAGAGTGATTATTGTTTACATCCTTGCACCTTTATACCTCCTCCCCATACATACTCTAGGAACAGAGAATTAGATCCACAAAGGTACTTAAGTGCCTAACACCAGATTTAAGTTAGTAAGTTCCATGGCCATTTCTTGCATATTGTGGATTCCATCAGACTCTTTGGGTATGTCTAGACTACATGTCTCCGTCAATGGAGCCACGTAGATGAGTTTACTAGATATAGGAAAATGAAGCGGCGATTTAAATAATTGCCACTTCATTTACATCAAAATGGCCGCCGCGCTGTGCCGATCAGCTGTTTGGTGGCACAGCGGGGCAGTCTGGACGCGCCACGATCGACAAGGGAAGCCTTTGTCGACCGCTCCAGTAAACCTCATTTCACGAGGCATACCAGAGCGGTCGACAAAGGCTTCCCTTGTCGACCGCGGCGTGTCCAGACTGCCCCGCTGTGCTGCCAAACAGCTGATTGGCACAGTGCGGCAGCCATTTTGATGTAAATGAAGCAGCAATTATTTAAATCGCTGCTTCATTTTCCTGTGTCTAGTAAACTCATCTACATGGCTCTGTTTACGGAGCCATGTAGTCTAGACATACCCTTTGTTATTCAAAAATATAATAGCCACCATAAGAGGAAGACAAATACCGTATTCACCATGGATTTTCAGCCCAATATAATTATGTTACAGAATATGTGTACAATTGGCCTATTGGCTCAGCTTTTGTTTTTACTTGCCGTAAACGTTTAATTCTGAAAAACTACAGGGTGAATTATCAACATGATTATCCCATGAAAGATAGTCTCAAACATACTTTACAAAGCACTTTAAGAATTGTTTTTCTTATGCCAAGAATTTAACTCAATTGTGTGAAAAAATGCACTGGACTGAGCAACATGTTTACATATTTCAGCCTGTAATCTGACAAAGATTTGAAAGTGAAAATAGGACCCAATGCTCTGCCATGTACTCATGAGGATACCTATGCTCCTGTTCTTGGAGACACCCACATTCAAAGCACTGGCATCTTCTCGACTATGTCATAGTTTATGCTCAAGATCACAGTGACGTACTTCTCACAAGATCAATGACAAGTGCTGATGACCACTGGTCTGATTATCGCCTCATTCAATCCACAATAGAAATTAAGATCACCCCCAGTTGGAAGCTACAAAAGAAGTGGGTCAGGCACAAGCTGAAGGTTCCAGATCTGAAGGACCATATTAAGTGTGACCACTTCCAAGCAGTCTTAAAAGAAAAGCTTCCATCAGAGTTTCTGGTAGAAATTGCGGAACATTGGAGCCAGCTAAAAGTAGCAACCATGAAGAATGCCCATGCAGCAGCAATACCCATGAAGAAACCATAGGCTACCACTCCAGAAAGCATCAGGACTGGTTTGATGAGAATGATGTTGAAATTGAGGAACTCATAATTGAGAAGAGAATGGCATTTCATGTTTGGCAGACTGGTATAAATTGCAATACAAAGAGAGAAGCCCGTGCTACGGCGAGAAGCCCATGCTAAGGCAAGGGTGTAAGTCCAACATGAAGCTAGAGAACTCAAGAACTAATGGTGGATTGAGCAAGTGCAAGAACTCCAACATTTTGTGGACACCCATAATATACGTGGTTTCTTTAGTGTCATTAAGGCTGACAATGGGCCAACTTGTCATGGCATGAACCCCTTTCACTCTAAGGATGGAACCACACTTCTGAAGGACAACAGAGCCATTAATTTTCACTGGAAAGAACATTTTGAAGAGCTTCTTAATTGTAACTCCATGGTTGCAGATGAAGTTCTTGAGCAAATCCCCCAACATCTTTCTAAGGATGATCTCGGAGACCCTCCCAATTTGCATGAGGTATACTGTGCCATCAAGCAGATGAAGAACAAAGTGGCAGGTCCATATGGGATCCCCACTGAAATCTTTAAAAATGGTGGACCAGAGTTAATTCAGCAGTTTAGCCTGCTTATCCTTAAAATCTGGATAAAGGAGAAGACACCCAGTGAAATGAAGGACGCCTTGATTATTACCCTCTTTTAAAAAGGGGATAAAGAGGACTGTGGTAACTATCATGGTATCTCTCTACTTACTGTTGTAAGCAAAGTTCTGGCACAGGTCCCCGTCAGAAGAAATGTTATTAGAGTCACAGAGTGACTTCATTGCACGGCAGCTGCAAGAGAATTGTCGGGAGTGAAACTGACCACTGTACATGGCTTTTATTGATCTACTAAAGCCGTTGACACAGTGAATTGTCATGCCCTTGGACTGTACTTTCGAAGATTCGGTGTCCCAATAAATACATCAGTGTACTAAAGTTGTTTCATGACAACATGAAAGTGACTGTTCTGAGCAGCAGTGGCTCCCAGAGTGAACCTTTCAAATTACAAACAGGAGACAAACAGGACTGTATCATCACCCCAACCATGTTTGTGGTCTTTATTGCTATCATTTTCTACTTCAGTGCTGGGAAGCTCCCGGCTAGCAATGAAATCATCTAGGCTGTGTCTACACTGCACCCCTTTTGGATTTGCAAATGAAGCGGGGATTTAAATTTTCCCCGCTTCATTTGTATAACATAACTGCGCTTTTTCCGGCTCGGGCTTTGCCGAAAGCGCCAGTCTAGACGGATCTTCGGAAAATAAAGCCTTTTCCGAAAGGTCCCTTATTCCTCTTAAAATCAGGAATAAGGGACCTTCGGAAAAGGCTTTATTTTCCGAAAGATCCTCGTTTAGACTGGCGCTTTTTCCGCAAAGCCCCGAGCCGAAAAAGCGCAGTTAGTTTATACAAATGAAGCGGGGAAAATTTAAATCCCCGCTTCATTTGCAATTCCGACTTGTCTCATCTGCATCCCTTTTCTGGAAAAGGGGTGCAGTGTAGACACAGCCCTAGAGAATGGATGGAAAGCTGTTTAGGCGTTGCAGGTTGAAAGCTAAGAGTAAGATTTCCACCTCATCTATCGTGTAACTTCAGTATGCTGATGATAATTCAAACTATCCTGAATATGTTTACTAATGCTCTTAGTCTCACCCTCAACATCAACAAGACCAAAGTGTTCCATCAGCCCTCTCCAAATAAGGTACCATACACCCCATCTATTAAAATCAATGGAGAATGTCGATCATTTTCTCTGCCAAGGAAGTTATCTTTCATCCAAGGCAAATATTGATGTAGAAATCCAACATAATCTGAACTGTGTCAGTGCAGCCTTTGCTCGTTTACGGCACAGAGTCTTTGAAGATCATGACATTCGAGCAGACACCAAACTTCTTGTCTATTAAGCTGTCATTCTTCCAACACTATTGCATGGGTCTGAAACTTGGACAACCTACAGATAGCACTTGAAAAACCTTGAGAGATATCACCAATGCTTGAAGATCAAGTGTCTTGAAGATCAAATGGGAAGACGAGTGCACTAACATCAGTGTTCTGGAAGAGGCAAAGATCACCTGTATTGAGACAATGATCATCCATCAGCAACTTCACTTGTCTGGTCATGTTGTTCAGATGCCAGAGTTCTGTAATCAGGTGTGCAGTGCTGTCATCAGGGATGATGTTCCTGATAGCTTATAATCCATCTTCATGTGGGATGCTGGTGTAAAGAGCTTCTCCTTCCATGGTGGCCAGGATGGTATTTTCAGGTAGATTACTGATATTCTGGAGTTTCTTCAGGAAGTTGGTAGTGTCTCGAAGATAGCTAGGAGTGCTGGTAGTATAGGGTCCGAGGAGAGACTGAATGTAGCCAGTGTGCCAATGGTTGAGATGATGGGTCATCCGGGATTCCAAGGTTTGCGTATATTGGGTAGCAGGCAGAAAATTCCTGGTCGGGCATTGGGGGGGTGTTAGTGTTCCCCCTAATTTTCAAAAGGGGAACAAAGAAGATCTAGGAAATTAGAGACCAGTCAACACAATTTTGATACCTGGAAAAATACTATAACAGATCATGAATTTTGTAAGCACCTATAGGATAACAAGGTTATACATAAGGGACAGCATGGTTTTATCAAGATTAAACTATGTCAAATCAATTTATTTCCTCCTTTAACAGAGTTGGTGGCATAGTAGATGGGAGAAAGCAGTACACCTGGTTTATTATGATTTTAATAAGGTTTTTTTCCCAAGCAAACTAGGAAGATGTGGTCTTGATGAAATTATAAGAAAGTGAACCCATGCCTGAGTTAAAGACCATATTCAGACAATAGCTATCAATAATTCACTGTTGAACTGGAAGGTTTTTATCCAGTGGGGTCCTGCAAAGGTCTGTTCCAGGGCTTGTAGTAGCCAATATTTTAATTAATAACTTGGATAATAGGATATAAAATATGCTTATAAAATGTGTAAGGGTATGTCTACACAGCAAAATTATTTCAAAATAACAGCCGTTATTTCGAAATAACTTAACTAGCGTCTACACAGACAAACCGCTATTTCGAAATTAATTCAAAATAGCGGAGCACTTATTTTGAATTTGGTAAACCTAATTCCACAAGGAATAATGCCAAATTCAAAATAGCTATTTCGAAATAAGTGCTGTGTAGACACTTATATCGAAACAGGGGACCTCCAGCCTTCCCAGGGTGCCCTGGTGGCCACTCCAGCCTCAACCAAGAACACTCCTCTCCCTTCCCCCTCCCCAGAGCCCTTAAAGGGGTTGACTCTGGCCACAGTGCCTGTGACAGCTCCAAGCCTGCCAGCCCAGAGCCAGCAGTTACTGCCCCTGACCCAGTGGCCCCAAAACATGAGCCAGCAAACCACTGGCATCCAGCCCTCCACCACACCCCAGGAGCAGTCTGCCGCTCCCAGGAGCCTGCCAGGGCCCGGAGAAGGCGGGCACCTTCCTGGTCCAGGGTGGAGATCATGGGCTATTCAGGTTTGGGGGGGATGCCCCCAACGTCCATGATCTCCACACTAGACAGAGGAATGCAGCCATCTATGGCAGGATAGCTGCCAACCTGGCCACCAAAGGCCACATGCAAACCCAGGAGCAGGTTTGCATGAAAATCAAGTTGGTCTGGAGAGACCCCCAACCCTGAGCCCTGAGCTTTCCCTCCCCCTTCTTCCCCTTGCTTCTCCCTTCCAGCTCCCTCCTCCCAGGTTTTCCCCTCCCCTCTCCCACTCTCTCTTCTTCCCCCTCCTGCCTCCTTTCCCCAGTCTCACCAGAGTTTCATTCCTCCCCCCCTCCCCCCAGTTTTGTTAAATAAAGAGAGTTTGTGTTCATGAAAATAAGTGTATTTTATTTGACATCAGGAAGGGGGGTTAGGGAGGGATAAGTGGAAGGACGTGAGGGAGGAATGAGGCACAAGCCCCCAGTGGGGCAGACCAGGGAGGCTCTTAGTGCTCCTCAGTGGAAGCTTTTCCACAGGGCCTCATGGATACTGATAGCCCCCCAATGGACCTCCTGGAAGGCAGCCTGCAGAAAGTGGAGCCAGGCTTGCAGCAACACATCCACGAGAAGCACCAGAGTGCCCAGGGGCAGCTCTGGCTCCATGTTGCTGAGTGCTGTGGTGTCCCGAGTGAGGGCAACCACAGCACACAGAGACAAAATGCTTTGCTGTCCCTCATTGAGGTAGGCAAGCAAGCAGGAAAAGCTGAGAACTGGCTGTCCAGGGGGGTCCATTTAAGCACAGGCCTCAGATAACCTCAGGCAGCAGCCACACAGAGTAAGTCCTGACCAGATGCCCTGCTGGACCTGGTTCCTGCCAGCTTTAAATGCAATTCAGCATCCACTCAGTGTGGACATGGTATTTCAAAATAGCAAAATGCTATTTTGAAATGTATTTTGTGTGTAGATGCATTATTTCAAAATAACTTATTTCGAATTAACTATTTCGAAATAATGCTGTAGTGTAGACATACCCTAAATGTTAACAAGCTGGAAGCAGATGCGCACACTTTGGAAAACAGGATTAGAATTTGAGAAAACTGAAGCATTGGCCTGAAGATGAAAATCAGTTAATAAAGTACAAATTACACATAAGGCAAAATTAAATTCACAAATATAAAATGGGGAATAAGTGGCTAGATAGTAGCACTAAAGAAAAGGCTATTAGGGTTAGAGTGGATCATAAGTTAAATCTCTCTGTCTTAAAAAAAAATCCTGTGAGATGATAAAATGATGTACTCAAATCAGCATCAAAAAGAATGGGGGCAGGGATAAGGAAAGTGGAAGGAGCCTCGTGGGCAGAATGGTCCACAGCGGTGGGACATGGTGATCTCCACGCTCACCTTGCTGGCAGCTTTCTTGTTGCTGCCTCTCCACCCAGTCCCTCACTCACTAGCTCAGCCCCCCATGAGATTGGAGCACCTGCTTTCCTGTGGGATGAGGGGGGGAGCCCCAAGACTCCTCTGTGCACTGCCATTTCCTTTCCCCTTCCCCCAGCAAAAAGTGACCCATTTCCCAGCCTTGTGGCTAGCACCTCCACAGGCCAGGTCTGGCCCCCAACCCAACAGCAAGCCCTGCTTGTGGGGCTGCTTCATTCCTGACCCTAGGCCAGCTGGGACTCACACAGCCAGGAAGCCACATGGGAGGTGTTGGCTTTTTTGGTTTGTTTTTCTTTCATTTAAATCTTAGTCTTTGTGCATAACACAAACATGTGACTGAATGTACTCAGGAAGAAGATTTGTTGTGCATGCCAATTTTATATAATTTTTCAGAGCAGAGTCACACTTAAAACAATAGTATCTACAATTTAAGTCTCAGATTGTTTGTTTGTATGTACAAAATGCTCAGTAAATGGAATAAAAATCAATGCATTGAGTGTTGTGGACTGATACCATGTAGACAATAACATTTATTAGAGATTAGAAGGCAATAAAAATTTAAAACATTTTCAAGTGCAAATTGCATTTTTATAATTACAATGTTATCCAAGATAAAATTTAATGGGAAAAACTGCATGATGAACATTGTTTAGTTTCACTATGATGTGTCTCAACTAAAACTCCCTGGAAAAGTAGTGAACCACCTGGCTACCCTACTTTAAATATAGATTTCTACATAATATTTCAAACTCTTTCACCTTTGGTCATTTTTTATGCAGATACTTGTCCAAAGTGAGACATTGAATTCAATGTCCTAAACTGTATTTATGTAACTTTTGGGTAGACTAGAGTTTATTTAATTCTCCTTCTCCAATGCTTAAGAAAACCAACTCTCATAGAGAAGCACCTATAGGCCCAAAAATCAGTCACTGAGAATTTTCAGCAATTAAACCTTCCAAACAACTTCAAAATTAAGTAGTTACTTTATAATATCTAATGATAAACAAATGACTTTCACAACACAACATGGCTGCTTTATGAGCCACATGCATTATCTTCACAGTTATACAGATAACAAATTAAATCCATACAGAAACACAGAGTTCCTCAAAGCTTAGGTGGATTTCAGGTGCATCTCAGTCTAATTACAGAGTTTGCTGAGTTAAAAGTAACTTCTTCCCTCTACTTTCTGGTGTAAAAGTTTCAGGTGGAATCTATTCAAACTACACCTCCTCTGATGAAATCCCTCAGCATGTCAGCTAAGTGATTAACCACTCAGTTAAGTATATAGATATTTTGTAAAAGCCCTTCACAAGAAAATACAGAACTGAGAAATAAATGACTCTCCCTATTATCACATTTAAATAAAAGAAAAGTTGGTGAATTATACTAATTGAAACAATTTAACTAAAGTAATTTGACTAATATTAAACATTCAAAGTATAGAATTAACATATAAAAGAAATTAGCTTCTCTCCCAATTTTCCCTTTCTATAATTAACACTACCAAGGCCTTTGTTGCAGTGATAACAATATCAGTAATCTGCTGCAAAATGTTTCAGAGTTAGGGAAAACAGCGGGTTTTCTGCTCCTGGTCTCAACTTCTCCCAACCCACACAGGACACAAGGCCCTTTATAAAGCAGCTACCCCAAATACTTGCTCTCATGGAGTAAGTTCAGCAAGAGAGAACCTGGTAAGCATACCCAAAATTACCACACCCAATTCCAGAAACTTCTGAGTATAGAGAGTTAATTGTCCATTGCCCTAGCAACAATGACACAGATACAACTCATTCATACCCGTCTCACAATGGATCTCTTAAAGAGATATCTCCCTTTTAGGCATGTGAGTTACATTTGAGCAATATTTTAAGAACATTTTAAAAAAATTGCTAGAAGAGATCTGGAGTTGTCAGTATTCCTCTCCCCAATAAACAATACAGATGCTGAAATGACTTGAAGGATTAACAAATTAATGTAAAGTTGTTTAGGTTATCTTCTCTAAGAGGTATTTCAAGATTTGTGTTGTACCTGAGTCTTGATTATACCATTGTCTCTAGGGGAAAAAAAATGTGTGTCAGGAACTTAGACATGGAATTACGGGTTGTCTCTGAACTTATGAACGGGGCGGCCCGTGACTATAGGCCGACTCGGCTGTCGCCTAGGGCGCCGCCTTCAACGGCGCCCGATGATGACGTCACGGGGTGCCTGGGGTGCCCGATGATGACGTCACTCCATTGATGGCCGTGTAGGTGGGGGCGCCAGCTGCGGCAGCCCGCCTCGAGCTGCTCCTGCTTATGAATAACTTATTTGAATTATTTGTGAAAAAAGTGTTCTAGTGTGGAAGGTTTCAGATAAGCAAATTCAAATCAGAAAAAAAATAAAGACCCAAGAGAATAAGACATATTCAGACTTCTTTTCACATATCACCTGTTACAGATGTACTTCAAGATGTGCTCAGCTGCAGTGTTCAGTATGATATCAAATAGCTAGCAAACAGCATTAGTCTTCTGTTTCAGCACTGCATGTGACGAATTTTCCCCCCAGCAAAAAGGCAAACATTTTCAATAGTCTCTCTCTTCCACTTAACATGACATAAAACAACTCAGATTGCTTATATCAACCATGGAGAAAAGCAGAGAAAATCTACATTCTGTGTGGGAAGAAGAGTAAATTGTCAAATGTGGGCCATCAGCTTTTAGAAAGTAGTAAATTAGTTTGTGTTCATAATATAAGGCTTCTATATTTTAAACATTTACCATTCACACATTGTTTTCCCAGCAGGATGTGATATTTTTAAATAGCCATATTTGTGAAGAGCTCCCTTCCTTGAAATTTTATATACACTGTATTTTACAGAATTAAAACTTTCCTTTATATTAATGTACTATCATAAAAATCTTAACCGTTTTGTTTGTTCTCAATTTATTGACTTGTAAAACTTCATCTTTATGTGGGAGTTTCCATTGTTTGCTTGGTTGATTGTTTCTATTGCTTTAACGCAATGAGTTGCAATATTAATCATCCATTTTTAAGGGGACAAACATTCTTATTGTTAAAATGCAAATCAACCAGAACTTGCAATTGTTGAAGTTATTGGGTGGGGGGGTTTACCACTGAAATCAAGAGATGCAGTCTTATCCCTGAATGGGTGATTATTCTATCCTTAAATTATACTGATCCAGTAACAAAAGTCAACTTCTGATTAACATGAAGTCAAAAATAAGATCTCTTTATACATGCCAGCCCTTGGCTCAGACCCCTGAGATTCGACTTTCCAATGAGAGATTACGGAAAACCAATTTAATCAGATATAAGGTCTTTCTAATCCTAAGGGATCAACCACTTAGTCAGATTAATATATAACTCAGAGCTTGCCTAATAATCAAGATGATGCCAAATCTTTTAGTAACTCAGGGTATGTCTACACTACAGCGTTATTTTGAAATATCTTATTTCGAAATAGTTAATTTGAAATAAGTTATTTCGAAATAATGCGTCTACACACAAAATGCATTTTGAAATAGTGTTTTGCTATTTCGAAATAGCGCGTCCACACTGCGTGGACGTGAATCGCATTAAAGGCCGGCCGGAACCAGTTCCAGCAGGGTACCAGGTCAGGACTTACTGTGTGGGGCTGCTGCCTGAGGCTAACTGAGGTCTGTGCTTAAAGGCCCTCCCCCCCCCAGACAGCCGGTTCTCAGGTTTCCTGGCTTGCTTGTCTACCTCAATGAGGGACAGCAAAGCATTTTTGTCTTGGCGTGCTCTGGTTGCCCTCACTCAGGACATCGCAGCACTCTGCAACATGGAGCCAGAGCTGTCCCTGGGCGCTCTGGTGCTTCTCTTGGACATGTTGCTGTGAGCCTGACTGCACTTTCTGCAGGCTGCCATCCAGGAAGACCATCGGGGAGCTGTCAGTATCCAGGAGGCCCTGCGGGAGAGCTTCCACCCTGAGGAGCACTAAGAGCCTCCCTGGTCTGCCCCACTGGGGGCTTGTGCCTCATTCCTGCCTCACATCCTTCCACTTACCTCCCCCAGCCCCCCTTCCTGATGTAAAATAAAATAAACTTTTTTTCATAAACAAGAACTGTCTTTAGTTAACAAAACTGGGGAAGGGGGGAAATGAAACTCTGGTGAGACTGGGGAAAGGAGGCGGGAGGAGAGAGGGTGGGAGAGGGGAGTGGGAAACCTGGGAGGAGGGAGCTGGAAGGGGGAAGCAAGCGGAAGAAGAGGGAGGGGAAGCTCAGGGGTCAGGGGTGGGGGTTTCGCAGGGCCAACTGTGTCCCAGCACCGTGGATGCGGGGGCCTCGGCGTCCCCAGGGGGATTGAGAGGGGGTGGAGGGTGAGGAGGGGATGGAGGATGAGGAGGGTGTGGAGGGAGAAGCGGGAGGGGGAGAAGGAGTGGGAGGAGGAGCAGTAGCTGGGGAGGCAGCAGGCGCTGGAGTGGCAGGAGGCAGCACGGTCTGCACCAGGGTCTGCAGGTGTTGGCAGATGGCACGGCTAGGCAAGCTGCTCCCTCCAGAGCTGCAGGTCTTCTTGCACCCAGTGCTGGAGGGTGTGGTGCAGGGCTTGCAGTGCCCCCAGCTGCTGCTGTCGGTACCCCTCCACTGCACGGGTGGTCCTGCGGAGCCCTCAGGTGCCGGAGCATGTCCCGGGTGGGGTGGTGCGCCCTGCACGTGCAGCTGGTGTGGCTGTGGAGAAACAAGAGAAGTGGTCAGTTATCCCTGGGGACACAGTGGGTGAAGCCCAGCCCCGCTCTGCAAGATGAGGATGACCATTCCCTGCACCATTGGAGCCGATGTGCTTGCACACAGGCCATGTTTGGAATGTCCTGCTGTCCTCGGGAGTGGGAGCTGCCCCGAGACTGCACCCATGCCCCTGTGCTGTGTATAGTGTGGCTGAGGTGGCGGGGGAGATGTCCCGTGCCTCTGTGTAGAAATGCCTTGTGGAGGGAGGGCGTCCTGCTGTGTCCCACCCCGGGGTCAGGAGCTTATCATGTCTCTTCACACATGCATGTGGCTAACAGGCCAAGGCCCCTGTGTGGCAGCCAGCTGGGGCCATGTGCCCAGGGGTGGCACGGCACATGCTCGCACATGCACAGTTTGCTGCATGATCCGTGGTCAGCAAGGCCCATGCGCGTGGTCCCTTGTCTCCCTCCCCATCCCCCCAATAAGGGGACAGTGATGGCACTCACATATTGTTGCCTCTCCAGATGACACTGGTGATGGGTCTGCTGGGACGGCTCGGGGGTCCTGACTGTGTGGCACACTTCCTCTGAGCTCATGCGGCTCCTGGCGCTCCTCCCTCCGTGCCCTGGTCAGGTTCCTCTGCTCCAGGATCAATGACCTCCAGGGGGCACGGACCATCCCACCCCCCAGGATGCAGTCCAGGGCATCAAAATAGGGGCAGGTGTCTGCCCCTGTATAGGAGCTGCCCCGTGTAGCCCTAGCATAGGCCTGCCGCAGCTCCTTCAGTTTCATGCGCACCTACTCCTGGGTGCGCATATGGCCTTTGGTGGCCAGGCTGTCAGCCATCGGTCTGTAGACGGCTGCATTCCTCCATCTAGTGCAGAGATCATGGACATTGGAGGCATCCCCCCAAACCTCAATCAGGTCCATGATCTCCACATTAGACCAGGATGGCGCCTGCCTTCTCTGACCCCTGGCAGGCTCTTGGGAGCTGCGGGACTGGGCCTGGGCCTGGGGAGCACTGGAGGGCTGGCTGGCACTGGCTGCCTGGCTCATGGTGGGGCCACTGGGTTAGGGGCAGCGACTGCTGGCTCTGTGCTGACAAGCTTGCAGCTGGCACAGGCACTGTGGCCAGAGTCTACCCCTTTAAGGGCTGCAGGGCTGGGGGAGAGGAGAGGAATTTTCCTGGTTTGGCCCAGAGTGGCCACCAGGGCACACTGGGAAGGGCTGGAGGCCCCTTATTTCGAAATAAGCGTCAACACAGCGCTTATTTCGAATTAGCTATTTCGAATTTGGCATTATTCCTCATAGAATGAGGTTTACCAAATTCGAAATAAGCACTCCACTATTTCAAAATAGTGGTTTGGCTGTGTAGACGCTAGGAAAGTTATTTCGAAATAAGGGCTGTTATTTCGAAATAACTTTGCTGTGTAGACATACTCTAAGAGAGTTATAGACTACTAGCAGGTGAAGCCCGTTTTTCGCCAGGCAAAGTCATTTTGCATAGATTACACCTATATGAAAGTTCAAGAAATTAAATATATGCAATAGAATTTTTTATTTATATGCTTACAACTGGAAGTAAAAGAACAATTTTAAATTTGTAGGTTTTCAACTTCAAACATTTTTCATTTTATTGAATAGTTACCATAGTAAATTTGAATCAGAAACTCATAAAGCTTCCATTACTCTTTCCGTAACTAATTTGAATTACTTCGTGATTTGTAACAGTAAAATTTTCCTTTGCACTAAGAGGACAGTTGAATAGGTGACTCAATTTTAATATTGTTTGCAAATATTTTTTATGAACTCTAATCATAGTAGTCGTGACTTTTTTCCAATGAAAACAAAAATAATTATTTAAAACTTTCACCCAGCATATTCCAGTGTAAAAAGTAGTACATTCAGCTAATTTAAGTGACAGGATTGTTTATGCAAAATTTGGTACGTGTAGGTAATTGGAGTATGACTTTATTTTGCACAAACAAATCCACAAACAAACTCACTCTTCAAAATATATAATAGGTATGCATACAAATTATTATAAAGTCCTTGTATCTATTTTGCAGCAGTGATGGAATAAACTGATCTTGGAAGCATCTCTCTGGAATTACCGAAACATATTGGGGGGTTGTCAGTCCTTGTGTAGAACTTCCTTGTTAGAAATCCAGTCCAGAGAAATGAAGAAAAAAATAGAGATGTCTCAGGGACTTTTATATCCTCTACAACATGCATGGAATTTTACTGTCTCTCCCTCCCACCTCCAACCCCCTCCCCCTCCCCCTCCATAACATTCCCTTTTTGTATAAAGTTACTGATCCAAGATCAAGTGCAGGGTCACATAAGCATATCACATATCCTGAATTATACACAGTGGCAATTGGCTCCTCCTACTGGGTAAGCTTCTTCTGCAGTCCACTGTTAGATTCAAGCCTCCTTAATCAACCAGCAACACAGCTATCTACCCTTCATGTAAATCCTATGTGGTGAGTGCCACTAACAAATACAACACTGGTACAGGTTGTACCTCCCTAAACCAGGACTCTCTAGTCCAGCAACATCCATTATCTGGTAGGACCACAGATGTTCTTAGATAACAAAACCCAGATATAGGGAGGTCTGGCAGCAGGGCAGGAGCGCAATGAGGGGGAGAGGGGAAGAAAGTGCCTCAGCCATGAGCCCTATGTCAGGGGTGGCTGGGTGATGCAGTGAGGAATTCTGGCCCCAGTGGCAGAATGGTAGCAGGGCTAGCAGTGGCCGCAAAGCCCCAGGCCCAGCGGATGCCAGGGAGCTCTGGTCCTGGCGGCCACCAGGGAGCTCTGGCCTGGGGAGCCACAGCTGAGCAGATAGCAGCGGGGCCAGGCTGGAACCCTGACCCGGAGGCAGTGGGGAAGCATAGGCCATAAGGAGAGGGATCTCTCCTGGTCTGGCAAATCCCTTCACTCGGGACCGGTGAGGTCACGAGGATGCCAGATGAGGGTGGTCCAACCTGTATAAGATACAAGTACATAGCCAGTATGCATGACTTCATATAAAAAGTGATACATGTATTGAACCAGAATAATCATATTTGATTGATGATAACTTTTCATTTAACACCTTACGTGTTATATTTCATATAAGAGTAGTTACAACTGTGTATCAGTGACCAATAACATAAATAGTCATTTTCAAATCATAAAGCATCACATTGCCCTTGTGTTATGTTCAAATACAGGGCTTAGGATGAAGTATTTCTGAAAATTAAGGCATTTTAGATAATCATGAATAAACCTCACTATAGCTCTATGTGATTTCTACCAATACCTGTGGTATTAACAATTTTAGTCCATTAAAAATTAAAAGTGAATTTAATAAAGAATTTGAAAATAATTGGAAAGTGGTGACAGTTTTCAGGGTAGCCTGTACTGAGAGTTACCTTTTTAACTCCCCTGCCTCTGTCTAGAAAGACTCATGTGTGTATTTAATGAGGTATTAGCTACATGGTACCACCTCTCTGTGACCCAAATAAACAACTACACCTGGCTTATGACAGCCGTTGCATTTCCTTGTAGTTTAGCAATGTGTGTACTACAGTCCTTGAGCCCCTTTAATACCGTTGTTTCCATTATCCCACAGAGGAACATTTCAAATATAAAACAAAATCTTAATTTCTAGAGTCTAAACATAGCTGGCTAGCCTCCTGCCCAAATAAGTTTCTCTTACTCCAAATGTCCTTTACAGTATTTCAACCAGGACAGATTTTGATCAAGTTTTCATGAATGTAATTGCATTGTCTGATTGATTCCTTTTCCATATATCCTCCTAAGTTCATTGCCTGTACTCACAGTCAGGACAGCACATCCCAATTTATACCCTATCTGTTGATTTCACATACCTTCCTCCCCCATTGACTTGGTATGTGCATTAGGTTTCCCTGAGTTGGCCTGCAATGCTTAATTTACATGTCAACTAACAGACTATTAAATATAATCAATCTGACAAAAAATGTATTTGATATAGATTAATATTATGAAATATATGTGCAGGTTCTAAAAAAGCTAATGTGACTGGGTTTTTATTTAAGACCTCACATGATATTTTTTGATGAATCAGAATATACATGCCAAGTCAGGATATTTTTTAACACATCTTCTCAGTTAACACTTAGTTGTTAATGGGTCATACCATTATCAATTATTTTTATAATATTATTCAACATGTACAGATAAGATGACATCCTTAATTAAATGTTAAAGATTTCAGGAGTGATTTCTATACTAACTTATTTAGTTTCTATAGAACTCTACTATTTTCACCACTCTCACATTCAACAGGACTTTTCCATGAAGTAGGGCAAGCTGATATGGAGAGAGTTGGGAGGGAAAAAATAAATCAGAAGCAGAAATATTACAACTGCTTTCCAACCTCTACTCAGCTGAGAGCACTGCTGACTAGAATATACTGACTTTGAATACTTTTTGTAATGAAAAAAATAAGCTTTTCAACATTTTTCACAGAAATAGATCTGTCTCCACAAAATATTATGCAAAATGTGTCATATGACCCATCATTGGAGAGGGTTTAATGAGTATAAATGCACACACAGTATCAGTCCTGTATTTGATGTCAGAAATATAAAGTGTAAACCTGATTATTAAGCTAGATCGGCTAGTGAAAGCCATCAGTGGTACTTATGGAACTTAATGGCCCAGTACTCAAGAGAAGGATTGTGAATAGCCTTGTCCCTTCCCCCCCAAGTATGGTTGATCTTACAAAGACATGTGACCATGTCACCTGTTGCTGAAATTCACATTGAATTTGGAATTTTTTTTCACAGGGATGGGGAAATCAGACAAAGACTTCCCACTCTGGGGAACTTCTATTTAAGAAATGGGGAGCAAACAAGGATCATCTTCAGCTGGCTTCAGACTATTCCCCACCACAAGAAGATACAAGGAAAGACTTGGGAACAAAAGAACTCTAACAAGGGGGAGAGAAGGAAAGGTCAGAAAGATAAGTTCTGACATAAGGAAATCTTTACTTGAAATAAGAACTAGGGTGAAGAAATTATGATTTGTAACAATTTCTTGTAGTATATTAGATTTAGCTGGTGTGTTTTGTTTATGTTAGCTTAGTAACTTACTTTGATTGGTCTGTTTTCACTTGTAACCACTTAAATACTGCTTTTATACTAAATAATATCACTTTTGTTTATGATCAAACTCAATGTAAATAATTGTTACTGGGGGGATACAGCTGTGAATTTCTTTTATTGATAAAGGAAGCGAACTTTCTCATTCCTGGCCAGAGCCATGAGACAACCAAATCTCCAAGCCACTAATGGCTGCTACTCCTTTTCCCTGCTAAGATCATTAGGAGGTTTCCCAATCTCACTCCTACCCATTGCTATTATCACTCTGTTTCTCATTTTCATCAGAGTCTACTTCTTTACTATTTCCTCCTTCCCTTTTTCTCTTGCACCAAGTAACACCCCAATCTTGCTTCTGCCCAACATCTATCCAATACCTTTCTACATGGCAGCTTTCTCCTTCACCTCTTCTCAAAGTAGTGACAAAAGTCAATAGATGTTGACCTTCACTGTGTGACAGGAATATTTGCAAAGTGTATCTCTATATACCACATCTTTAGGTTTGAAAATGTGGGTTCTCTGGTTGTACTTTATAATTACGTACTTATCATTTTTGGAAGTTAGATGTTTCTATACCAAGTATGGAAATATTATCATTTAGAAGCAAACAATGTCTTACGGGGTTTAAAATATTTTACAAGGGTATTGTATTGTTGAATATAATATGATGAGCAACATGGGTTTTAAAACAATCAGATGTAAGATCATTTATCTAAAAACAAAGACAATTGTTCACACTTTCAAACTGAGGGACTGTATCCTGGAATACAGTGACCATTGAAACAATATGGTAGCTCTGATCAATAACCCATTCAGCATAAACTCTCAGCACAATACTGTGGTTAAGAGGGTGAACATAACCCACTGTGATATAAGAAAAAAAAGTTATTTTCACAGTATATAAACAGGATAGTTATTTATAAAACTGTAAGACACTTTCAGGAAGACAGAAAAGTAATTTACCATATTTCTTAAAATCCTGATGGATAATAGATACACAGTTAAAATCAGAGATAGAGAAATAAATCAGGGTGTTTGTTACCTAAGGCAGGGAGGCACAACTCAAACCACCTCTCTAGTCTGGTTGTTTGCATACTGGCAGCTGAAAAACCTCAAATCACATGGTTCTCTATTGAGCCAAATCCTTTAAAAGAATTTCAGTTCAGTGGAATTACTCATGACAGTACACACTCCTCTTAGCAATAAGTTTTTGAAGGATTGTACCCTCTATTCATAAAAACAGAAGTAAGATATAATGGTGAAACTAAACATAGTGACTTCACACAAAAAGTTGCAGTGATTTCAGTGGCTATATGCCTCACATACATCACATTTGAGAAAGATTTGTCTACAGTTGAATTTCTCTAGTCCAGAGACATCCATGGTCTGGAATGATTTTAGTTAGCTGAACGTCCACTTTTCATGGGTGTGGCCAAGTTTCCTGCAGTCCGATAAAGTTTGTGTACAGTCACCAGCGCTCAGTGTTCGCTGCTGTCATTTAGCTCTAATTTACCTTTAAGGGTGTGTCTACACTGCACTGTTATTTCGAGATAACTAGCATTATTTTGAAATAACAATGTGAGCATCTACACAGCCATTCTGTTATTTTGAAATAATTTTGAAATAACAGATGGCTTATTCTGAAATCTATAAACCTCATTCTACGAGGAATAACGCCTATTCCAAAATAGTTATTTCGAAATAAGATGGGTGTAGATGCTCCACTGCTGCTATTTCAAAATAGCCCCTCACCAGGACCATTCTAAGTTATTCCTCCCCAGTGCCGCCTGGGGCTCTAAATTGAGGTAGCATGTCAAAATTAGGGAAGCCTGCCTCAGACTAATTTGGGGGCTTCCCTGCAGTGTAGACGTGCTATTTTAAAATAAGCTATATTGGAATAACTATTCCAGAATACCTTACTTCGAAATATCCATGCAGTGTAGATATACCCTAAATATCTTCTAACAGCCCAGTAAGCAGAGGAAGTGTTGGCAATGCTGCAAGACAATATTGACCTCGATTGGTCCATAAAATTCTCTAGTTTGGGACTGGTTAGGTCCCAAGGATGCTGGACGAGAGAGTTTCAATCTGCACAAGAGTTCGAATTTATTATTTCTTTAAAACTGATATTGCATAGCATATGGTAATATATCTTAAGGAGTCTAAACATAAGAATGACATTAATACTATTATATAAGAAAATATATTTTCAGGTCTTCTAGTTCTCTAGAGAGATTAAAACAAAACAATGTAGTCCTCAAGCAAAACAGTCTTCTTGAGACACGTGATATCAAATTAGAGTTTTTACACAATGTTTTGAATATTGTTTTATTGGTGTCCAGACAGGAATAGAAAATTAGATGTGTTCTACATTATGTTAAATTAAAAAATTTCAAAAGGTATAAAAAATGCCAGCAACAATAGTCACTAGGGCAAGGTCTACATTGCAACCCTATTTGGGGATACTGGAGTATCCCGAAAGAGCTATCCTGCATCTTAACAGCAAGCCCGTTATTTTGGGCTCGCTATTCCTACGTCCCTGTAAACCTCATTCCATGAGGAATAAGGGACATTTCAGAATAGCAAGTTATTTCGAAATTTGGCATAGACAGCACAAATTATGAAATAAGCTATTTTGAAATCAGATCTAAATAAGATACGCAATATATTTTTGTTATTAATGAAATAATGCTAGTGCTAAAGTGTTGTTAATTATGGTATAAATACAGCAGCAGTACACCTACCTTGCTCATTCTGTCTTTATGGTCCTAGGCAAAGTACTCTTATGCACAGTTGTATATATATTTAGAGTGATTCAATACTATTAAGATATAAATGAACATTTTAATTATCTATAATTAATAATCAAACTAATTAACACATTTTAAAAAGTGAAATAGTGTTAATATATTGCTCCCATTGGACTTTGCATACAGCTTGCTTTCTGAATTCTTTCATAAACTCCTCTGACTTGGAGCAGACTAGCAGTCTTGCTACAAGCTACATGTAGAATATGCCATTTTGCATAAACATATGTGGCTGTAATATCTTCATACTTGTGTGACATGATATATCTATGAGGACAATATATAATCCATAGTAATGGAAAATACAAGCTTTGTAAGTATGGCTTAATAGAATCGTCTTATTTTAGCAGAGCCACCTAAAATATAGAAGGTTGTTAGCACATTAAATGCTTCTATAGAAAGCTTGGTCTGAATGTGTTACCACAGCAACAGTGAAGAATCCATGCACATAATTTTCCCAATTGGTAAAATATGACAGCACAGTTTACAACACTTATCCCTTCAATATGTAGGCTACATTGCAGCTATCAATATGAATAGTCCTGTCAAGAGTTTGCTTATCAGAAACTTAATGCTTATGCATCTGTCTTGGATACATTTTAGTATTATTCATGCTAATGTAAACCCCATGATATAGTGCCAAATTAAGCAACAATAATTTGAGTTTATTTCCAGCTTTTTAAGATGGTAGTGAGCTGTTGACATTTATTCCCTGCCAGTCTAGATTGGCAGAAAAATGTTGGAATAGCAAATAATTTAATAAGCATGTAAACAAGCAGACTTTATGAAAATTAAGGAAATATTGAAAAGATGCTTGGCAACTATACAATATTTCTGTTCATCCAGCTTTTGGTTCTCACTGGAAGACAGATCCTTAATTTTGAACAATGCTTTTTATCCTCCAAAATGTGCTTCAACTGGGTTTGTTCAAAAATACTTCTCATGACCCTTTAAGGAGATTTTATTTAAATCTTTCAGTATATATTTATTGTTAGTGATTCGTGTTTTGTTTTTGTTTGGTTCTGTGCTTCTTTCACCCAAATAAACTCTCCTCCTTTCATGTCTGAAGCACCACAATCTGTGCACCCAACAGCAGCCCTAGTGGATGCCTTCTATAGATTAATCTAGATAGATAGATATAGATAGATAGATATCAGAACAGATCATTGCACTGACAGTAACTGATGTACTGCACCAGTGGCATAGTGAGGTGGGGGGGGCAGTTGCCCCTGGGCACCAATTTAGTCCCCCTCCACTCCGCCTGTCATGCCTCGGCTTGCCTGCTCCTTCTCCGCCCACAGCTGCCAGCTGGAGCCTCTTCCCCACCTCTCCCCAACTCAACCGTTCTCCATCTCCACCAGCAGGTTAGTGCATGCGGGGGCCCAGCCCTAAACTGGAGAGGGCGGGTGAAGATGCAATACAAGCTCCCCGCCCTCCTCCCAGGGTTGGGCTCAGCCATGCACCAGGTTCAGGGCTCCACCGCATGGCGGGAGGGGGGGGGCACAATTTTTGCCTTTGCCCCCAGGCACCTAACACCCTCCCTATGCCTCTGTACTGCACAGTGGCAGAATCACTGGTGGACATGCATATAGGGAGGCTAAGGCATCTGGGAAAAGCAGTGATGTATTATATCTCATAGGAGGATTGAGAAGACTGCAGTGTCACTATCATTGTTACTCCCTTTTTGGGGAACCCAGAGGATTTCAACTTAACTTCAATACCCAGAGAGAGTATAGAGCAATTAAGCACTCAATGTGCAATCTCTAAAAGATAAGGTAATAAGTAAGAGTCAGAATGGATTTGTCCAGAACAAATTGCGTCAAACCAGCCTAACTACTTTCTACGGCAGGGTAATAAGCCTTGTGGATTGCGGAAAGTAGTAGATGGGTATAGATTGACTTTTATTACTGCATCACATGACTGTCTCATAAACAAACTGAAGAAATATAACATAGATGGAGCTACTATTAGCTAGATGCAGAACTGGTTGAAAAAACAATCTTAGGGTATGTCTACACAGCAAAGTTATTTCGAAATAACAGCTGTTATTTCGAAATAACTTTACTAGCGTCTACACAGACAAACCGCTATTTTGAAATTAATTCGAAATAGCGGAGCGCTTATTTCGAATTTGCTAAACCTCAGTCCACGAGGAATAATACCAAATTCAAAATAGCTATTTTGAAATAAGTGCTGTGTAGACACTTATAATGAAATAGGGGGCCTCCAGCCTTCCCAGGGTGCCCTGGTGGCCACTCCACCCTCAACCAAGAACATTCCTCTCCTTCCCCCCTCCCCAGAGCCCATAAAGGGGTTGACTCTGGCCATAGTGCCTATGCCAGCTCCAAGCCTGCCATCCCAGAGCCAGCAGTCACTGACCCTGACCCAGTAGCCCCAAAACATGAGCCAGCAAGCCACTGGCAGCCACTGCCAGGGCCCGGAGAAGCCGGGTGCCTTCCTGGTCAAGGGTGGGGATCATGGACCCTATTCAGGTTTGGGGGGGATGCCCCCAATGTCCATGATCTCCACACTAGACAGAGGAACACGGTTGACTATGGCAGGATAGCTGGCAGCCTGGCCACCAAAGGCCACATGTGAACCCAGGAGCAGGTTTGCATGAAAATCAAGTTGGTCCGGAGAGACCCCCAACCCTGAGCTTCCCCTCCCCCTTCTTCCCCTTGAGTCCCCCTTCCAGCTCCCTCCTCCCAGGTTTCCCCTTCCCCTCTCCCACTTTCTCTCTTCCCCTCTCCAGTCTCCTTTCACCACTCTCACCAGAGTTTTGTTAAATAAAGAGAGTTTGTGTTCATGAAAATACGTGTATTTTATTTTACATCAGGAAGGGGGGTTAAGGAAGCAGGGCCAGCCCGAACCTTTTGTGCGCCCCGGGCCCCGGGTCCTGGGAGCACAGCGCATGTGCAACCCCGCCCCCAGTTGCCTGGCACATGCACAGCCCCACCCCCGCCCAGTCCGGCAGCCCTGCACAGCGCCCCCTACAATGGGGCACCCCGGGTGGTAGCCTGGTTAGTCCGTAGCTTGGGCCGGCTCTGTAGGGAGGGGTAAGTGGAAGAACGTGAGGGAGGAATGAGGCACAAGCCCCCTGTGGGGCAGACCAGGGAGGCTCTTAGTGCTCCTCAGAGTGGAAGCTCTCCCGCAGGGCCTCCTGGATACTGACAGCCCCCCCGATGGACCTCCCGGCTGGCAGCCTGCAGAAAGTGCAGCCAGGCTTGCAGCAACGTGTCCATGAGAAGCACCAGAGTGCCCAAGGGCAGCTCTGGCTCCATGTTGCAGAGTGCTGTGGTGTTCCGAGTGAGGCCAATCAGAGCGCACAGAGAAAAAAATGCTTTGCTGTCTCTCAGCAAGGTAGGCAAGCAAGCAGGGAAACCTGAGAACTGGCTGTCCGGGGGTGGGGGAGGGTCCCTTTTAAGCACAGGCCTCAGATAGCCTCAGGCAGCAGCCACACAAGGTAACTCCTGACCTGATGCCCTGCCAGAACCAGTTTCGGCTGGCCTTAAATCCGATTCAGCATCCAATCAGTGTGGATGCGCTATTTCCAAATAGCAAAATGCTATTTCGAAATGCATTTTGTGTCTAGACGTGTTATTTCTAAATAACTTATTTCGAAATAAGATATTTCTTAATAACGCTGTAGTGTAGACGTACCCTTAGAGAGTAGTTATCAGCAATACATAGTCTGGTTGGAAACCCATGTTAAATGGGGTACCACAGGGATCAGCTCTGGGTCTGGTACTGTTCATTATCTTCATCAATGATTTAGATAATGGCATAAAGGCTGCACATATAATGTTTGTGATTAATATCAAGCCGGGTGGGGTTGCAAGTGCTTTGGAGGATAGAATTAACAATCAAAATCATTGGACACACTGAAGAAATGGTCTCAAGTAAATAGGATGAAATTCAATAAGAACACATGCAAATTACTCCACTTTGGAAGTAACATACAAAATAAGAAATGACTGCCTAAGAAAGAGTAACTCAGGAAGGGATCTGAGGATAATAGCGGATCACATGCTAAATATGAATCAATGGTGTAACACCTTTGCAAAAGAAAGCATAAAATTCTGGGATGTATTAAAAAGAGTGCTGAGAGAACACATGAGAAGTAATTCTTGTGCTCTGTTCTGATTAGGCCTCATTTGGAGTACTGTGTTCAGTTCTCGGGGCCACATTTCAAGAAAGACATGAACAAAATTATGAAATTCCAGAGGACAACAAAAATTATTTTAAAATATTTAGAAAATATGACCTATGAAGGAAGACTGAAAAAAATAGGTTTGTTCAGTCTGAAGAGAAGACTGAAGGGGAAAATAACAGTTTTCAAGTATAAAAAAGGTTGTTAACAAGGAGCTAAAATTGCAGTAAGGGCACTTTAGGTTAGACATTAGGAAAAACTTCCTAATGATCTAGGTGGTTAAGCACTGGAATATATTGCCTGAGGATGTTGTTCAATCTCCATCATTGTAGATTTTTAAGAGCAGGTTTGACAAATAGCTGTCAGGGATTGTCTATATAACATTTAGTCCTGACAATATAGGGGATGGACTAGAAGACCTCAAAAGCCCCTCTCAGTCCTACGATTGTATGATTCAGCTGAGAAGTATCCACATGACACAGTACTACCTTTAAATATAAGAATTAAATATATAAATTAGCATGAAAGTTACTGAATGATGCCGGAAACATGAACAGAACACAGTTCAGATCACTTTCTGGTGATATCTTATTAGCATTCTTAAGCACAGATGAAATCTCAATACCTTAAATGACTGCTTCTTGGAGCAGCTAGTACAGGAACCCACAAGGGAGACACAATTCTCGATTTAGTCCTGAGTGGAGTGCAGGATCTGGTCCAGAGGTAACTATAACAAGACCTCTTGGAAATAGTGACCATAATATAATAACATTTAACATTCCAGTGATGGGAAGAACACCTCATCAGCCCAACACTATGGCATTTAATTTAAAAAAGGGGAACTATGCAAAAATGAGGAGGTTAGTTAAACAGAAATTAAAAGGTACAGTGACTAAAGTACAATCCCTGCAAGCAGCATGGACACTTTTCAAAGATACCGTAAGAGGGACCCAACTTAAATGTATACCCCAAATTAAAACACACAGTAAAAGAACTAAAAAAGAGCCATCGTGGCTTAACAACCATGTAAAAGAAGCAGTGAGAGATAAAAAAGGCATCTTTTAAAAAGTGGAAGTCAAATCCTAGTGAGGAAAATAGAAAAGAGCATAAATACTGTCAAATTAAGTGTAAAAATGTAATAAGAAAGGCCAAAAAGGAGTTTGAAGAACAGCTAGCCAAAATCTCAAAAGGGAATAATAAAATGTTTTTTAAGTACATCAGAAGCAGGAAGTTTCCTAAACAACCAGTGGGGCTCCTGGATGATCGAGATACAAAAGGAGCACCACTTAAAGACGATAAAGTCATTGCAAAGAAACAAAATGAATTCTTTGCTTCAGTCTTCATGGCTGAGGATATTAGGGAGATTCCCAAACCTGACCCATTCTATGTAGGTGACAAATGTGACTGAAATGTCATTAGAGGAGGTTTATCTGCTTAGGTTTAGCACCTATTCTCCAGATACTTACAGAAAAAATGGGAAGGGGGGTGGGAGACAGAGTATCATTCTTTCTCTCCCCCCCCTTGCCCTTCTATTTATTTCGAGTTTTCATATCCCCTACTCATAACTCCAGTCATCTGAAGAAGTGGGCTGTGCCCATGAAAGATCATGATACCATCTACATGTTTTGTTAGTCTATAAAGTGCTACCAGACCATTTTGTTGTTTTTTTCTGTAACAGACTAACTCAGCTACCCCCTGAAGCTCCTAATCTATTTGAGTTCTTTGAAGGGGGCAACAAACATGTGGACAAGGGGGATCCAGTAGATATAGTGTACTTAGGTTTCCAGAAAGCCTTTGACAAGGTTCCTCACCAAAGGCTCTTACATAAATTAAGTTGTCATGTGATAAGAGGGAAGATCCTTACATGGATTAAGAACTGGTTAAAAGACAGGAAACAAAGGGTTGGAATAAATGGTAAATGGAGAGGGGTAACTAGTGGTGTTCCTCAAGGGTCAGTCCTAGGACCAATCCTATTCAACTTATTCATAAATGATCTGGAGAAAGGGGTTAACAGTGAGGTGGCAAAGTTTGCAGACAACTCTAAACTGCTTAAGATAGTTAAGACCAAAGCAGACTGTGAAGAACTTCAAAAAGATCTCGCAAAACTAAGTGATTGGGCAAAAAAACCCAAACAGCAAATGAAATTTAATGTGGATAAATAGTAACGCACATTGGAAAAAATAACCCCAACTATACATACAATATGATGGGGGCTAATTTAGCTACAACTAATCAGGAAAGGGATCTTGGAGTCATTGTGAATAGTTCTCTGAAGATGTCCACACAGTGTGCAGCGGCAGTCAAAAAAGCAAACAGGATGTTAGGAATCATTAAAAAAAGGGACAGAGAATAAGATGGAGAATATCTATTGCCTTTATATAAATCCATGGTATGCCCACATCTTGAATACTGTGTACAGATGTGGTCTCCTCATCTCAGAAAAGATATACTGGCTGCCACCTTGCTCACTAATTTAATGAGCCCTAGCCCCCTTCAACTAATGGTAGGAAGAGGAGAGCAGAGCACAATCAGATTAAAAATGGTTAAGATGCACCTAGTGCCAGCCCAGATGGCTTGAGGGTGGGTGTAAACACAGATCTGACTCCAGCAGCCTGTTCCAGCTCCACTTTGGATTCCACCATTTTTGGTTATAACTTTCTATGTGACCCAAACACACACACAATCCCAAATTTTCCCAAAACCATGAGCTCTGCAACATACAAACCTCGCCTAGCAGGTCAGAGAAACAATAAGGTCTGTGTGTTCTTTAAAGAGATGAAAACACATCACAGCTTAATCGCTAAACTAGTTAAATCCACCATTACTTGCAAATGCAATATGGAGGTGATTCATAACCAAAAAACTTATTAGCAGGACACAGGGTAAGTGATAACAAATAAAATAATTAAATTAGCAATGATTACAAGCCAACAAAAGAGAAAATGCATCTAGGTGTCTAAAACTTATTTTAGCAATACGCTTTGGTTCAATATGGTTTCCTCTCACAAATCTTCCTTCTTCCCATCAATGGCTGACTTTTGCGCAATCAGAACTTTCCATATAACGCCAAGAGGCTAGTTTCCCTTGTCTTTTTAGGTGAAATACCTTTGCATAAGCAGACTTTTTACACATTTATTCCCAGAGACTTCAGCCTCCTGCTCCACTGCCTTACTTGAAGGAACCCTCTGATTATAACTATTTGTTCACCGTTTTTAAGGCATAACATCCTGAAGTATCCTTATTTCCTAATAGGCTGTGTCTACACTGCACCCCTTTTCCGGAAAAGGGATGCAGATGAGACAAGTCGGAATTGCAAATGAAGCGGGGATTTAAATTTTCCCTGCTTCATTTGTATATTGCCGCTTTTTCCGCTCGAGCTTTGACGGAAAGCGCCAGTCTAGACGGATCTTTCGAAAATAAAGCCTTTTCCGAAAGGTCCCTTATTCCTGATTTTAAGAGAATAAGGGACCTTCGGAAAAGGCTTTATTTTCCGAAAGATCCTCGTTTAGACTGGCGCTTTTTCCGCAAAGCCCTGAGCCGGAAAAAGCGGCATATGTTTATACAAATGAAGCGGGAAAATTTAAATCCCCACTTCATTTGCAATTCCGACTTGTCTCATCTGCATCCCTTTTCCAGAAAAGGGGTGCAGTGTAGACACAGCCATAGAGTATAAATACATACATTTCACAATAATATTATTCACCAGTGTGTTCTTAGCTTTTAGAAAGCCCCAGTCTATACACTTTCATAATACAGTCATACAGTAATACTGTGTACAATCAGTTGATTTAGTTGTTTATCACTTGAGATTGTGACCCCTTCTTTATAGACCATAACATCTTTGCAATACATTCTGGCTATGTCTAGACTGCATCCCTTTTCTGTAAAATGCAAATTAGACGTATCGCAATTGCAAATGAAGCGGGGATTTAAATGCCCCCTGCTTCATTTGCATAAACATGGCTGCCGCTTTTTTCTGGCTCGGAGCTTTGACGGAAAAAAGCGCCAGTCTAGACGCAGATCTTGCGGAAAATAAAGCCTTTTCTGAAAGATCCCTTATTCCTCTTAAAAGAAGAAAAATAAAGCCTTTTCCGAAAGATCCCTTATTCCTTCTTTTAAGAGGAATAAGGATCTTTCGGAAAAGGCTTTATTTTCCACAAGATCTGCAGACTGGCGCTTTTTTCCGTCAAAGCTCTGAGCCGGAAAAAAGTGGCAGCCATGTTTATGCAAATGAAGCGGGGAGCATTTAAATCCCCGCTTCATTTGCAATTGCGATACGTCTAATTTGCATCCCTTTTACGGAAAAGGGATGCAGTCTAGACGTAGCCTCTTTGAAAAGTAAAATCCAAACAATGCTTCCCTCTCCCATTGGGGTGTAGACAACATACTGTCTCTTCTCCCCACTCATTAGCTCTGTTTTCCTGATATGTAAATGTACCTTCATTATTTCTGCCTGAGGATTGGGCTGGTCAGGAAAGTAAAAACATTCCTTTGTCAAAGGCAGACCATTTTACCAACCACTCAATACCGACAGTTTAAACAAACTTTAGTTCTAATTCTGTCATGTATTCATAGTCCTTAAAACACCCTGTATATCACCCAAGAATATTAATGATACAACATATTACATGACAACTTTTAGATACATCTCACGACACCAGTATGTGAGCTGTAGTAAATAGTTGAGACCCAACAAAATGTGCTGAGGCAGAGTAGTGATTCATAAATAAGCCTCTTTGTCAGGCACAATACTTATTTAAGCAACTATGGAATTTCTTGAACGTTTGCAGATTAAGATGCTCCTTTTGGGAGAAGAGTGACCTTGCTGGAGTTAGTGGCACAGTTGTTCTAGGTACAACCAGAACGTTTTTCAGCAGTTTATTCAGTCAAAAATGAAATTTCAGCTGTCTCAAAACCATTTGTCAATTTGACCTGATGAGTTTTGGCTGGAGAAAGATTTTCAGGGCCAATTTCAGAAAATCATACTCATATTTCCCCCTTTACATTTAACTCACTGATTGGGATGCTTTTCTGAGAGGTAGGAGATCCAGGTTTGGAATCCTACTCCACAACAAGGTCTTGAACTCAGATTCATTCCCAGCAGGCTATATGCTACTTTGGCATAGATCACTGTCAAACTCTTGCTCCACAAAGAAAACTGAGGACCATGAAACCTTTGGAAGGTCTTCAAGACTATTGATATTACAACTGGCATTCCACCTCAACCATCCCATGAAAGGGAATTCTGTTTTGCTTTACTAGTATGAGATAATTTAATACTTGTTGAAAGGTTTTAGGAAGATAGCCCTGGAGATGGGAAGTCTCCTTTCTACTGGCAAGAAGAGGTAGAGACAGTAAACATGATCAACAATATAGCAGACCTCTTAATGCTATCTTACCAATGTTCCCAAACCGTGACCTTAAAGGAACATATAATGTAATTCAGAGTTTGCATCCATTCAGTTGCTGGCCCAACCGTTGGACTGCCAACAAGCATGTTAATTAGTGCCAACTGTGGTGGTGTTTATACTATGGACATCTGTCTATTGGGAACTGGACCGAGTCCACTATACTCATTAATAAAAGAAAATGAACAGATGGTATCATCTTTCATTTACTCCTGATTTGTGCTGTTTTTTAACTAGCAACTTAGAATTGTTCCTTATCCCATTAACAATAACCTGAGCCATTCTCTAGTGAAAGGTTTTATATTTTTTTTGCAATGAAACTGTCTTAGTATACTTAAACAAAGCAATTTGTTAGATGTGATAACGATAGAAGGTACACTTTTTTCCCATAAATATGTAATCTGATTACTATGAAAACCAAGAATTATCTAAAGAAATGGAGTAGAATTTATAATGAATCTTTTTTTTTACTTTACTATTTTTATAGCAATAACTTAGATTTATTTAAGTTTGTTTTACTTTATTGATGTTTTAGTTACCTGTGTTCATTTCTTATATACTATTTTGGCAAAGTACTGTTCCTGGATGTATAATATTCTTGTCCCTAAGAACATAGGCTTTTAACATTTATTTAATAGTGCAGTTTTTAAGCAATTATAATTAGTTAAAAATGATTGTGTCATAACATAAGGAAAGTAAAAATTCTAAGATCTTTAAACAAGCAGTACAATTTAAGGGTGAGTTTTAGCATAAGATTGATGATGTTTTATGACTGAGTATCAATTACATGTTTTTTTTTCTTTCTTTCCTTTCCAGCAAAATCTCATTTTGTGGTGCCCGAAAGTTTTTGTATCTTCTGTATGTAATAAAATCTAATTGAAACCGTCTTTATTTTGTCAGGTTTTAATACAATACTGAATAACTATTCATTTGTTTGAGTAGAAATATTAAATCAACAGAAGTAAAAATGAAAACTTGTACAGAATAGCACACGTTATTATTTCAGCTGCATCAATAAAAAAGGTTTTATAGCTGTTTTTTTTTTACTTTATAAAATGTGAACCCATGATCTAAAACTCTATTGTATCCAACAGTCATATATGTTTCAGATACTTAAAAAGGAAAATTTACTACACAAATGAAACAAAAGAAAGGAAAAACAGACTAAAGCTGGGTCTAAACTACATCCCTTTTCTCGAAAAAGGGATGTAAATTAGACACTTCAAAATTGCAAATGAAGCCAGGATTTAAATTTCCTGTGCTTCATTTGCATAATGGGGGGCCATGGTTTTTTCCGAATAGGGTTTTTTTTTGAAAGAAAAACGGCTGTTTAGATGGGATCGTTCCAAAAAAAAAACCTTTTTCGAAAGATCCTGTACTCATTTTTTCAGAAGTACAGGATCTTTCAAAAAAGGGTTTTATTTTTGAACGATCCCTGTGTAAACAGCCATTTTTCTTTCGAAAAGCCCCTTTTCAGAAAAAACTGCAGCTGACATTATGCAAATGAAGAACAGGAAATTTAAATCCCGGCTTCATTTGCAATTTCAAAGTGTCTAATTTACATCCCTTTTTTCGAGAAAAGGGATGTAGTTTAGATACAGCCTAAGTGAAAACCTCATTCAGCTTCAATAATAAACACAAGATTTCACTACATTTTTGAGCAGAGCAAATTCTCATATAATATTGTAATAAGAGAAGAAATATGATTTATCTACCCAGCCAAATAAAATCAGATCCTGATAGGAGGTCACAGATAAGATTAGAAAGAAATAATATATTACTTTAATTCTGTTTTAAAAGCTTACTGTGTGGAGTAAAGTAGTTGATATAATTTTGGTTTCAAAATAGTTCTTCATATAATACCTGGAGATATTTATGGTTCATTCAACATTAACTTAATTTGATCTGATTTCCAAACTACTTCCCTTTCACTTTCCCCACCTGTGCTTATAAAATGTTCTGGATACAAGCCTAATAAATAAAGACACTGTAGAATTTGGAATGTGTGTGCAGGCTGTTTTAATGTCCATTAGAAATTAGCATTAGGAAAACATGCAATGTGACAATATTTTGATACAACAATAATGGTGGAAAGTAGTTTTGCTACCTGCAAGAGACAAAATATAGCAGTACAGCACTTATTGACACGAACGTCTAAGAGGATCATTACAGATTTTACCATGGTTTTCTAATTAGCCAGTAAATAAAACATACTCAAAGATACCAGTGATCCTGGACTACAATATTTAATACTGAAGACACCAGGTCATTTATGAGAACAATCAGATGTGCAGATTAGTACAGTACGAATTAAAAGTCTGGAATACGGAAATGCAAAAAAACCCAAAAAAACTAACCCTATAAATCTACTACACAATGAATTTTTAACTAAATGTTGTAATGTTCTCTTCCTTTGATTTATAAATTAATATATAGTATATTATATCATGTTCAAATAACAGTGATATATTCAGTGAGGGAGGGTGGTAGTCATCTGAGTGCTAATTGCCCATCTACAAAGTACAAATAATGGAACTTCTGTATCACACAAGGGAGTTATGAAGTTATATATGTTGCAAGATTGAGATACTATGGTTTTGGCAAATGGTTGACAAAATTCTAATGATATGTTAGAATTTGCTAATTTCTCCAAATTGAAATATTTTCCAGCATGGGCTGATTTTACTGAACGTTACATAAATTTTGTCTACCTGGCAATTTTCCATGGCAATCAGCTCGATTTCCTGTTTGTGTGCCCACTTAGCTCCTGTTTGACTGCTGAAGACCACAGGCCTTCCACACCCCTGGACATCTGCTTTTGGCAATGAGGAAGGCATGGAAGCTCCATCTGCCAATCTCCCAGACTTTCTAGTAGCCTGCTACACACCCAATGCTCCAAGGTTTCCAGGCTCCCCTTCAGTTGGCCAGGCAGAGTGAATGGAAACAGGGAACTTGGAAGCCCTGGCTGACTTGGGAAACACTGAGATCAGGAGCTGGAGCTTCTGAACAAAACAAAACAAAACAACCCCTCCCCCACATACAGACAAAAAACTGCAACTACATATCAACCTGGCAAATAGGCTACTAAAAACTGTTGCATAAAAAAAGCCTTCGCCTGAGCTCACTAGATTTATATACATGGATTTTCTGAAGCTACACCAAACTGTAAGGTCTAAGGTTTTAAACTGCAACTTATTATGATCCTTGTCAATCTTTGCAATCTGTGTAACTCTCAAACTTACTGTAAACTGCAATTTTGTAATCTTTGTAACATGCAGCCACCTTGCTTGTAACTTTCCCTAAACTGCATTCTCCCCTGAGTGAATGGAGAGAGAGTGTCAGTGTGTTTGAAGAAGGCGTGGAACAATGGAACACATGGCAATGAGTCATCACAGTATGGGCATGCTCTCTGCTGGATAAAGTGAAGTTTGGGCATGCTCTCTGCTGGATAAAGGGAAGTCTGGGCATGCTCCCTGATGACAAGGTGAATGAGTCACAGGAGCCATTCAGACACTATATAAAGAGAAGGAGCACATGTGAGATGCTCTCTTTTTCCTTCCACTGATCATGAGAATCTCCCCTCCAGTGTCTTTCCTCCTGACCAGCTTCCCCAGCCATGATGAGCAGACAGACCCTCCAGGATCCACATGCCTTGGCTCCTTCTGCAACCCATATGTCTGTGTAAGTGTGTGATTGCCTGAGGGCAGGAATGAATGGGTGTGAATGAATGGAGGGGTGTGTGCTTGCTTGCTTGTCTGTGTGTGTATGAGAGAGAGAGAGTTCTATCTTCTTTAGTTTAAAGCTTTGGTGGCTGCTTTCTCCTCTTTAGTTTTACCTAGTGGAAATAAACCCATACTAGTGTAACCCTGGGTGGTCTCCAGTGAGAATATTTTTGGGGTAACAAGAACCAGGGCTTCCTACACTTCCAACAGTGCCTCACTGCTCTATTTAAAACAAACAAAAGGAAGTTTTTCTTCACTCAGCACACAGTCAACCTGTGGAACTCCTTGCCAGAGGATGCAGTGAAGGCTAGAACATTAACAAGGCTCAAAAAAGAGTTAGATAGATTCATGGAGGTTAGGTTCATCAATGGCTATTAGCCAGGATGGGTAGGAATGGTGTCCCTAGTCTCTGTTTCTCTGGAGGTGGATGACAGGGGAGGGCTCACGTGAGGATTAGCTATTGTGATCCCTTCCTCTGGGGCATCTGGTATTGGCCACTGTCAGCAGACAGGATACTGGGCTAGATAAACCTTTGTTCTGACCCAGTATGGCTGTTCTTATGTTCTTATACTCAACTAACAACAAGAATCAAGTCTGTTTACTTCCTGGCATGCAGTGATGGGGAGGAATGAAGCTGACAATCATTGTATGCATTTCATTCTGTAGCAGCTAGGATTTCTAGCATCTCTGCTCTGAGGTAGCCCACCAGATGGGAAGATAGGGGAGCATATTTTATTTTGAAAACACCACATGTTTTCAGTTTTCATGTTCAGTGTTTGGGGATTTCAGTTTTTGAACATTTTTGATTTTTTGATTTTTTTCATAATTCATGATTTCTGAAAACTAAAAAAAAACGTGTGGAACTGAAATTCGGCATCCTGTCCAGCTCTGCTTACAAGAGTGTAAGAAATATTTGCATATATTTGAAATACAGGAACATGCTTTTTTCCACTGTCTCAATCTTCACTTCACTTGGATTTTCTTGAACACTATCAACCATTTGTTAGGTTTGTCCAACTACTTTTTCTGACCACTTATCCCCATTTCACTCAGAAAGGCGTGTGACTATAAAGCACATAATAAAAGCATAGGTGCCAACTCCATGGGTGTGCTGGGGCTGGAACACTCCTGTGGAAAATTGGTGTATGAAAATCACCCACTGGGAGCCAAGCTCCCACCACTCCATGCCTCTTCCCCACCTTTTCCTCCCAAGTGCATCCCATGCCTGTTCCTCCTCTGCCCTCCAGGAGCACCATAAACAGCTGGTTCATGTTACTGAAGAAATTCTGGGGGGAGGGAGGAGCAGGCATTGGGCAAAGGGCAGAGAAAGGGGTTGAGCACTCCTTCCCCCCATCAGAAGTCAGGACTTATCAACAGAAATATATGTACCATATATACTAGTTTTAGAAATTCTGAAGTAGTTGAGTTTTCCCCAAGGAAAAAAAATAGAGGAAGGAAAGACTAACCCAGAATTTCTGGACTGATAACTATAGCAAGACCCTGTAAAATGGGGAATCGGAAACCTAACCAGCAATCCTATTCTTCTAACCATTTCCATGGATATAAAATTGGTTACATCTTCTGCCCTTTATGAGTTGTCTTTTGTTTCACTTGAGGAGTTTGGAAGACAAATCTTTCCCCTAATGTGCATTTAGGTGTAGTACAATAATAACAAAGAGCAAGAAATTAAAATATGACATTACATTATCTTCTAATAAAAGAGATATGAGACCTTCCGCTATACCCTATCACCCTTGCATCTATTACCAGTTATTGAGATGGGGTTTATACTACTCCCAGTTCAGGACAGTTTAACACACCTAAGAGATCATTCTAAACTCTGCCAAGAGCAACAACTACTGGGTAGTTGTTTGTCAGCTGGGGTTATCCAAAGAACGCATTTTAGCCAAACCCTTTTCTGACTCCAACATATCTCCTGTGCAAGGAAGCAGAACGAAGGATGTAGTTAGAGTTCCATGCCCACCAGCACTTCCATAATGCCTAGAGAGTCTCTAGAATGAGAGATATGGCTGGTTTCTATGCCCTTTACAGTGTGCAAGGAGAGAGTCAATGACTCAGGAGCTGGCTTACTGTGTTATAGGCAAAAACTAACAGATATACAAAAATGGGGCATTGTTAAAATTACCTGCAGATGTCTCATATTATGATGAAATTACTTAATCAGGATACATTATAGCACATTTTGTTTTATTTCATATGTTTGATATTGATGTGGGGTTCTTCAGATCCAACAAACACCCAATATTTTTGAAAAAAATATATATGCTGGTTTGACTTGAACAGCTCACCTTTGTTCTTTAGACAATGAGCTCCAAAAAGGTGAACAATCAGAAAACTTTTCTGTTTTATTTCACTCATCAGACTGAGCAATTTAAATTGTTTTATGGACAAAATATTGAGGAAAAATCTCACTGAAATAAGTAGGCCAAATCAGGAAAGCTTTTTGTTCTGAGAGTAAACGTGATGAGAAATGTGACAGCCATGTAGGTGAACAAAGTGAAGTTCTTTCCTTCTTTGTTTCACTTCACTTTCTTTTTCACATTCCTGGCACATTAAATCAAATTCTGCTCTCACATGCAACATTGCAGGAGCCTTCCAAGGGCAGAATTTGTCCCCATTTTTGTGTGTGCAGCTTTTACTTTAGTTCTGAGCAATTTCAGACATTTATTTGTAGTTCTCTAACATATCAGCTCATTTATTTGTTAATGTTTCAAATTTGTCATTAAAAGACTTTAAAGTTCACCATAAACCTTAAATGTTAGTTCTCATGAGTTCTATCAAATTCATTTCTATCCAGTAGTGAGAGTAGAGCAAGTATAATAAAATATCTCCATATCTCTTCTATTATTTTTATCTCATTGTCCTCAAAGACATTTTGAACTGAAAAAAACTTACCTTGTTTCCTATTCTTAATTATTACCTAGTTTTAACTGAAACTAAGTTGATGAGGCCCATAAAATCAAAGTATATAAACACTTTGATCTTTTTGATCCTATTTCCAGATGGAAATGCTTAGAAATCAGTCTTTGATCTAAAGCTGTCATTTCAAGATATTCTTAAGGCTTACAGACTGATATGAAGCTTGGAATCATGAAAGTTTCAGATTTAAGTGAATATGAACTTTCTGTCTAGAATGGAATATTACATGCTAGAGAAATACATTTAAAATAGCCAAACTATATTGTCTAATTTTATTATATATTTCCATAATTGTATATGTATTTGTAGACACATGTTCACATTTGGCAAAATTAAAATGTTCAATAGACTTGAAAGCTACAACTGTCTCAAATATAGTTCTCCATTTTAAATAAGAAAATGTTCCAGTTCTGGTAGAAACTTTCAAATAATAGAACCTTTTAACCGTGGAAGTTCAATATCTGTTTATAGTCATATAAAGTATTTATACAGCTTTTATAGCATACTGTAAATGTTATTTATGCTGTCTTTATAAAAGGAAAGTAATTTTGGTAAAAGATGCTGAAATCTTCACTGTGCGAAGATTTCACTGCCAATAATTGGAGTAAACAATACATAGAATAAAGAATATATAAAGATAGTCCTTAAATTCTCAAAGGTGATTCTCTCATGCTGATATATATCATGAGTAATTCTAAAGGAGCCAAAGGAGTTATATTTGTGTAAGTGAGAGGAAAATAAAGACCATATTCATTCCTGGAACTTGTCCATCTCTGGGCTGAAACATGAATGGCAATGCACTATTTAACACTTCAGGATAGGAGGTAAAGAAGTATATTCAGTTTATAACTCCAGGGGAATTCAGGAAAAAAGATTACTAAGGATCCCTTTTCAACAGTAATTCACCATTAAGTTAAATATATTTTAGAGATGTCTGCCCTGTTTCTACAATTGCCTCACCTGCTTAACCAATTAGACAATGTGGTGAGTTATATCCATCACCATAGGGGCTAAATTAGAAGGTAAAGATCAAACAACATGACCTATGTTTGTTTTTTACTGTAATCCTCTTGAGGCTAAGAACAAGTTACCATCTATTATAATAGGTCAAGCACACACACTGTGTTGGGTAAATAATTAAAATAACCAGAACCCCCTTGGGTATGCACTATTCCATAAACAAGAAAATATATAACAAGGAAAATTGACAAATATGTATGTTCCTTGTTGCACAGGGATACCTTTCTATTCAGTTAGAGAGGGTTTTGCATTGCAAAGTCTGCTCAGGAGGAGACATCAAATGCATCTTAGCTGCCCCACACAATCCTTTCTTGGTTGGCTGCATTCAGTGTATTCTGCACCTAATTATTCAAGTATACACACATTGGCCAGAAGGCCTGCCTTGTTCACAGCAAGTATTTTCATTGGAAAGCTTTTATAATGCCAACAGAAAAATGCATTACTTGTCTTTGAATGTACAGACCTGGTGGATATATATTCCTTTACAGTAGCTATAAGATATTCTAGCACCATCATATAAGAATAATGAGGCAAATAAAGAAGAATATTAATATATAGGGAAAATAATGGAAAGATTTAAAAAGTCCCTCTGTGTAGTTCAGAAAATAAGTATTCTTTGGATCTACAACAGCACTGAAGTTTAAGTGGAAGGTTTAAGGTTCACAATTTATTTTTTTCAGATCACTTAGCTCACAGGATTATATTCTGGTGGCCATACTATCAACCATCAAACAATTAGGGTCCTCAAGGAAATTTACTCTGTTTTCACTACTGCCAAGTGTGTGTGTGTTCAGATTTGCCACATGCCAGCAGCTGATAGCAGCAAAGCTAATTCTTGGTCTCTGTTGCAGACTCAGATTTTGGCAGCTAATCCCATAGGCAGAGGGACAGCTGACAGGGATCCAAGAGCCCCTTTGCAACTTGCAGGTGTGGGGTTGTTATACCAGTTGGTAGCAAAGAACACTGATCAGACCAGCAGAAAATATTTACTAGCTTCTTTATTTTAGGGATAGAAGAGGCCTGACAACCTTTGGCTGGCCGTGGAAAAGCAGGTTGAATGGCTAGTATTCAGGTGTGCACATTTTCACATGTTCTGGTCATTTCCATCTAGATACTGCCCTTACCACTCTCCAAGGTCCTGAGGGACTTGATGGCCACTGTATGATGGAAAGTTGATCTAGGGCTCAGGATTTTTTTTTTTAAAGCAGCACTTTCCCTTTTTACTTTTCGGCACCATTGTGGGTTAGTGAGGTCATTCTGACAGCAAAGGAATCATGCAACTTGGATGCAATGAGGAATGTTGATTTGCAGCTTGCGTGCAATGAGTTAGACTTGCACTTTTCCATAATAGGCCTGAAGTAAAGGGTTAAGTTGATCACCTTCGGGTGCTGCTTGAGGGGACTTGCATGGTCTGTTGCTGCACTCAGGCCTTTTAATTTAATCCTAAAACAATCTGAATATCAATAATCCATGCAACAGACTGATTTACTGCCTTACAGACCTGAAATGGGATTCATTACCCACTGCTGTGGTGCCTCTCTGTAACATCAACAAGCATGCGGACAAGGGGGATCCAGTGGATATAGTGTACTTAGATTTTCAAAAAGCCTTTGACAAAGTCCCTCATCAAATCTCTTAAGTAAAGTAAGTTGTCATAGGATAAGAGGGAAGGTCCTCTCATGGACTGAAAACTGGTTAAAACATAGGAAATAAAAGATAGATATGAATAAACTGTCAGTTTTCAGACTGGAGAGAGGTATTGGTGTCCCATAGCACTAAGCATATTCAACATATTCATAAATGGAGTGAGGTGGAAAATTTTCAGGTGACACTAAACTGCTCAAGATAGTTAAGACCAAAGCAGACTGTGAAGAGCTTCAAAAGGATCTCTCAAAACTTGGTTTTAGTTCAACAAAATGGCAAATAAATTTTAATGATGATAAATGCAAAGTAATGCATATTGGAGAACATAATCCCAACTATATGTACAAAATGAAGGAGTCTAAATTAGCTAAAAAAGAGAGAGATCTTGGAGTCATTATGGATAGTTCTCTGAAAATATCCACTCAATGTGCAACAGCAGTAAAAAGAAAAGCAAACAGAATATTAGGAATAATTGAAAGAGGGATAGCGAGTAAGACGATATCTTATTGCCTCTGAAAAAAATCCATAAATATACAATATTTTATTTTTAAATTCATTACCAAACTATAAGACCAAATTATGTTCTGTCAGCAGCTACAAAATGCACATAAAATACCGTTTTATGGGGGTTTTTTACGGAATGCACGAGAAAAAGAAAAAATATGTAAGGGCTTGTCTACACATGAAAATAGGTTAGATTAGATATTGTGGAATAAATACTCAGCAGCTCCCCAGGTGGCTGCTCTTACTACATGCTAAGAACAACTTTGAAAGATGTATCTTAACCTACTTTGGAAGTAGATTAAGCTAACTCTCACGCACAAAGCAGTGAAGAATAAGTGGGTCCACATGGGGAGTTAGTGCAGAATTGGCAGTGAGCTTTAATTCACACCTAGCTTATCCTGCAACAATTTCCCCATGTGACAAATCTTAAGAAAACAGCTGGAATATTGCATCTATTGAATATCTATGAAGTATTGTCTGAAATACCATACAGCTCTGCTTTGCTTGGCTGTTGCTTTACTTGCAACAAGACGACAGATGTTTGTGGGTCATCGGGGAGGGAAATCCTCAACAGTTCTTAGACATTATGATTGAAAGAGTAGTCACTTATCTCTTCCTTTCTCTCTTCAATCGCTACATAGCTCAGCCTGGTCCTCATAATGGAAGTCACACAATTTCCCATTTCATATTTAATGTATTGGGATGAAAAATACTAATACTGCTTGTAACTTACTGAAAAAGTCTTCTTAGTAGCAATTTACACCTATATATCTTCTAACAGGTGCCACTAGAGCAATTTCAGTTTCTCTTAAATTAGGTTCAGAATCCTTGCCTTGGGCTCATAGCGAGCCACAAAATGAAGGATGTTACACATTATTCCCATAGTATACCTATCTGTAAAATGTCTTTAATACCAATCCTACCAGCGAGTCAAGAGATGCTTGACAAATGTTTGTCATGGCCTTTCGGACACTTGGATAGATGTCATAATGAATGTGTAAAATGAGTATTAGCAACAGTATGATTACAAAACACATGAGAAAAAAGGAACACAGTTATTCATTTTTTCCATCTTCAAAAGGTGAACTTCATTTTGACTTTTGCACCTGGAAATGTTTTTAGTATTAGAACATACCTAGCGAACTAACATAAAAACTTCTGACCTTGCCATACTGCCCCAATATACGACTGTTGAAATTCCAACTCTTAGATTCTAAGAGAAAAGTCTGGATGCTAAGTAGGACTATCACTTCTGTATTTTATCAGAAAGGCAGTCAGTAATCCTCAGAGGAATCTTGACACTAGATTATGATTAATCAAAAAACCTCTATGAGCCCTGTCATTGGAATGTTTATTACAGAGTCTAACACAGTTATAGACAAGGTGGGTAATTTCAGCAGAAAATAGTAGCCAAGAGCAGTAATTGTTCTAACATGAGATTACATTTAGGGGAGTTTTAATTAGTGAGCTGTAGATAGTCAATGGGCCTATACAATCAGCTTGAAGAGTCACTTTCCTTAGTGAGAAAGGAACATTTTTTCAGATCAGAGAGAACAATTTATAACTAAGCTCTGACATTGGATACTATTAGGCTATTAAAATAACCTTTAAAAGATAAATATTTCTTGTGACTAGCTGGACAACTACAAGTAAAGAATTTGAGATTCAAAACTGAGGAAAATATCTTAAGAATCAATCTTTATATAAGGCTTTGTCCAGCAAGTTTCTAGTTAATGTGCTGAAAACCCTGAATTCCCATTGACTTCTCTGGGAATTGTGGATACTCAAACTTGCAGGCTTAAAGCATTAGAATCTGTAAGCTTACATAAGCTTCAAAGTTGAAAGTTGAGGGAGATGCACCAAGATTTTTTGAAACCTCATATTTTAGCTATATCCTGAACAACGCTTTGGTATACAGAGAATTGTTTCAAAGTGCTCCAATGCCTTAGCATACCTTCCTAATGCCCTCCTTCAAAGAAGAACTTCAAAAAAGGTAAACACTAATTAAGGTATGTTTTTTGCTATGTGTTACATAAATAACTTGAAAAATGATTCTCATGCAATATTGACTTCCCAACAGTGGGAAGAGTTTCACTATATTCATTGAGTCCACACACTTGCCATTACTTGGTTTCTTATGTCTGATTTTGATGACTACATCTCCACTATAAGTTCAGAGAAGGGATGAAATAAATAGTTTAAATAGGGATCCAACATAAATGGGGATTAAAAGAAGGGAGAAAAACAAATTTTTGAGAAGAGCAACTGCTGGAAAATGTTTAAGCTGCCGACACCTGGCATTGTGGCAAACCACTGTAGACATGAATAAGGCTAAGGAATGGCTGGGGGAAAAGGTTATTAATGAGCTAATAAACCTTGTTAGTTTCTTTTGCATGAGGATTGAATTTTGTCATTTGAAAATTGAGTTTTATCATCAACTGTATCTAATTTGTAATGTATTCATTTCACCAGGGCAGAGATTATTTTTAATTCAGTTTCCTTTAAAAAAACACCTTAGATATCTAGCAGCTTTCCTAAATCAAATAAGTGAGTACAATATGATAGTGTAAATTATATATTTGACATGTTAACAAACGGAATGAAAACGTACAAGTATTTTTAACTGCCCACACTTAGCATTTGAAAGCATTTCCATACTATTACAGGTATTTCTTGATATTCACACATTCAAGGACAACTATATTTGTATAGTGACTCTTGTGTAATACTTACATGCTTGCAGACAAAGTAGAGTGTTTCAGTTGAAAAATCTAGCCAATGTACCATGCACTTACTGGCTGTTTATGTTAAATCATTCCCAAAGGTGTTGCCTCAAGAACAGGAAAGTAGCTTGCTATCCTTCCCCTCTCGCGTGTTCCTCAATACAGGATGGTATGAGCTGTGTAATTACAGAGGCAGCATGAGGGACTGTACTTCCAGCTCTCCTCAGTGCTCCAGCACATTCCATTGGAGAACTGCATGGCCTCATTTCCATAGATCTCTGTACATTATGGGAGTGAATAGAGGTAGCAAGGCAGACAGGACCCTAGGCAAGATGGGGGGTCTCCTGCTCTGCGCCCCCAGAAAGGCGGTGGGGTCAGGTGGAAAGGGTGGGTCTGGGTTTGCTAGCCCTTAGCCCCGTGCCTCTCCCAGGCAGTCCTCAATGCTGCCTGGAGCACACCATGCAGCAGGACTGGATTAAGACATGCTGAGGCCCTGAGCTATGCCAAGTTTAAGTGCCCCACAGCATTACCAAAAAATATGTATTATTCTAACAGAAAGGACAGTGAAAATATGTACCAGTACATAGGTGAGGATGCAGCTAAAAACTATTAATTTTTGTATTTGAGGCCCCTCATAATTTGAGGCCCTAAAATGTAGTTTACTTAGTTTGTGCATAAATCCGTCACTGTCGGCAGTCATTCATAGGGCCCAGGGCTCCGGCTGTCATCTCTGCCATAGTAGTGGTGGAGGCAGCCAGGAACTTACGGTCCTTTTGTATCGTCAGGCCCTGGAGCAATTGCCCCCTTTACTAACCTCCCCCATCTGCTGATCTGAATAGTGCAGATTACTCCTTCAATCTCAAAAACAGAGGGTTTGCAAGGTAAGAGAAAGTTCCTTGCATGCTCCTTTCTCTCTACATACAACTCATGCGGATGAATTACGTGTCCCTAAAAAGTAAAATAACCAAAGAAATAACTTTCTATAGAAGTTAATATATCACAACAACATCTGAGACTGAGCAATGTCAGATACCCGAAAGGACGTGTCAGTCATGAGAACATCATAGGCCATCTCAACTCACCTTTTAAATCGCAGTTTGCAGATTATACCTCATGGTTAAATAATTAATGTTAGCAAACTGTACAGCTATTACAGCTGCTGAGCATAAATTAATTTGCTTTTTATCTCAGTAGATAAAGAACAGTTTGTTCTGAATTTTAAATGCTCTCCTCTGCTGACAAAGAAAGATGGCATTTTGACAGTGAAAATGACTGAACACCAGTGATAGCTCAGAGTTATTACTGGAGGATTTTAATTTGGTCTGTTCATAAATGTTTAATAGTTGACTTTAATTTCATTATTTTGAACTCACATGGAGACAGTTTTAAAATTCACATTTCTAAGCTAAAAATGAAAGTTTGCTTTTATCCTAGAGTATGAACAGACTTGATTTACACCTTTGAAAATTTAAAGAACTGTACTTAAAATATTTTATGTGTTTTGTATTAATGCTATATAACCTGGCATTCTCCTATGAGAATTGTGCTGTATTAATCAATATTTTGTGTATACTTGAAGGAAATTAGCACTTTCAAATTCCCAATTACCCATTATGAAACAACAACGACAACAAAAGTGGGGACTCCTTCTTTAATAATCTCAATCTCTTGATCTCCTACTGAATCTCTAGTTTGTCCAAAATGAAGCTACCATCATCATCGTCAAATATCTTGACCATGTAGCACATTTCTCAAATACCTAAACAGGTGTTTTCCCTCCTTCTCTTATTATTATTCCTTTGCCTCTATTTACATCTCTGTCTGTCCTTCTTTTGTCTCACACTATCTCAATCTCCTCAGTTTGACTATTTGCTTTCTTGCTTGATTATTCCCTTTTGTTTCCTTCAGCTACTCTCAAGTGCACATCTTCTTTCATACTGCCACTTATGCCTGGAGCAACTTCCCAATGAATGTGCACCAAGCTCCCTTTCGCCATCCAAATATTTCCTTTCCTAAACCACTCCAGCATGTTGGCCTGCCTCCTAAACATTCAAGACAGTTTTGGAACTCAATGGTGGATCATTTCTTTGCTGGGAGAGAATTGAAGAAATAGAGTCAAGATGATGTTCTTTATAATTATTCACCCCTAGTCAAATGTTGATTGCACTATACCTGAATTTATAAGGCCAAATATATACAGGACCAGATTTTAGAACCCTGAGGACTTTCAACAAAAGTAGTGTCAATGTGGGATTGATTTGATTGTTTTGGACTTGTTTTGTGAAGGAATATCAATTATGAAGCACATCTGACTTCTCTCAGTCACTTTCTTCAACTTAGGTGCTTGTTGCTGCATCCATATACTTTTCTCAAGGTGTATCTATTCTGCTAAAAAGCTATTTAGTACTGTTAAATAGACCAATGAAAATAAGTTTTTAAAAACTTCTTTTATTTCTAGGTGCCAGAAATTCAGAAGACTTATTTATTTTAACAAATTATACTTACTTACATGAATCTGCAGTGCTTGCCAGATTTATTGAACATTGCAAGTAACTCTTCCATTCTAAATGTACTGGGTTATTAAGAGATTATTTAGAGAGTATTTTCCTTTCACAAATTTTTTAATACAGACTAAAAGAATGGAAACTAATTACTTTAGTAAGACTGGATTAAAGATCCATTGATGACTTTTCCATAACAAATTTTGATAATCTTTCTAACTTGATTTCTCATCCCCCATATACATACTTACCCAAGTATACTTTTAAATGTTTCAGTGTTACATTTATTCTCCAGATGAAATCATAGTCCTTGTTTCCCTTTAGCCCTATAGATTGTCTTATTATTCTAAAGCAGTACAAAGTGAAGGAAAATGTTACCACTTTGCAGTGGTGTACATAATTAGAGAAGGTGAGGGCATTGAGAACTGGTGTCAATCTTTGTGTCATTGGCTTCAAGGATAGTCAATGGAAGTAAAGAAGCTTCAAGACCATTAAGAAACATGTACACTGGATATGGTTTTAAATAGAGCTGTCAATTACTGCACGTTAATGCTTGCGATTAAGACAGGGCAGAATTAACTTGTTATTTTTTTAACACGCGTTAATCACAAGCGTTTCCAAGGCTCTACCCCTTTGAAATGCGGCAGCGGTGTTCCAAAGGGGAAGCGCTGTGGGAACCGGACTCAGCTCGAGTCCCCAGCTGATCCCGGGCTCCGCTCGCACTGCCCCTTTGAAACGCTTTTGCGGTTTTTCGAAGGGCTGCATGGAGCCCAGGGTCACTTGGGGACACCAGCTGATCCTGGGCTTCCATGGTGCTGCCCCTTTGAAATGCCAGGGTTTCAAAGGGGCAACGCAATGCGGAGCCCAAGGTCAGTTGGAGTCTTATAACAATGCAATTAAATTTTGTAATCGTGTGATAGCCCTAGTTTTAAACCATGAAATTCAGCTACAGATTTTAAGTTGAGGTTCAATTTTTAGATGTCCCACCGTAACAAATGATGGCATTTTATAACAATAAGCAAATTGCACTATACATATACATAAAAGAAAGTAACAGAAATGACTGCCCTTGATCCGTAACCATAGCCCATAAATACTTCCAAGGTATCATTAGGTAATTATTCATGCACAAATTCTTCATAATCCTGAACCTTTCATTTGCATTAAAGCATGTCTGCAGTTAGACAAGAGGTCATATTTTACTCCTAATACAAAGACAAGCAGTCAAACAATTAAATGTTTTCCATACACAATAATGGTTTAATTTTAAAGCAAGCGGAAAAAAGGTTTATCTTGAGCTCTACTTCTTGGCCTAGCAGCAACACTTCTTTCACCATTGCTAAAACTACCATGAACAAACACAAACACCACCATCAGTAGGCCATTAAAAATTTGGCTGGTCTTCAAATAGCACATTTTCTACCATATACACAAAACCATCTGGAATGTCCGGTTAATTCCAGTTTGCATTATTGCCCACAACCTCACATTTGATTTAACTGCAGACAACAGAAACATTTCAGTAATGATCAAGTGATTTTTCTCTCACACATCCAAAGCAATCACAACTGCTTTAAATGACTGGTTTTCTTAACATTGAAATTTAGTGATGACTGTCTTACAAACAAATTCACATGAGTGAACACGTCCCCTTCAACAGTTCATTTATTACTCAGATCTGAGTTTCACTGCTGTACTCTTTAAATGTATTTTTCACCAGATAACAACGCACATGATATCTAAGAGGACAGTATTCTAATCCTGTCAAGGAACTCATGATAGAAAACCCTCCTCAGGTCTTGAAAGCAGGGCTAGATGAACTGAATTGAGAGAGCCATTCAGGGTGTAAATGGCAGGAATCACCTCCACAGTCATTCAAGTTGTGGCTTGCATATTTGAAAGATGTTTGTGAGCAGCCCAGGTGGAAGCTATTTCGCCACAGTACTCAGCACTTCAGTTCTGGGTTGCCAATTGCTGATTGGTCTGGACTACACTCTGGCATGTTATCTACACCAATATAAAAGTGGTTCAAGTGAGAACACAATCCTGGGGTCTTTCTATGATCTTCCCACTCAGATTTCTCCCCCCTAATTCATATTAGAACTAAGATCAGGTATCCTGTGTTTCCATTCAAAACATTTTATTACATTTCATCGCATGCTGCACTGTTTAGTATTTTCCTCTGATTAATTTTGCTAAAGTTTGCAAAGTACATTAATCACTGAGAATCTAGCATGCTTTATTAAACTTATGGGAATGAACCATTTCTGGGATGAAGGGTTTCTTCAAAACCCTAGTGAACACTGTGTTCTAATCCTGTCACATGATTAAGGCTTGTGAAACACAAGAAGCCATTCTCTACTGCTCTGTGGAGCAGAGACATAAGAATCTTTCACAACATAATCAAGAGCAAAAACTAGAAGGCAAAGTGACTAACTCAATTTCTCCCTAGACTTTTCAAATGTATCTTCTCTGTGATTGATTTCAGGCTTCCTGTCATTTCCTTGCCTCTTGGTTTCATGAGAATATACCGAGAAAAAGCATGGGAGTAATTTCCCTCTAGACCTTGGGAATTTTTATACAACTTTTTATTCATTATTAGAAGAGTTCCACATCATTCAATCAATATTTTCCAAAGCATAACATGAATCTTTAATATTAAACAGTGGAATTACATTATCAGAATAGTTTGGCATGCTTTTTTAATTAATGTAAAAGGAATCACAGCAACATGAAACCATGGGAATACAATGCATGATTCAAGCTCCTGTTATTATTGAAAGAAATAGTTTCTTTGTATTCTTGTGACATTAAATATTTGTAGAGTGGAAATGTGACTCTTTCTAATACATCAGTACAAACACACACTATGCTGTGGTTTATTGAGTCAGTTGCATGAGACCTTATTATAGTTATTTATTAAATAATTGCTTAGAAGTTGAAAGAAGGAGGCATTTTTGGTGAGACTCATTAAGTTTTCAGATTAATGAAGTGCAATTACAATTTTCTACATTATAATCTACAACAGATTGAGGCCAAGAGGTCACTGAAACTGTTGATATATCTAACATTGTGGGCTACACAATAATTGTTAAACATTGGATTTTTGGAATTCAACCTCAATTGTTTGCAGAACATTGAAAAAAAAGAAGTTCTCAAATGCCAAAAGAATCCCTCTTTACTGTTGGAAAGGGAAAATAGATGTGCAGGGAGAGTACAAAGAATCCAGGAACTCAGGACTAGAAATGTCCCCCTCCAAGTAATCATCCTACAAAACTGGTAGTGGCTCCATTCCACCTTTTTTCTTCTCACCCTTCCTCATCAGAAATCTACTCCTTTGTAGCCCCCACATGCTACTTTCTTTTGCCTATGTCTGTGGGCTGTTCAGAGGTGAAAGGATGTAAACAGAGGAGCTGAGGGCCCAGGGCTACAGGCTCTTAAGGACACCATATTTCTATGAATTGAGACAACACAGGGAGACTGAAAAGTAATAGAGCAAAACCTATGTACAATGTGGCAAATTTAATAGCTAAGGATTTCTGTAAAGTCTGGAAAAAAAATATTTGTCATAATTAACCAAACCAAATAATTAACTTGTTATTGCCTCTGTGCAGTAAATCTCAGATATCTGTGAAATTTATTGTTTCACTGTCTTTTCAAAAGTATTGCTAAAATTCCCAACTATATTGACAATATAACCTCTAATATAAGGATACAAAAGTAGAGACATTGTGTACAGTTAGTTCACCTTAGTGTCATTTCTTCATTGTAGGTCAACTATAACGTAAGCCATGAATAATTATATCAAAATAATCCATGTTTATAATTTTACTCTAAGTTTTGAGGGTCATTATGAAATCAAAGGTCTGTGCATAACATGCAAAATTGAGCATGTCAGTTTCCAACTGATTACAAAACTGAAGAGTTTAACAAAAGGCAAATAAAAAAAAATCTGATTCACAACTTTAATACATCACTGGCGTATTTAAAAGATTATTAAATGGTGTTTTGTAATGTTTGCTCATATCTAGATTTTAGTTTTCTTAGCAGTTTGAACATCTGTGTACACCATGAAGGCTTTTGTTTGGACTTATAGGGCTGGACAAGGAGCATACATACCTCTTTACACAGCTTAAGAATATAACAGCCATACTGGGAAAGACCAATGGTCCATCTAGCCCAGTATCCTGTCTGCTGACAGTGGCCAATACCAGATGCCACAGAGGGAGGGAACACAACAGGTAATCCTCATGTGATCCCTCCTCTGTTACCCACCTACAGAGAAACAGAAGTTAGGGACACCATTCCTACCCATCCTGGCTAATAGCCATTGATCGACCTAACCTCCATAAATCTAGCTAGCTCTTTTTTGAACCCTGTTAAAGTCCTAGCCTTCACCACATCCTCTGGCAAGGAGTTCCACAGGTTGACTGTGTGCAGAGTGAAGAAAAACTACCTTTTGTTTGTTTTAAACCTGCTACCTATTAATTTCATTTAGTGACACCCTAGTTCTTATATTGTGGTAATAAGTACATAACTTTTCCTTATTCACTTTTTCCATACCAGTCATGATTTTATAGACCTCTATTATATCCCCCCTTAGTCTCCTTTTTTCTAAGCTGAAAAGTTCAAGTCTTTTTTAATCTCTCTTCATATGGGACCGGTTCCAAACATCTAATCATTTTTATTGCCCTTTTCTGAACCTTTTCCAATGCCAAGATATTTTTTGAGATGAGGCAACCACATCTGTATGCAGTATTCAAGATGTGGGCATATCATGGATTTATATAGAGGCACTAACATATTCTCTGTCTTATTCTCTATCCCTTTTTACATTATTCCTATTTTTTTCTCATTGTCAGTAACAGTACCTTCCTCCCAACATTCACATCAACCATCTGGAGGTTATTTTTGCCTTCTTCCTCTTTTTTTCCCCATGTATCCAAGCTATTTCTAAACCTAACTGCTTCTTCCTCCTGAGCATTTCCAATATGCATGCATTTCTCTCCACTACTACTGCCAAATCTTGATAACCCCCCACACCATTGACTTCTGCTTTGATTATGGCAGCAGTCTCTTTTACCACAGATGGAAAATAAAATACAGGAACTTCTACAATTTTCAACAAAGTGAGGGACACATTTTTTTGTATTTTTCCCAATAAACAAGATTCTTAAATGTACATTGTCTTGCACAGGATGTAATCAGCAGTTGTTTTGGGTTTTGGAGCACTTGGACTGCTTTTATCAGAGATCCTAGGGCAACATATGTTGGGCAACAAAATGGCAAATGAAATTTAATGTTGATAAATGTGAAGTAATGCACATTGGAAAAAATAATCCCAACTATACATACAATATTATGGGGACTAATTTAGCTACAACTACTCAAGAAAGAGATCTTGGAGTCATTGTGGATAGTTCTCAGAAAACATCCACTCTGTGTAGCAGCAATCAAAAAAGCAAATAGAACATTAGGAATCATTAAAAAAGGGACCTGTGGAACTCCTTGCCAGAGGATGTTGTGAAGACCAAGACTTTAACAGCAGTCAAAAAGGAACTAGATAAATTCAATGGCTATTAGCCAGGATGGGTAGGAATGGTGTCCCTAGCCTCGGTTTCTCAGAAGCTGGAAACGGATGATAGGGGAGGGATCACTTGATGATTACCTGTTTCTGTTCACTCCCTCTGGGACAACTGGCATTGGCCACTGTTAGAAGACAGGTACTGGGCTAGATGGACCTTTGGTCTGACCCAGTATGGCTGTTCTTATGTAAGAAGGAAAGAGAATCATATTTGGGGGGAAAGTTAAGGAGTTTAGCTTTGGCCATATTAATTGCAAACAATACAAGAAGCTGAAATCTGGGATTGGGTGGAAGGGGATACAATTTAGTTGTGAACACATTGATTTATAAGTCAGCAGCTGAGGGTATAGAATGTTCTCCCTAGATTTATAGCTGGGCATACCTATGGTAATTGTTGACAAATGTTGACTTTCAAGCCTTCCACTTAATAAAATCCAGACCATAAAAATCTGGTGACATTATATGTTGAATTTCATATAAAATAATCAGCCCTCTATGTATTCTTACCCAGTGGATCAATAATAAAAGTTATGGGAATATCATTATCATGTGATGTCCTCATCTATAAAAGAAGTTATACCTTCAAACCTCTATGCTTTATGGCTGCTTGTAGATTTTCTTCAAATATGCACATAAAAATTCTAAAACATTTGTCACCTTTCAGAGCATACAGACCAAAGGGGCACAGCTATTAACCACTGTGCTTATCTATGCATTGTAGATAGCCATAATGATCTATGTAGACTGCAGAACATTTGGCTAACTGAAGGAATATTCGTCTTCCTTTAGTAATTTCACTATATACCTTATCACTGATTTGGGACTAGAGGTTGGGGATGAATTATTTATTTTATTTTTTACAAAGCTATCACTTTCTTATTCCCTAACTCTCAGAATAGATTTAAAAATGAATCATGTGACCAATATACATGTGAATAAAAAGTAATGCCAGCACTTGAAGCTATGTATCCTCCAGAGAACCAGAAACTTTATTTTGACTTTCATCAGGGTAAGGTCTTGGGACAGATAGCACATAAGTACACGATACAATATGCTTTGAAAATTCTGTTATGGTTGCTGTCTCTGCTATGACTATTCAGAGGTAAACATAATTATCATTGAAAGTGTTCTTTACATATTTTCATTTTAATGATATTCTATTTATTCAGTACAATGAAATCTTGCAATTATAATCCTTTTGATGATCCATTATATCAAAGTTTTCACCCACACTGGTTTGTGAATGGATTTTCTTTTCAAGAACATCTAGCTGTAGGAGTTGCAAATAACTCAGGAATAGTGGTACAGTCTATAGATAGTGTGTCGTCTTGTCCCCAGATATTTGGAAAAAATTATGGGAACCCTTCACATTAACTAGATGATGATATTTAGTACTAATCTTTAGTTTTCTTTTCTTTTTGGAGGTGGGAGAAAGAGTTTAGCAAAAGCCTTGTCTAATTTCTTGAACAAGAGTATGTTAATGTTTTTTTATTGCTGCCTTGATAATATTTTCAAAGTTCACCATCATCTAATTTAGAACTATTTTGCCTTATGTCTTTTTACTTACTGTATTTTACCATTTGTTTGTGTCCCAAAGTCTTGAGGGTTAGTGTAAGTTCAAAGAGGTCATCTGAAAACTATGCATTCGCACAGTCTTGTAAATGTTAACAGTAGTAAGTCCCTGAAGTATTAGATTATTTTTTTCCAACTTGTTCTCTGTGCTCCCTACTTATAAATCCTGATATTTCTGTTTGCCCTTTTGATTATCTGCATCCAGTTGTACTGCTAGATTGTTCCAACTTTTCTCTCTCATGTTAGTCTCTCATTCTGTTATACATAGATTCTGTTTACCTGAAATAGAAATTAGAGTGAGGATGTATGCATTGTAGGTGATGATTCATAAACTGGTAAACCCAGAATGGACCATTATGGCCTAGTCTAATCTGCATAAGAAAGGCTGAATAACCTCACCAAGAAAACTCTGCCTCAAACTCAATTTCAGTTTAAACTATGTTTAGAAAGCCATCTACAATAGATTGAAAGCTTCAAATGATGATTAATCCATCACATCCCTAAATAATCTCTGGTTGTCTGTTAAAAATGTGTGCATTATTATTATTATATTGAATTTGTTCGGCTTCAGTTTCCAACTTCTGGATCTTGTTAGCTCTTTAAACTAGGAGAAAAAAAGGTTATCAACTTACATATAGGTACTTGTAAACCCAGAAATCGTATCCTTCTTGATGATAAATTAGACAGATTGAACATCTTTAGTGTCTCATTATTGGGCATCTTTTCCAGACCTAAAATAAATCTTATAGCTCTTCTGAACTCAAAAGTCTCAAAATCCCTTTTTTGGGGAAATGAATTGAACATAGCACAGTATTCCAGTAAATGTCTCAGAGGTAGTATACCACCTTTCTTCTCGTGCTTCATGTTCCCCGCTTATACATCCAACAATTCCATTAACCCATTTTGCCATAGCGTAACATAGGAAATCTATGTTCAATTGATGTTCTACCCTAACCCCTCTTTACCTATGTATCATAGGAGTTTGAGATGTGTCCCCCGGTTGATCTGCACCTTAGGAGCTCACTGCCCTCTGTGCCTTTGGTTGGAAAATTTTGGTAGCAGTTGCTGTTTAGTGCACACATGTTTCGTATAAATCCTTGTGCCCAATGACTATATAGGGTGGCATGATGCACGTGTTTCTAATTAAGGGGAAAAAGTGTAGGCAAGAATTTGTGATCACCCTGAATTCCAGGCAGATGTGGAACTGCTGCTCTTGTGACCATTTGTTTTAGATGTGTGCTCCTCATCCTAATATGAAAGTACCTGATAGCAACAGGATAGGGAAGGAGAATTTGGGTTGGCTAGGGTTCCTCCTTATACGACTAGGTACAGGTACTTAGTCAATTCTGTTGGATATATAAACAGTCCAGAGCCAGTCTGGAGATGCGGCATCTGTGTCACAAAACAAACAACCCTGCCACATGTCCCCGTAGTTGCAGACATGTCCTTGCGTGAACTTGAGAGGTGAACTGCACTCTGTGTATGATTTTCCTTAGAGCAAGGCACCTATTAAGGGGGAGATAAGCGTCTGGATTTGATAAAGAAAATTTATGGAGTCAGAGGAGAGATGGATTTCTCAAGAACTGTCCAATTGCAGGCCATCTCTCTAGGAACTGGGGGGTGGGGAAGCCACCCAGTAATTTAGGGACCCTAAGAAGAGTAGCCACATGCCACTAAGTCCCTTTAAAGAAAGGGCTTTGCTTGGGCCACTTGTCCACACCACAGCCTCCACCATTGCTTCACTGTTATCTCAGGGCTCTTTTGCTCATTCCCAGCAACCAGGCTAGGCATCTTCCTCATTCTCCTGATCCCTACCAGCACTGGGCTGGCCATAGTACTGCAGTTACCTTTGGCCATCCAAGAGCATAGTTTATATCCCTGTACCTCCATCAAGGAACAGACTCTGCTCTGCACTGTAGCTCCTTTAATATTAGCCTGCAGAGTTTTTCCCCTCTAGCTTCAATACAGCACCCTTTTCTCTGAGCCGCTTCTCCAAATGCTCCCCTAGTACCCTCTCCCTGGTACTTGAGCAAAATTTTCCTGCTTCAGCCCAAACACTTTCCTTTTTCAGTTCTCAGCTCTCCAGCAGCACAATTCCTCCTTAGTCCTTCACTCTCCTTCTCCCTTCCTTACATGGAGTGGAAACCTTTGAAACTAGTGCAGCAGGCCTTAATTGGCTGCAGGTGCCTGATTAGCCTGCTGCTTCAGTCAAGCTCTTAGCTACCTCAGATGTCTGCCAGCCTTGATTACATGGTAGCAGCCTCTGGCAGTTCATTCAGGAAACAAAACCATTCACCCAGGTGATGGCACGTGTGCCCCTCTCCCCCCCCCCAACCAATATTTGTAACCAGCTGTCCTGGGTCTGTCACATAATATCGAAAGAAAAACACACCACATGTGCACAAAAAGAGTTACAATGATATAGGTAAGAATTTTACCCTCATATACATTAGCCAGCTTAACAGCCGTGAAGGATAGGCAACAGAGTTGTTTGGTTCAGGCTGAGAAGAGAGAGATTATAAGGTCTATTGAAGGATCTGCCCTACAGAGAGGTTGAGGGGAAGTGATGAACATACCCAGGAGGCTAACATGCTGAGAGTTGAGGGTCTCTGGAGCAAGGAAACTTAACTTGGTGACTGTGAGAGAAAAGAGGCGTGCTAGGGTGGCTAAATCAGGTGTATGTAGGAGCTTGAAGGGAATGTTGTATGTAGGTAAAACAGCATATGTTATAGGTCTCTTATTTTAAATCTGCATTTTAGAATTATTCTTTATTTAATCTAGAAGATGCTTCTTCTGCTGCACCTATAACTGCACCTATAACTGCCCATATATTCCCAACAGAAACTCTTGAAGATGCTATGTCCACTGGGCCTGCTAAATAAAAACAGCTGTCAAACATGGTATATCCGGGAGCCCCAGCTGGAGAATGCTTGTCTTGTGGGATCCCATTCCAAAAAGAAGTGGAGACACATGCCTGTCATTTAAAATGGGTGCACCAACAGGACTGGGAAAAATAGTCTCAGAGGCAACCTATCTAATAATATAGTATTAGTAATATTTCTAAGTCTTATGTGATCATTACAGGACTATCAGAAGCAACAGGGCCTCAAAAACCAGTGAAAACCCTAATACAAAGTAATGAGTTAGCCATGATCTTCTGGATTAGGCAAGTGGTGATTTTTATGAAGTTACCTTCTCCCTCATAAGAATTGACTGAAATGTGTAAAATAAATAACTTTTAAAATTGTTCTTTATTTTTCCTGTACTGGGGACTTCTGCTTGAAAGTAGCATTATCGTAATTTAAGTTTACCTACTTTTGATTATTCTTCATGTAATAAAGACCATATTAAGATATTACATCACTAAAATGAGGAGAAATGACAGGGCATTAGCAGTGGAATGTTCAAGACAATTAAGGTATGTTTATGCAATTGGGTGTTGCACACAGAGATAGCCTGGCTCTAGCTAGGGGGAGTAACAAAAGGTAGCGAAAACTGTGCCGCACATAAGTCTGCACAGAAAATAAAGAGCCTGGGACATAGCTCACGCTGAAGCCCATGCTATGCAGTCTTCATTGCCCTTATTCCCACCACAGCTGGATCCAAGCTAGCTTTCCCGGCTTAGACAGACCCTTTTTATTTTGAGGAGACTTGTGGTTTCCATACACACTATATGATTATGGAAGAGAAGCTCTTTGAGCTTTTTCTTTAAAAGCCATGCATTTTTTCTTAATGGATAAATGTTTTAAAAGAATCATGGAAAGATACCTAAGAGCCAAATCCTTCATATATTTGCAAGTGTGCTTAACTTTACATGCAAGCAATTCCATTGACTTATATGGGATGACTCATATCCATAAAGAGGAAGACATTGGTTACAAATTGTTGTCAAACCATAAATCAAATATTTTGGTTCAGTGTGTAACACATTATCCCCTCCCTTTTTGCCCTTTGACTGCAGAGATATTAATGGGCCACTCAATCTTGGACCCTCCCTTGGAATATGCATTAACTATTTATGCTAAATATTCTGTTCAACTTGCATTTAACTGTGAGGCTGGGAGTCCCTCTCTCAGACTTGAAGAGCTCTGTGTGGCTCAAAAGCTTGTGTCTCTCATCAACAGAAATTGGTCCAATAAAAGGTATTACCTCACCCACCTTGTCTGTTTAATATCCTGGGAACAGCATGGCTACAACTACACTGCATGCATCAAGGTGATCAAGCATTTGTAGGGACTGGCCCTGAAGTATTGAGAGAAGGAGTTTTGCCAAAGTGAAAACTGAACAGCTGCAAGACTCATTCTGTGATTTGTGCTATTAAAAAAAACAAATAAAAGGAAAACTTTACTTTCTATATAGACAGTCCTTTGCTTTGCAGCCTCATATTAGAAAGAACTACTCTTTGTACTGTAATGTTAGCTTGTTTGATCTACAATACTAAAAGAGAAGTGGACAGTTAAGGATGACAATGGGTGGAGAGTTGCCTTACATCCTTCCCCACACTTTGATGCAAAAGGCAAGGCAACAGAGCTGTCAAAGAAATGGAAGTAATCAGATGCTAATCTATACCTAGTTCCCACTGGAGAAAAAGTGATGAGAAGGGGAACAAAATGAATTGTGATTTGCAGAGTCACAATTCATTCTCTCATCTGCTCAAGGGACAGTGAAGCAACATGAGTAAGGGGCGGAAGTGTGTTTTGTTAAATGACAGTGTAGTCATAAATTATTATGTCTCTATCAAGTATTATCTAAAGCCTCAGAAGTAGATGCTAGTTACACTTGCCTCCCCAAAACCAAATTATTTCCTGCCATTCTCATTGTATGTCTGACATCTAAAATATTTATCACAATTATTCTATTTTTATTGACACATTCTTCAGGTAAAAGATGTACCATTTTAAAAAGCATGCTGTTTCAAAATTCCTGCTCTCTGTTTAATCTCTTACTTCATCTCTTTGAAGCAAGCCCTGAAGTGCTTTAACCCAACAGTATTCATTACTAGTAATTATTTTATGAACTATTGCTTCATTCTACAGAAATGAGTTGAATTCTCTCTAATGATAGCAAGGCAAATAAAAAGCTCAGTTTCTCCAGAACCTAATAAATCTCTTAGAGTATATCTACACAGCACCCTAAACTCAAAATAAGATACACAATTTGCACCGCACAAAAAGTGTATCTTATTTCAATTGAATTTCTAAATAGCATATTTCTAAATTTGGCATGTCTACACAGTGCCAAATTTCAAAATCACACTATTTCAAGACATCTCTTAACCCTCATGGAACAAAGGTTAGAGGGATGCTGAAATAGGTCTCAAAATAGCGGACACGCACTCTCAAAATAGTGGATGTGTTCAAAAGACGTGGGAGAACTATTTCAGGATATCTCTGGTATCCCAAAATAGCCCTGCTGTGTAACTGTATCCTTAGTAAAATAACCACCAAATTGCAATACTTGTGGAATTTTTACCTATTTGCCCTTCTTCCCCCCCGCAAACTATCCTCTCTGCCCTTAAAACATTTTTTTCCCTGCTCCAAATAGATAAGATTTCACATTTCAAAGTCTAAGGCATCATGTATCCCTAACGTTCACATGGATGGTACTTACTACTTCAAAAACAAAACATGCATTTCTGCTAAACATCAAGAAATCTTGAGATTAAAGTATCCTATCAAGTTTTCACTCAGCTGTGATTGTTGGATGGGAAACAATAGCAACAATGAAGTAGGAAAAGTTTCTTGTAGCAGGTAGCGTTTTAGTCCATTACCATATTATTCACTTTGCCTACATGAAACCTGAGAAGTTTTAGGGGGAGGGAAAAAAATCCCTGCACATTCCCCAACCTGCAACCAGACAAAGTGATTTGCATGGCCGTAATTTCATGCAGCCCACGCCAAGTCTTTTGCATTGTGGGCTGGAATCCCTGAGACTTGATTCTCCCCTGCTGGGGTGGAGCTGGCTCCCAGCTATCAGGGAAGCTCCACGTGCTGCCTTTGCCTACAAGTGCTATCCCCACAGATCCATTGGCCAGGAACCACAGACAACGGGAGCTGCAGGGATAGTGTCTGCAGGCAAGAACAGCAGATAGAGCTACCTACTTCTTACTCACACACCTGGCCCATGCTAGCTGCTTACAAAGCAGAGTGGGAATAGGGCAGGGAGGGAGCCAGTCTCAGTTCCTTGGCACTGCCAAATGGGAACTACCCAAGGTAAGCACATCTACCTTCTTCCCCTCACCTGAGCCTATACCAGCACCCTAACTCCTGCATCCCACCCCACCTCAACCTCCTGACATGAGCCTCCCATCCCCAGACAACCCCTGGGGCCCCAGACTGGAGCCTCCTCGTGCACCATCTCAGAGCCCACCCCCTAATCAAAGCCCTCAATCCCTCCTGCATCCCAATCCTCTGCTCCAACCTGGAGCCACCTTCTATATTCTGATTCCCTCATTTTGGGCCCCACCTCAGTGCCTAGGGGAAGCCTCAAGTCTCCATCTCCTCTTGTTATTGTTTTAAATCAGAAAAGAAAGAAAGGTATATAGGGGTGCCACAAAATTCAAATAGCCCTAGGTCCCCAGGAGAGTTAATCCACCCCTGCCCACCAGGACGGAAGGTATAAGTGGGCTAGCTCCCACATACACAGTAAGAGCTTCAGCCTCCCTAGGCAGGGTAGGGACGTATTCATAGAGCCAAATGTGTTAGTGTGGTACATGCTATGTGAGGGAAAGAGTAAGGAATTGTAAGCGTATGTTAGTCAAGAGCAAGTCAGGCATAGGGGAACTAGTTTAACACTACTGCATAGGGCCCCATAAACCCTAAAGACAGCCCTTAAACCCTAAGGGCCAAGGTTTCTTTTAGTTCTTTACTTATTAAAAAAGATCCTAAATTCATATACAGAAATAAAAAGACAAGTGCCTTGGTATTCAGAAGAGTTGAACATTCAGCAGCTCATTAAAATAATAATAGTCCCTTTGAAGAGAATGATATCTGCTGGGTAAACAGCTGTTCTAAAAAACCAGGTCACTCATAGGTCCCAAAAGTTCCCAAAATATGGACTTTAGAGTAACTCCAGGAACTTAATTTTTTGAGAACAACGACCACATTCTAAATGAGTGAGTATGCCAAAGGTCATTCTTGCCAATTTCCCCAATCTAGTAAGATCTCATAAACCTAAGAAAAGGTGAGGAGAGGAATGATTTTTCAAAGGAATAATATTCAACCTCTAAAGTTATTGGAGTCAGCTCCTCTTCTGAATGCAGACCCAAACTTCAATCTGATTGGTGAAATGACAGAAATTGCAATTTACAGGAGAGATATGCCTACTCAAGAACTGGCTTGAGTTTTGAGAGATGGCAGTAGATCGCTGGACACTTTACCTCATTGTCCCTGAGGGTACGTCTATACAGCAGCGTTATTTTGAAATAAAATGTGCATCTACACAGCAAGCTGTTATTTTGAAATAATGTCGAGCTGGAGGACTTTACTCCAATTCCTGTAACTTATTTTATGAGCAGTAAGGAATGTCCAAGAAAGAGAGTTCTTCCTTCCACTTCCTGCTATGTAGATGGCGCCAAAAGCTGATGTAAGCTATTTCAACTTCAGCTACGCCATTGACGTAGCTGAAGCTGTGTATCTTAATTTGACTTTTGCCCTGCTGTGTAGACATACCCTGAGATTGTCAGAAAGAAAGTGAGAGTTGCAGAGATTCAGATTGCAAGGCCAGAATGCTCACTATAATCATTTAGTATGACCTCCTGTACAACACAGGCCAGTGGGAAATGTGTATGTGTGGCATCATTACTTCTATAAATCAATAACTAAATTTCTGTAGAATGGATGATTTCACCCAAAATGCCTACATATGTGAAGATACAGTTTGCCCAAATAGCATATAAATATTTAGCAAATATAGTGCCATTGCTTACCAAATTTCATCACAGTGCCTTGATACAAAAGGTTTCTCATTACTAACCATAACCACAGCCCATCTGAAGTTCAGAATTACTGCAACATCTGTGACTGTTTGCACTGATATTTTGATACTATCAGCATATTTAGACATTACTTATTTCCCTTCATCTAAGCTGTTCATGCTGGTAAGGGACAAAATAGTATTCCTATGAAGACTATGTACCAGTCTAGGACTACTTAGAATAATTAAATATTTACCAGTATTAATGTTTTTAATCTGATTTCTAACGTCAGTTTCCTTGTTGCATTATTTTCACAGGGAAAATTGAGAAAGTATTTAGAAAGTTCAGGTATTGTCTTGGGCTTTTTATTCATTATCTTAATACTATTACAATTTGAAATAAATAATACATCTGGATATGTTCAACATAGGAGGGAAGTAAATTGCCAAATACTCAGCTTCATATTAAAGCTTTTCATTATGATACACGGGAAAATAAAATGTATAGTACAAACCTGACAAACTCATTGTCTTGGGGAACATCCTTACTCTTTGCAAAACTGAGAAAGCTGACCCTGCAGGCTTTGGAAACTGCATACATGATCACTACTTATCCCACTATTGGCCACCCCCCTTCTGCCAGATTAGTCTTAGAAGCTTTGTAGGACTGAGCTACAGCTACAAACTATGTAAGCACCGCAGGGCTTAAACCTCACTTGTCCAAATTTATTTAGCTCCAAGAGGACTTGTTTCAACTGGATCAGCACTTCAAAGTTTGAGAACACAGCAAATCATCAGATAACAGTTTTGATTAACTAGGTTTCTGATAAGGTCTGTTATTTATAGAATTCTGGGAAGTGTTTTCTTAATGTATCACTTAATAAAATAATGAGTATTAATAAAGTAATGTGCTGATCTTGGCTCCTGCCCCAGAAAACCCTATAACTACAGTCCTGATTTTGCAAACACTTAGAAAAGTGTGACTTAACATGAATAGTCCCATAGAGCAGCAGGCTTATGATCAGGGCCCTAATGAAGTTGTAGCTTAAGTAAAGAAACACAAAAGAACCCAGGGAAGGACACTGTAGTATATTTACACCCATTCTCTGTTCTTTTCTCTTCGGCTGTGTCTACATTGGCACCCTTTTCCGGAAAAGGGATGCTAATGAGACAAGTCGGAATTGCAAATGCCGCGGGGATTTAAATTTTCCCCACGGCATTTGCATGAACATATAACTGTCGCTTTTTTCCGGCTCGGGGCTTTGACTGAAAAAGCGCCAGTCTAGACTTAGCTCTTGCGGAAAATAAAGCCTTTTCGGAAGATCCTTATTCCTCTTAAAATCAGGAATAAGGGATCTTCCGGAAAAGCTTTATTTTCCGCAAGAGCCGTCAAGACTGGCGCTTTTTCCGTCAAAGCCCTGAGCCGGAAAAAGCGCAGTTATGTTCATGCAAATGCCGTGGGGAAAATTTAAATCCCCGCGGCATTTGCAATTCCGACTTGTCTCATTAGCATCCCTTTTCCGGAAAAGGGTGCCAATGTAGACACAGCCTTCCTGTATAAGGCTAGTTCTTTTAATCTGAAGGTTCTAATGTATCTACAAAGGTTTTGTGAGAGAAAAGGAATACATAGATACTCAGTCTTTATTTAGAGGGGAATTTATGTCTTGCAAGATAGTTATTTTACTATTTATAATTCTTTTGAGTTGTCACATACCTTTAGTGTTTGTTTAATTGCAAACACTTCTGAAAAAAAACATGTTTCCACTGATTCACCCATTACTGTAGCGGGGTATGTTTTCCACCTCTAACAAACAGATTGTTCAGTCTGTATTACTATTATTTGTATACTAGAATCACAGAAATTTGGAAGTCACCTCAAGAGATCGATTGATCACTGCCCTATTCATAATTTTCTTCTCTCCCTTCCAACAAAAGGCTAGTTCTTTCAGCTTTTCCTCAGTGGGGATACTTTCTAAACCTTGAATTTTGTTCCTCTCCCCTAGAATTTGGTTACAACTTGCTTAAAGTATGGTGCTCCAAACTAGATGGAGTATTACACCCAAGTCCTCAGCCATGCTAAATTGAGTGGAAAAGTTTTTTCTCATGCCTTAAATGACACTCCTGTAAATGTGTCCCGGGGACATTTGTCTTTTTCAACAATATCACCACATTGTTGATTGATATTCAATTTGTAGTTCACTATAATCCCAGATCCTTTTTGGCAGTATTGCCATCTACCTATTTCTCCTTCTTAAGTGGAGTACTTTTCATCTGTGTTTAATGACTTATTTAATTCATATCACACCAGATTTCCAATTCTAATCTTCCCTTCCAAAGTGTTAGCAACCCCTACTAGTATTGGTATCATCCAATAATTTTGTAAACATAATTTTTCCTTCAATGTGCAATTAAAATCAATACTTAACAGATGGAAGACAGTCTTTTATAGCATCCTACTTGATATAGCATCCCATTTTGACAGTGAACCATTGATATCCACTGAGTACAGTTTTCAGCTTCTTGACCAGTGATATCTACAGTTTTCCCTTTATCCAGTAGGCTAGTTATACTAAAAAAATAAAATGTTTGGCATGATTTGCTTTTGATGAATTCATATCCCAATGGCTCTTAGAGCTTAGAGTAGTACCAGATGATCCAGGCAAGACTGGGATCCCATTATGCCAACAAAAAATGTGAGATGGGGAAAAATATCACACAGCTTGCAAGTGACAGAAAAAAAATAGAAGCCAGCTCTTTTCACTTCCAGTCTAGTGCTTTACCACTAGGCTAAATTGGCCATCACTCATGCATAGTACTTACTATTGCAACAAGACCATAGGGCTAAGTTTTCTTTTCTATTTGTATTTACAGCAGATTTAGGGCTTACATTGTTACAAAAACAAAACAGCTTTACATTCACAATCTGAGAATCAAAATAAAGTGATAGGAACATATGTCACTTCCTATAAGCTATTTTATGTTGACATTTCAAACAAAACATTGGTGCAGTGGTCAGCACATTGGTGGGCATACCTCAACATATGCAACTAATAGCAAGAGGTCTCTAATATCTAATATTATATATATTATTAACGTGGCTGTGGCTATGGCTATGCATGAGTCTGCCCGAAGGTCCCAGTTTTCTATGAGATGTGGAAGAAAACAACCTGTTTCATACTCATCCTCTGGTATATGTGTAACCACGAGCTAGCTTTATAGCTCAAGTTGTAGAGGCTCCTACATTACGCTCCAGGTCTCCTGCAAATTGTATGCATAAAGTTAGGCAATTACCAAAAAAATTCACAGAAACCAGAGCCCTAGGTGGCTACTCACTTAAGACAGACAAGAGGAAATGTCAAGAAAAAATGTTGCCTAATGTTTGCTTCTCAAAGGGAGTAAGGTGCCCACCTTGAGCCCAAAGAGAAGCATCTCCCTCCACTTAGTAATCACAGTCATGAACTTACTCCAATAGTTAGTTACCTAAGTCAGGTCAGTCCTTTTTCAAGAAGACCTGAGGATGAGGAAGTATTTCCCCTTTTACACACACAAGAGGAACCAGAACATTCTGCAGCAATGTGACAAGACTAGGTACAAATTCCTTTGCCTGATCTGGAATAGGCATCTGAACCTAAGTCTTTGACCTCCCATATTAGGGTCTTGGACACTTGGATTTTTTTCCCCCTCAGTCACTTCTGTTAAAGCTATTCAATTTGATTTTATGCTATGATTACTCCTCTGGAAATGAGGTTACACTACAACATGGGCAATGTTACAGTTTACAAGGTGCTAATGAACTTTCTCCAAAATACAAAGATAGCTGAAGTAAATTTAGTGCTCCTCCTCCAACCCCGAGCTAAAGGAGTTTTACACAAATATGATGGAGCATCTAAATTGATTCTCTATTTCCAAACCTTTCACTCAAAACATAAGATCAGTGTCAAAGAAATAAATTAATGTTACTCTGTCAAATATTCATATAACACTTTTCTTCTTGTGAGGGGCAAACATATGAAAAAGAAATGTATTTGTTTCCTACTTCGCGAAAATAAGCTTATTCTCTCGCTTTAGAAAGGAGACTACTGAGCTTATGGGTTATTCAATGATCATTCAATTTTATGCTTATGGAAAACATTTGGTTGGGTGGATTATTTCCCATTGGAATAATCTGAAATACAAAGTAATTTCATTTATTAGCAAAATTGGCCATAGACGTTAAAATATAATTAAGCAAAACATTTTCTTGTCTGTGATAATATGAATCTCAAACAGGCATACTGAAGTTAACTGGTTTATTTTACTAATAAATCCCAATGACACTTAAATAATACCTTTAAGAATGTTATAGAGTACCTTCAACAGCAGCAGTATTCAATGTAATTGCTTTAGGTCATTATTTTTCATAATTTGGATCTGAAAATCCAAGAATTAGACAAAAATGGGACACTTTTTACACTCCATTGTGTTCAGATACTGTGAAAGATTAACTAATTTCATTGCTTCACAACTCCAATTAGAGAGCTTCAAGTGTGGAATAGTGACCTTTCAAATGTGTGGAAGATTATAAAGGGGCAGCACATACAGCAAAGGTATAAGCTTAGAAATTCTGTTCTTTGAGTGGCTCTGTGTGTGTGCGTGTGCGTGTGCGTACGTGCGTGTGCGCGAGTGAGTGAGTGAGGGAGAAAATGAATTGGTGCTTCACATACCTACTCTAAAACAATCATTGTACCTCTTATGGGCATCCATATACACAACGATCATGAAATTTTTTTTCTTCTTTTGATTCTATAAGTTTGCAATATGTTCCCTATTAAAACACTGATAGAAGCTATAATCTTTCAAACTAGAAAAAAAACACATTTAATTAATTCCAATTTCTACATCGTAATATTTGCTGCCCCTTTAAAATATAGGCCACCTTTAGTTATCTTGTACTGTAGAATTATTATTTATGAAATATTGGTTTGAACAGATCAATAATTCCTTCCTTTAATTGTATTTCCATGCTGTCATTTTTGTTATAACTATCATTTGGACCTGTGCATTTTTGTCCTTAGGATTCTCTTTATTGATTTGATTTCCAAGGCTGTGGTATGATCAAGCTGATGGATTTATCAATCACTCAAAAATATACACAAACAAAAGACGTATATGTGTTTGCTAACATTTTCACTTCTTGCTCTCTGGGCGATTTCTTGATTTTTGTTACTAAATCTTAGTATTCATCAGTCACATCTACTTTTCAAGCACAGACTGATTTTGTTTAAAAAAAATTGACCCAATCCCATGTGCCCTTTGTAGGATAATGATTGGATGGGGATGTGGAGGGGGGAAAAAAGTATTTCAAAATAACTTGAACTTTTACTCAGAACTTGAACTGAATCTTTTCAGATTGTTTAAAATGTATAAAAAAATTAGACATCAGAACAGCTACAGTTAAATTTACATCAGGACACATGCCACAATTCAAAATCATAGAAATAAGGGAATTAGAAGTTAAGGAAAAGGTCTCCTGCTCTAGCACTTTCCAACACCATAACATTTTCAACTCCATCTGAAACTATCCATACTGAATTTAAAAAAACCAAAAAACATTCCCAATCTCCAACGTGCACCATAAATCAAAATCTTAACAGCAACCCCAGAAGCAACTGTGGCAGTGGACCAGCACATTCAAGGATTACACATTTATATATATTTACTCTGACTAACCACTGCTCACTTGGTCATTAAGGTTTGGACAAGTTTGTTTCATACCCTAAATTTAGGGATGGGAATGAATAAGTGAATAATAAGAGCTCATACCACATTCAAGCCATTTTTCATCAAGCCACTATGAACGTCACTATTCAGTTTATCTTTCGTCTTTTTTTGTGGGTATGGCGGGGATGTTTTCTTTAGATATTTACTAAATAAAGATAAAAAGCTTCTATTCAACTGACATCTTCTAGACAACATTGGCACATTATCACACATTGTTAAAAATAATAGCAGAAATCATCATGCACAGGTAACTACATTTTTGAAAGATCTCAGTATACACAGTATTGAGATACCTTTTGAAAATCTGAACCGTCCTTAGCTCCTTTAAAAAACCTAGCCCCAAATTATGGGTTTGGAGTACTTGAAATTCTTGTCCCATTTTTATGCCTATAGCAATTCAATATGAAACCCACAATATTTATCTTAAATTATTGTCATGGGGTTATACATACATTGTTCAAGGTTATTCATTCTTTCATTTTCAAAATAAAATTATGTTTTATGGAAAACAGAACAGTATTGGTTTTATGTGGTTTTCCATGCTGCCTAAGCTCCATAGCCAGATGCAGCCAGCCACAAGATGTATTTTGCCTGTATTAAAGTAGAAATGAAATACAAAAGCAATCACAGTGTATGCACATCTCTATTTGTCAGATTTACATGTAGCTTCATTTGCATGACCTAAATGTGAAATCTCACAATAATTATAGGACTTCTTACTGCTTGTTTTAACAAAATTGTTATTGTTTACTTTACATCTCCTGGCACCTGACCTTTTGTTGCATCATTAAGAACCTTAAACGATCATGATGCTACATTACAACCAAGGCCTTGGACCCTTTTAACAAGGATGGCATCCATACCAGTTGCTTGCCCTTGACTGATTTTCACTGATGACTTTCTCTTTCTAACTGGAGGAAATATATACAAGTCTTTGCTGTAGGCCCTCTCCGACATTAGTGAAAAGTGGCTTACAGAATTCACTGCTTTGCTGGATGTTTCACATAAGAATCCATTTCTAAACAGGCTTTGTAGCCTGATCATTTTGTTTAAGTATAGTCTCATCTTTAACCTTTGCAGACTTTTAATGACTGGAAAGTTTATCCCCATTGTATTTCACAAACTGGGGTGTCAGTTTCTGCATAACATGTATCCTCTGTTCTACCTCAAGGACATGTAACATTTCAGGCTTCCCAGTCAGCTCTCTTGGACAGAGACCCACACTTCTCTCTCTCTCCCCAAATGCGGAATTAAAGCTGCACAGCCCTTCTGCACTTCCCCATGAGATCATGAGCAAGCCAGTTTGCCTAATGGTCAGCTAGAGGCAGCATGGCTCACTCAGAGGGCAAAAGCATCACAGAAAAAACAAAATGATTTTAAAAAGCTCACTCAACATACCAGGAAATACTTGTCTTCCATATAGCCTCAGATAGGCCAAAATCTTTCTAATCCTTCTGCAAGACTGCCAGCCTAGGATTGAGGGTCCTATCCTTTTGTAGAATCAAAGGAAATCTCCAAACGTTTAAATACAGCCTCACCCCGAAAGTCAGATTAGTCTCCCATCCTCCTCAAAACAGGTAAAGCAACACCTTCCACTCTTCCCTGGGAGGTCAAGCCAGCCAGGAATTTTGCTCTAATAATTCCCTAGTAATTCCGGATTCTGCAAGAACTTTTCTCTGCCTCCCATCTGTTTCCTCCCATTCCCAGGGCCAGAAACAGATACACATAACCTTATTGATACACAGGGCTATGAATGTTCTACAATTCATGTTTCTAGCCCACCTCAGTATAGTAGCTTTGTATTTGTTCAAATCATGAAAACCTCACTTTGGTTCCAAGGGATACTGCATTTTGTTGTAATATCGGTCACATGAGGGTACGTGCCTGGGATAACACCATTGATGACATAGGTTGTCCAGGAAGTGGTCTTGGTGATTCAAGTGATTCTCTTTAGGGATGGCATTTTGTCTATGTCTAATACAGCACCGAGTATTATGGGATTCATTCTTCATTATGACTTTTGATGCTATTACATGACAAATGAATATTCATCATCAGTGATGATGCACTGAGGAGATATGCTAGTATTTTTATTAAATACTCTGTCTTTCCCACTACTTGATTTATCAATTTAATCTGTTTTGAGGTTTACAGTTGGAGCAAAATAGAAGGACACTGCAGGGGGACAAAAGGTACAGACAGAAGGAGAGATGAGGAACAGGAGCAAGGAAACATGTCAACATCCATTTTGTGGAGCCAGCTTCCCCCTCCTATCTCAGAAAGCTCTCATTCTGGACAGCTCTAATGCAAGGGAATGGGAGAAGTAATAAGGGGCTTTGGCAGGATTTCTGGAGTCCCCACTCACAAAGCCTCCAGTTCAGTTTCAGATGAAGCTGTTACTCAAAGAAGCAGTAACCTAAGGTGCAGAAGAGAGCACAAGTAAACAGCAGAACTGGTGAAAACTAGGTTTTCCCCATGAATGGTTTCAAAAGAAACAAGTTATTTTTGTTATGCTCAAAGTTTTTCATAGAACTGTTTTAAAAGTGAATATTTAGGGAATATCCCCATCTCCCATTTTAGTTTTCCCATTTCCAAATGGAAATTGTGTTTCTTTTTTTGTAGAAACTTTAATTGATCAGGAATAATTTTCATAGAATCATAGAAACGTCCAACTGGAAGAGACTTTGATGGGTCTTCTAGTTCAGTCCTCTGCACTCAGGCAGGAGCAAATATTACATAATCCATTCCTGACAGGTGTTTATCATTGAAGGTTAAGATGAGATGAGAGATTCCACAGCTTCCCTGTGCAATATGTTCTAGAACTGAACTGTCTTTTTTTAAGTTGTAAATCACTTGTTGGAAACAGTATTTTGAGAAAAATTTCATTCATGTCTAATGACAATCCGACCCTAACAATCTGTGCTTTCAGATACCAAATCAGTAATTGGTATTATGGTTTTAATGATTCTGAAAGCACCCAGCACACTTGTAGAGCACTTTGAAAATCTCAAAACAAGATAATACATAAATCAAACGATAATGACCAAGTTCTATTGGGATTGTCTTATCAGATTTGGCTTCTGCTAGCACAGCTTTAAAGGACAAAGCAGTTAGAGTCTGGTTAAGGGTTATGGTAGAATTAGGAAAGGTGTACAGTCTATGGCCAGAGAATGTTGTGAAGGCCAAGACTAAATAACTTAAGGGAGGATTGGTCCATCCATGACTATTAGCCATCAGGGACAGGGATAGCCTTTGTTTGCCAGAAAGCAGGAATGGACAATAGGGCATGGATCACTTGATTATCTGTTCTGTTCATTTCTTCTGGGACAGGGGTTCCCAAACTTTTTGATACTGGGGACCAGTAAATCCATTCACTTGCTTTTGGAGAACTGGTAACATATATTTGCATATTCATTAAGCAAATGATGAATAGGCAAGTAAATTGTTTCTGGTCCTCCCAAAGCCCCCAGTGCCAACTTTAGCAAAGCTTTTGATACCGTCTCCCACAATATTATTGCCAGCAAATTAAGGGAATATGGATTGGATAAATGGACTGTAAGATGGATAGAAAGCTGGCTAGATCAGGGTTTCCCAAACTTTTTACTTTAGTTGGAACCCTATTTTTTTCAGTACCTTTTTTTGCAGCCCAAAAATATAAACACACACAAAAAAAGAATGAAAAATGAATAAATTGTCACTGTTTATTATTTATGCACAATAGTACATAATAATATAAATCTTGATATAAAATACTTAAGTGCCTAACTTATTGTTATTACCTTAATTACAATTTAACCAGTAGAATTTTAACAGTTGTAAAGTTTGTTTATTTATAATAGAATGAGTTGAATATAAGTCATTTATTATGTGTGCACTTTATAGCTTTTAAATAACTAAAAGGAGAACTAACGGGAAGGGTGATGTTGTTTTGCATCACATAGCAACCTTATGTCAGGAGCAAAAGGAGGAAGTTTCATCCTCAAATCTGGTTCAAAATTCAATCTATTTCTATATTTATTTTTAAAGAAAACCAAAGATGAGAAACTAGTTTCACACTTATATGTCATGACGAAAGGCATTAAGAATTGACTGCTTTCTCAGATAAATGTGAATATTCATTTCTACAGCTCAACCAAAAATCAATCAAGGAGAGTTTATCAAAGTTCTCTTTTAAGGCAGAGTCACAGGAAAGTTCAATTAATGAATCCACTTCTGATGCATTCAACTGTAATATTTCTTCATTTTCGGTGTCAACAGTAAACGGGTTCTTAATCCACATTTTACTGGCATCAACTGGAGGAAAATATTCATTTAAGCTTGATGTTAGCCTCAAGAGATGTTGTGGGAGTCTGGGGGGGAGAGACAGGGACTGATACCTGGGGATCCTGTAGCTGTACGCCAAGGCCCAGGAAGTGCACGGGCTACCCAGGAAGTGACCGAGCAGCTAGAGCCGGTACACTGGGGACTTTATTCCCCTGCTGCCTTCCCGCACAGGGAGAAGGGAGAAGAGGAGTCCTGGACTGCGCCAGTCCCAACCGCTCAGGCAGTGCATGCCTTGCTCCTCTGTTCCCCACAGCAGCGCATGCCACCCGAGCAGCCAGAGCCGGCGCAGTCCCGGATCTCCTCTCCCGCACACAGGAAGGCAGCAGTGGAACAAACTAATGCGCCAGCTGTTGGGGTAGGAGGGAGAGCAGCCTGCGCACTTTCGGGACCTGGCGTGCAGCTGAAGAACTGCCCCCCAACCCCGCAAGAAGCCTATGCTGGCCCTACCTGTCCAGCGGGTTGTCCCCCCCACCCCAGGCTCCAATCCCGGCCGCTTTATCAGCCAGCACTGGGTGTTCTGCATTGGTGTGCACAGCCTTCTCCCTGGATCCTAGAGCCCTCTGGAACTAGCCCCGCTGCCCGGGAGCATGCTCGGCAGAGATGCCATGGTGGCAGGCTCTCTGCCAAGAAGTTTTCTGAGGACCAGTATTTTTTTTTTTTAAGGACCCATACTGGGCCATGGACCACACTTTGGGAAATGCTGTATGGGGACATTTGTCATTGGTCACCTTCAGAACTCAGGTTTATTCTGACCCAGTATGGCTATTCTTATGCTCCACAGTATTATGTTCTTAAGGGTGTTTTAATTGAGATGTCCTCATACAACATCCATGATAAGTAGGAAGGACAAAAATTATTATAGCTATCTAAACTTTGAGAACACTAATATAACAAGAATTACACTGAATATTCTCCTGGAGCAACTGTCACTATATAGAGGAAGGGGGAAATTAGAAGTTTCTCTCAATGGTTATGTAGGCATTTATATTACATTCACTGTTAATAGTTGGGCCATCAGTAGGCCTGATAGGACCTAAGCCTGATAGGACAATAAGGATAGAAATATTAGCAGTCTTCATTCTTCAATCTGTCCTTGAGGGCCCATATGGAAGTCAGTGCTTTCCTTTGTGCTCATAAATCTAGAGAAGGAACCAATGGGATTCAGAACACCAAAGCTCTCCAGAGACAACATAAAAGTTTCAAGAGTCAGTATTTTCAAAAATGCTCATAACCCACAACTGTGGCCAGATTTTAGAGAGAGTTCAGCTCCCATTTAAATATTTAGTGTGTGCCTACACTGCTGGTGAAGATGTGATTGTAGCATAACCAGGCACATCCATGTCATCTTTAACTTATATAGAACTGGTAACAACTGTAATGAAGACATTGGATGGCATTACTACAAGACTGTGCCGCAAATACTCATGCCCAGCTGGTGGTGGAAATTTTGGAAGTTTGGCAATATAGTCTTGTGAGATCATCCCTCAACATCATCAGGATCTTGTGGCTTTGTTGGTAATGAAACGATAATGCTGTCCATTTAATGTTTAGGTTTTTTGCTCTGGGTGAAGTAGCAATATAATCCCAAGTGTCAGATTTTTGGATAAAGTCATTTTCAGAGTAAATCTTCCTCTTTCATTCAGATTAATCAGCACGGGAGACAAAAATAAAAATCGGGGCACAACTGTTTCCTAATATTGGAAGGGGAAAAAATACCTTTAAATTTAAATTGCCTTAATGTATGTATAAATCACCAAAAGATGTGACAAGTTTTTATTCCCTACTGCATATTTTGCCATGAATAATTCTGTGGGCAGAGTTACTTACAGAAAACATTTCCAGCAACCTCCAGCACGAAACTAGGTAGTTTGACCAAATTCACAGAAAATGCCATGATCTTATTGTCAGGGCTCGACAAATAATGTAATCTACTCGCCCGTGGCGAGTAAATTACAACCTGGAAGAGCTGGTGCAGAGCGATCTGCGCATGCTCAGAACACAGAATGGCGCGAAACCGTGCGGCTGGCGAAGCGGGGCTCACCCGCCGCTTGGCGAGCCCTGCTTATTGGGCAGTCTCAGTAATGACATACATTGTGACTCTCAGACATAAATCACTACAGAATTATGCCCATTTGCATATTATAAGAAAGTACTTCTCTTTAGTAGCCAACTCATTACATTACAGAGAGTATCAGAGGGGTAGCCGTGTTAGTCTGAATCTGCAAAAGCGACAAATGAATCTGCATGCATCTGACAAAGTGGGTCTTTGCCCACGAAAGCTTATGCTCCAATAAATCTGTTAGTCTATAAGGTGCCACAGGACTCCTTGTTGCTTTTTACATTACAGAGTAAATATTATAATGCCACCATACAAATACATCAGTAATATGATATATCAATCTTTATTCTCAACTATACCTCCCCTACAGGCTTACCTCTTGAACACCAATTCCAAGTATATAAATTCTAGGAAGTGCATACTCTTATTCACTATACTATCATTTCCTATTTTAAACAGGTGCAAATGGCACTTCTGTTGAAATTAAATCATTCACTGTTCACTTGAAGTACTGTGTTTACAAACACTGTGTCTAGCACTAAACCCCTTGTCACTGCAAATTTCAGAGACACAACATTTATGTGCTTTAGTCCATTAAGTTGCAGCCCTTGTTTAGAGGTGGTGTCAATGGAGAGTACAAAATCATAATGAACGGAAACACCACCATATTTGTAATTAAATATATCAGCTATAGGCAGACCAAGACGACAAACACTTGTCACTTTATACAATTTTTGTATATATTTAAACAAAGAAAAAATATAGATAGCACATGCCTGAGATTTATCTTATATTCTAAACAGATATTTGGCAAAGCTTTTGCTTGCCATTACTTAACTAGCCTGTTTACTGTAGATTTAATTTGTTAACTCTCCAAAATGAGAGTCGTTTATATTCATGAAAATGAAATTAGTATTTTCTTTCCGCTATTTGAGGAGGAAAGATCCTTTTGTCTTCCAGAGCACATCCCCTCATGTAATCTGGAAAGCATAACATGATCTGAGGTTACTCGTAAATTAATAGTTGTGGAACAATATTCAAATGATTTCTTGTTTTATGAAAAAAATATTTGCATTCCTGTTTAACTTCATAATTATTTTATTATATAAACCAATTACTCTGGACAATTTATGTTATATAAAAGCACAATTTTTCTTCATGTGCTACATTATCAGGTATTGCTAAAGGAAGAAAGGAAGCTTTCGTTTTTTTTAAATGAAGCAACTGCGTTCATTTAAGTTGTGTTTATATCGAACATTATAGCATTCATTTTCACACTTAATTTATTCATTTTATTTGACTAAGTTTCAGATTTGAAGACTCACTGAACACATTACAGATCATTTTTATTTTATTGCTTTCCTCTCCCTCCCCCCTCAGCTATTTGCTCTTTAATGCATATTTACATATATGGTCCATGTGGAGAAGACTTACTCCTTACACACATGAAAAAATCACCCATGTGCTTGTATGGCTTAAGAAAAAATGCAAAAGTATGTCCCAAATCACTTTAGGTAGGACATACTCAGCAATCAACTCTTCTTAACATGTTGTAAATAAATAAGAAACACAAATGGTTGGTAGATCAACTGACAAGATAGTCAATTTTTTCACACATCAGGAGTTTTGCAGTATGTTCAGTTTCTTCTTTGGTCATAAGTAAGAAATACTGATTCAGAGTATCTAAGAAAAAAATCAGATATATAGCATTTGAATAATAGGCATCCCTGAAAGTCAGAATTGAAACGTAATGACAGATCTATACTAGAAAGCTTTGACCGTGGGCCAAATACTGTTATTTGTTTTATAGAAAGTCAATACCTAGGGAAAAGGCATGAAGAAAGTTTCACGTGCTCTTTTGCCACAAAGCAAAATACCAGAATGATTTGAAAGCAGTGATAGGAGGATGCTTCCTTCTCAGTCCCAAAGGTAAGTGTTTTGTTGAGCTGGTAGAATAACACCCATGTGCACTCCCATGTATTGCAATCATACCAAATACAGCAGTGCATACTGATCTATTAGAGCAGTAGTACAACGCATACCAGAGCAAATGCATGGCCAGTCTGAAAAAAATCCTTCTCTACATTTGCAAGTTAGTACAGGGCCTATGATATACAAACGCTAGAAATGATCAGAAATTGTTTCCATGAAAATAGTTGATCAAATGAAAATCTTCTGTCTTCATCAACATATTTTCTTTAAGATTCTGAGGTTTTTTTGTAGAGAAAACAAATGAATTCCCAAAATATATAAATGAACACTACTGGAAAGCTGAGGCATCCATTTTGGAGTGATCAGTTTTCTAAAATCCTTTCCTAATATTTTCAAAAACCCATTTCTGGTGTAAATTTCCATTTTGATGAAGGCCATTTTTCTTCAAATTGTATTGAATGAAAAAATTCCATCAGCTTCAGACAGGACCAGTTTCCTACCCCCATAAGAATTGTAAAATTCAGTTCTTGTCACATATGTGAGTTATTTTTGCTGTCCGCCTTTTACATAGTTATGAAATTCTATGCCTCCAATACCCTAAGCCCCCCCAAAAAAGAGATCCCAGAATTAAGCATGGCAATTTTACTATTGCTCACAGCACAAAAACAAGCCCTGAACAATCCATACATTTCAATTGACATCAACTGAGTAAGCAATGCAAAAGATGATGGCAGGAAAATGGCTATGATATATTTTACTAAAATTTGTCAGCATTGCAAACAAAGTTAAACTGCTGCACTAACATAATTGAATTAAGTATTAATATTTCTGTGTTCTCACGCTTTTGTTGAATGAGAAAAGTTTGAGCTATAGGAGAAAGCATACTTCAGTTATTATTGGATGAAAACCAAGTTTGTCGCTTAACTATTAAAACCCACTGAAAACATCATGGGGTAAGGCAGAGTAGAATAGGCCAAAAAATAACCCTACCTAAAATTGCAGAAGAAGCAAACTTTCCTTTTTAAGGTTATTCAATTATGGACTAATTACAGTAAATTCCAGATGACAGGGCAGAAAGAATGGCAAGAATGAGGCACAGGAACAGCTAACAAAAAAGAATAATGGAAACCTTAAGAAAAGGTAATCTAGCACTCAGAAATTACAAAAACTTAATGAACATTTTCCATTCAATAATGAAACTATTGCATGTTATCTATCTTAAAGAAGTGAAGGCAATGGAATTTTTCTTCATTAAAAAAAAAAAAGATTCAAATCTCTCCTTGCTAGGGTGACTATTTCCCAGAGGAAAAATGGGACATCCCCAGCCACTTACCTAAAGGCACCCTGCACCATAGGGCCTCTGCCACTCACCTTAGCATCTCCCTTCTCCAAGGGAGGTTGTTGCTGGTCACTGGAACTGTGCTTGGCCCCCCACATGTTAGAATGCTGCCCACTCCAAATCCTGCCAGCCCTGTGAGGCATCTCCCCCCCCCCCAGCTGTGTTTCTCCTCGTTATTCCCTACTTTTTTGACAAACGTGGATATTTGGCCCATTTACTCTTGCCAACCTCTCAAGCTGGCGAAAGTAAATGGGACATAAGCCCACTTTTGTGCAAAAGATGTCAGGACATCTGGAACAGAGTTTAAAAAATGAACTCGCCTGGCCCAAAGGGGATGTAGGGTCACCCTAATTTTTGCAGCCATTGAACAGAACTTTTAGTAGCCTGAACTAATGAAGTGCCCAAACCTGACTGACTTGCAATAATTGTAATAGTAGTTGGAGGCTTAACTCCTTTAATCACTTTAAAATCCCACCTTCACATGAAAATCAGTACTGCAAATATTTGTATTCCATGTAGATGTGTGGCTGCTACAAAAATGTACAATACAAATGAAAAAACCTTAGAGCTTTTATTGTGTTAACTATTAAAGCATGAGAAAAGATGGACCAAGTGTGATAAAATTGTTCAAAATAGATTACTAATAAATGTCGTATAACAGTAAGTGTACTAAAAGTAATCCATATCTTCAGTTTCATCTATCTGACTCTCACTATTTTAGAAGGTTCTTTTATTCCACGTAATGTCAATGGAAAGATTCAGGTTCAGTTTAAGCAAAAAGATCCCCATCAATTTGTACCATGAAGAAAATTAACTTATACAGAATGAACCTCCCTGGTCCTGCACCCTGGAGACTGGAGTGGTCCTGAACAAGGGAATTTGACAGACCAGGGGAACTCAGGCATACAGGCTCTCCTCATGGTGGCTGTTCCAGGAGAATCCAGAGATCTGATCTCCTCTGGCCCACATCCCTGGCTCTGCTGCCCCCATCCTGCTCCCAGGGCTCTACTCCCTGCCCCGAGCCCCATGTGGGGTGGCAGCTGCTGCTGAAGTACCCCGGCCTGCACACGACAGCAGCTGCTCCTGGGACTCCCTGCCCCCAGGTCTCTGGGCCTGCAGGCTGCCACTGGCCAGACAGGCTCCACTCCTAGCCACTCTCAACCTCTGTTGGCTGCGGCTCTCTGGTCTAGAAACATCTGTGGTGCTGCCACACCATGGATATTGCTGGACCAGAGAATCCCAGACTACCGAGGTTAAACCTGTATTCATGTTACAGTTCAAACAATTTACAGATCAAATTTTGCAACAGCACTTGTAGAACTGAACTCACAATTTTGAACAAAATGGTATGTATTCATTTTTGAGGCTATGTTGAAGTTTCCATTCAAATATAGAATTAAGATTATAATTTCTGCAACCAGAGAAGTTTTTTTAACTGAACAGGCATTTGTTTCTATTAAATAAAATATAAGGAGACATGGGAGAAGAGCCATTAGTCCCAGTTGCAGGTCTAGTCACAACCAAAATGAACAACAACAGGAGCCCGCTCTAAGTTCAGAGCACATCTTCTATAGCAGCATCCATTATTTACTTACATTAACATCTCAAACACTTTTCAAAACAGTCCTTAGGCCTGTACTCATTTTGAATATGGAAAATGGCCCATTAAGTATTGACATATATTAAGTATGCCTGCTAATTCCTTCCCTTCTCTTCCCAATATAGAAGACTGGAAGAGTTTGTCCCATATATGACCGATTCCAATTTTGTACCCAGGAAAATAGTATAATGCAGCTGAGGGCTTGAAATTTGCCACTTCCTTTTTCCCTTTTTGCTAATTGTTGTCCCCTTTGTAATGTTAATACTGGGATTAAGTCAGGAGGATTGTTCTGGGTCTGCCCCTTATAAGGAGTGCTTTGGAATGCATATGGAATAGGAACAGCATACTAGTGTTTTTATCTCGACCGAATCTTGGAGGACTTCTTGATTAAACTAATACTGTCCAGCTGGTTGTCATTAAGATCCTCCTCTAGGGCATTTTGATAGTGTTTAAAAACAATTAAGATTAATTTGCATCTACACACTGTACTAAAATTAAGAAAAATGCTTCCAAATTAAAAGGGCAAGTAAACAGCTTATTGTATTCAAAACATTAGTTTGGAAGAGTTTAAAAAATAATCCCTATAACAGAGATAAAACTGAGCTCTGATATCTAGATATGGAACCCCGCAGCATGGAAGGGGGAGAACAGAAAGTTGTGATGATTTCATATCTAAGGGTACGTCTACACAGCAACATTATTTCGAAATAACTTAGTCCACATCTACACAGAAGGCAGTTATTTTGAAATAAAGCTGAAATACTGTCAAACTGGAAGCCTTCTTACTCCAATTCCTGTAACCCTCATTGTACGAGGAGTAAGGGAAGTCAGAGGAAGAGTGCTCTATTTTGAAATAAGTGCTGTGTAGATGCTCCCAATTTGGAAATAACTCAAAAATAAGCTATGCAAATTGAGCTATGTCCTGATGTGTAGACGCACCCTAAGAGATTATATATAAGGTAGAGTGAACATTAGAATTAAATAGAAATCTCACTATAATATAACTTTCTGACAATGGTTCCTAGCCATTGAAAAAAATATACTGGGCACAATATAGAATGTATGTTAATATTTTCAAGTAATATTTTAAATTATTTCCCAGTTCATTTTCGGAAACATTTTTAATGCTTTTACTCCCGTACTGTTTTGGAAAATTCTGTCTAAGCTTTGATTTAGCCCCATTTCTACAATTCAATAATGGTAATACACCCAAAGAATAAATAAGTCAAACAAAAAAAAAGGAGTAAGAATATTTTGCCATTACTTTAAATAAGCTTATAGACCAGGTTTATAAACATGGTATTGGTACATTTCTTTACAAAAGGAACCTGTCCATTGACATTCTGTATATTAATTCTTAAGAGATCTCGTGAGCCTTTTCCAGACTCTCTATGCTATACCTTCCATGAAACTAGGAAGGTCTCCACAGGTCAGACTGAGAATAATTTCTGTTTGTAACATGAAGGAGTAGGCAGCACACAGATAATGCTGTTTAGATTTAATTTCACTAATGAAGACTGGAAATGTACCATTAGGGAAGCATAAGCAATAGAGAGAGTGCTTAGCTATATTTGCAATTAGGACTAAAGTGAAGACACAAAAGGGACAAATAGAGACACAGAATTTAAGCCTGGCAGGTTTTAAAAGAATTCAGGAAGTCCTGGCTGAAGTTAAATAAGCTAACAAATTGCAAAGAAAGTACCCAAAAGGGAAATAGAAATTAGAGGTAAGAGGTTGTTACCTCTAGAAAGACAACAGATACCACATATCAATCAAATATGCCAACCTTACCCACACCTTCGGTTTTGCTATCAATATACAAAATTGTATCTTCCACAGCTGCCTAGACACTGAGACAATATTGATTGATTTTATGATATGATTAAAAAAAAGAGAATCTTTTCCATCTTATAGCTGATTGGTAGTTTATGTCATAGGACTTGCTGATCTTGGTCTAGTGCTTAACGAACTATAGTTCATACTATTAAAATATTTAAAACTGGTACAAAAATGGACAATTTGATTGGATTCCATTGATATTACCAAAATGGATTCAATATAAAACTCCATTCAGCCTCTAACACCATGATGTTTATCTTGGGACTTGCTTATATGGCTTCCTACCCACAACACTATCTGGTCATTCAGGTAAACATCAAAATTGTTTGCTTTTGGCAGGGAGGCTTGTGTGTCTGCATGTAGATGAGACATGTGCAGAGGTAACTTGTATGAAATATGGAGCCTGATTTTTTTTAGCTTTTATGCGGAAGAGAATCCCTCTAAACAAACAATATGTACAGGGAAAGTGTTTTCAATGATGCCACAAATAGACAATTAAATGAAACCCACCTGAGACTTTCCCCTTAAAACTGGCTGCATGCTGTGGTTGAGCTCTGTGGTAGGTATGACACCACCACCTCAGTATATGCTGCGACATCATGTGGAATGAGAACTGGCAAACCATCACTTTCGAGCACCTTCAAAAAATAAAAGAAAAGTAAGACGTCAATTTTAACATCTCTTATCCTTGATATCAGAATAATTCGGTAGATTTAATAAATTCCAAAGATGGTTTATTTTTCTTAGGTTGATATTCAGGTTGCTCTAAAATTTTTAAGAAACACTTTTATAGCATCTCTTTATCCTGCCAAAAATCTGTTAATATTCTTTCATCTTTAAAAAGCCCTACAAGCATATACAAAACCTGGCAAATATATCTCTCTCTATTTTAGAATAGAAAATAAAGAAGCACACCATTAAAGCTGTTTAAATATTTGATGGTTGTTGCTTGTCTTTGCTGAGTCATTTGATTAACAGTTACCCTTTGATTATTTGATTGCTCCAGTCTTGATGTTCATAGAGGAGGTATCACTTTCACAGGATGAGACAAGAAGCAGTGAAGCAGAGAGAGAAAGCTGAATTGATTTTCACATGGCTAACTCTGCTCTGCTTCTCATTGCATGTGAAACGTTCCATGGTGAGTGAAAGTTGCAGAATGCACCTATCCATATTCCACTTCCAACAAGTATATTGACAATCTCAGTACCAGAGATACTCTGATCAGCCAACAGGAAAAGAGAGGTAAGCATTAACCCACCTGCTCTTCATCTGTACAGACTGAGTTGAAGAAACAAACATTTTTCTGTAAAATTAAAGTGACACTTAGAAAGTATTTTTGATCCAAACCAAAGGGTGTTGTTTAAAGGTGATAAAATGAGATTTGATATAAATGATTGTTATAATTTCAGTAAAATGTGGATATATTTACACATTTCCTTTTTCAGCTTACAATGATGTTAGAACTCTGCTAAATTTCTGTAATTTTGAGCCTGCACTGTAATAGTTTCCACATCCAGAATTTCACTTTGAAGCCCTCATTCTGCAAGCTCTGAACACATGAAAATTCCCTTGAAATATGTGGAAATCCCATCTTGGTAATATTTGCATGATCATGCCCCAAGTTTCCCTTCTGCCAGATTCTCAAAAGGAAAATGAAGTTAAATCTGCAAACATTTTTTCTTTAAAATGCTAGTATCCAAAAGTGTTAAAATCAAGATCATGTCCCCATTGTCCTAGGGGCTGTCATTAACCTAAACCATGTTTGGGTCCTGACCTAAAGAGGTTACAACATAATACAAAATGCAACTAGAGAATAAAGAAAATAGTGGGGATGGAGGACAGGAAAAGGACTGTAAAGGATATGCATAAGATATAGTAAAAGTTGGGATCACTGACAATGCTTTAAGGCAGTGTTTCTCAAACTGTGCTCCACGGAGCCCCTGGGCTCTGCGAGACAGCTCCAGGGGCTCCGCAAGGTTGACAAACTGGAAACATCGATAGCTACAATACATACAATCAGTGGACCACTGGGGCTCCGCAAAAATTTTTACTCATGTAAAGGGCTCCGGAGCCCAAAAAGTTTGAGAACCACTGCTTTAAGGTATCTCAGGAGGCAATAATTTGCCATGTATCTAGAATAAGCTCACCCAGAAAATAGGAAATTAACAAATTATTTTTCCTCTGTATAAGCTGTTTTGTACATCTCTCTCTCTAATAGAAGCTTGAGCACTGAAGCAGCAACCTCATCTTCCTCCAAAATGGTTTTGCACAGTCTAGTAAGAGAACTAATTTTCCAGGATAGTGAAGTAATAATGTACGTTTCCCTACATTTTTATAATCAAATGTGACAAAGTCCACTGTCTTTACTGGAAACTTTACTTATCATCCTTTGCCAGCTTCCTGGAGAGGAGCCTCTCTCTACAAAAAGACATTGTCTGACACTTGAAAAAAAATCACTCAACCATCACTCCTTTCTGATGATGATTCTCTTTTCTGTCTTCACATCCTAAGATCACTGACAGTATAAAGTGAATTTCTTGGGTCCAGAGCACTTCATACTTCATAGATCACTCATCTAAATTATTAGATGGTGTTTACTATCTTTTTTTGGCAGATGTGAGTGAGAGGAAACAGCTACATAGGGAAGAAACATAAGGAAATTCTCCATTCCTTAAGAAATCACAGCTATGTAGTTTAGAATAAGATAACATAGGTATATAAAATGAGTGATACAGAGACAGAAATGCAGACATCCAATAACACAAAAAGGACACAATGGAATAAAAAAACAATACTTGCAGAACTAACTAGCAGTCAAAAACCCTTCTAAGAGAATGACCTTAGTACAAGTAAAATAGCTAAAACTGCCTGAGAACTTAAGTTGGGTGGCAGCAGATTGCAAATGCCAGTGACATTCTTAAAAAAAAAAAGTTCTCAAACAATCTAATCATTCTTTCCTCTCTCTCTCTCTCTCTCACACACATACACATCTATTACTCAGACATTCTAGGCTTCAGAGTGATGTGTTCTGAGTGTATTGATGTGTGTATAGCAGACATTGTGCTGGAAGAGTTGTTAATTTGTGTGGGAGCTGTGGCAGTTGAGCCAAGTTGTCTATCATCTGTAGTCTCCCCATACAGGTCCTTACATGGGTATACATTAATAAAGGAAAAGTTGTGATTAAGTTAACTCTGGTATAACCATAATCTAGGAAACTTGGCATGGCACAGCTACATACCTTATTGTAGCTATCCACAGCACCTGTGTAACTTGTAAAGACAAAATGATTGAGAGCTACAAGCGGATGGAAACATCACAAAATCTGATGAATCAATCTGGTTATGTTTTCAATAAAAAAAGCTCTTAGCCATGCTTGTAGCTACTTCTTATAGCTTAATGTTATTGCGGAAAGACATTCTAGGCTTCAATATGACACAAGATTCCAGAATAGTCATCTGGTGTGGAGAAAAAGGCTGTGGTTTTATTTTTTTCCTATGAAAACAAAATATTACCAAAGCAAGTTAATGAACATGAATTTTAATACTTGCCGTTACAGTAAGCATGACAAACTGATACTATCAGCCATACAAAACAACTGCACATCTGTGCCTAAAAGGGGCATTGCACACTTCTGACGCTTTTTTGAATAGTAAGGGAAGCCAAAGGAAGAGAGACATCCCACAGTTGTGCCCTGCTCACCAGGCTATTGGTTATGTTGGGGTGAGATGCCATCTTAATGAAAATTAGGCCTCTAGAAAATTTTCATTTTGCATTGGAATGAAACTAATTTAGAAACCTCAGGCTTTTTGTTCCACAGAATTTATTTTTGACCAGACCTGCTATTCATATCTGATCTAGTACAGCTGAACTATAATTTATTATAACCAGAGAATACACTATGGAGCCAAGGTATGGAGTAGATTAGAAATGCTACTGTAGTGCCAGAGGTATGGTCAGACAGAGTTAAATTTTAAACTAAAGTATCTTCAAACCCCTTTCTGAAGGCTTAACATTTGTTCTTAGGTGTGTGTGTGGGGCGGTAATGCCTAGCACTTTCAGCAGCTGCTGACCTCATAAATGCTCTATGAGCATGAATGAAAAGGACCTTTTATAAACAAAAACAATTGTATATTTTAGAGGATGTCCCTTCCCCCCAGATAAAAGGGAAAAATGCTTAACCAAAGACTTACATTTATCCTCCTTTCATCTCTTCTTATGCATAGCAACATGTACCATTATGAGTTGTTCAGCACTTACTATGTTCAGAAAGAGGAAAAATGAGTCTTGACATAAAGGAGTTCATAATCAAAGGGACAAATATTTATCTTTACCCCAAAATTATATTTTGCAGGTATATTAGATGACTAGTTCCAGCTTTTTTGGGGGGGGGGAGGAGGGGTAGTTTGCCGACATATAGAGAGCTATAATATTTGAGAAGGGCTTTAACTTGCCCATTTTTTCATATGTTGCTCATATGCTTTGACACCAATTGTACCAATTGTAACAATGAGCCATATCCTCAGTGTAAACTAAAAGCAGCTTCCTTGAAGTCAACGGAGCTATGCTTTGCCCAAAATTTTGTGTAGCCCAAAATTCTGTCTTATAGAACATGCTGTTGATTCAGATCCATGTTTTCTTCCTCCCTCCCTTCAGTAATCAGAAGATTCTTTATAGCCTTTCCAAAGGGCAGGTACCATAATTTGGATGGGAATCAGATGATTATTGTTACTCATACTGCCTAATTCTCTGTACAGTAGAGGAAGAAGGGGGAGATATCCAGTTGCAACCATCAACAGTTTTCAGCAGCATGCTGTTCCTGTGTTCTGGAGCCAATTCTGACACTCCTGCTGCCATTCAGTAGGAATTCTTCTGATGGACACTGGAGTGACCAGTAATAACTTATATTGGTCAAGTCCACATATTTCTCCAGAGACCTTGTGAGACTGGATCCCAAAACAGTTTTGTAACTATGTAATTGCTCTTTTGTAGTTAGTCTTCTTATTGTTATACAGTATTTGCACACATATGGTAGAGCTATTCTTGCAATTTATCACTAATCTTATGATTAGAGTAACTTTTCATGACCCATTCACTAATACTTGCAGCTTCTAACAACTTCCCAGTCATTTGTACATAGTACAACATGATATAGGTTCTGACAAAAAGGTATTTATTTTTAATTTTGGAGAGAGAAGAGCTTCTTAATTGCTGAACTGTATATTCCCTATTGAAAAAGTGTCATAGCACATCTATGGTTTATTTCTCTTTTATGGAGGGATTAATGGGAGGAAAAGGTTGTACAGGTTGGACCTCCTGTGTTCAGCACCCTCAGGACCTGACCAGTCCCAGATGAGGGATTTTGCTGGACCAGGTGAGGTCATTTCTTGATCCCCTGTCACCAGCCCCCTCCTGCACTGTCCCGACTGTTGACCTCCCAGCTGGCTCCCACTTCTCGCTGGCCCTGCCGATCTACCTGTAAGCCCTGCTACCTCTGTGCACCAGGCTCCTGCTGTTGTGCACAGCCCAGCTGCCTCTGCTCGCCGGGCTCCTATTGCTTTGCCAGGCACCCCCGCTGCCTTTGCGCACTGGGATCTCAGTGCCACACTGTGCAGCCTCACTGCTTCTGTGACCTGGCTTCCCGCTGCAGGGCCTGGCTCCTGATGCCACTCTGGACAACTCTGAAGTCTCTGCACTGGGCTCCAGCTGCCACACATGGGGCTCCTGCAGCCCTGCCAAGAAGCCCTGCTACCATGCCTGCGAGCCCTGCAAGCTAGTACTAGCCCTCCACTGGGACGCTATGGTCCTGGAACATCCATGACCCTACTGGACCACGGATGTTGCCGGACTAGAGAGTCCCAGTAAAGAAAGTTTCAGCCTGTAATAAAAAGATACTTGAGTAAGAATGTAATTTTTTGGGAGTGGGGGAGATGTCCTCCCACAAATAATGAATACTTTGACTTTTTTCCATCGTAAACTGGGACAATTTTTCAAAAAATGTGATTTTATTTATAGAAGAGGTTTCTGGCCCTCTCTTTTACAAAAAACATAGTAGTTCAAATGAATGAAGAACAATACAATTATGTTGGCACTTTGGATAGGGTTTCTTGAAAATACATAGCTTGATTCTGCATACAAAGCAGAATATTCAACAGTGCACAGAGAAATATGACATAGGCCACTGCAGACAAATCTCCATTAGTCTTAATTAAACCTTGTGTATTTTGTTTGCCAAAGATGATAAAAAAGAGTTTCAGACATCTCTTTACTCTATTTTTCACTTGCAGCTTTTGTATACCAAGATATAGGAATAAATTTATTGTAGTCCAGGTAATCCTGTCCTAACTCATAATTTTTTAACTTCTTTATCTTGTGTATGCCATTCTTCATCTTCATTCTCAAGAGGTTAATCTCTCCCTCTTCTCCCCCACAACATCTACCTACTGCCATTACTGCAAAAGCTAGGCCTCCAAACTTTAAAGTCTCTCTCCTTGGGGACAATTTTCATAAATTCTAATTGTCATTCATTTGGGCTCTCATTTTCTCCCTTCTCCAACTAACTCTTTTGAACAGTATTATTCAATCATTCAGTTGCTGAGAGCCCATCATATCTCTGACTGCTTACACTAATCTTTGATACAGCCACATCGACTTTGCTGAACCACATCGACTTTACTGTAATGAACATAAGCTCTCACTTGAATCTTTCACTTCGCCTTGGAGCAGATTTCAATCAGTTTTCATCCACTCATCTCAGTCTACCTTTTCAAAGTTTAATTTGAGCTCTAACATTGTCTCAAAACCATTTCTAAGCATATTGCTGAAAGGGAATACGACGCATATCTGCTGGAATTAGGGAAAGGTAAAATGCTTTAGGAGCTAAAGATTAATTCTGCTTTAGTTGTACATGTCTCTGTAGGAAATACATAAGGATATCCCATCACAGTCTGAGTTAAATTCTTTTTTGATGTTGCAAGGTTTCTCGTTTGTTTTTTTACTCCCACCTGACAAAATGAGAAAAGATTGCTGGAGCATGGAAGTACATTTATTGCTTAAGATAATGAAATTTTAATGGAATGCTGTACTGGCAAAAGATTCAAAGATCATATAGCTGATGATTTCAAAGTTATAGTTCTCTTGCTGACAGCAAATATCATCCATGCACATAACTGACTAGCAAGATAAGAAAAATAAAGTTACTTTGGGTTTTCAGATTTCATCTTCTTTATTGGTTTGCTTTAATTTCTTGCACTGGTAAGTCCCAGTCCTCCAGGGCAGAACAAAGAGGTACACACCAACACACAAACAGATCTCAATGCCACACTGGGACTTTGGCTCTAAAATTAAGGCTTTATCTTGAAGTACATCTACATACAAAAGTTCCCTTATATATGCAGATGTTTGTCTTGGCATGCTCTTTTATAGGCCTGATCCCTGTAACCACTGTATGATTTCAATTCCTATTGAATGCAAAGTAAAACTTGACATTCCCATAGAATTTAACAGCAGAAAAATAATCAACCTGGGTGCTTTGAAAGTATAAAAAACAAATGGGATTAATTGATAAATCATACTTTCTAGGCATTTTTAATCAATTCTAGGATATATTGTATCTGGTATAGATTTGTTGTGTTAAATTGTTCAGGATTTTTGATGAGGGGTCAGTTGAAATCCTTTGGAATTAGAGTGGCTATAGGTCCAGTCTCTAAAGAATGTACTCCAGGATGGTGTGTGCAGGAGTTGATTGGTTTACAGATGTGTAAACCAATGGATGCCTTGTAAACAGAATGGATGCCTTGTTGCAAGATACCTTGTATCACTAATTAAATCCATTCATCTACTTACGGTTCAATTCCTTTATTATGGATAGCTTCAATATAGATCATAGATACTAATATAAATCTGAAGCTTCCCACCCCCCGCTCCTTTTTTTCCTTCCCCCCTCTCTGATCTCCCCTATTCAGTTTGGGTCTGCACATTCTAAACTCAAAACTCAGGTCATCTGAAGAAGTGGGCTATGCCCCACAAAAGCTCATGATACCATCTAATTGTTTTGTTAATCTATAAAGTGCTACCAGACCATTTGTTGTAATATAAATCTCTAACTGAAACCTTCTCTATTAAATGGGTTAGAAATAGAACTGACTAGACAACACATTTTGGGTTTCCTGGCAGTCAAAAAATTGGAAAAAAGTAGGTTCAACATGAACTTTTTTTTTTTCCATAATTTTGGAAAATGCCAAAAGTCAGTAAAAAGTCCAAGTTCTTATTTTGATTTGGGGCATTTTTAACTTCTTTAAACAATAAATAAAAGCATAGGAAATCAAGAGCTTAACTCACAAAGCCAAGAGCAGAGACACCCCTTATGCTCAGTAGCCCAGGGTTTTGAGTGGTTATCCAAGACATGGAAAATTCTGATTGAAATCCCTACTCTGGAGCAAGGACTTGAACCTAGATCTTGACCCTTTCAAGTGCACATCTAAATCTGGCTTCAGAGCAATGTTTGAAGAGTGTTCAGGAAGTAAGATAAGGAACAACAAATTGAACCATGATGAGAAAACATAATATTCAATAGTTGTTCATGAAGTAAGCATCATCTATCCAGGGCACAGAATGAGGCACTGTTATGAAACTGTTTTGGAATTAGAGCTAAGTGAGAAACTGCTTTGTTGTTCTGGGGGAAAATTAACACTTAAAATGAGTTCCCAAGTCAGGAAGACAAAGTAGAAGTTTCAATATATTTTGTCAATTGAATATTTGGAAAAAAAATCTTGTCAATTGAAATAGTTCATTCAATAATTTGATAATTGTTAGTGAGATAAAAAGGCATTTCAAAAGTATAAGTTAAATCCTAGTGAGGAAAATAGAAAGGAGCATAAACTGTCAAATTAAATGTAAAAATATAATAAGGAAAGCCAAAGAGGAGTTTGAAGACCATCTGGCCAAAAACTCAAAATGTAACAGCAATTTTTTTTTTAAGTACATCAGAAGCAGGAAGCCTGCTAAACAACCAGTGGGCCACTGGATGGTTGAGATGCAAAAGGAACACTCAAAGATGATAGGGTACAGGTCGTCCTTGCTATAAGTCCAAGATACATTCCAAAAAACTTGGTTTACAGAGAAAACTTGAAAATGGGGATATTTTTTTCCTGTGGCTGACTTCCATTTACGCAAATTGGGGTGGGTTTTTTTGCGCTACTTAAGAGTGGGGAATGGGAGGACTTATAACGCACTAGTTCCTATGAGTGTCAACAACTTTCTAACAGATGTATACCGGGGTGACTCATAGCAGGGACACCCTGTAATTCCAGAAAATTAAATTCTTTGATTTGGTCTTCACATCTGATGATGTTCAGGAGATTCCCAAACCTAAGCCTTTCTTTTTAGGTGACAAATCTGAGAAATTGTTCTAGATTGAGATGTCAGAGGAGGTTTTGAAATAAATTGATAAATTTACGAGTAACTAGTCACTGGGACCAGATGGCATTCACACAAGAGTTTTGAGAGAACTCAAGTGTGAAATTGCAGAACTATGAACTGTGGTTTGTAACCTATCCTTTAAATCTTCTGTACCTAATGACCAGAAGATAGCTAATGCGATGTCAATATTTTAAAGGGGCTCTAGAGAGGATCCTGGCAATTACACCAGTAAGTTTAATGTCAGTACAGGCAAATTAGTTGAAACTATAATAAAGAATACAATACGATTGTCAGACACATAGATGAACATACATTTGTTGGGGGGAAAATCAACAGGCTTCTGTAAAGGGAAATCATGCCTTACTAATCTACTAGAGTTCTTTGAGAGGGGTTAACAAGCATGTGGACAAGGGGGATCCAGTGGTTATAGTGCATTTAGATTTCCAGAACGCCTTTGACAAGGTCTCTCACCAAAGCCTCTTAAGTAAATTGTCATGGGATAAGAGGTAAGGTCCTCTTATGGACTGATAACTGGATAAAAGACAGGAAACAAAGGGGAGGAATAAATGGTAAGTTTTCAGAATTGAGAGAGTTAACTAGGGTGTGTACTGGGACCAATTTCTGGAGAAAGGGATAAACAGTGAGGTGGCAAAATTTGCAGATGATATTAAATTGCCCAAGATAATTAAGAGCAAAGCAGACTGTGAAGAGCTTCAAAAGGATCTCACAAAAATAGGTGACTAGGCAACTATGCCAAATGAATGAATTTTAATGTCGATAAATGCAAAGTAATGCACATTGGAAAAATAATCCCAACAGTACAAACAAAATGATGGGGACTAATTTATCTGTAACTACTCAAGTTCATCTGCAAATTTGACACCATCAGTTCTGGATTAAACAAAGACTGTGAATGGCTAGCCAACTACAAAAGCAGTTTCTCCTCTCTTGGTGTTCACACCTTCAGATCAGCTGCTAGAAGTGGGCCTCATCCTCCCTGATTAAATTTACCTTGTTATCTCTAGCCTGATTCTTGCCTGCATATTTATACCTGCCTCTGGAAATTTCCACTACATGCATCTGACAAAGTGGGTCTTTGCCCACGAAAATTTATGCTCCAATACATCTGTTAGTCTATAAGGTGCTGCAGGGCTCCTTGTCGCTTTTGCAGATCCAGACTAACATGGCTACACCTCTGATACTCAAGACAGAGCTCTTGGGATCATGGATACATCCACTCAATGTGCTGTGACAGTCAAAAAAAGCAAACAGAATGTTAGAAATCATTTTAAAAGGGCTAGAGAATAAGGCAGAGATTTCTTATTGCCTCTATATAAATCCATGGTATACCCATATCTTAAATACTGTGTACAGATGTGGTCATCTCATCTCTAAATAGATGTTCATTGGAAGAGGTTCAGAAAAGGGCAACAAAATGATTAGGGTTTTGAAATGGGTGCCATATGAAGAGAGATTAAAAAGAATAGGACTTTTTAAACTTACAGAAGAGGAGACTGGGGGGAGGAGGGGACTATGATAGAGGTCTATAAAGTCTGACAGGTATGTAGAAAATAAATAAGGAAAAGCTTTTTACTTATTCCTACAACATAAAATCTATGGGTTACCAAATGAAATAAATTGGTAGCAGGTTTAAAAACAAACAAAAGAAAGTTGATCTTTATGTAGCACACAGTCAGCCTATGGAACTCCTTGCCAGAGGATGTTGTGAGGACTAGGACTAACAGGATTCAAAAAAAGAACTAGATAAAATCATGGAGGTGAGGTCCATCAATGGCTATTAGGAATTATGTCTGTTTGTCAGAGGCTAGAAATGGATGGCAGGAAAGGTATCACTTAATAATTGCCTGTTCTGTTCACTCCCTCTTGCATTGACCTCTTATGTATGACAGGATACTGGACTAGATGAACCTTTGGTCTGGCCCAGTATGGCCATTCTTCTATTATGTGCTTATTTTTCCACCCATTATGAAAACTGTTGATTTTGATGAAAATTGGGGACAGAAATGGGAGAGACCATGGAACTTCTACAATCTGGTTAACAAAATTAGTAGCTTGAACAAAATCTGCAATTTTAGATAGATAAAAGAACCAGATGGTAGCATACATTACCATGTTCTAGAACACCTCTCCACCTCATCCCCCCAATAGTTTAAAATGTTGATGCACTAGCATGAGGCAATGGATGATTAAGATGGCACATAGAGCCTTTGACATGGGGAAAAAGGGACAATGGAGGATACTCGGTGCCTCTACAGCTGAGAAGAAACTGGGAACTGAAGTACCTGGAGATAGGACTAGAGGAATGGCAGGAATTCATCCTGAAGAACCAACAAAGAGTACAACCCTGTTATATGCCATTTCATTACTGAAGAGGTAAGTATTCATTTGCCCCACTTATTATTCATATGTTAGTGTTACATTCATTTTGTAAATAAACCTATAGTAAAATTATTAAATCATCATTAGCTGGCACAATTATATATTAAACTTAGGGGACTGGTTACCTAAAAATAATATTTTTGATAATATACTGTAAGTATCAATTCATTATGTAGGTGTAAATCACTTTTTCATGTTAATGGCTGTGCATTCACCTATGAATTCAGTGTAATTGGGAGTCTTTCATCCAGAAGCAAAGTTATAGTGTTAATAAGACTAAGCTGTCATAGCTTGGAAGGAATGCTGGAACCCACAGAAATTTGAACAAACTTCAGCATTTTTTCCAGCAGGATCAAGCATAAGGGTATGCAAGATTGACACAAAGTGTATTCATAATGCCTAATTTTACTGTTAACTGACTACACATGGGAATTGCAACATGGATTCGACTTGCTGATGGCCATGACAACAATTCTGCAAAAACAGTGATTGCAATAAAGCAGAATCCATAGAAACCAATTTTGCTGCATATTTCACTGAGTGATTTTTGAACTTCAGGGCACATGAATATAATTAAAGCAACATAGTTGCTGAATAGCGAATAGTTCCAACCACTTGTGGGTTACTCTAGGGTGCCTAGGAAAAGCAACACTTTTTAAAAAATTAAAGTGCCCCACTGTAAAGAAAACCACCACACTGCAGAAGAGAGGACATGTAAATGTTTTATGTGCTTTCCTCAAGGAACGGCACAAATTTTGTAGTATTTCTTTCAGCTAAGGGACTGCCATGTAAAAATCCTCTTTAGTAAGCCCAACATTCTACCCTGCCCCCTCACTCGTCCTGTGTGTAGATCTGCCTTATCAAATAAAATACATGAAATAATTGTCTGAAAAAATGAAAAAAATTAAAGAACACAGCAAAGAAACAGATGCTACAGTATTACATATTCTATAAGCTATACATTGCACTATACACAGTCAGCTGTACTTTTGAAAGTAGTTATTTTAAAGTTATTTCAATGATTTTCTCCATGATGTCTTAATTTCTTCATCTGATGGTTCTTTTATGTTTACATGATTTGATTTAGCCAGCCCATAAGCTTATTTATTGACAGTGTATTCACAATCTAGTTTGATAAGGATTTTTTTTAAACAGGGACTATACATTTCAGAACCCGAACTTCCCTTGAGGAAAATTCAATTTTGTTTGAGCTACCAATTATAATTGTAAAGATGTTTTATATAAACAATAAAAATCCTCCATGTTACTGCATAGTATTGAGCAAAAGTATAGTCATTTTAAAATGAAAAAAACCTTTCATATTGTCAATAAAGTACGTGGCATATATTAGTCTTTTCATTGTTTTCAAAATTGTGGGTAGAGGAGATGTGACTCTCCGTACTATATATAATCCTATGCAATTGTGAATTCCATGCAAGGAAAATTAAAAATAATCTAAGTTCTCTCATTCATATACTTTCATTTGTAAAGTAGTAATTTGAACCAGAGGCTTATTTAAATATGTGTCTGATGCTTTTTATTGGACTTCTAATCATCTGTTTAGAAAAATACCAATGCACCTTTATCTTGATAAATTTCATTCATATGTCCTGTATTCATTAAGCAATGAAATAAAGAAGCTATTAATCTATAGGTGAATCTGATAGTACTGCCTATTCTTAATGCTGCCCAACAATTCCTGTTCTAAGGCCATGTTTTCAGTTGCGTATAACTTTGCCCAAACTTGAACCATTTGGCCTGAAATCATCAGTGCTTGGGATGTTTGCCTCAGGCTGATTTTTTTTTTTAATCATTTCCATCAATTCAGTCATTTTCAAGAATGAAACTAAGGAAAATGCGTTGTTTTACCAAGGTTAAAAAAAAATCCTTGATGTTTTTCGTTTAAAATGCACTACAGGTTGCACTTCCTTTAACTGGGACTCCCTCATCTGGCAACATCCGTGGTCCAGCATGACTACAGATATTCTGGATGAAAGCATCCTAGAGCAGGAGGGCCAGCAACTGGGAGCCTGGCGAGTCTGGTAGCAGTGGACAGGATAGCAGCAGCCAGGACATCAGCAGTGCTAGGGCAGTCTGGGAGGTGGCAGAGCACTATCAGGGCCACCTGCTGTCCAGCAGCAAGTCCAAGACCATGGCAGCCCAGGAGGGGAAGCCTGGCTGGAGCCAAGTCTTTGTGGGCAGCATCAGCAGGGCTGGGGCTGCACTCTGAACCGGGAAGGGAAGCCATGGCAGCCTGGAAAAAGCAATGTTGCCGGAGCCATGTGCCACCCAGCAGTGGGGCAGGGCTGTGGCTGCAGCAGCCCAAGAGGGGAAACCTGGATGGGGCTGGGGCAGCCTACCATAAGCAGTGTGGTCAAGGTCATGTGCCACCCAGTGTGCAGTGGAGCCAGGGCTGGGGCTGGCCAGCAGGCAGCCTCTCTGGGTCAAAGGAGCTGCCAGCAAGGAGGAGTAGCGGGCTGAACAGCTGGTGTCAGGGGACCTCCCCATGTCCAGCAAATTCCCTCATCTGGGACCGGTCAGGTCCGGAAGATACTGGACCAGCGAGGTCCAATCTGTAGTACTTTTGTGCTTTGGAACAGGGACATGAAGTTTGCATACCTGTTTACTCTACTTCTAGATAATATGTTCATAAATGACTGATCATCAGTCTCTGGTGCTCCAATAGATTTGTTCAGTTTGGTACTGGCTTATTGTTTTCCCATCAACTTTCACTTATGGCCCCCTCCAGCTAGTTTCCACTCTGTGTGATATTGCTCATATGCAAGCCAAGATTAATTGAAGTTAAAATTGTATGATACTGTATCAAATCCTGTAGCTCTATTGTACATGTTATTTTTACCACCTGTTATTATATTAACAGGTTATGAAAATATATTAATAACAGGATTAAATTATATTAATTTAAACATTTATGACAATGCGGTTCAGGTTCCCAAATCAACATTTGAGCCACTGGTGCACAAACAAGCAAGACAGAGGCCTTGTCACTAACTTTATACACAGTAGCCCCATTGACTCACCTGAAGTCAATGGGATTATTTGCAGTGTGTGAAGTTAAACACATGAACAAGTCTCTACAGGATATGAGCCCAAGCAACTAAGTGGTACAGTTCAATCAAACAGAAAAACCTTAGTTGCTTTGTCTTGAATGATTTATGCTTTACAATCACGCGTTGTAGATACTGTTGGAAGTGTTTCCATTGACAGAGTTAATGTCATTTCGAACTCCTACCAGTTTGTGCTAGATCTCTGTGGAGGCTAAACTGGCATAGCTACACTTGCCAAAGACATGGCTGAGATTCATCTGAAAGTTTAGGTCATGCTGTTTACACCTTTTGGATATGTATTATATTATTTTGCCAGGGACGGAAATCCATTTAATGGTATTTTCTAGGATGATACCTTTTCCTGCCTTAATCCTCCACCCATTATTGACTCCACATTTGCTTTACTTGTCCCTTCATCTAATACCTCCCAGCCCTCTTGAATTTAATGTGCATACTATATTCCTACAGAAACTGAGAAATCTTAGGTAGCATCTTGAAACATAAGCAGTACAGTGGTTGCATTTATAAAGTTCATTCTGGTCACAGATATATTGGAGATCATAGCTGTATTCCTCATTATATGCACAGAGAATATCAGAAAAATTGGTAACTATGTGCTGAAAAAATAATGTGGTTATTACTGGCACTTATTTTGATAGTTAAGCCTGCATTGCTAGTTCAATTTTGCTGTAATTGCCATAAGATACTCTTCTCAATAATACACATTCAGAAGAATAGAGCACAGCTACTTACTGATATTTTTAGATCTACCAGCACATTACACTATCCTCCTTCAGATACCCTGAAAGGGCAATGTGGACTTCAAATTTGGGGAAGACCCAAGAAAGTTGCCAGATCTCGTCTCTCAGGAAATGAATAGGGTCAAAGGTCTGTTTTCTTAGCCATTTAGAACAGAGTTCATAGAAACTGTAAATGGGAGAGAGAAAGCTATGCAGTGGATGAGAGGAAAGGAGAGCCATTAAAAAAAAAAGAAAGGACAAGATCATTAGATTTTTAATTTACCCTCAATTCTTCTTCATGGTAATATGTCCTTTCTACTACCCAATCTGCACTGCATAAATGGAAAGAGGAGGTTGCAAAATATTAATCTCAAGGAGCTAGTATTTGCCCATTTCTCTACATGGAAATTATGAGCAAAACAGAAAAACTTGGGTTAGGAGCCAGTATGGAGAGAAACCCAGCTTTAGAAATGATTCACTCTGTGGCTTTAGGTACATCACTTATTACTAAACTAAACCTCAGTTTCCCCATGTTTTAAATGAGACCAGTATTTACTTTTTTCCCCTTAAATATGGTCTGGTGATTACTTAATGTTTGCGCAATGCTTTCAGAAAGGAATGTTCTGCTAAGTATTATATTTTAAACTCTTTTCATATTCCATTGCAATCATTATGCTAATGATTACCTGATAATCAAAGGTGCAGTACATGAATTGAAGACCTATGAGAAATCAGTATTATCTCAGTCAACTTACATGAAAAAGCGGTTCATGTAAAATAAAAAAGTCACAGTTTGCATGTGCAGTTTGTAAATAAAGAATCAATGTACTTAAAACTGTAACAAGAAAGCAGTTGTAATGGGGTTAGCATGCTCTGATTGCACATAACATACAGTATATTGCAGATGTTCTGAAAATGTAGGGGCTATTACCAGAGTGAATTAGGACAGTTTACAAAATGTTATTATGGCAAGGTTCTTGCCCAGGCCCCTTGCCTTGGGTCCCCTTCTTGGGTGGCAAGTCAACCAGAGACCCTTTCTGGGTACAGTCACCCGTGCCTTTTATCGTCAGTGCCAATTTCTCACCACCTTTTTGTTTACAGAGCTTTTGTTTCCAGCAAACTCAGCCAGCCTCTCCTTCTGGCTGGGGAGCACACTCCGCTACACCCTGGCTCCTCCCCCTTTCACTTCTCCTCTGGCTGCCTTATATAGCCCTCTGGCTAATGAGGCCCACAGCTGCTTCCAAACTGGCTGGGATAGGTGCATGTGTCATGTGAATGTGGACTGAAACTAGCTAAAAGATTGTAGACAAAGAAAAATAATAAATAGCAAGCTGGGCAAAAACATCTGGTGGATTTCTTGGAGGATCAGTGCCAGTTCTAATCTAATTTAAAATCTATACCAGTATCCTGGAACAGGGAGTTAACAGCATATTAGTGACATCTGCAATTGATACTAATCTGGGTCAAGTTGAAAAAAAGACTTGTACAAATAAATCTAGATAGTTCAGAAACACAAGCAGTTCATAAAATGAGATTTAACATTGAAGACAACCTAATACAACTAGTAAATTCCTCTCATTTATGAAGAATAAGGGGTCTTGCAAAAGATGGTTTTTTTCCCAACATTTGGCCCCATCTAGATGGGGCCAAATATCAGAAAGACCTCTTCCGCAAAAAGAATTGGAGATATGCAAATGTGAGTGCGATTTGCATATCTTCTTCCGAAAAAATGGCAGAGTAGCTGTAGCCTAAAACTTGTGATACAAGACATGCAGGTTGTTGGTGAAAAGGGGTACAGCAAGCAAGGAACCTTTAAAATAAGGCTGCAAAAAAACTTTATAAAATTCAATACACATCTATTTCAAGATTAGTCTAATGATTCATAATAGCAGATTGGACTGTGCCACCCATGCAGAAAATTATGCAGTTTAATTTTGGCTTCCATTTTGAAGACTTTTAAGGACCATTTTATTTTCAGAATAATAGCTAGTTGACAATCAATTTTATATTTTACATTATGTTTTTGACCAATATTTGATTTTGATAGATGTGCTATAGCAGACTCTTTGCTTGCACTGTTATTGCCAGACCAAGTAATCAATTAAAACATTTTATTTCATCTTTGATTAACAGCAACAAAAACTGTTTTGCAAATTAATTTAAAATGTCATGGAAAGACATTTAGAAAACATTATCTGCACTATTAATATACAGGCTGCCTAGGTATGCACTGTCAAGGTAATAAAGTATAATGTGTTGATTAATATTTCAGCAATGTTATTGGGATTTTCTTTGCAGAAAATGTGCTATTACTTTTAGAAACACTCTTATACATTACAAATAACCTCTTACATTATGAATTTATGAGAGGATACGTTTGGCTTAAAGTACTATGAAGACCCTAGATTTAATTCTCTATTTTCTCTTCTGTAATTTGCAAACCCATATGTTTTGATACATGCAGGTTCTTCAGATTGCCCTTTCATTCATCATTATAAAATTATCACATCAAATCCTGTTTCTTCTTATGTTACTTATAGCATGACAGGTAATTTGCCAATAGAAGAGAATAATCAAAATGCAGACACCTAGCATTGATCCATGGCAGTAGATGAATAACTGTGCACATTATGATGAAACTGACTGTATTTAGAAACTGACCTTCAAGTTTCTCACCCATTCTTCCATATCACTATTTTTTCCCCAAATCCTCCAGAAAATCAGAACTTACAAATGCTTCAGAATAAAACTGTGGAATATATTTATAAATTGTGGGCTCTTGAGAACTCTTTCCAACCAAGTAGAACCTGTTAGGTAAATTTAAAGTTATATCCTAAATCTGAGAGCAACAGTTCACAATACAGCACTTGTCAAAGCCTCTCACGATTAGAATCACTGCAGCATTTATTCTGAAATCAGGATTAGATTTGAGTACGTGAGTGGTAGCAACTATTAAGCCTGATAAAGAACTTTGCTCTTTACACTCAAAAAACCCCACGAGTACCTGCCCTGACTCCCACGAGTACCTCCCTGACTCCCATGAGTACCCAGGGCCCCATCTGCCCCCCACCCTCTGCTCAGAACCCCCCCAGGACCCTGCTCTTGCCCTCTACCTCCTGGCCAGACACCTACCCCCAACTTGCTCTTGTATCCTATTTTCCACGCAAATTCTGCACCCCATCCCTATTTCACTGACTGGCAGCCCTGTCCTGCACTCTGGATCCCTCATTTTTTGGCCCCACCTCAGAGTGTAGAGAGGTCCACAAATTCCACTAACCCTTGAACCCCAGAAGAATTAATCTGGCCGGACGCCTTGAACCTCAGTCCTACCTACCCTTCCCCCACGGGGCTGGAGTGCCAGGGGAAGGAGATGTCTCAGTTGGGGCCACATCAGTAGAGTTTGGGGGGGCTAGGAGGGTTTTTTTGCATCTCACTTGTGTGTTCCCTGACTTATTTTTCTGTGGGTCAGTGACCCCTGACTCAAAACAGGTTCCCCGCTCCTCCCATGAATACAATGCTGAAACATTTGTGCTGGACATATTTTATTTAAAAATGAAGCCTGGCACACAGTTCTTAGCAATGACGCCTTGAGACCTAGTCGTCCTGAGTGACACTTGAAGAACCACAGCGCTTTGACAGAGAAACCAAAAGAGTTTTTTGCTGCTAAACTTCAAAATTTGAAGCACATGAAGCTGGACACTACTGGAGATTTTCATCAAGCATCAGCCGAAGTGGTAGAAGCATCTTATGAACTGTCATTGCTCATCGCTAAAGCCAAGAAAGCGCACATAATCGGAGAAACTCTTGTGAAGCCTTGCTTGTTGAAAGCAGCTGATATTATGCTTAGTGTCGAAAGCAGAAAAAATTTCGCTCTGACAATTCCGTGAACCATCGCATTGATGAGTTGGCGAAAGATCTTAAAGTTGTGGAGGCAGTGTTGGCTTCTCCTTTTTTCACAATTCAGTGCAACGATACCACTGATGTAGCACAATGCTGTCAGTTGCTTGTCTACGTTCGGTTAATTAACAATGGAACTGTGAAAGAAGAACTGCTTTTTTCAAAGGAATTGATGACCACATCGCAAAGCTTCTGATATTATGAAAACATTTTTTGACTTTTTTGAAGAAAATGGACTTTCATGGGGAAAACTGGTTGGTGTATGCATAGACAGTGCTCCAGCAATGCTTGGCTCTTGTTCTAGATCTGTGGCGTTGGTGAAAGAAAAAAAAATCCAGCTGTAACCACAACTCACTACATCATACACAGACAAGCAGTGGCTGCTGAAACCCTTCCAGATGCCCTACGTGACTCATTGAATTTGGCCATCAAAGTTGTCAATTTTGTGAAGAACAGTGCTTTAAATATGAGACTTTTTGATGCTCTTTGCTCGGATTTGGGAGTGGATTATAAAACTCTTTTGTTTCACACGGAAGTACGATGCCTTTCCAAAGGTAACATGGTTTTGAGATTATTTGAACTGAAAGACAAAGTGGAAATTTTCCTCAAGCAACAGGAGGAAGAGTTATATCATGCATGTATGGACCAAACATTTCAACTTTCACTGGCATATCTCGTGGACATTTTTGAATCTTTGAATAACCTCAATTTGAAGCTGCAAGGAAACAACGCTGCAAACATTATAGCACACCATGATGCCATCAAAGCATTTACAGAAAAAAATCCAGCTTTGGAAACATCGAAAACAAGCTGAGATGCCCAACTTTCTGTCTTTTCCAACATTTTCATCACTCGCTGAAAATGAGGGTTTCCAGGAAGTTTGTCAAGAGGATGTGAAGAACAAAATTGTGTTTCATCTGGACTGCCTTGCTGACGAATTCATCCGCTATTTTCCAGACAACTTTTCTGGCAACCCCATTCATAAATTAGTACGGAATCCATTCAACATTGATGTCAATTCATTGCCAGAAGTATTGCAAGAACAAGCACTTGAAATAAAATATGATTCAACTGTGAAAGAATTTCTAAAACATAAGCTTGGAGGAATTTTGGATAAAATATTTCCCAATGTAGTCGTTAGTTGGAGAAGAAGTGCTACGTATTATTCTTCCATTTTTGTCAACGAACCTCTGAAAAAAGGTTTTCAAGTTTAGTTACATTAAATCAAAACAAAGAAATCAATTGGATGTTGAAAATTATTTACGTTATGCACTTTCATCTTTCAAACCTAGGATTTCCGAATGCGAAGAAAATGCAGCAGCATCCTTCACATTAAATTCAATTTGTTTCTACTATTTCTTATATTTGATTACATTTTTATTACATTTTTGTGCCAAGAAAAACTGTTTGTGTATATTTTTAATTTTAAATAATTTTTATGCTAAATTTGTGTGTTTATTTTTTATTTTAAATTAAAAATTGATTTTTTTGTTGAAAGGGGGGTTGGATGATGGTAAAGAAGAGATGGGAGGCATGAGGATCTCTTAAAAAATCAAAAGGGGGGCATGATGCCGAAAAGTTTGGGAACCACTGATTTAGGGGTTCACTACACATGTCACAAATTAAAATAGATTCTTAAGTCTATTTTCTGCCAATGTAATTTAATATCAGAGTTTGACATGCTTTGCACCTTGCAAGAGAAAAAACAACACTGATGGCATATAATATATTTATTTACTAGTCAAACTCTAGTGTTAGTCATTCTGCATTGTTCCATTCCACTCTGGAAAACACCGAAAGCGGTGCACTGGAACCAAGGGCCGAATGATTCAACATCTTTCAGAGTTCAGTTTATGAGATTACTTATTCTGCACTTCAGGAACAACGCAGGCTTTTTTTGACTCTCTAATGTCTTAAATATAACTGAAAATAACAAAAATTGAAAACTACTATTTAAATTATCCCTGAAAGCACTGGAATATAGTTCTCTGTTTTTTGATTTCCCTAGTAGTTGCATTCACAAAGTATTCATATTTTTTTAGCATGATCACACCAGTTCGTAATAAATTAATTCACACTGCAGGCACAAAACACAGAATGCTAAATTATCAATATCAATAGGGTTGCAGAATTTTGTCTACACTATGGAATTTACAATATTGCAAGAAACGTGAGATTCTCAATATAGAACTTTGCCTAGGACAAAACTTTATAAATTTTATGTGTATAAGGTTGCACCAATTGTTTAAATATTCAGTAAGTGTAACTATTTACAGTATTAGCTGTGCTATCCAGCATTTAAATATTCAGAAAATTTAGTTAACCGGCATCTGTCATAGATGGCAATACAATTCCTCCTTCAGTTAACTGAAAAAATTCCAATAGCCATCCAGCATAATTTTTCAACATTTTTGGTGCTTGAATAAGTCAAATTGTAAATTTGCAGCAGTAAACTTGCAGAGTAAAGTTTGTTCATGTCATGAATCTGCATATAATTCTATTATTAGATATTAGCTAACCCATCCTACAACTATGGCTAGCATACAGTGAAAAATTCATGAACCATTGATGTAAAGCTTGAGTAACCAGCACATTTGATTAACTGGCAACCACCATTCCCCATGAAGGTTGGAAAGCAAAGCTTGTACTGTAATCTGCACATGCACATGACTGCATGGAAAAGTGTGCGTACAAATTCAGAGGAAAAGTTGAGGCTGGCTGTGGCAATAGGGGCTAGATTAAGATGAAGGGGGTGCTATAGGAAATCAATCAGCATGTGAACAATAGCTGGTCTGGCCCCAGGCTCCATGCAGTGCTGCTGATTTGAAGTACCTCATCCCCGGCCCCCACTTCCTTTTTCTGATAGAGGCAGGAAGCAGGGGGAGCATTTGCTTATCAGATAGTCGACTAATCCTTCACATCCCTAATCAGGATGGTTTAGCACTGGAATAAGTTACCTAGGGAGGCTATCATCAGCGGGGGGATTATCTAGATGGTGCTTGGTCCACCCATGAGGGCAGGGGACTGGACTTGTTGACCACTCAAGGTCCCTTCCAGTTCTATTAATCTATTATTCTAGATTCCCTATAAAGGGAAGATGGAATATAGATATCTATAAAGAGAAAATGGATTAAAGGGAAAAAAAGGATCAGGAAAAATACTGGAAAGGAAGTGGAAGAGAGTTTTAGTAAATTAAAGTAGATTGAAAATGGCACCATTCATGTTCAGCTGTACAAATAGTAATTAAATAAGCTTCAAAATGGGATATGAAAGGCAATACCTTTTAGGCTATAGATCCAAAAGGTTTAAGTTAAGGTGTTAGCTTAGCAAAAACCATAACAGCTGCCCGCCACTAAAGAACAATTTTCAATTATTACCACTTATGATTAGCAATAAAGCCATCTCTGCCTCCCTATATAATTGTATAAAACCTTTGTCCATTCTAATATGACCTTTCTAGCCCCCCCGCTCTCCCCGTCCCATTGCCTCACCACTCAAACCTCCAGTTCATAGTATATTTAAATTCCACTTCTGTGACTTTCCCAAAACCAGTCTCTCTGGGCCTCAATTTCCAATTGGTAAAATAGGAACATTTTATTTCTCCCATCCTTTGTCAAAACTTGTAATCTAAACAAAACAATTTCTTACTGTGTTTGTGTTAATTTCTAGAAACAATGAGCCCTTGGTTTTGGTTGGAGCCTAATGGCACTGAAATACTGAAATACTACAACTGCTGTTGCTAATTTTCCTTCTAGTGTTGTTTCATCTACATCTCAGCCTTCCTTCAATTCTGTCTTCTTCCCCACCACCCTCATCCTTTCCCAATCCTATGGGTACACACAAACTCATCTATGTCTAGGTTTCCACTTACATCCTAACATAATTCCCATATAGCTCCAATTGCTCACCTTATTTCTCCATTTTTGCTCCATATTTCTCGATTCCATTCTCTGCTACTCATCACAATGATGTCTCCTTGACGTTCAAGACACTCCCCTTTCTACCCTCTGTCCCAATTCTTCCTTACAACACTTTTCTCCATATTGTCATGGAATTTCTCTTTTCACCAGTAACTTCTTTTCACTGCCCCTTTCCTCCATGATAGTCTGTTTTGTTTGTCCATGTGATACTGTCAGCTATTTATGACAGGGAATACATCTTATATCATACAAAATGCTGTGGGCTGACTTAACCAACAGTGCATGGGATACATTAAAAAAAATGTTACCTTTGGAATATACTGGCAGGGAGAGAAGAGCTCAATGCTACCTCTGCATGATCCTAAATGCCATTAAATGCCAGAATTTAGCTGTTTTCCAATGGTTAAACCTTTGATTACTCCTTACTTTAATAAACGGAAATCTCCTTGGGCATATTCACTCCTATGGCTTTTGAGGCTGTGATGCTGAATGGAAATCCGACATTCGGATACAGATCTGGCCTCTTCCTTTGTGATCTGACAAACACGTTAAAGAGAAGACTGCATGCAGACCTTTCAGATATTTATTCATTAGTATTTATTAGTATATATTTATTGCATTAGTAAAGAATGAAACATAGGCCTTCTTTTGTGAAATTTGCATTTTATGACTAGTTGCTTACGTAGAAAAATATTCTGTCATTTAGCAGAGAATTGTTGCATAAACACACACCACACAAGTGGGACTGCATTATAGGAACATTGATTTATGTATTGATTTTTCGGTGCTTGTCACCATAAAAGCTAGACACATTTACAAGGGAAAAAATCCCACTCCCATCAGAGTAGCCTAAAAACTATCACTATGCTTAGAAATAAAATTCACTGATTTATTTCAATAATATTTTTAAGGTTAGACTGGGAAATTAAAGCACTTTATAAGTATTATGGATCACAGAACCACCACCCAAGCACTGTAAGGCTATGTCTACATAGCAGTGTTATTTCAGAATGAATGGAATTATTCCAAAACAACAAAGCCCGCATCTACACACAAGAGGTTTATTTCGACATTATGTCAAACTAATGTTGAGATAGAGGACTGTTTACTCTGACACTGTATGAGGAGTAAGGGAAGTCGGGGAAGAGTTCTCTCTCAAAATAACTTGTGTGTAGACAGCTCCAAAAGTCTAAATAGCTTATTTCGACATAAGCTATGTGATTAGTGTAGCTTAGGGTGTGTCTACACAGCACGGCTAAACTCAAAATAAGCTACGCAACCTATCTGACTAAACTAGTAATATAAAAAAGGTCCACAGGGGATAATAAAGTGGAAGGAAAAAGAGAGATAAAGTCAAGTTGGAGAGAGGAAGGTCTTCTAGTTAAAGAATAAAAATAGGAATCAGAAGATCTAGGACCATAACCCAGAGGCTTCTGAGCATGGTGCAACTTATTAGGAGGATAGAAAATGTTACTTGTCTCTGACCCTTGGTCTACCAGGAACCAGAGTGGTTCGATTATTCCCAAAATAATTGCTTTCGTGGCCACAAATTCTCAAAAATAGCTGTATTCCAGCCACGGCACATCTGCTGAGCTTGTACAGTGGGGTAGAACTGATTGTACACCAGGGTGGGCAATAATTTTTGGCAGGGGCCACATAAAAAAATTTTTGAAGTGCCCTCTGGCTGCCCAGAAGGGGTGGGGCCAAAACAGGAAGGGGTGAGGTCAGGATGCTTCTGGGCTACCCCACCCACAGACCATGATTGCCCACAGACCTTTGTCTCCCCCCCCCCCACTAGGCTCCCACACCTCTTCCTTGTGCTGCGCCCTGCCGCGTGCTCCTCACAGGGCAGAGGGAGGCTTCGGGTAATCTCTCTGCCTCTGCCCTGTGCGTGCGCATGGCACTTTGAACCAGGAGGGGAGGACAGAGGAAACTTTGTGAGCTCCTCCCGCCCCCAGGCCAATCAGGGCTTGGGGGTGGGGGGAGTGCGTGACGTCTCCTCCCGCCCTGTGAGGAGCGCATAGCACTTTGAAGTGCAGCATGCTCCTCGCAGGGCGGAAGGAAGTTTCACGCGCTCCCCGGCCCCCAGACCCCAATTGGCCTGGAGGTGGGGGAGCGGCGAGGCTTCCGCAGGTCAGATCAACCCAGTTGATAGGCTGGATCCAGCTTGTGGAGACCCTTTTGCCCAACCCTGCTGTACACAATTCTCCCAGCCAATTTCTCAAAATAATAAAAAAGTTATGTCAGCTTCATATCCGTGTTGTTGCTGTGATGATGCTGTAAGAAGCATCCTGAATGGGCCCAGGATCTGGACCCTGAACTGTTTCTTGTCTCTACCATGGATTTGTGTAGAACTCTGGGCAAGTCAGTCTCTCAGGACCTCAGGTTTCCCAGTCTTTGAAAAGGAGAATCATTTAGATATCTCCAAGGTGTTATTTTCCTGTAAAGCATTCAAATTAAAGAATAGAATAAATTGAAAATGGTCATCAAATGGAAATCCAAAGTTGTGAAAGTCATTACAGACTCCCTATGACTAATATTTTGTAAAACATTAGCCACAGGACCTTTACCTCAATATTCCCACATTACTTCTCAGAAAATCATGTCACAATAATATCTCATAATATTTATTTGGACTGCTGACATTTGGGCAAGCCTTTGTAGCTCACACCTTGTTACTTCTCCACCCTTAAGATATTATCATATTCAGACAGAAGTATATTGCCATTTTGCCCTTCCCAAACCTAGTCAATAAGTAATAGGGTTGCCAGGTGTCCAGTTTTCAACCAGACAGTCTAGTATTTGAGCTTTCTGTTCAGGAAACAAATGGAGAAAATATAAGTGAGAAAATATAAATGTCCGGTATTTTCTAAATACATCACAAACTACATTACATCTTAATGTCAAGTGTGTCTGGTATTTTTGTTGAAACCATCTGGCAACCCTAATAACCTTTCCTCCTAGTAAGAGATTTGCTACTTTTTGCATGTCAGCATATACTTTTTTTCCCTCCCTTAGCCCCTCCCAAATACTATTTGGAATAGCAATAATAAAATGCCTAGATGTAGTTTTTCATATTAGTTGTCAAATAATTAAAGACACCAATTTTTGAGATATATAGCAAGAAATAATGTTCCTATTACTGATTTAAGAACGAACTCCAGGACGGGAATTTCTACTGTGCTTATAACTCAAATCCAAACATTGTCAGAATATCAATTTCTCTTTTTCAAAGGAAAAAAAATCTGTGAAGTGAGAATTATCCCCTGTCCTCATTTCAGCTGTTTTATTTTTTCTAATTATATTGCGAGACTTCATAATGAATTCATTTTTTTTAAGCATGCATTTTTCAGTGTGACAAGGTAGACAACATCACATTATGACACCTTGACTTGTGATCTGTTGCATGTTATGAAGAGAATAAATATGCCAATTGTTCCCTGAATAAAAGTGAAAGGGCAGGAAAGCTTGCCTTGTTTTCAGATCTCAGATTTGCTCTGTTTAGTCCTTATTATACTTAGAAGAAAATTTAGCATATTTCTAAAGTATGTTTAAGCTTGGTATTGCTTCATTTTAAAACCTAGTGGTTTAAATCACATACTTAATCACACTAATAGGCTGTGTCTACACTGGGCCACTTATTCCGGAAAATCAGCCGCTTTTCCGGAATAAGGTGCGAGCTGTCTACACTGGCCGCTTGCTTTTCCGGAAAAGCAATGACGATCTACTGTATGAAATCAGCCGCTTTTCGGAAAAGCTATGCGCTCCGCTCGGGCAAAGTCCTTTTTCGGAAAAGCTTTTTCGGAAAGGGCCAGTGTAGACAGCTTTTCCGGAAAAGCAGAAGAAAGCGGAAAAAGCGGTTTGGTCGCCACGAGACCCGTAGGAGCCCTGGACTTCCTGGTAGGGAGGCTGCTGGGCGCACGTGGCAGGAACGCCGCCAGACCCTGCAGCCTGAGCTCTGCCACGTGCTGCTGTGCTGCCCAGCCACACATTGGACCGCGCCATGGCAGCTCCGGCTGGTGAGCCCCTGCACCCCCAGCACAGGAGGCCCCAGGGGCATAAGCGCCGGGCCCCATCCTGGACCCCCAGGGGCTGGAGACCCTCCTGGACTTGTGGCAGGAGGAGGAGGTCTCACGACCTGCACTCAGCGCCGCAATGTCGAGCTGTACACGGCTGGCCGACAACCTGGCACAACAGGGACACCCCACCCGGAATGCCGAGCAGGTCCGCTCCAAAGTGAAGGAGCTGCGGCTGGGTGCGTCCGGGCCAGCGAGGGCAGGGGCAGGACCAGGACTGCCCCTACTATGACCGGCTGAGCGCCTTCCTGGGCCAGCCAGCCCGCAAGCCCGGACGTCCCTGTGGACACCTGCCAGCGCCCCATCAGGCGACCCACCGAGCAGGGGAGGACAGCAGCAGCGCGTCCGGCGCGGAGGAGGCCACCACCCAGCAGGCCCCCTCCAGCAGCTCCTCCGAGGCCGAGGCCGAGGCCGGGAGAACCCACTGGTGAGTCTTTGCAGTTTGCACTCCCAAAGGGGCGGGGCGGAGGCGGGGTGGGGAGCCAGGTGCCCAGAGGAGGAGGGGAGAGCATTTCACTCAGGCCACGTGAGCTGCACGCTGCGTCGCATGAGGCAGCAAGCAGCACGTGCAACCTCGTGCAGCCTGGCGACCGAGCGGCACATGGCGCGGCAGGCAGCTGCAGGGCACGCCTGGGACCGTGCTGCTCACACACATGCGGCGGGACCAGGGAAGGGTGGATGCCGGCTGGAACCGGCCAGGGCCCCAGGGACTCAGCCCAGAGCCCCTCACCTCCGCCAAGGGTGCAGCACGGAGAACAGCACACTGTCCCATGCCTGGCAGTGAGGCACAGCCAGCTGCTCCTGGGAAAACCGCAGCGTCACAGTCCCTCGCCTGCTCCCAGTGCCTTGGCTGGTTCCCGAGGAAGTCCCCACTGTGGCCGCACATGTCCCTGGGCTACCGGCCTTGCGGGAGGGATAGTGGGAGGGACAAGGGCCCCTGAGTTTTGCTGCAAGGATGGGACACCCCCCCACCCACTCACGCTTCTGGTTACGTCCAGGAGATATCCCGAGGATCTGAGAGCCCAGACCGCCTCTGCCAGATGTGCTCCCAGGCACTGCGTGGGGATGCATCTCGCTCCTGTCAAACACCAGCGATTAGCCCAAAGCTTTTCACAGTCTCCACCGGCAGGGAGTTCCACAGGTGAACGCAAGCACCCTCCCGCCCTCCACGGGGCCAGGACACAGACCGGTGCTTACAATACTGGAGAGGGGACCCTACTCCAGCAGGGCGATCCTCCTTGCCAACATACAACACGGGGCAGGAGGGAAACCGAGTGGGCCCAAGCCACACAACTGTGGGGTCACCTGGGCTCAGGGTGGAGGGCATGAGATGTGGGGACAGTGGACGGCCTGCCTGACTGACCCATCCTTTCTTCTCTTCCCTGCAGCGGGACCCAGCACCAGACCCGACACTGCGGCAGCAGCGGCACCCCCAGCTGGCCAACCCGGAGGCACAGGCGGCGGCAGAGAGACCAGCTTCTGCGCCGCCATGTGCGTGCCGTGGAGGCAATCCAGGCCTCCATCGCTGAGCGGGTGCAGGGGGACCTGCAGTGGCGGCAGGAGGGCTGGGCTGCGTTCCTACATGAGTGCAGAGGATGCGCACAACCATGGACATGCTCACGGCACATTTGGTCCATGCCATTCATTATGGCATGGCCGGACCCCATGCCCCGCCATTCCTCCCGGAGCACAGCCCATGCCCCTCCTATCCCAGCTCCTATCCCAGCTCCTGCTCCTGCTCCTGCTCCTGCTCCTGCTCCTGCTCCTGCTCCTGCCCCTGCCCCTGCTCCTGCCCCTGCTCCTGCCCCTGCCCCTGCCCCTGCCCCTGCTCCTGCTCCTGCCCCTGCCCCTGCCCCTGCTCCTGCCCCTGCTCCTGGTCGTGGTCGTGCCCGTGGTCGTGCCCACCTCCCGTGCAGCCTGCCCCTCTGCGGTCTGCCCAGCGTGTGCAGGCCCCCCGGAGGAGCAGTCGCGAGGGCCATCCATCCAGTAACTGCCCCCGTCCCAGTTGAAGGTCCCCGTCCCAGTCCCAGTTGAAGGTCCCCCCGTCCCAGTTGAAGGTCCCCCGTCCCAGTCCCAGTTGAAGGTCCCCGTCCCAGTTGAAGGTCCCCGTCCCAGTCCCAGTTGAAGGTCCCCCGTCCCAGTAGAAGGTCCCTCCCCCTTGTAAATAAACAGTTTTCTATTTTTCATTCCTGTGTTGGTTATCGTGTTACTCTAGTAACTGTAGGAAATGATGTGAGATGCCAATTAGCCACTTAAATTTAACAGGGTTACAAACTGCAGACAACAAAATCTGTACTCTATCACTGGGGCCCTTTTAAGTGCTCATTGGTTTGTGGCGCATAAATAAATACTGAGACTTTTCAGTAAAATGTAAACCACAAACTATATTTACATAGCTCACAAACAAGCAAGAACAGTTAAAAGATGCACACTACAGATAATTAAACATAGTCTAGGCGCAGGGAGGACAATTGGGTAGTGTTGCTGGCCACCTCAATCCTTTGGTCCTTCCGGGCCTCAGGAGAGAACAGCCAGGAGATCCTCGACGGAAGATGATGGCGAAGCTGGCCACCTCAATCCTTTGGTCCTTCCGGGCCTCAGGAGAGGAACAGCCAGGAGATCCCTCGACGGAAGGCGACTGGAATCAGATGCGCTGACTTGAGCCTTCCGCGACCCCGAATCCTCGTGGCTGTTCTTGGGACAGGACGATGGTGGCCTAAACCCTAGCCTAAACTAAAAGAAAAACCCTGACTAAGCCCGGCGCACCCGGCGAACAGTCACGATGGCGGCCGATGTGCTTTGACCCGGCGCTTTACAATTGGGGGAGGTAAGGGGAGGTGGGGAGGGTAGGGGGGGCGGGAGTAGTCTGGGAGACCCAGGCGACCCTGCTACGGGCTTGGGCAAACATGTCCACCAGGGCCTCTCTGATGCGCACCGCATCCTGGCGCGCCTGGCGGACGGCAGCTGTGTCGGGCTGTTCCAAGGTCTGTGCCTCGGCTGCCATCCATGCAGGGAGGAAGGCCTCCCGCTGCGCTCCACAATGTTGTGGAGCACGCAGCACGCGCCAGTACCTCCGTTGCATTCTGCTCACCCATGTCGAGACGGGTGAGCAAACAACGGAATCGGGCTTTTAAGCGTCAAAGGCCAGCTCCACTGGGTTTGGGCCCGGTTGAGGCGATCGTTGAACCGGGCCCGGTTCTGGTCCGGCTGCCCGTGTAGGGCCGCATTAGCCAGGGCATCAGGGGTAGGCGGCGTCGCTGCGCAGATGGGCATAGGCACATCCCGACAGTCAAGTCTCGCCGGGAAGTAGGTGCCCGCCTTCAACCTGCGAAACAGTCCAGAGTTGCGGAGGATGCGGGCGTCGTGTGCCCGGCGGACCAGCCCCGTAAATGTCAGGAAGCGGCCCGGTGGTCCACGAGGCCTGCAGAACAATGGAGCAGTACCCCTTGCGGTTCATAAAATGGGCGCTCGATGCTCGGGGCCCGGATGGGGATGTGGGTGGCGTCCAGGGCTCCCCGCGGTTGGGAACCCGAGGGCAGCGAAGCCGGCCATGGTATCATCCACGTCGCGCAGGCGGATGATTCGCGGGAGCAGGATGTTGTTGATGGCGTGGGACGACCTGCAGAAGGGTGCAGAGAAACACAAGGAACACATCACGTCTGGCAGGGGTGAGTGTGCGCTCCTTGGGGCCCCCTTGATTCCCTCTGTCCTCACACACACACACACACACACACACACACACCAGGGCCCCCCGCCCCACGGCCCCCACCAGCGGGCCTGTGCAAGGGAGGGGCGGCCCAAACCCTGGCCGACCCAGCCTGGAATCTTGGCTATCCCTGGGCCTGGAGTGCAGCACCCTCCCCATCCCACTCCCCTGGGACTTACCTCCCACGGCGATCACTCCGGCGGTTGATCGTCCCACCCGAACTGCTGTGCCACGGCGGTAGCTGTCCGGTGTGGCCAGCTTCAGAGCGCGATGGCGACCCTCTTCTTGATGGGGATGGGTGCCCGCGGCGGGTGGTGGCTCTCTGCAGCGCGGGTGAGCCAGGTGCACAGCTGCAGGAAGGTCCGCTTTCTCATGCGGAAATTCCTGATCCATTGGTGGTCGTCCCAGACCCGAGGACCAGCCGCTCCCACCAGTCGGTGCTGCTCTCGAAACTCAGGCGGGCCTCTCTACGGTGGGGTGCTGATGCCACACGGTTGCCAGGGCCTCCTGGTGAGGGAGTCCAATGCGATCTCTGCCTCCTGGTTCATGTACACCATGGCACGGCCTGCAGCACGAGCAGCAGGCACTCGAGCTCCAACAGGGGCCCGAGCAGGCAAATGGCACCCACGGCTCCATGGCAGACAGAGCAGGGCAGAAAAACTAAACTCAGGGAAAAGCAGTTGGGGGCCAAAGGGTGGTGTCCCCAAAACCCAGAGGGCAACCACTGAACCTGCTAAGGGTGCCAGTCCCTGGCAGAGGTCCCAAGGCAGGGGAGCAGGAGACCAACGGCTGTCGGCGAGACCCCTTTAAGCACGTGTCTGAATGGCGCTCCGCCCCGGAAAGGTCTGGTGGCCTTTGCCCTCTTCAAAATGGCTCCGGGCTTCTGCTTTTCCGGAAAGCGCGCGCCAATGTAGACGCGCTTTTCGGAAAAGCGCATCGTTATAACGGTAACTCCGGGACCAATGTAGACGCTCCTTTTCCGGAAATACTTATAACGGAAAACTGTTCCGTTTTAAGCATTTCCGGAAAATCATGCCAGTGTAGACGTAGCCATAGTGTTGAACCCAAAGCTTCAGGGGATAGCTGAGTTAGTCTGTTATAGAAAAAAACAACAAATGGTCTGGTAGCACTTTATAGACTAACAAAACCTGTAGATGGTATCATGGGCTTTCGTGGGCACAGCCCACTTCTTCAGATATTCTTAAAAAGATATTCTTAAAAAGAAAGCAGCATGAACAAGTGTTTTATGTTTAGATTTTAAGGCCCCAATCCTTCAACTAGATCCAAATAAAAGGACAGCTTCCATGAATAGACCTACTGACTGATTGAAAGATCAAGGCCTGAAAGAGTATTTCTAGAGACCTAAACCTTTATCAAATACAGAATTAAGATATTAACAAGACGTTAATAGTGGGGTTTAAGTATTCACCTAGCCATCCCATTTTCCACCCAATTTTAAACAGTATATTCTCCTTCAGTCTATGTTGGCCTTTTAAGAGAGATGCAGCAAATCCAAGATGATTCATGGTGGTCTTGTAAAGTAGGTGGCTTTTTGGGGTGAGAGTGGGGAAGAGTGGTCTTTATTCCACACTCTGCAATGGTCTCTTTATTTTCATTTAAACTAAAGAGGCTACTCCTCATTAAACTTGCCTTAATTATTTTGAAACTAAATTAAACTGGTTACGCTAAAACTTCACTCCTACGCTTCGTCTCCTTGGAATTGTTTCTCCTTTTTCTTGACGTTCTTACTGTTTTCTTGCATACCTTATCCTGTCCTTTTCATCTTATTCTTTCCATCATTTTATTTTATTAACATTTTTACCAAATGTAACGCATATAAAAGGAGGAATGATACTCTGCTCATTGTATTTACTGAAGTTTTATATTCATTGAAAAATAAGACTTCAAAGAAAAATAAATTTAAAGCCTTGACAAGCTTTTAAGCCTTGCTTCATAATTATATTAACCATTTGTCTCACTATTCTATCCCCCGCCACACAAACTTTTTTAAAAAGGAAGGTAATTGTTGCCTCAGGCAGCCTTAGATTATTTTCAGTCTTTGTTTATGTTTTCTTCTGATTTTGTTGCCTGACTAATTCTCCTTCCTATGTTTCTCTCTGGTTTGTCAGCAGGGGCATTGACCAATGTACTAAATTCAGCTTTGTCTGTGCCTTTCCACAAAGCCAGCATTTTCTTTGCTTTTATTGAGAGCAACAGGCCCCTTCGTGCTCAACTGTATACACCAGAAGAGGAAGCACTCACATCACTCCCTTCTGAACCTGAGAAGAAAGGAAATTTCAGTAGGGAGATTACTACCCATCTTAATAAATGCAGTGCTGAAGAAATGATTGTAGCAATGTTCTACATGGCAAATCACTCCAGACTTAAGGCACACAGGAGTGACAGGGTGTGCCAAATGGTTGTTATAACATTACATTTTCTAGCTAATCCTCACACATGCACATCCTGGGGCTCCTTTCAAAAGCTACCATGAGGGCATAGGGTATTATGACCATGCTTATCTCTCTCGTTTTGTTGACTGAACACCTTGTCACTCCATATGCTGGTGGGAGTGAAGTGAAACAGAGAAAGGAAGTTTCCATCAAGACTGGTATGATACACTTCTAATGCACATACAGGTTTTTATAGACTATTTTGCCAAGCACAATGATACTAATTTTAACATACTTTGCATTGGCCAGCACAAAAAGAATAGATTTAGTTATGAATAAAGAACAGTTTCTTATACACATTTCTGTAGAGCACACACTTGAACTGTGTGTTCACATGGACAATTTTCATTTATAGAAAAAAAATATGTTTAAAACCAGAGGGGAACAAGGAGGAAAGGTTCTGCAGCATAAAAGTGCTAAGTTTGGTTCAGTATACATGAGTATTGCGTTACGCATAATTCACAAATATTCTAAGGGGAGAATGGAGGCATGACCTTGAATGGCAATTCTCATTAAGCACAGTGTCAATTCAGAGCTGGAGATCATCATCAATGCAACCTGAAAATGTTTCAGATGCATTTCTGAAAGATTTTTTTTTCATTTAGTTCATGTGTGGTTTAAATATATCATAATACATTTAAACTTTTCCAAATAAAAATTCAGAACTTTTCATTCTACAAAATGTTGATATTTATACAATTTGTTCTGATTACAGGTAAGTGACAAAACATTGGAATTTCCCATGGAATAGAAATTGAATTTATTCAACTGTATTGTGCATAACCTATTATCTGATAAGTATTCCTACAAATTTGATGAATACATACAACAATCATCTGTAAAATTCAGAAATGCTAAATAACTTTGCAAGGCATTATCCTGGTAACCCACATTCTATGTTCTGATAGCTTACCTCAGAAAAATCCTACAGAAATCAATAAGCTTTCTATTAACTCTTTGAACGAGTCACAGAATTTAAGAGAGAACTGTATTTGTGCTCTAGGATAGTTAAAAAAATACTTACTCTGTCACTTCTGCAATTATGTTGTCATTTATATTGTACAAATTCTTCCAATAACAGCCCTTAAAACACATCTCATTGCAGAGGTAAATCATAGGCTATCCAAATGTATGTACTAAATGAAAACCACCTCCATATTCTCCTCTCAGAATGTTCTGAGAGCATTAAAAGGTGAGTCAAAGTCCTTGATCTAATGTCTCTAAGCAGTGATGAAAGTCACAAATAACCTCTTCAAATGACAGCAGATTGTTTACACTTGTACCTGCAGTCAATGTTCACTTAATCCAATGTAACATAATCAGACCACTACTCATCCTTACACAAAACCTTAATCAACAGACACTTCTGTAGGCGCCGTGTTTTCAGAATATATATATGGTTGCCAAGACTCTCAATCATATTTACATTTTTATTTCAGCAAAATATGTAGACAGGATCATAGGTGTATTAATCCTCAGTATTTTCACTAGAGAAAAAAAATGGTCTCCCTAAGATTCTCAAGCTACTTTTTGGTACAAGAAAAGCAGGTCCCTTAGTAGTTAGTGGGCCATGAATTCTGTCAATTCACTGGACTTATTCAAGGAAATAGAATACAGTTGATTTTTCCAGCTGACTGGAAAAATGAAATTGATGGATGCTTCAAGCACATTTTTGGGATCAATCATTCTAGACCACTTTAAAGGACTATATCTCACACACACACACACACACACACACAACTTGACCATACTACTGCTCTTAGATCCATTTTCTATGGTTTTGCCTTTATGCTGTAGAACACGAAGCTTTACTATTAAAATACAGCCAGAATAAGTTAATTCTGCAAATGCAAAATCCTTTGAGTAGGTAAAAAACATTGACATTTCCAAGATAGAGAATCTGCTGACGGACCCTAGAAGAAATGCTCAAACCTGAAATGCATTTTTTATGAAAACTTATTTTAAGAATGGTAATTTTTTTAAGAGTTGCCTCCATTGTTATACCTCTCGGCTGTGTCTACATTGGCACCCTTTTCCGGAAAATGGATGCTAATGAGACAAGTCGGAATTGCAAATGCCGTGGGGATTTAAATTTTCCCCGCGGCATTTGCATGAATATAACTGCGCTTTTTCGGCTCGGGGCTTTGTGGAAAAAGCGCCAGTCAAACAGCGACTCTTGCGGAAAATAAAGCCTTTTCCAGAAGATCCCTTATTCCTCTTAAAATCAGGAATAGGGATCTTCCGAAAAACTTTATTTTCCGCAAGAGCGTCTAGACTGGCGCTTTCCATCAAAGCCCCGAGCGGCAGCTCTGTTCATGTAAATGCCGTGGGAAAATTTAAATCCCCGCGGCATTTGCAATTCCAACTTGTCTCATTAGCATCCCTTTTCCGGAAAAGGGTGCCAATGTAGACACAGCCCTCATGTGTGCTTGGAAATAATGGTCCAATGGCTCTCATGAGGACTGCCAATGTTTTTCCTCCACAAATGAGGTACACACTTATTTGTCCTCACAAATTGGTGGGCATGGAATGCCCGGTCAAGTTAAGAAACCTGTAACACTGAAACCCAAGAGAAAAAAAATCCCCAACTTAGCATGATGATTCTGCAGAGCCTGTTAGCTGAACAGGTGTCAGTGCACTGCTCTTTCAAAGAGAGAGTACAAGGTTTAGGAGCAGAAAATTCCTTGGGCTCCCCAGTTGCCCACATTCAAGAGTTAACCAGGAATGGATAATCTGACTCAGGGGATCGTAGTCTTTGCAAATCCTGCAAACTCCTCATAGGCCCATAAAGGCCCCTGGAATTCCATGACTGCAACAATGACTACAGAATAGCCCAAGAGTGGCTCTATGCCCTCTTTGACACCGTGCTTCAAGGAAGATGTCATACCAGCACAAAGCCTAGCTATTTAAGAAGGGCTTTGAAGGTTGGATTCCCCTCCCTCCTGTCAAAAGTGTCCACTCATTAAAAATACAGTTGTGGGGGACAAAATATTCCAATTTTTTCAAAGACTGTGTCCTGTCTTGCAACTAACCTTTTTGGACCCATTATAGCAAAATGTTAGTATGCCACATTTTAAAACATTAATTTAAATGCAATTTTCTAACATGCAGAAGTATACCACATTTTCTCTATCAAATGGAGGTAATAGACTTGCCCTCACACACACATATTAAAATGCTTTGGGGAAGTTGATCAGATTTCTTTCAGCCCCCAGATAGAACAGCATAATTATTGATTATATATCTATACACACACAATATACACAAATACCATGCTGACTGATCTACAATACATTATGCAGCAGAAATGTATATCAATGCGTTGGACAATTTTTTTCCCCCAGAAAACCTGTTCAAGTTTAGAGGTGAAGATTCCTGCTCATTGCAAGTATTCTCCTTTCTAACGAAAAAAAATGGAAATAATTCTATTGAGTACCGTAATTAGTGCTGCATGACACTCACATTCAGCAGAATAACTTTAGTTTAACCATATTAATGAGGATTTGTATGTAAAGCTCCATTGGGTTTATTACCCAGCCAAAGTACCACGTCAGATGACAAAGACAAAAACCCATTAGACAAACCAAGGCTCCAAAATTTTAATAGAATTCATAAAATGCAAGAGTACAATATCTGATATATTATTGCCTTATACAAAAAAGAATTGTTAGAGTTGTGTAAGGAAGACTTTCATTATTTCTTTGGCCCATTCACTGGGCAAAATAGAAATGCTGGAAATATGTTATAAAAGTTGAGTGAGATCAAAATTTCATAGTTCTATTTTCCTGGTGGATAAGTTGATAGTATTCATAAAGAAAAATTACTAATAGTTTATTTCCCAAAAGGTGAAGCTGAGGATCAACCAAAATTATTGAAAAATTTGCCAAATTATTTTGGCCTTATTTTTTTTTCCAGTATAGAGTCATGTGGGGACTGAGGTGCTGTTCACAAAACCCAGGAGAAGAAGAGTGTCCAATGGTCTCAGGGTAAATCACTCACCTAGGATCAAGACAGACTGAAGTACCCATTCTACCTAATTCAAATTAGGGACTTGAATTTGGATCTGTCACTGTACAGGTGAGTGAGTATCTTGAACAATGGCTCATGGATTTTTCAGTGATGTGTCTATTTCTTCATTGAAGCTGTTCCACTTCATATAAACTAATTAAATATTCATTAAATCAGGGACTGAATCTCTCCATCCCCGATGACTGTCCTAACTACCAGGATATAGAGTCTCTCTCCTCTCCCCCTCTCCAACCCAATAAATATTAAGTATTTATTCAATGTGGAAAAGCTGTAATGAGAGACAGCACCATCCCAAACACCCCACATGTCAGAGGATGGGACATTTGATTGCAATTCGAAAGGCCCCAATTCAACTCCATGCTCCAATCAGGCAGAGGGGATATGAACCCACTTTTCGATATCACAGGAGATTTCTCCAACAGAATAACAGGGACACTATCCCTGCTGCCCCCTCTCCTTCAATAATGTGAATGGCATTTCCAGATTTCCTTTGTGGGCATTCTATTAAAAACAAACTAAACAAAAAACATCATCTCAAACAAAATGTTTTCTTCAAACAAAATGAATTGTTTCCAGTGTGTATTCCACTTTGGGAGAAGTGGTCCAGGTGTAGCCTAACGTCCAGTGTGTTTCAGTAGCAGCCCTGGGAACTACAAGTTGTGGACTACAAACTGCAGCATGTTGGGAAAACTTCCTAGTTCCTGCTAGGATGTGCCCTCTGCCCCCAGCAGGGTCTCAGCAAGGACTATGCTAGAAGCAGCACACAGGCAGCATGCTGAGAAAGGGGGCTGCTGAACTGTTTTCCTGTTCTATGTTTTTTACAGGTAGGACCAGAAAGGACAATAGAGCACCCTGAGAGGAGTTTAAGTGACACAAAGGGAGAACCTGGACTTGGTTATTGTGGGGTTTAGTTACTGTGGGAGTTGGAACATGTTGTAAGGGGGCTGTGTTGTGTTCTGTAACCTCAGCCCCCAGCAGGGTCTCAGCAGGGACTGTGCTGGAAGCAGCACACAGGCTGCGTGCTGAGAGGAGGGGGCTGCTGAACTGTGATCCTGTTTTATGTTTTTTACAGAATAAAGCCTGTTCCTGGTGATTTGTCTGAGTGGGTCTGGTCTGAGGTGCACCCAAACATACACAATGCAGAGCACACCAAGCAGCCTCAGGCCTAGCCTCCCACAGTGGCATAAGAAGTCACAAGGCTTCCCCTATGCTGAATAACCTCATACTGGGATAGCCAACAGGAGGGGTTACACATATGTGGCTGATTATTAAATAAAGCAAGATTTTTTTTTTTCAAACTGAGCAATTAATTATCTGCACAACTCTATACAATGTTACTCTCTGAAGCGTGTCTCAATTTATTGTGTAGCACAATACCCATGAAGGAGTCACTGACTTGCAACAAAAATGCATATCAAGGCTATTCAAATATCAGCTGAGAACCCCTATAAGTGTCTTGTTAATATTTTTCACTTGATATGAGGGAATTTACAGAACCCCAATACCACTAATGGTAATTAAGCAACCAACTCCACTTACATTGAAGTGCATGTTAATGGAACACTTCTATTTTAGTCTCTATTAGTGAACTAGTCTTATAAAAAGTAGGTGATGTTTAAATATATGATTTTGCCATGTGGGTTATTGAGTAAAGTGAATGTTTGTTAGCCATACTTGTGGGCTAGAGCTAGAACAATGTCATGCCTAAATGGGGAATTCACATTCAAATTCTAGGAGTGTTGAGGAGAGTATCAATCGCTCAGGCAGGAAGCAAGTCATGCTAATGACAATCCCAGCTCTTGCTGACTGAAGAAGTCACTGTCATGCTTTAAGAGCCACTGCAAATGCCTCTGCTTGCAGTGACTTTATGATTCAGGGCATTTGAGGGACAAGTAAAAAAAAAAAAAAAACAAACAAACAAGAGAGACAACCTCTCTTCCCACCAAAAAAGATGAACTTTAAAAAAAACCTGAACATTTGACAAATATATGCATGGGAATCTTAGTTAGGTAGATAACCTATATCACTATAGCTGCCACATGCATTGCTATAGGAACTCTATATTGAAAGACCTGATAGGTATATGAGGGGGTGCTCGCCACTATGCTGGGGCCTCCTCCTATGTCCTCTTTGTTTCTCTCAGGGTCTGCAGCCCATCCCTCAGTCCATAAGCTGCTTGCCTCTTCAGGACTCAGCCCTCCAGCCAAGTCATTATACATATTTTCTCCTTCTGGAGTTATCTTCAGTAATCCTGGGTAACCCTTCCATTCACTGCCATTCCCTCAGCAACTAGCAGGGGAATCTGATTCTTGCCTTCTGCTCTAGGTCACAGACTCTCTAATCAGCAGTCAAGGCCTGTTTCCTTTTAAACCTTACTGCCTTTCCCTGCGCTCTGTTACCCCTCTTCCTCTGAGCTTGCCAGCCTCCACACAAGGAATAACTGCAAGCTAGCTGTCCCTGCAGCCTCCAAATGCTCTGCTCTTCTCTTAGGAATTTCAGGTTTCCCAAGCAGCCCCTTTCTGCTGCCAATTTCTAATCAGTTCCTATCTGCCCAGCTGGGCTCCCTCCTGCCATCAGGGGATTGCTTAGCTACCTAAGTCCTCTCAGCTGTGGCCTGTGGGAGTTCATTGGCTTCCCTCTCAATCTGCCTTAACCCTTTCAGGGCAAGCGTGGGGTGAACATCCCTTCACAAGCTGTCATTTTTTTTCTTTTGCATCCTCCAATTTTATTCACCAAAGGCTATCACAAAATGCTTTAAATACTAAGCAAAGTCACAAAAATATATTTTATAGGTTTTTCTTCAACCAAACTTTACCAAGCAAGTAATTTCATTTACCATGCCTCGGGTTCAGCTCCTATTATTGGTGTGTTTTCTTTCACCATAAAATCAGTCTGCTGCATGCTTTTGAAAGGTTTGAGCTTAGAAGGCTCAAAATAATTCAAAGAACATAATAAAAACCACACCCATATGCCCAATGATTTCTATATTGCTATGAATCCATACTTTTTTTTACTTGTATAAATGCACAACTAAGCATCATGTATGACGTATTAACAGCATGAGACCTATCTGATGCTTGCATGTTCTGAAATGACAGGTTCAGATTGCTCAGGGTCAAGTCATTTTTTTAAAAGCAAAAAAAAAGTTCCTATAATATTCTGCATGTGAATCCTCAAGATGACACTTCATTTATAATGAAGTTCCCTGTAAGAACATATAGGCTGTGTCTAGACTGGCCAGTTTTTCCGGAAAATCAGCCGCTTTTCCGGAAAAACTGGCTAGCTGTCTACACTGGCCAGCTGTCTACACTGGCCGATTGAATTTCCGCAAAAGCACTGACGTCCTGCTGTAAGAAATCAGTGCTTTTTGCGGAAATACTATGCTGCTCCCGTTCGGGCAAAAGTCCCTTTGCGCAAAACTCTTGCGCAAAAGGGCCAGTGTAGACAGCTGAGATTTGTTTTCCGCAAAAAAAGCCCCGATCGCAAAAATGGCGATTGGGGCTTTTTTGCGGAAAAGTTCATCTAGATTGGCCACGGACGCTTTTCCTCAAAAAGTGCTTTTGCGGAAAAGCGTCCGTGCCAATCTAGACGCTCTTTTCCATTAAAAGCATTTGCAGAAAATCATGCCAGTCTAGACGTAGCCATAGGGTTTTGCTCCAGTGGCCTTGGCAGTATGTTGGTTGCTGATATCTTTGGGACTGGTAGCAGCAATCTGCATGTATAAACTGTATATTTTTTCCTCTTTGGGGAAAAAAAACATTGAGGCAATCTGCAAGGATCTTCCCTGTCATGAGTGAAGTTTTCTCCCCTCTACAAAAATGGCCATGGAAGCTGTCTCTAATCCCAGTGTTTCTCAGGAGATCAAAGACAATTACATAGACCTTGGATGTGGGCAAAATATGGCCCATGAATCAGATATGGCCCGCTGAGCCTTTTAATTCAGCCGGCTCACTCCTGCAGCATGGAGCAGTACCACCCGAAGCTCTCTGCACTGCAGGGGGAGCTGGGGAGGCTTTACATGCTGCCCCAACCCTAGAAAAATCTCTCAGCTTTTATTGGCCAGAAATTGGCCAATAGGGCTTGAGCGATTTTGTTGGGGGTGGGGGCAATGTAGCACAAATTTTCAGCTCCTATTGTTCAGTTTCCACCTCCCCCCGTGCATGCGCGTACGCACGCTCACACGCACACCAGAACATGAAGAGACATGGAACAGCCAGCCAGGGGCTGCTGGCAAGCAGGGAAGCCTGCTTGAGAGTGCTGATGTGGGTGAGCTGCTTAAGTAAGCACCTCCTGGTTAGAGCCTGCCTCACATCCCATCCACTCCTGCACTCCCTCCCAGACCCTGCAGCCTCTTATTCACTCCTCCCCCAGGTCAGAATCCTCTTCTGAACTCATACCCCTTTCTGGACCATGCACCCCAAAACCCTGCCCCAGGTCACAACTCCCTCCTTCACCCAACTCCCTCTCATACCCCACACCATCTCAGTCTGCTATCCCATGTTCCTTTCTGCACCTAACCTCCATCCCATACTAAGGATATGAAGACAGGGGCTGCTCCACCATATTGGTTGGAGCAGCCCCTGTCTGCAGCGGGCTTGGATGCCCTGCAGACAGGGGCTCCCCTGACTGGATGGGAGCAGCTGCTTTCTATGGCGGGGGCTCTCCAGCCCAGCAACAAGTGGGTGGGCCGCCTTAACTGGGTTGGAGCCGCCCCTCCGCTCACTCCCCCTTTAATTGGTTAACCGGTTAAACAATATGTTTGACTGGATAGCCAATTAAACTGGATTTTACATCCCTACTTCAGACCCTGCACCCCCTCCATAGAAAAGTGAGGCCCTTAACCACTTAACATCTTGGAATGGTCCCCCATCAAAAAATTACTTCCCTCCCCTATCCTGGATCCTAATGCCTCCCTCAGTAGCACATCATCAGAGCTGTGCTGTCAGGGGTTCTCTGCGGATGCAGCTGCCCTAAGACAAGCAGCAGAAGAGTTGTGTTGAAAAGAAAATGGCACATGGATGTATTACCTTTATCACCTAAGACTCAGATCTGGAGCACTGTGTGATACTAATCCCCCTGTTTCCATTCCAGGCACTTCTCTTTCTTATCCAGTTTATCTCCCTCCTATTACTGTAACAGATCATGTATCTGCAGAGCCTGAAGAGGAAAAGAAACAGTGCCACCAAGGCAATAAACTGCAACTTTCTTTGAGGAAGGTGCTGATTATGGCTACGGAGGTCTCTTCTATGTGATATTTATGCAGATTATCTGTTCATAAACAAATATAGGAGAGACGATCTGGACAATAGCTTTGGAGATGTTTTGAGATCATTTTTAAGGAAAAGCAAAAAAAAACAAAAAACAACCAATATCCTAGAAACAGACTTAACTACTTCAGCGACTTTTGTGTGCCTCTAGTCTTGAGTGTATTAGCAAGAAGAAAATGTATTTTGCTTGCCTGGCACTATTATATATTTTGTGATAGTTGAACAGGGACCTTCAAGGGCACAAAATCAGACCAACAGGCTGAAGATAAAATAGACTCCTATAAGTACACCTTAGTGGTAATTCTGGAATGATAAGACCTGTTTACTGATCATCTTGACCTTCTATGTCACGTTTGGTATATATAAAGGGGACCACCAAGCAGGGTATTGTAGTCAAAAACACACTCATAGTTTGCAGAAATCTGTTTCTGCATATATTTCTCTTTGGCCACAATAGAGTTAAAATAGATTTTCTCTGAAGACATTGGATAGCTTGAGATAGCAGGGATTTTGTATGTATGGTAGGCATAATTTACTGAAGTCTTTTCCTAACATCTGGAGTCAAAATGTCACATCAGAGAGATAGCTTCTTTGTACTTACAGCTAAATGAAAAGAGAAAGTCAGCAACAAGCTATTAAGCTGAAGGCAAACAAAAGATGTTTGCTGTCCTTTCATAAAGTTCTAAATTATATCTTTTTAAAGTAATTGAACAAGGCAGGCTATGTACTATAGTTTAAAGGGGACCTAGCATGACCCATTTTTTGTTCTACTGGGATTGAAAATTGTGATCTTTATTTTAGTGTATTAACCTGAGTTTTTGTAAGCATGTATTAAAAAGAAATTTTAATGCATGTCCTCATTGCTCATGGATCACAAGACAAGCAAAAAATAGATCAATAAATAGATTACTGGCTATGATCACAACATGTAGGCAGACCCTTGGGAAGTGCTCATAGATTGATTAAAAAATATATATTGATAGTGCTTCTTTTAAAACTATGTATCTCAGAACATGGAAGTATCTGCAGGCAAGTTTTTAATAGCAGGCCCTTTGCTAATTCATAATTAAGTTTATTTTTAAAGTCCTTGACTGAAGAGTTCCAGACTCGGTGAAAACTATTAAAGTAATACATGGACATTGAAAACATCATTCTTAAAATTCAAACACATACAACAATACTTACTATTGGATGAGTGAAGCAGACAAACATACAACAACCAAACAAAAACATTTGAAAAACAAAATGCATAGGGTTCCAACTGTAGAAAATGGTGATGTATGTTATTATAGGTTTGTTGGATTTGTATTTAAAATAACCTAATTAACTTCCAAGTGATGAGTACAGCTATGTCTACACTACAGGCTTCTTGCACAAGAAGCTATTTGCGGAAGAGATTTTCTGCAAAAACTTCTTGCACAAGAGCGCGTCTACACACAAAAGCTCATCGAAAAAGCGATGCACTTTTGTGAAAGAGAGCGTCCACACTCATTGGCAGCTCTTTTGCATATAAAGCCACCCAGAACCAGTTCTAGCTGGGCTTTAGATCACCAGCTGCTCTCGAGTGCTGTTGCTGGAGCCCTGCAGAGACACATGCTTAAAGGGACCACCTTGGACAGCCTTTTCTCTGTTTCTGCTTCCTGCTTGTGGACCTCTTTTTAAGGACAGAAAAGCTTCAGCAGTGCCTGCTGTGGTTGCCCTGTTCTTTTTTGGGATGCCACAGCTTTTTTCATGTGTGCGCCATGGAGCTGGAGCTGCCCCAGGGCAGGCAATGGTCCCACATGGTGATGCTGCAGTTCTTGCGGCATTTGCTTCCAGCAGCCTACATCTTCATGCTGGACATTGACTTTGTACTCCTTCTTGGGACCCTCTGTGTGGCTGCAGCTGCTCCAGTTTGGCAGCCGCACCCCAGTGTGCAGAGCGTTTTTGGAGACTGGAGACCGGCTTGGACTGGTGGGACTGGCTGGTCCTGGAACGGTGGGATGACCAGCCATGGCTGCAGAACTTTTGAATGCGCAAGGCCACCTTCCTGGAGCTCTGTGCCTGGCACATACCTGCCCTCCAAAGACGTGACACCCACCTGCGGCCTGCCATCCCCCTGCAGAAGCAGGTTGCAATAGCCCTGTGGAATCTCACTCCCCAGACAGCTACTGGTCGGTGGACAACCAGTTTGGGGTGGGGAAGTCCACCGTTGGGGCCCTGCTTATGCAGGTAAGGAGCTCACAGGCTGCAGTCCCTGCCCCCAGGGGGGAGAGGAGAGTATTGGATAAGTGGGACCCTCGGGAGAGAGGGGCTGGGGACTGAAGGGGATGGAGTGAGGGTGCGGGGAAAGCCCTGTCCCCAGGGACTTGTGCCATCCCGCCCTTCACACAGCCATGCTGCTGGAGGGTAGGGGAACGGGCTCATAGGGGGTAGCTCCTGGGGTATTTGAGAGGGGCAGAGGAGGGGAGGGGGATGGGCACCTCCCAAAGACTCTCACACACCCTCTCTCATTCTCTGTTTTGTGTGTTTCTTTGTCTCCTTCTGCAGGTGGTCAGGACCATCAACTCCCTGCTGCTGCGGAGAGTCATCTGTCTGGAGGACCTGGACGCAACCATGGCCGGATTTGCTGCCCTAGGGTTCCCCAACTGCAGGGGAGCTATCGACGAGACGCACATCCCCATCCGGGCATCGAACCATCAAGCGGCCCAGTTCATAAACAGAAAGAGCTACTTTTATGTAGTCCTGCAGGCCCTGGTGGACCACCAGGGCCAATTTACAGACATTTATGTGGGGTGGTTGGGCAGGGCATGATGCCCGAGTGCTTAGAAACTCACGCCTATGCGCCAAACTGGAGGCGGGCACCTTTTGCCCCCACCGGGACTTTGCGGTGGGCAACCAGAACATGGCACGTGTACATAGTGGGGGAGGCGGCATACGCCCTCATGTCCTGGCTGATGAAACCCTACACCGGATACCTTGATCCCAGCAGGGAGCAGTACAATGCCTGCCTCAACCAAGCGAGGATGCAGGTTGAGTGTGCCTTCGGCCTCCTCAAGGCATAGTTCCGCTGCCTCCTCACCTGCCTAGATGTCGGGGAGCATAATATCCCCGAGGTGGTGTCAGGGTGCTGTGTGCTCCACAATATTGTGGAGTGCAAGGGGGAGGCCTTCCTCCTGGGATGGGGGGCAGATGCTGGCTGCAAGGGCCGTGCGTTTGAGCAGCCCCAAACAGCTGCCACCCACCAGGCCCATCCGGGAGGCCCTGAGGGAGAGGTTCTCTCAGGCAGTGCAGTAACTCTCCCCAGGGCCTCCCCAACAAGGGCCTCTGCCTTGCAGCTCTCTCCTTTCCCCCTCTAACCCCTTCTGTTTGCCCCTTCCCTGACCTCCCAATAAACACACCTGTTTCATTTGAAAACAAAACGAGTCTCTCTATTATACATGAAGAAAAAGTGGGCAGGGGAAGGGGGGAATTCTGAACTGGGAGGGGGGATCAGGACTGGGAGGAGTAGCGGGACGGCTCACTGTGCCACCTCGGGTGCGGGGACCTCTTGGGGTAGTGTAGGTCTGGGGGCCACAAAGCGGTGGGCAGGAGGGGGGGCTACAGCAGTGTCAGGGTTGGCAGGGGGGCAGGAGGAGGGGCCATGGGCATCACTTGGGGTGTGTCTAGACTACATGGCTCAGTCAACGGAGCCATGTAAAGTAGTTTACCCGACATAGTCAATGAAGCAGGGATTTAAATAATCCCCACTTCATTAAAATAAAAATGGCCGCTGCGCTGATCCGGCACAGAGTGGCAGTCTAGACGCGGAGTGGTCGACAAGGGAAGCCTTTGTTGACCTTTCCGGTAAACCTCGTTTCACAAGGAATAACAGAGCGGTCGACAAAGGCTTCCCTTGACGACTGCTCCGCATCTAGACTGCCACACTGTGCCGGATCAGCTGATTGTCGGTACAGCGAGATGGCCATTTTTATTTTAATGAAGCGGGGATTATTTAAATCCCCGCTTCATTGACTATGTCGGGTAAACTACTTTACATAGCTCCGTCGACAGAGCCATGTAGTCTAGACACACCCTTGGGAAGGAGGCATGGGCATTGCTATTGGAGGGAGCAGAGGTCTGGCATGGGTAGGGATCAGAGGCACATCAGGGTGGGCAGGTGGATGGGCAATGGCCATAGGAGCGGGGGCAGGAGGGTGGGGGGCAGGAGGGTGGAAGCCAGGAGCAGCGGCATCAGGCGGGTGTTCCACCATGCCGGACATGATTCCGCACATGGTGTCACACTGCAACATCATTTGCTCCCTGGCATGCTCCTGCCATTCAAGGAGTGTGGATGTTGCTGAGGATGCTGATGTGTTGACGCATCAGGTCTTCGTGCACCCGGGCTCATCTGTGGGTCCCCCTGACCCTGGCAGGTGGCTGCAGTAGTGTGGCTCGGCCCTCTGTCCTGGCTGGCCTGGCTGCGGAGAAGACACAAGAGGGAAAAGGCCATCACTCATCCCTGCACACACATTCCCTGAGGCCGTGCCCTCCATTGTGAGTGGTGACCACAACAGTCTGCAGCCCACAGGAGAGGAATGTCCCAAGTGCAAGGCCATGTGTGGCCTGCACAGCACGTCCTGTCTCACAGGGGCAACAATGGACTGTGCTGCCCACTTTTCCCTCCCACACACACATACACACCACGGACAGGCAGTCATGAGAAGTGTCCGGTCACAGTGGAATCCCCTCATGGACTGCAGAGGAGTCGGGAACAGCCTGGCCCTCCCTGGGGTCTGCACACACAGCTGCGGCTTGCTGTGCTGTCTGTGGGAGTGGCTGCTGCCTTGCACACGCAGGCATACCTATGTGCTCTGTGCAGCATTCCTAGGTGTGTCTGGGGTCATGCCTGCGTCCTTATGGTTAGCCTGCTTCCAACCAGGAGTGCCGCCCTCCTTCCCCTGGGGGGCAGGATATGTGTGCCCTCCCCTGAGCCTGGCAGCAGGTTCCTGGGCATGTTCAGGGGCTGCCTGCGTGCTGCACCCTCCCGCTGCGCCGCACATGGTTGCACGTGCATGGACTGAAGCACCATGTGCAGACCGAGCAGCCCAAGCGATACTTGCCCCCACTCCCTGTGCGCCCACCTCCCCCACCCCGTGTGTGTGTGTGACAACTCACTGGAAGATCCCTTCCAGGCATCCGAGGAGTCCGGGGAGACGTCTTGGCTGGCAGTGACCAGCTCGAGGGACAGGGTCACAGTCCTGTCTCCTGCTCCTCCTCCTCCAGCTGGGGCTAGCCCTGGCCCTCCAACTCATCCTTGGGGGTGACCTCCGGGTGGACAACAACCAATGTTTCCAGCCCTGAGTCCACCAAGATGGGTGGGGAAGACGTTTCCCCACCCCCCAAGATGTGGTGGAGCACAATAGTGGCAGGTGCAGGGTCCTGCCCCTGAGTGTGTGCCGTGCTCTGTGGCCCTGACATATCCCTAACGGAGCTCCTTCACCTTGCTCCAGACCTGCTCCATGGTCTGGGCAGGGTGACCTTGCTCTGCCAGGAATATGGCCATGCGACTAAAAATCTCAGCATTCTGCCCCTTGGCCCGGAGATCTTGGAGTGACTCCTTCTCACCCCACAATTCGAGGAGAGTCGCTATCTCAGGTCTGGACCAAGTTGGGGCGTGCCTTTTTGTACTCCTGGGGGGGTCCTAGGACCTCTGGGCTGCGTACTCCTGGGTGGGTCCTGGGGAGGTCTCAGGGAGCTTCCAGCTCTGCCATGTGTGGCAATCCAGTGGCAAGAGAGAGCCGTGCGGTGAGGGACCTCCTCTCTAGCCAGCTTCTTGCCACAAGGCTTGTCCAGGGTGCTTGCAGCTTTAAGAGGTGCCAGCCGACAGGAACTGTAGATTTCTGATTACCTTGGACAGAGTGGCCACTAGGGCACCTGTTTGTTTTTTTTCCAGGACGCAAATTCTTGCGCAAAAACCCCTGTTGCCCGTCCACACGCAACTTTTTGTGCAAGAACTCTTGCACAAAAAAGGAGTTATTCCTCATAGAAGGAGGAATACTTACACCAGAAAAAACCCTCTGTTCTTTCATTTGACTTGTGCAAAAAAAGCACTTGAGGTGTGACTGCTCAGTGAGTTTTTGCACAAAAACTCTGTAGTGTAGACCTAGCCTCAGTAAACAGGCTACAGAATTTATTGTAAATAACTTCTAATTTTGTAATATGTACATGCTAAATAGTTTTAGGCACAAAGTGTATTTCATTAGTCCACCCATAAATTCCCATGGACATAGCTATGTTTCTGACATTTCTAAAGGAGTATTATTGTATAATATATAAAAGAAAGGGTATTAATTTGTTCTGTATAAAAATAATTTCTATAAGAAGTGATGATGTATTTATAGATTGTGAAAATTGTGATAAGAGCAGAATAATATCATGTTTGTTTTTATGCTCAGGGAAACCTAAAAGGATTTACAATGCAACTGCATCTAGTGCTAGTGATGCTCATCAGCAATAAACATAATCAGGAATAACTAAACAAATGCTTAAAAAACAACAAATAGTGCCCACAAAAGCTCATAATACAATATACATGTTTTGTTAGTCTTTAAAGTGCTATTCGTTGTTTTTTAAGTTTATCCTGTACAGACTAACTTTGCTACCCCCTGAAGCTTTTAAACAAATGCTATAAATACTGCCACCTGTTTTGAGGAAAGAATAGGAAATTCTGAAAGGGACATGAGAGTTTTCCTTCATTCTTTGAAATAATATTTTAGAAAATAGCACATATTCTTAGAATTCCACCCTCAATATCACCAAATAGTGGACAAAATTAAGGCTTCTATTTGAAATTAGGGATGTAATGGCACTCTTTTTAAGGGAAACTGTTCTAAAGAGAAAAAGTGTATAGAATATGCTGTACAGAATCAAACTATGAAAAGAGTAACTTTAAAATCACTTTTTATAGAAGGCTTAAATTAGTTAGAAAATTAAATCTATTTCAAAATGAATGTGGATCAAATGGAGCTACTCAGTAGCAGAGATGGGTCAACTACACAGAAAAAATAGTATTCAAATCATACATAAGAACATAAGAACAGCCATACAGGGTCAGACCAAAGGTCCATCTTGCCCAGTATCCTGTCTACCGACAGTGGCCAATACCAGATGCCCCAGAGGGTGGGATCACAACAGGGAATCCTCACATGATCCCTCCCCTGTCACTCACCTCCAGGGAAACAGAGGCTAGGGACACCATTCCTACCCATCCTGGCTAATAGCAGTTGATGGACCTAACCTCCATGAATCTATCTAGCTCTTTTTGGAACCCTGTTTAAGTCCTAGCCTTCACATCGTCTGAAAAGAGTTACACAGGTTGATGCGCTGAGTGAAGAAAAACTTCCTTTTGTTTGTTTTAAACCAGTTTACCTATTAATTTCATTTGGTGACCCCTAGTTCTTTTATTGTGGCAATAAGTACATAACTTTTCCTTATTCACTTTTTCCACACTAGTCATGATTTTATAGACCTCTATCATATCCCCCCCTTAGTATCCTCTTTTCTAAGAAGAAAAGTCCAAGTATTTTTAATCTATCTTCATACGGAACCCGTTCCAAACATCTAATCATTTTTGTTGCCCTTTTCTGAACCTTTTCCAATGCCAATATATATTTTTTGAGATGAGGTGACCACATCTGTACTCAGTATTCAAGATGTGGGCATACCATGGTTTTATATAGAGGCAATAAGATATCTTCTTATTCTCTACCCCCTTTTTAATGATTCCTAACATTCTATTTGCTTTTTGACTGCAGCTACAAACTGAGTGGATGTTTTCAGAGAACTATCCACAATGACTCCAAGATCTCTATCTTGAGTACTTGTAGTTAAATTAGTCCGCATCATATTGTATGTGTAGTTGGGATTATTTCTACCAATGTGTTTTACTTCACATTTATCAACATTAAATTTCATTTGGCATTTTGTTGCCCAGTCACTTAGTTTGGTGAGATCAGTCTGATTTGCTCTTAACTATCTTGAGCAGTTTGGTATCATCTGCAAATTTTTCCACTTCACTGTTTACCCCTTTCTCTATATCATATTTATAAATAAGTTGAACAGAATGGGTCCCAGGACAGACCCTTGGGGACCCCACTAGTTACCTCTCTCCACTTGGAAAACTTATCATTTATTCCTACTCTTTGTTTCCACGAAAGGACCTTCCCTCTTATCCCATGACAACTTACTTTACTTAAGAGCCTTTGGCGAGAGACCTTGTCAAAGACTTTCTGGAAATCTAAGTACACTATATCCACTGGATTCCCCCCTTGTCCACATGTTTGTTGACCCCCTCAAAGAACTCTAGCAGATCAGTAAGGCATGATTTTCTTTTTACAGAAAACATGTTGACTTTTCCGCCAACAAATTATGTTCCTCTATGTGTATGACAATTTTATGCTTTACTATAGTTTCAACTAACTTGCCCGGTACTGACGTTAGACGTACTGGTCTGTAATTACCGGGATCACCTCTAGAGCCCTTTTTAAATATTGGCATCATGTTAGCTATCTTCCAGTCATTAGGTACAGAATCTGATTTAAAGGATAGGTTATAAACCACAGTTAATATTTCCCACAATTTTCCATTTGAGTTTTTTCAGAACTCTTGGGTGCATGCCATCTGGTCCCAGTGACTTGTTACTCTTAAGTTTATCAATTTGTTCCAAAACATCCTCTAATGACACCTCAATCTGGGACAATTCCTCAGATTTATCACCTAAAAATAAAGGTTTAGGTTTGGGAATCTCCCCCAATATCCTTAGCTGTGAAGACTGAAGCAAAGAATGCATTTAGCTTCTCCGCAATGACTTTATCATCTTGAGTGCTCCTTTAGCATCTTGTCCAAATGCCCCACTTGTTGTTAAGCTGGCTTCCTGCTTCTAATGTACTTAAATAAAATTTTGCTATTACTTTTTGAGGTTTTGGCTAGTTGTTCTTCAAACTCCTTTTTGGCTTTTTTATTATATTTTGAAACTTAAATTGACAAAGTTTATGCTCTTTTCTATTTTCCTCAGTAGGATTTGACTTCCACATTTTAAAATATGTCTTTTTATCTGTCAGTGCTTCTTTTACTTGGTTCTTAAGCCACAGTGGCACTTTTTTGGTTCTCTTACTGTGTTTTTTACTTAGGGGTAAACATTTAAGTTTGGCCTCTATTATGGTGTCTGAAAAGTTTCTATGCAACTTGCAGAGATTTTACTTTTGTCACTGTACCTTTTAATTTCTGTCTAACTATCTACCTCATTTTTGTGTAGTTTTCTTTCTGAAATTAAATGCCACAGTGTTAGGCTGCTAAGGTGTTTTTTCCCAGAACAGGAATGTTAAATTTTATTACATTATGGTCACTATTTCCAAGTGGTCCAGTTATATTTATCTCTTGAACCATATCCTGTGCTCCACTTAGGACTAAATAAAAAATAACCTTGCCATTTGTGGGTTTCAGAACCATCTGCTCCAAGAAGTAGTCATTTAAAGTATCAAGACATTTTATCTCTGCATCCCATACTGAAGTGGTGTGTACCTAGTCAATATGGGGTATTTGAAATCCCCCACTATTATTGAGTTTTTTATTTCGATAGTCTCTCTAATCTCCCTTAGCATTTCATAGTCACTATCACTATCCTGATCATGTAGTCGATGATATTCCTACTGCTATATTCTTATTATTGGAGCATGGAATTACTATCCATAGAGATTCTATGGAACATTTAGGCTCATTTAAGATTTTTATTTCATTTGATTCTACATTTTCTTTCACATATAGTGCCACTCCCCCACCAGTACGACTTGTTTTGTCCTTCCGATATATTTTGTACTCTGGTATGACTGTATCCCATTGATTGTCCTCATTCCACAAAGTTTCTGTGATGCCTATTATATCAATAGCCTCCTTTAAAACTAGGCACTCTAGACTTTTAGCATTTCATAGAATACTAGGACTGGAAGGGACCTCGAGAGGTCATCGAGTCCAGTCCCCTGCCCTCATGGCAGGACCAAATACTGTCTACACCATCCCTGATAGACATTTATCTAACCTACTCTTAAATATCTCCAGAGATGGAGATTCCACAACCTCCCTGGGCAATTTATTCCAGTGTTTGACTACCCTGACAGTTAGGAACTTTTTCCTAATGTCCAACCTAAACCTCCCTTGCTGCAGTGTAAGCCCATTGCTTCTTGTTCTATCCTCAGAGGCCAAGATGAACAAGTTTTCTCCCTCCTCCTTATGACACCCTTTTAGATACCTGAAAACTGCTATCATGTCCCCCCAATCTTCTCTTTTCTAAACTAAACAAACCCAATTATTGCAGCCTTCCTTCATAGGTCATGTTCTCTAGACCTTTAATCATTCTTGTCGCTCTTCTCTGGACCCTCTCCAGTTTCTCCACATCTTTCTTGAAATGTGGTGCCCAGAACTGGACACAATACTCCAACCAGCACAGAGTAGAGCGGTTGAATGACTTCTCATGTCTTGCTCACAACACACCTGTTAATGCATCCCAGAATCATGTTTGCTTTTTTTGCAACAGCATCACACTGCTGACTCATATTCAACTTGTGGTCCACTATAACCCCTAGATCCCTTTCTGCCGTACTCCTTCCTAGACAGTCGCTTTCCATTCCGTATGTGTGAAACTGATTGTTCCTTCGTAAGTGGAGCACTTTGCATTTGTCTTTATTAAACTTCATTCTGTTTACCTCAGACCATTTCTCTAATTTGTCCAGATCATTTTGAATTATGACCCTATCCTCCAGAGCAGTTGTAACCCCTCCCAGCTTGGTATTATCTGCAAACTTAATAAGCGAACTTTCTATGTGAATATCTAAATCGTTGATGAAGATATTGAACAGAGCCAGTCCCAAAACAGACCCCTGTGGAACCCCACTTGTTATACCTTTCCAGCAGGATTGTGAACCATTAATAACTACTCTCTGAGTAAGGTTATCCAGCCAGTTATGCAGCCACCTTATAGTAGCCCCATCTAAGTTGTATTTGCCTAGTTTATTGATAAGAATATCATGCGAGACCATATCAAACGCCTTACTAAAGTCTAGGTATACCACATCCACCGCTTCTCCCTTATCCACAATACTCGTTATCCTATCAAAGGAAGCTATCAGATTGGTTTGACATGATTTGTTCTTTACAAATCCATGCTGGCTATTCCCTATCATCTTGCCACCTTCTAAGTGTTTACAGATGATTTCCTTAATTACTTGCTCCATTATCTTCCCTGGCACAGAAGTTAAACTAACTGGTCTGTAGTTTCCTGGGTTGTTCTTATTTTCCTTTTTATAAATGGGCACTATATTTGCCCTTTTCCAGTCTTCTGGAATCTCTCCTGTCTCCCATGATTTTCCAAAGATGATAGCTAGAGGCTCAGATACCTCCTCTATGAGCTCCTTGCGTATTCTAGGATGCATTTCATCAGGCCCTGGTGACTTGCAGGCATCTAACTTTTCTAAGTGATTTTTAACTTGTTCTTTTTTTATTTTATCTTCTAATCCTACCCCCTTCCCACTAGCATTCACTATGTTAGGCATTCCTTCAGACTTCTCGGTGAAGACCAAAACAAAGAAGTCATTAAGCATCTCTTCCATTTTATATTTGTGTATAAGCACTTTAATAATTTGTCACTATTTATCTGTCTGCCATTTCTTGATGTGTTAGACTCTTTGTCTTTTGATTGTGTCTCATCTGATCTGACCCATACTTCCATCCTCTCCTTCTGACTAGAACATAGAGCATCTCTATTAATAGAACCTCCCTAATAGATGACTCTGTCCAATCCATGTTGGCTTTCCCCCAGCCCTTAGTTTAAAAACTGCTCTGTGATGGGGCACCACAACCCTGCACGCAGGGGGACAAGGAGGCCAGCGGGAAAGCGGCAGGGGCTGCCACGCAGGAACCGCGGGCGGTCAGAGCCCAAGCCTGGCCAAACCCCAACACGGAGAACGCCGGTCGGGAAAGCCGGCCGGTGCAGAGGGATGACGTCACGGCCGGGCAACCTGATCTCGGGGCGCCGGCTAAAGATGTCAGGGCCGAACACAAAGGTCTGATGACGCTGGATAATGACATCACCCGCCAAGACGGCGGGAACTTTAAAAATGGAGACATCCTGGAGACGTGGGGGGAGGAACAAAGGATGGTCGGGGGAGAGTGACGACGCCGAGTGAGGTAACTCAAACCCTGATGTAGCCGGGGAGAGGGAAACGAAGGTTACGGGGTAGGAAGTGGCCCAGGGCTGGGCCACGTAACCCAAGAGCGGGTGAGTTTAGGGGTTACTACCCCACCCGCTGAGCAGGGAGCGATCTCCCTGCCGTAGGGCCCTGGGTCGGGACTTGGGAGAGTGGGCGGGCCCGAGTCCCCCTACCCCACGCCCGGTGCTCAAGGCACGATCAGCCGGTGCAAGAGGGACTAGAACGGATTGTGGGATGAGACACCCTGTAGAGACTCAGTGGGATCTGGGTGGGGTGTGGGCGCACAATAAAGGCATATATCGAGAGACAATTGCTGAGAGATTTGATACTGTACATGCTCTATAACCTTTTTAATGTTAAATGCCAACAGTCTGGCTCCTTTTTAGTTTAGGTGGAGCCCATCCTTCCTGTATAGGCTCCCCCTATCCCAAAAGTTTCCCCAGTTCCCAATAAATCTTACCCCCTCCTCTCTATACCATCGTCTCATCCACGCATTGAGACTCTGAAGCTCTTCCTGCCTTCCTGGCCCTGCGCGTGGAACTGGAAGTATTTCAGTGAACGCTACCTGGATTTCAGTCTCTTTCCTAGCAGCCTAAATTTGGCCTCCAGGACTTCTCTCTTACCCTTCCCTATTTGATTGGTACCTATATGTACCACGACCACCGGCTCCTCCCCAGTACTACACATAAGACTATCTAGATGTCTCAAGAGATTCGCAACCTTCGTGCCAGGCAGGCAAGTCACCATACGATTCTCCCAGTCATCACAAACCCAGCTATCTATGTTTCTAATGATTGAATCCCCCATTACTAACACCTGCCTTTTTCTAATCACTGGAGTTCCCTCCCCCAGAGATGTATCCTCAGTGCGAGAGGATACCATAACATCCTCTGGAAGGAGGGTCCCAACTATGGGATCATTTCCCTCTGCTCCAGTTGAATGTTCTCCTTCCCTGAGTCTTTCATCCTCCTTAAGAGCACAGGGGCTGTCTGACCAGAGGTGGGACAGTTCTACATTGTCCCAGAAAGCCTCATCTACGTACCTCTCGGCCTTTCTTAGCTCCTCTAGTTCAGCCACCCTAGCCTCCAAAGGCCATACACCGTCTCTGAGGGCCAGGAGATCCTTGCACTGAATGCACACATGCCACCTGCCCACAGGGCAGGTAATCATACATGCTACATTGAGTGCAATAAATAGGATAGCCCCCACTCTGCTGCTGGGCTTCTGCCTGCATTCTCTCCTACAGCTACTTAGGTTATTGATAGGGTTTTTATTTCAATCATGAAGTTTTATTTTTAGTTTAGTTTAAATAAAATTAAAGAATGGCAAGTGTACCTCACCCCCTTCCAACTCCACTTAGAACTCCCTCTCGAAACGCCCTGTTAGCTGCCCCAGGCACTTACTCATGGCCTTTCTAAAGCCCTAGCCTTCCTGATATCCTGCCCCCTGACTAAGGCTCAACCAATGAACAGAGGGTTCTAGATTTCAAATCCTCGTTTAGAAGCTCACAGCTTCCAACTGCTGGCCACAGCACACGGTCCTTCAAACAAACAGCTCAGCACTTCAATCTACAGACAAACAAACAGACAGACACAAGCTCAGCACACACTTTCTTTCAGGCAACTAGCAAGTAACCCCCAAATACAAACACACACTACAAACTGCCGCTTACCTCATGGGTCCTGTATTCACTCCTCCTTCATCTGGAGAAGTCCCTCTCGAAACTCCCTGTTAGCTGTCCCTGTTCGCAAATAGAAATCTTCATATTTTAAAATGTAGTTAACTCATTTTCCCTGAGATTACTTTGGCTTTCCTCAGTAGATGTGGAGGAGGGTATGTGATCAATATGCGTAGCAATCCCAGGCAACACATAATCCCTTAGAAACATGTGCCAACAAGGAAAACACAGTGCCCAATCTATCACTTTTATCAAGAGCTTGTCCTGTTTCCAACCCTTTTGAGGCTCATTCATCACTATTCAAATAAAAAAAAATGCCTTTGTTGCAATATCCATTATAGCTTAACAGGTAATGCCTCATATATTAATAGTAGTTGGCACAATGTATGGTATCAAAAGCATCTGAACAATCATCCAACTACAACCTAGCATATTTAAACCCGCCATCTATAAGAATTACTACAATCTAGACTATCCTGCATTTGGTGTTTGTGTTGGTCACGAATATGGGTGCCCATGATGATTTTCATCATTCCCCATCTCTTAACCTGTAGTTTGGATAATGTAGGGATCAAAAGATGTAGAATGAGACTGGAGTGTTATTTAACTTGTATAAAATACATTAATTATATTTTAGCCATATGATATGAATTAAAAAATTAAAATACACACATATTTGGCATGCTCTTGAATATTTTTAGCAGTCCACTGAAGTGTTTTGACTCAGTCTGGTTCTAAGACAACTAAGCTCCAATTTCCATTTTCTAAATTCAGCTCAAATTTCCTGGAATGTTTCCCGCCTAGCAACTCAACATTTTCCTTCCCAAAGGGGTCAAGAATTTGCTTAGTTAGTTCTCACTCTTAAAAGCATAAAGTTCCTCCTCTTGAGAGGATTTAGGACAACAGATTTAATTTTGCAAATTTAATGATTTCTTTCTAGGCCAATCATGTGTTTTTATGCACAAAGTAATATTAAATGTAAACGTGCTATTAGTTAATGAAATATTTGTATGAGTTGGTAATGTGATTGATTACGTATCTGCTCTAAATTACCCTAACTGGGTGTCCTGTACCTACACTCAATAATTTGGTTTATTCCTAGATTTTAATTTGAAGCCTTTTTCTAGATCTGTTTACGACATGAAGAAGGCTTATATGCCAAAGCTATGATTAACTTTATAGATGCAGGGGAATTATGGAAATGCATCATGCAAAAGTGTGTACTTGCCAAAATTATTCTGTGACCTTGCTCTTAAGCTGAGTTTTAAATAATTCATTGATGTATTGAATGAATAAATTTGTGCTGCTTGTTACTCTAAACAGTCATGCATTCACTTTTCCTTGCCATTTTTAATAAAGCCTCACTTTCTAATATTCATGAAATATTGCATTTCAATTAAATTACATAGGTATTGAGAAAATAGTTTGCCCTAAGCTGTTTAGTGTTGACACCAGCTGTCATTTGTCTTTTCTTTTTGTATAATAACCACAGAGGTTTTATGTACAGCTAATATAAAGCACTGTCAACACTTCAATGAAAACCTTTTTTTGATCATGTATTACACAAGGCTGCAGAAAGCAAGAGGAATAATGAATCCAAACTTATTTTTATTTGGAAAGGCTACTAATTTAAGTAATAGACTGCAAAAGAAATACAAATGAAACTTTTCCACTCCCAGTTTAATTGTGGAAAGAGAAATTGAAATATGTGTTCAGTAAGAGAGTCATAATGCAATGTGTGCATGTTCTATGTTTTTACACAGAATTCTGTAATTTGCCTTGCATACAGTATCTTTAGAAATGTAAACATGATACTGAGATGAACATATTGTGAAAGGGTAGTAATTCAGGATATACCAATGCAGACTCAATCTAACGTTCAAGACAATACAGCCCTATGTGCATTGTACTTTATGCTCAGATAGCAAGAAACAGTTCTTGGTACTAGTTACACTACAACAGGATAAGGCTAGATTCCTGGGTTCTGATCCAGCTCTGATTGTATGACACTGGACAAACTGTACCTTGTTTACTCATGTTTAAAAGGGGAATAATGCCTCCTACTTACTTTGTAGGTGTATTTCACATTTGAACTCTTCACATTAAAGGCATGACAGGACTTAGGGTATAACTTTTACATAGTACATCAATACTTTATATCTAAATCTATATGGCTACGTCTAGACTGGCATGATTTTCCGCAAATGCTTTTAATGGAAAAGTTTTCCGTTAAAAGCATTTATGAAAGAACGTTCTAGATTAGCACGACGCTTTTCCGCAAAGCACTTTTTGCGGAAAAGCGTCCATGCCAATCTAGATGCGCTTTTGCGCAAAAAAGCCCAGATCACCATTTTCGCGATCGGGCCTTTTTTGCGCAAAACAAATCTGAACTGTCTACACTGGCCCTTTTGCGCAAAAGCTTTGCGCAAAAGGACTTTTGCCCGAATGGGAGCAGCATAGTATTTCCGCAAGAAGCACTGATTTCAGACAGTAGGAAGTCAGTGTTCTTGCGGAAATTCAAGCGCCAGTGTAGACAGCTGGCAAGTTTTTCCGCAAAAGCAGCTGATTTTGCGGAAAAACTTGCCAGTCTAGACACAGCCTATAAGTATTCACATGGTCCTTATACCCATTTCCATGACATTACTATCTGAGTTCCTTTCCCAAAACCTGATCATGACTGAGGCTTCTGAGAGAACATAGGTGACACTGGGAAGTATGTATTAAGGTCTCTTCTCTGTGCCTGCTCCACAAAGGATGTAAGTCTGTTACAGCTAGCAGCTACAGATTTTGGTTCTTTACGTCAAGGTACAGGTTGTACATCCCTTAACCAGGACTCTGTGGTCCGGCAACATCCCTGGTCTGGCAGGACTACGGATGTTCCTGGACCACTGTCATGATCATGAGGGTTAGCCAGCATCCTGGGGATTTAGTGGTTAACTATGTCCCTTACCTAAAACAGGTGGCAGGCAGCCAATAGAAATGTAGGTAGGAATTTCAAATTAAGACAAAGGAATTTTGGGTTTTTCCCTCCTTTGTCCTGGGCAGTTCCCTCCAGCTACTGAAGGAGACAGACATGTCTCTCTCTCCAAGAAACAATTCTTCACTCTTCTGTAAGCGTATGTCTACACAGCAAAGTTATTTCAAAATAACAGCCCTTATTTCGAAATAACTTTCCTAGCATCTACACAGCCAAACCGCTATTTCGAAATAAATTCGAAATAGCAGAGCACTTATTTCGAATTTGGTAAACCTCATTTTATGAGGAATAGCGCCCAATTCGAAATAGCTATTTCAAAATAAGTGCTGTGTAGATACTTATTTCAAAATAGGGGGCCTCCAGCCTTCCCAGGGTGCCCTGGTGGCCACTCCAGCCTCAAACAAGAACACTCCTCTCTCTCCCCGCCTCCCCGGAGCCCTTAAAGGGGTAGACTCTGGCCACAGTGCCTGTGCCAGCTCCAAGCCTGCCAGCCCAGAGCCAGCAGTCACTGCCCCTGACCCAGTGGCCCCAAAACATGAGCCAGCAAGCCAGTGCCAGCCAGCCCTCCACTGTTCCCCAGGAGCAGTCTGCTAGCTCCCAGGAGTTGGCCAGGGCCCAGAGAAAGCAGGCGCCTTTCTGGTCCAGGGTGGAGATCATGGACCTTATTCAGGTTTAGGGGGGATGCCCCCAACGTCCATGATCTCCGCACTAGACAGAGGAATGCGGCCATCTATGGCAGGATAGCTGCCAGCCTGGCCACCAAAGGCCACATGCGAACCCAGGAGCAGGTTTGCATGACAATCAAGTTGGTGGGCGAGACCCTCAACCCTGAGCTCTGAGCTTCCCGTCCCCCTTCTTCCCCTTGCTTCCCCCTTCCAGCTCCCTCCTCCCAGGTTTCCCCCTCCCTCTCCCAACCTCTCTTCTTCCCTCTCCCACCTCCTTTCCCCAGTCTCACCAGAGTTTCATTCCCTCCCCCCCAGTTTTGTTAAATAAATAAAGTTTGTGTTCATGAAAATATGTGTATTTTATTTTACATCAGGAAGGGGGGTTAGGGAGGGGTAAGTGGAAGGACGTGAGGGAGGAATGAGGCACAAGCCCCCAGCGGGGCAGACCAGGGAGGTTCTTAGTGCTCCTCAGGGGGGAAGCTCTCCCGCAGGGCTTCCTGGATACTGACAGCCCCCCCGATGGACCTCCTGGATGGCAGCCTGCAGAAAGTGCAGCCAGGCTCAGAGCAACGCGTCCATGAGAAGCACCAGAATGCCCAGGGGCAGCTCTGGCTCCATGTTGCAGAGTGCTGTGATGTCCCAAGTAATGGCAACCAGAGCATGCAGAGACAAAATGCTTTGCTGTCCCTCATCGAGGTAGACAAGCAAACAGGGAAACCTGAGAACTGGCTGGCCAGGGGGGTCCCTTTAAGCACAGACCTCAGATAGCGTTAGGCAGCAGCCCCACACAGTAAGTCCTGACCTGGTGCCCTGCCAGAACTGGCTCTGGCCAGCCTTAAATGCGATTCAGAGTCTACTCAGTGTGGATGCGCTATTTCGAAATACCAAATGCTATTTCGAAATGCATTTTGTGTGTAGACGTGTTATTTCGAAATAAGATATTTCGAAATAACTATTTTGAAATAAGATATTTCGAAATAACACTGTAGTGTAGACATACCCTAAGTAGGGTAACGTTTAGATAAATCCATTAGATTTTATTGTTTTATGGTTTGGGAAATGGGATCTGATGTCTGTGTGCATTTAAAAATGGGTTTTGCTCTCTTTTGTAACTAAGTTCCTGGCCCATGGTAAATTTCTCCTCCATGAGTATATTATTTTGTTACTTTTTCATCTAGTCATTATGCTTGCAACAGGAATATTGTGGTGATAATAAAAGTTCTTTCTCTTTCCTTTTTATTAACCTGGTATTGGTTAATGGTTGTGTCCTGGTTTGTACTTTAGGGGTGAGATTTCCCAAGTGATCTTTCCCCTGATTTTTGTATCAATACTTGGGTGGTGGCAGCAGAGATTTTATTCCCAAAATCTAAGTTGTTAAGATTTTGGGGGGAAGTTTTATACCAAAGCCTGGTAGCTAAGGTTTTGGGGTACTTTTGCTGGCCCCCACTTCTGCATTTATCGTGCCAGAGTGGGGAAGGAGCCATGACAACCACAGAGTCCAGGTATAAGGCGGTTGGGCCGCAGGGCAGGAACAGAGGAGGAGGGGTTTGATTCAGCCAGGAGCCTCTTGTTGAGGGAGAGGGTGCAGCAGGGAGTTCTGGCCCCTGCTGCTGAGCAGTAGTGGGGGGCCAGCAGCAGCCGCAGAGTCCCAGCTGTGGAGCCTCAGTCCTGACAGCCCCACAAGAGGAACCAGCTGCAGAACTCCGGCAGCCCCAGAAACCGCGACAGCCACAGAGGCCTGGCAGCCATGGAGCTCCAGCCTGAGGAGCCATGGCAAAGCAGGCAGCAATGGAGCTTGGCTGGAGTCCTAGTTGGGGGCAGCATGAGCCATTTTGGGAGGAACCTCCCCTCATTCGGCAACAGTCAGATCCCAAGTGTTCCAGATGAGGGATGTAGAACCTGTATATAGACTCATGAATTTCATGCTTGAAGTCCTCAGTTTAATCTTTTGTGCTGGACAAGATACCAAACCACCGCATAAGCTGTGAGAGTGGAAAGAGGAAGTATGACATCTTTTACATGTAAGTTGGCATACTTTAGCTGCCATGGTTGCCTCAAACCAGAAATGCTTTTTTCCTAGCTGCATTTTAATGCTGAAGGCTATTATGGTTACTTCAGATGCGGTTCATATCTCAATTATTTAAGCGATTGTTATTTTCAGATAACACTTGCTGAACAGTTGCTGAAATGCATTGAAAATGATACTACACCTGAAGATCATTTGGAAACATCAAGGACCAAATTTTTCCGCCCACATAATACTGCACCTTACATGGATTATGTTACATTATGTTACCTCAAAGATTGTGTTAACTCCCCTTTCCAGCTGTGATTTATGCTGTGTTAGAGACCTTACTAGTTTGAGCCCTGTGTAATGCTGTAATTTATGGGGAAAATAGGTCAGAGGAATTGTACCTTCCAATCCTCATCTCATAGAAACAACAACATCCAGGGACTTTGTTGTAATGTGAGATTGATAATGAATCACAGTTGTTGGGGGCATGGGTCCCCAAAAAAACTAATGGAAGAAATTAGCCTAGTGTTTCTCAAAGTGGTCTGCAAAACCACTGTGAGAAACCTGCTAAATGGCTGCTCCAGTGTGTTTATTTACAGCTCTGCTGCCATGGAGCCTCACAGCTCACATTGGCTCCAGTTCATTGTTTGCAGCCAAGGGGAGGCAGGATGCTCTGAGGCTGCGGAGCAAGCAAATAAACACACTGGAGCAGCCATTTAGCAGGTTTCTCACAGTGGTTTTGCAGACCACTTTGAGAAACTCTGAATTAGACTAGTAACAGTTTTATGTCCAAATCTACTCAGATTCTCTCTGTGTGTGTGATACACTGTAAAGCTTAAGAATGGCCCATCTAACCCAGTGTCCTGTTTTCTGACAGTAGCTAAAGCCAGCTGTTTCAGGGAAAATGAGCAGAACAAGAAAATTGTTGAGTGATCCATTCCCTGTCATTCAGTCCCAGCTTCTGACAGATCATAGGGTGGCATCCATGATTATCTTGACTAATAGTTGTTGACAGACCTCTCCTTCATGAACTTACCTAATTCTTTTTTGAAATCCAGTTATATTTTGGACTTTATAACATCTATGGGCAATGAGTTCCACAGATGTGCATTGTGTAAAGAAGTACTGCCTTATGTTTCTTTTAAACTTGTTGCCTACTAACTTCAATGAATGACCCCTCATTCTTCTGTTGTGAGGAGATAAACCACACTTCCCTTGTTACTTTTTCCACACTATTCATAATTTTATAATCTATCATATTTCTCCAGAGTCATCTCTTTTTCAAACTGAACTGTCCCATTATTTTTAATCTCTCCTCATATGGAAATGTTTCATGCTCCCCATTTGCTTTGCTCTGGACCTTTTCCAGTTCTACTTCATCTTTTTGGAGGTGGGGTGGTAGAACTATATGCAGTATTGAGTGTTTGGAGCATTATTACTATATATAGGGGGATTAACTATCAACAATGACTCCAAGATTTGTTTATTGAGTGGTAACAGCTAATTTTGACGCAATCATAGCGTATAGGTAGTTGGGATTGTTTTCCAATGTGCAATACTGAATTTCATCTGCCATTTTGTTGCCCAGTCACCCAGTTTTGTAAGGCCCCTCTGAAACGCTTCACAATCAGATTTGGACTTATTTATCTTGAGTAATTTTGTGTGGATGTGGAAGCTAGAGGAACTCAGACTAGAAATAAGGTTTAATTTTTCCCTGTGAGGATAATTAACATTATCCTGTGAGGATAATATACTAAGAGTGGTGGTGGATTCTCCATCATGGGTAATTTTAGAATCAAGATTGGATGTTCTTCTGTAAGATACTTTCTTAGAATTACTTTGGGGGAAGTCTATGGCCTGTATTATGCACAAGAGATCAGAGTAAATCTTTATAAGGGTCCCTTCTGGGCTTGGGATAAGTGAACCTATTGTTGTTGTCTGAGAGGTAGCAGAATTCAGGGCCCTGCAGGCAGAAATGTGCGCTGAAGGTTCAGCTATTTGCTTTTTGTGACGTGTTTATTTACAAAATATGTGCAAGTTTGTTTTCTTTGAACAGGGTATAACAAACTTCAAACAACTCCTTCCCCCGTGCAGAAACTTCAAGAACTTTCTGTCCCCAGAAACAACTGTTTCCACATCTCTCTTTCTCCATGGCCTCATGAAATTTGCCTGCTTAAACTGTGTCCCTTATCTAGTCTTAAGTCCCTGAACATTTACACACAGGAAACCTCTATACCAAGCCTGCTCACAGAGATCAAATGGCCAAGAAAGGTGAACCTGACAACCTTTGCACATTAGCTTTGCCACACAAAGGAACCTCAATGATCTCTACCCTAACCCAGTATCACATTTTGGCACAAAGTTATTATTTCTTTGTTCTTTGTTCTACACAGCAGGACAAACATAGCACCAATGGCCTTCAAGACTTTTTGTTTTATTTTAAAATCAGCCTTTTTTTCCAATTGTAGAGGACAGTGCTGAACCGATTTAACACTATCAAACTTTAAAAAAGGAAGCAAACAAACAAACAAAATGATACATAAACCTAAGGCCATAATTAGACTCAAAATGAAGGTCAATCAAATGTATTTGACTAATATTTTTCCTTCCTCTGAGAACATGAAATGGAAGGAATTTAGAATCTCCCTTGATCAGAGGCAGTTACACTAGATTTTCCAGCCTACGCTCTTCATTTCCTGTCTTTGGCTATTTTAAATCAGATTGCTAATTTTAAATTCAGGCTGATTTTTGGACTAAAAGTAAATTCCCAATACTGTATATTTAATAACTCATTGTGCACTGTTCATCTATATACAACAGACTATAGCCTTAAATAGCCATAAAGATCGTTCTAGTTAATAGTTCTTTGGGGACTTTTTCTATACTGCCAAATAAATATTCTTAAATATTTTTAAAATAAAAGTTACATTATATACTCCAAAGAGTATACTGTTTTAGCTAATAGTGTATATATACAACTCAACAGAAAAATCACATAATATAAAACGGAGGCTGAGAATTTAGATTCGTATAGCACATAAGTTTTGAAATACTTACATAAACAGCAACTTCGATCTGCCATCACCTCTCATATCTACCTACAATATCACTTACAAGCTACAGACCTTGCCTCTGCATTTTCATGAAGAATTATACTATCCTTCAGATTGTTACCCTAAGATTTAGAGCAGGTCAACACACTATTTCAGCCAAATAGTGAGGAAATATTACTAAATATTTGGGGAGAACAGGGAACAAGAGAGATAAGGCTCCCATATTCCATTCCTTACTCGGCTTTTGACTCAATATGAAACTTTGGGCAAGCCATTGAATCACTTTGCTCCACAGGATGGACACCTACAAAGAATGATAATTTGTGATAATTGCTTATACATTTCATTTTTGGATGAAAGACATGACGGGAATGGAAATTATTTCTACTATGCAAGAAAAGGAATTAAGCAGGCATGTTTATTTACAAAATAAGATTGTTCACTATAAAAATATTTACAAGAACTTTGTCTGACAATTTTGAGTCAATTTTTTCTTGTGTGTTTTTTCTTTTTTCCCTATTCATTTTGTAATTTAAAAGTATGTAGTCTAAACTATGTGAATACTGTGTCTAAGGTTTTATTCCTTCTGTTCCACCTCTACCTGTTTCTGGGTGCACTTTACAAAAGAAACTGTATCTGTTTGGAGAAAAAAAATCAAAAGGTGGGATTCATTCTTTATAAATGAAACCTCTCCTATAGGTAGAATTATATTAATTAGGTATCTGAGCTAGAAGCTATTATACAGCTCTGCACAGGTTGGACTCCCTGGTCCGGTGTAATGTAGAAAGCTCCTACTTGAGAGATTGTGCTACTTCCTGAGCATGCTCAGCTGTTCTCTTGCAGCCATTGCCCTTCTCTCTGCCAGCATTAGCTGTAAGTTTTGCTTAGTCCATGTTAAAAGTGTTTAAAAAGGGAGAAATGTGGCTCAACAGAGGAGGTATCTTAAAATTGACCTGGCAAGGGGGTGCAGCAGATGCAGGCAGGGTTAGGATCGGTTCTGGGCAAACTCAGCTCTGGTGCGGGGGGGAGGGGCACCTGGGAAACTCATCAACCCGGAGTGCAAAGCCCCAGCACAGACAGAGCAGGAGAGCTAAAAACAGCCTCCCCAGTGGGAATGAGGCACAAGTCAAAGGATGGTCATGGAAAAGGAGCTTTTTTATGTGCATAAATATGTTTTTTATCATTTATTCACCTCAGAGGCACTAAGCATGCTCAGTAGTGCTGCAGATGCCCCTGCACTTTGCCCTGCCCTATCTATATGTTTTTGCATTTTAAAGGAGGTTCAAAATGTAAAAAGGGTGCTAAAGATAGGTCATGACATTTCATAACATTCCTCACATTTCTCTTGTCTTATTCCTGGGCCTCACTGAATTGTGCTCCTGTCTCTGCAACCCATTTTTATTATTTTGCTGCTTGCAAATGTAATGTCTTGTACTGTAATTACTCTGTGCAATGCACAGTGTTGGAGGAAAAGATACTTAAGTCAAAGTACTGGTACTTTGAAACAAATGTAAGTAAGTAAAAGTCAAAGTAACCTTCTGTAAAACTACTTGGCTACATCTAGACTGGCATGATTTTCCACAAATGCTTTTAACGGAAAAGTTTTTCCGTTAAAAGCATTCTGAAAAAACATCTAGATTGTCACGGACGCTTTTGCGCAAAGCACTTTGCGGAAAAGCGTCCGTGCTAATCTAGGCAGCGGTTTTGCGCAAGAAAGCCCCAATCGCCCGTTTTCGCCATCGGGGCTTTGCGCAATACACAGCTGTCTACACTGGCCCTCTTGTGCTAATATATTTGCGCAAGAGGGCTTTTTCCCGAACAGGAGCAGCATAGTATTTGCGCAAGAACACTGACAATCTTACATTAGATTGTCAGTGTTCTTCATTCAAGCGGCCAGTGTAGACAGCTGGCAAGTTTTTCCGCAAAAGCAGCTGCTTTTGCAGAAAAACTTGCCAGTCTAGACACAGCCCTTGAGTAAAAGTACAAAAGTATCACATCTTAATTGTACTTAGGTATTCAAAAGTAAAAATTAGTTGTCCTATGGGAACCTATGCTTAACCACCCAAGTTTTTGCAGGTAACCATTATTTCTCTCTCTCTCTCTCTCACACATACCCAAACACGACATATAAACACTTATAATATAACTCTATATTATATACACACATATACTATAAATTTTTCAATGATGGAATTTAACTGTAGTCATTGCCGGCATTTATAAAGATGAAGAGTGACCAAATTAAATACAAGAGTCAGATTACAGAAATGTATTTATTTTGTCCACATTCAGAGTGTGCATTTTTAGCATTTTTTCCATTGTAATGATTAATTTCCAAAATGTTTGTTCAACCGTAGGAGCATTTTTTTTAAATGATCATAGTCAATCCTTGCTCTTCTATGAAAAAATATGAGTCCATCACCATGGAAGACTCTCTCACAGGCAGCTGATGCAGGCAGAGGTCTGTTGGCCCTGATGCACAGCTCCCTAATTCTAGGAAAAGACTGCAGCAGATCCATAGTCCCTCCTGAAGAGGCCAAATACACATCAAGCTTATTTGCAGTTTCATTTGTCTAAGATGACACAGTCTCTTATCTTTTCTAATCCCAGTTTCAAGCTTGTCCCAAGTGGTCCTAACATTTGGCATCAAGATGTCAGCGGCTATTAGCTCCGGGTCCTCAAATATTTCACCAAAACACTTCTGAATGCCACACTGGAGTCCATCTACCAGTGGCCTTAAGAGGACATCTTGTTCCTTTGCAGTTTTGAAACCATCTACAGTAAAACCTGTGTTATCTGGTATGATCAGGGATTAGGGCGTTCTGGTTATCTAAAAATTCTGGTTATCTGAGGGTCCCATCAAGCTAGGAAAAAACAATGGACAATAATAGTAAAACTCAGGTTTTTAATATTGGTAATTTTGTAGTGTGAGGCAGTTGGTCTCACATTTCTATTCTGAGTTAAAGATGATTAGTACTTCTTAAATAACAAATTGTTAAGCCAATCATGGTAACCTAAGCCAGGGTTGTGAGCCTGAAGATGTGACAGTATTGTGGCTGGGGGCAATGCTGATTAACAAAGTTTTCTGGTTAACAGAGTGCCGGATAACAAAGGTTTCACTGTAGTATAATTTAAACTTAAAAAACAACAATGGTCTGGTAGCTCTTTATAGACTAACAAAACATATAGATGGTATCATGAGCTTTCATGGGCACAGCCCACTTCTTCAGATGACCAGAGTTTTGGGTTTAGATCCCATTATTTCCTTGAGCATATCTGGGATTATACTTTTCATGTGTATCCCACTGTTTGCCGCCTTTTCAAGATCATTTAAAAGTTTAACTTTACTGGCCCAACTGCAAATTCCTGCATCATAACCCTAATTGCTATTCCTCTCTCTGCCCATCCCCAGTTCTTTTTTTTTTTATAACAAAGTCAATGCTAACTAAGCCCTTTCAGATAGTGTAGGGAAAACATTTAATTTTTTTTCTAAAATACTACTTTAGTAAAAGTCACAGTATCACAAAAATAATTTAGTTGAGTCAAGTTCAGATTTCCAGCAATGGGACTTGAGAATTCTAAGGAAGTATCTATCTGTACCTAGCAATTCCTTCTGTGATTATCATATAGCACTTGCTATCCTTTATTTTTAGTGTTCTAGTACTGCATTCTGGAAACCTTAATATCCAGCCTGGAAGCCTAGTGAAAAAGCATCCCACTGCCCTCCCACTAGTCTCTGCTTCAACCATGTGGATCATCAGATGGTTGTGGTGGAATGCCAGACACACCTAAACCACCTTGACAGCTCCCCTATCCTCATGCTCATCACTCCATTCATATATCGAATGGAGAACAGAAAGTCCTACAGCAGAACTGCGATGAAATCATTGACACAAAAAGAATGGAAGCACTACCTGATGGCAAATCCCTGCTCCTGAAGCTAATGGCCCTCGTCTACCTACACCCAGGTCTTTAGTTATCAGGCCAATGCTAGGAAAAAGTCCTATAACTATGGTTTTCAAAAATACTGAACGTGGCTAATTGAATTATGAGGTAGGGATTGAGAAACAATTGCCTATAGACTGAGATGCTTTGGACTCTCTCCTTTCCCCTATAACAAGGCAACTAGGCACTGGTGCTCTTGCCACATGGTGGAGTGGCATCAAGGTTTCTTGCCCCCTCTTCTACAAATCACTGGAGCAGGTGGAAGAAGTCTAGGTTGGATATTAGGAAAAACTAGTTTACTAGGAGGGTGGGGAAGCACTGGAATGGGTTACCTAGGGAGGTGGACGAATCTCCATCATTAGAGGTTTTTAAGTCTCAGCTTGACTAAGCCCTGGTTGGGTTGATTTAGTTGGGATTGGTCCTGCCTTGGGCAGGGGGCTGGACTTGATGACCTCCTGAGGTCTCTTCCAGCTCTCTGATTCTATGACCAGCCCATTTTGTCCTGCTGCTCCTGGATTCTGCCTTAAAGCTGCCCCCCTAGCAGCCTCCTGCTTGTTGTACAAAGTGTGGGAGGTACAAGAGGTGGGTGCTGATGTCAGGATGTCCCTCCTTATCACAATCCTGTACCCTATCACCACACAGAGAGAAGGGGCTGGGGGGAGCTTAGGAATGACAAACTCTCGCACTCTATGGTAACTGCTGCTCCTGGAAGTGGCTGGCATGTCCCTGCAGCCCCAGAGAAAGTCACTGCTGGGGGTCTCCATATGCTGTCCTTGTTGCAGACACCACTCCTGCAGCTCCCATTGATCAGTAATGGGGAACTGTGGCCAGTAGAAGCTGTGGGGTCAGTGCTTGTAGAGGAGGGGCACCAAATGGTATAATGCCAGCAGCTTTCAGGAGTGGTGCAGTAACCCGGGCTGAAGTAAGGCTGCCTTAACCTCACTGGTGAAGCACCAGAAGCTGTCACAGTTAAACGGAGACCAGCCAGAACCTGCTTCCTGAACCTCTGTCCCAGCCCGGAACCTCCTCCTACACCCAACCTCTTGCAACAGATGTGAGTCCCCCTGCACCCAAACTCAGTACCAGAGCTTGCAACCTGAAGACCCTCCTGGACCCCATTGTCCCACCTGTGGCTAAGACCAGAGCCCCTCCTACACTCCAAACCCGTGGGCACAAGCACAGGGCCTTCTCCCCAAACCCTTACCCCACCCTGGTGCAAATGATTGAGGTTGGGAAAAGAAGAGGGCTGCAGTGAACATGGTGAGGCCTCAGAGAAGGGGCAGAGGAGCGGCAGGGCCTCAAAGAGGGGCTGAAATGAAGTGGGGCCTGGGTATTTCAGTTTGAGGAACATCTTCCATTGTACTTACATTGGAAAAGGGATCTTGCAGTTAAAAAGGTTGGAGAGCAATGTTATAAGGAATGGGAGGAGGGAGAACACCAAAATTTAAAAAATGAATTTAAAGAGGAAAGAAGAAACTGCTCCTGTAAGAAAATACTGGAAGTAGCACTTTCCTACAGGGACCAGTGAGAAAGTCCTAGTGGAGGTAGGACATTCCTATGGGGAACAGTTACTTAGTCTGCAGTATAAGACACTGCTACCCTCTCAAATCATAAGGCTACGTCTATACTGTGCATTGTTGCACAACAAGATATGCAAATGAGGCGTGGCGATTAATATTGCTGCGCCTCATTTGCATACCTAATGAGCCACCATTTTGCAGAAGGGGGTTTTGCACAAGAAGGAGCTGTCTACACTGCTCCTTCTTGTGCAAAAACCCCTGTTGCACAGGAGCCGTTCTGCCTGAAAATAAGAGTCAGAACAGCTTCTGCACAAGAGGGGTTTTTTTTGCGCAAGGAGTAGTGTAGACAGCTCCTCCTTGCGCAAAAGCCCCTTCTGCAAAAATGACGGCTCGTTAGGTATGCAAATAAGCTGTGAGATATTCATCGCCGCGCTTCATTTGCATATCTTCTTGCACAACAATGCGCAGTGTAGACATAGCCTAAGGTTGATTCAGGTCTAGCAAATTCCTGGAATTCAGACCAACAATTACATTTGCTTTTTTGCAGGATTTTTACAGAGCCTTTTACACTTTCATTAAAAGCATTTATAAGTAAGTGCACTTGTGTTATTTGTTTAGAGCTGTTTCTCTTAACCAGTGGTACCCTTGGGGTACTTGACACATTTCTGGGGGGTACTTCAGCACAACTGAAATTTGGAGAAAACTGAATTTATGTTTTAAATTTTATAGCATTTTATTATTTTTGTACTTTTTACATGAAAAAATGTCATCTTCTGCCCGGCTACAATTAAGTTGTTTAACGAATGTGTTGCAATGGTAGAAAAAAAATTGTGTGTCTGAAAACTGTAGGTATTGGGGGTACTGCTAATTTTTTTTTTTTTTCTTTTTGGAAAAGGGGGGTACTTTACAAAAAAGGTTGAGAAACACTGGTTTACAGTAATCCTTTGTAAACAACTGCTGGTGGACTCCTACATTGTTTTTATATCATTATTTCCAAAATGATGTTCCATGGAAGACTGGGGTTCAGCAAAGATGAAAGTGATACTTTCAGCAGGAGTTTCTTACAGTAGCAATTTCTTATTTCTGGAAATCAGAAACTGTCCCCAGGAGCACAATCCTACAGGGAGCTGTTTTCAACACAGAAATGTTGAGAACTGCTGCATGTAGAATTGTGCTGCCGCTAGCAGCTGTTTCCTACAGTAGCACTTCCTTACGATCGTACCAATAAGAAAGTGCTACCTGTAGCACATTCCTATAAGGTAGGAGCTTTCTACTTTACACCAGCACCCTCAGGACTTGACTGGTCATGGATGAGGGATTTTGCTGGACCAGGGGAGATCATTTTTGGACCCCTGCCACTGGCCGCTGGCCTTCCAGCTGGCTCCCCACTTCCTGTTGGCCCCTGCTGGGCAGCCATCACTTTAGTGGCTCCACTGGGCAGCCCAGCGCTGGGACTCCAGGAAGCCATGTGCACCACGAATTGGGTCTCCCAGCTCCACTGGGCAGCCACATGCCGGGTCTCCCAACCCTGCTGGGTAGCCCTACTGTGATGCACTGGGCAATCCTGCCATCAGCTCCCTGTGGGCAGCCCACTCCCTTGACAGCCTCACAGGAATCCTTACTGCTGGCCCTTCATCGGGACTCTCTGGTCCTGCAACATCCATGCCAGACCATGGATGTTGCCAGACCAGAGAATCCCGGTTAAGAGAGTTTCAACTTGTATAAAGCTTTATCTACCTCTGTGAAATGTCAAAGCTTTTCTCTAAGGGCATGTCTTTACTTGCTGCACTGGAGATCAACATTCTGGCATTCAATTTAGCGGGATTAGTATACACTCCTAAATCGAACACTGAAGGTAGCTCCAGCTGGTGCCTGTACTCCTGACAGTCACGAAGAGTAAGGGAAGTTGATGGGAGCATTTGCTCCCACTGGTCTCTCGCTGTGGGGACACTGCCAAGCTCGGCTTAAGGGAAAATGACTCCAGCTATGTATTCTACATGGCTGGAGTTGCGTACCTTAACCTGACCTTCCAAGTCTAATGTAGACCTGGTATAAGAGCTGGACAGATTATGGTTGCTAACCCAAGTGGTCAAAACTACTCTTTCCTTTTTGTATATATGTCTCTTTCAAGCTAAGCAAGCTCTTTCTTTGATAACTGATTTTATAGGGGAGTACCACCTCCATTAGTGTTAAGGCTGAGAATCCCTTTCTGCATAAACAATTATATTTCTAATTGTTCTAAAAGCTTCATAGTTCAGATTGCCTTGAAATGTGATGTGACATATGGTTGCAGGGTGGAGTTAATTATCCAAATCTGGGGGCTTTTGACAAAGGGGTTTCTGAGATTATAGCCTCCCCCAAAACCCAGTGTTTCTTAAGCTAGACAGTGGTTATCAGAATTTTGGGGGACTGGGACCCTGAAATCTCAATGCCTTGATATTCACCCCCAGGTACCTTTTGGGAACACAATATTGAAAATGCCTAGGCACCAAATGAATTCTCCAAGAGGGTTTCTCATCAGCAATTATTTATATAAGTTGGGTAACTCAATGGAGTAGGCTGTGCCCTAGAAACCTGTGCAACAACCAAGAATTGTAGGTGTAGAAGTTGCCCTTGGCAGCAACCTGAAAATGAAATATAGGCATGTTGCTAACATCTGTCTTTGTTTGTGGGGAGATCACTTTGGGGACATGTAAAATGAGTGCAGCCAGTAATTCAGAATACATGCAGATGTTTCCAAAAAGAAAAGTACCATGAAATACTGGGAAGGAAGGAAAGATTAGGGGGTCAAAGGAGTGAGGGGAATGGGGTTTGCAGCTGAGGTGGTCTCAGGTCAGCCACTTCAGAGCCTGAAAACTTAAGGAGCCAGGGGAAGACAGGGAGCCCTGGGTCAAAAACTCCTCAAACTGCCAGACAGGTCAGCAAGTTGATAGGAAATCCACCATGTTTCCATGAAAATGTGTATAGAAACCATACTTCCTGTAGAATGTTTCAATTCCTTTAATATTTTAGATGGAACCAGTGACCTGTGAACTTCTTTGCAATATTTGAAATGTCCACATTTTTCATTTCATCAATTAAAATGTTCTCTCGCTCCCTTTCAAGTAACTACAATAATAGCTTTTCAAGATGCATTGCTAAATCAGTTATAAATTGCTCTGTATTTACCAAGAACTCAAAGGCCAGTGGAATGAGAGTTCAATGTGATGAGTACTATTTTGACAGAAGAAAAAGGTTGAATGAATGTTGACATGATCAATGCTGTTCTTTTGTCAGAGTGAATGTTAATGACCATGGTTATGTATTTCATGATAACTCAGTCTTTTAACTTTTGAATAAAAATCTGGTGATAAAGACAGAGCCTTTTTTGTTTTTGTTTCTTGCTTGGGTTTTTCATTTTTGTGTGTGTGTTTTGGATGAATATTTTATAAACCTGAAAATATTGCCAACAAAGAGTCTATTTTTCCATTTTGAAATTATTGTTGCCTTGACTCTTCCCCCAACAGTCTTTCCACACCCTTTCTATGTAGTACAGCTCAACTGATTCTGACATCTTTGAAACCTGTACAATCACAGAATTTAGGGCAGAAAACCAAACAAAAACAGTTTATCTGCTTTTTTTCCCACTCCCCAATATACCAAATAAGAAGATCAAAGAATAAAAATATAATTGAAAGTCTGAGATTATCTTCCTCTCTCAATTATTTAAGGAAATTAGTAACAGTTTTCACTTCACAAACAGAAAATTCATGAACTATCAGGGAATTGTTTCTATGACTAAGATTTGGAGTTTGTGTTTATAGGCCCTCGGGATAACAGTGCAAGAAGGAATACAGAGAGATAAAGTAGACTAGAACAAAATGAAGATGTTTTTAAAATAAATGTTATTTTAAAATATCACCCAGTTTTCATAGTGAACATAATACAACACTAAAGGGAAATGAAATCATTTACATATGTTAGGCAAAGTCTTGCTCACTATAGAGGACAAGAGTGAAGCAACCTACCCTATGCAACAAACAGGGCAGCATTACATAGTAGAGCTTTGAGTCAAATATCATTGCACAGTCATGGAGGTCATGTAAAATCAAGATCCACTGTTCCATTGACGTGCTCAATGTACTTTCAAGTACAATAAACAGAGGTGAAATAAGTGTGCGCGCCTGGGTGCCCAGCTCCAACAAGAGCTGTCTGAGCTGCAGCAAAAGCCTGTGGGGAGCTATTTAAGGAACTAGCAAGGACCTGGGTTGCAACAGGACAGTACCTGTAAGAAAATTTAAGTTGCTTTCAATGCTGACAATAAACAACTGCATACCACATAGCACATAATGAAGCATGACATCTAAGCCAGAGGAGGAGCAAGCTCTGTATCTTATGTGCATCCATCTTAACTCTTATTGTGAAGGTTCCCATTTAATAGTCAAGTGATTTTTCAATGTCTCTTCAGTACCAATGTAAGGATTTGAATATTTTTGTCTTCCCCAGCTACATATTTTCACCATCATGTCTTAACACCAGTCTTAAGAGAAGCAGTTAACAGAAAACGTGTAATTTTTTTTAAATGTTCTTTTAGTCATTGTAATTTTTTTCACAGTTGGTATTGAAATATAATAAGATTATAAATGGACTGACCTAACATTTTTAAAGGACTTAACCTTTTATAGCAGATGATAGAGTTCTGGATTAAACAGATGTTTCCCATGGGATATATACTGCCCTCGATTTGTGAACTAAGCTTCAGTTGATCTCAACAGGAGCTATATGTACGGAAGTAGGGCAGTATAAGTCCCTTCCTTTTCAATAACAAATAGAGACTTCTATAGGACTTCACTGATTAAAGTGTCTCTGAGTTGAGAGAGTGCTGAATTGCTGTAGTTTATATTAATGTTATAATTAGTGTCTGGGTTTTTTATATAGCAGAAAAAAATGTGGCATTTTACCTCCATAGAAGATACAAAAGGAAACCCATGTGAAATGACCTTACAACATAAAAAATTTCCATGTACAATAAAAAAGATTTTCATTTGAAGATTTTTGGGCTGTGCCAAAAGGCAAGTTTCTGGAAGACAGCACAATACAGAAATAATGAAATGTCATCAAATGTAACTGTAAAGTGTTTCTGGGTTACAATGAAAATGCAAATGAGGTACTATGTTATGCACTGTATAGCATCTGCTCTGAATAAAATGTTAGAAGTCAGAGTTATACTGTTAAGCAAGTAGAGACTTAGAAGAACCATTGAACATGTCAAGGAAAGTGGCAGCATTGTAGAAGTTACATTCTGACATGTGAATCATGGTCAAGTTGGATTCATAGAACACATATGGCCTTGTGGTGATATTTGCTTTTAATTCAGATCTGTACAGATTGAATATGGTGGCATGGTGGCACTTGTTAACTCAAGTTCACTGTGTTCACATTCATGATACTCAAGTAAGACATTTGAAAAGATTCACCTTGGATATTTACATAATTATAGATAAGAAAAAAAAATCACAGTTTTCGATATTTTAAAAACTACAACTATATTCAATTATTAGGATCCTTTAATGAATACACAATATTTGTTTGGTAAATTACATATCATAATTTTGGATCAGAATGTTTCTCTCTCTAATCACAATGTAAATAACCAGATCACAAATCATATGCAGTAATGAACATGACATACTACAGTAAACACAATTTGATTGTTTGAAGTTTAAAAAATGGTGTATTCTTTTATTGACATAAATTTTAGGAATTCGTATCTTCAGAGGGACAAAAAGCATGAATAACATTAGCAATAGAGTGAGCAATCTTTTTCTGGCTCATCATTTCTGCTTTTGCCTGATCATGTGAATTATCAGAATAAAATTCTATAATGATCTATTATAACTGGTGAGATGTGACAATGAAAGCTGACAGGATGAAGCTTCAGATATAATCTCTTTGGACTTTAAGGTAGAGGCATAGAACATGTAAGAATTATTAATGGTGAAATTCAAAGTTGGCTAAAAAACTGTTCTGAAACATAAAAGTGAAAAAGTTATGACAAAAAATATAGGTTGGTTAGTTGGACATTGAAAAGTGAAGTGCCAATTATTTCATGTCAACTTTATGGTACGCTAAACATAAAAGATCTAGGGAAAGAAAAGCAGAAAAAAAATCCATAATGGAACAAACTTGGAGGATCTGTTCAGAGTAAAAGAAGAGTAGTACCGGTAGTAAAGACTTTCTGGAGCTGATGTTTTAGGGAAAGGTAAGTGAATTATTTATCACCATACTGAAAAGTGGAAATAATGTATAGAAAATAGGCCTGCCCAACTGTGTCCTTCCAGAGACAATGTTGTGTTAGAATCATAATTAACTTGAATATTTTGTCATCATTTTCATCAGTGAGAAATGCCCATAAAATGTACCAAATCAAAATGGCAATATTTTACCACTTTCTTTATACAACTGCAGGCCAACAATGAATCGGTCCATTTTGCTGAAATAAACACAATGCCACAGGAAGCATGCCATAGCAGCCCAAACGACACCATTTGTGAAGATTTAGCAAGCATTCATATCTGCACCAGCCCAGGTCCAACGGTTGGTGTGGAGGAGAAAATGAAGTGTAGGTCTACACTAAGCAGATTATAACAGCATAGCTATGTCGCCCCTGCTATGCCATCATATCCCTGTAGTGTAGACTCAGCCTATATCAATAGAAGGATTTTTTTTAACCCATCATTGTAGGAACACAACCTTCCCAAACAATGGTAACTATGTTGACGGAAGAAGTTTTCTTTCAACACAGCTGCATCTACACTGGTAACTAGGTCAACATAGTTTTGCCATCTATGTTTTATTCACACATCTGAGTGAAGTAGCTATGCCAACCTAGGGTTTAAGTGTCAACCAAACCCAAAAATCCATGTTCACCTATTCCCACATCACCAACTATAAGAGATTAAAACCACTGTTTGTGAGAGTCTTGAATGGTCTTTGGACTCAGGAAATAGCATCTTAATTACATCTATGCTCTGCTTAATACAATGTGACTTAGGGAGGAGTGAACCGGTATGTGTAAGGCCCTTAGGCTACATCTACACTGCACGATTATTTCAGAATAAGCTATTCTAGAAGAAATACTCCAAAATAGCTTATTTCAAAATAATGGGTCTATACTACAGGAAAACCTGGAAATTAGTCTGAGGCAGAATCTCCTAATGTGTACATGCTACCATGATTTAGAGCCCCAGGAAGCACTATGGAGTAATTACTTTGAATGGCTTGGGGGAGGAGCTATTTCAAAATAGCAGCAACGTAACATCCACACTACTGCTATTCTGAAATAGCCATTTTAGAAGCGGCATTATTCCACATAGAATGAGGTTTAAAAATTCCAAAATAAGCTACCTGTTATTTTGAAATTATTTCAAAATAATGGGCTAGCTGTGTAGATGCTCGCATAGTTATTTTGGAATAACGGACATTATTCTGAAATAACGCTGCTGTGTAGACGTACCCTTAGAGAGCTGGCACTGATTCAGTACCAGGTTCTGTCTGCTATGTAATTTGGACCAGCTAAAGGCTGAATGACATCAGTTTTCACTTGTCGAGCCCTGAGGCACCATCCTCACAGTGAAAATAGCCAGAGGAAAAAGACCCTTTTTCTCACTACATGCTCTCTACGCTAGAGGGTAGGAATGGAGTGATATACAACCTAATGAAAGAGGTTAAGAGGCCACCATTTTCTAGGAGATTTATATCTCTGGAATAGTAGAAAACAGCTGAGCAGTAGCAGAATCTTGACCTAGGTGAACAAGGTCTGATTATCACTGCCCTCTTTACAGAAGTACTTGGTAGTAAGACTTCTTGCATGCTTCCCTCTGTCCTAACATCAATGCACAGGTCTACTCAGCTAACTTGATGAAGGGTACAGATAGGAATACACAAGCTAATAAATAATGAGAGCTAATTATAAGTTATAGTCACAGCAGTGAGGATGTAGAATTCTAGAGTATCTTTACCTGAAGTAAAATTATAGACTACAAAATTGGACAATTAGGGGAAGTTATTAAGGAGATGGAGTTCCAGCCTGGAAAGAAAGTTCATAGATCATATTGCTCAACTTGTGGATAATGTGCTTGCATCACCATACTGATTGAAGTAAATGTTCCTGTCCATCACAATGATGGAGGGACCAATTAGTATTATGGGTATTAAAACGTTAGCTAAGGCATCAGCAGATACAGAACTTCTATGTGTTATGAATTTTTATTTCCCAAATGGATTTGTAATCAGCAAACCTAACTAGAATTTCACAGATACTGTGTTTAGATAAAGGGCATATTTACCCAGCAACAGTAAGAAAGAATTCCCACATCAGATGTGCTATTGCTATCCCTTGAATTCACAAGTTCTTTTGGTTCAGAGATAGCTGAAAATAACTTTATTTTTTAACATAAACTTTATTTCAAAATAGAAAAGGGAACTATATTAGACTCAGAACTGTTTTGAGCCTAATTTCCTTTTCATATACCACTCTTACAATGGTATAACTCTATTGACTAAAATGGAATGCCAACTGGTATGTCCTATTCATGTTAATAAGGCCTAAAGAACATTTTTAAGTTCTTTTTGAGATCAATGGGTACTCTAAAATAATCTTAAGCGTCCTGTGATAGAATTTATCAGCCCTTCTCTGCACTCTGACAGCTCCTGCTAAAAGAATATCCAGGTTACTAATAAAACTTTACTCCAGAGCCCTTAATGAGCCAGGAGGAGATACTGACCAATCAGGAGTCAGCTGGCCAGTTAATAAATCCCAGGATGATGTTTGCTTTTTTTTTACCACAATATTACATTGTTGATTCATATTTAGTTTGAGATCCACTTTAACACCCAGATTGTTCCCTGGTGTACTCCTTCCTGGGCAATCATTTCTCATTTTGTATTGATGCAATTTGTTAGTCCTTCACTGGCATTGTACTTTGTATTTGTCCATATCGAATTTCATCCTATTTAATTCAGACCATTTCTCCAGTTTGTGAAGATCATTTTTAATTCTAATCCTGTCCTTGAAAGCACTTGCAAATCCTCCCATCTTGGTATCATCCACAAAATGTTCAAATGTTCTATCCCATTATTCAAATAATTTATGAAGATAATGAATGAAACCAGACCCAGGAGAGTTCCCACTTGATACATCCTTCCAGCTGACTGTGAACTACCTTGACTTTCCATGGGTTTCTCCCCTTCCCCCCCAGGCAGATATGCACACACGATTGTAGGTTCATGTAGGCTGTATTTTTCTAGTTTATTTATGAGAGTCATGGGAGACAACATCAAAAGTCCAGAAATATCACATCTACTGCTTTCCCCAATCCATGAAGTTATTTTCATGACAAAAGCTTCAGAGGGGTAGCCAAGTTAGTCTGTAACAGAAAAAAAACATTTTTTTCCTGACAAAGTAGAATTAGATGCTAATTTTAAACATGTGAGTAGCCCTATTGATTTTAGAAATAAACTCCTGCCTCCACTGAAGTTAATAGGAGTTTTGCAATGGACTTTAATGAACCAGGATTTCCCCAATCATAATGGAGAAAAATAAAGTAATAATGCACTTCTCAATAGGACAAAGGGTCACAGAATCAGGTTTGAAGAACCCAAAAATCACAAGCAGTTAAGCACATGCTTAACTTGATACCTGTGAATACTACTATTGATTTTAATATTCAAGTGAAGTGTTTGGAGGATCAGAGCCTTATGTGGGTATTTAAGGACACACTGACTATGCCGACAGATCAAAATATGGCCTATATTTTCATTTATTACATTTCTTTGAAATTTTGTTCCTGAAAAGAATTGTTCTGATTTCATTTATTTCTCAAATTAAAAGGAAAAATGTCAATGCTAGTTGCCATATGAAGGCTTACATTAGCAAACCAGTGTGCATGCACAGAAAGAAAGAAAAATCAGTAAAGAAATATTTCAATTACACTTTGAAGGTTTTTTTTAATGAATCGGAGAGAGTAAAAATACTTTAAAATAGAATTTTAATTAATGCAATATATTATCTGGGCAGCTGGAGATTAAATAAAGGCAAAGTCATTCCCTGCCTGTTATATGAAAGTACTCTTTGCATTTTAGGTATTAAGCATATGCTTTTTCTGTCCAAGGAGTAGCAGAGGATATCATACAGATGAGTCACTTACTGATATTCTGGACACATGCCATTGATTTTTCCAAATGTACTATGTCAGCATTCAAAAGTCAAGACAAGTATGTATATCATTGTTAGGTTTTCCGTTGTTCTGTGAGCAATTTGTATTATTGTCCCACTAAAACACCAGAAGTTAGTGAAGCAATTGAGATTAACATTTACCTGTAAGGAATATGTGTTTGGCATTAATTTAAAATGTTGTTTTCAAAATATGTTGGATCCAATCTTGACTCAGTGTTGCTGGACCCAGTATCCAGAAAACCTGGAGAAATTCAAGGGGTCATAGAGAATCTCTAAATTGAACCAACTGGTGTGGCTGTTTGGAGGCCATTGTGTTATACAGCACCCACCAACGCACAACAGAGCTATAGCCACATCCTAGTTTCCAAGTCATATCTATTTATATTAAAGAGAATGGATGGTGATAAGATTATGCTGGTTTTGTGCCATCTAGGAACTTCACCAATAATCTTGGAAGGCAAATCTTTTCTTCTTCAGTGCTTAGCCTGTAATTATTTGCCATTTTGTCTGTTCCTGTGTGGCCTCAAGGGCTTGAAGGCATGAGAGAACAACATGAGAAAAGACTGGATGCACCCATGCAATAGAGGCTTACCTCTGGGCTGCCTCCACCCCCTCAGTTGGTAGCATTTTATCCCAGATGTTACAAGCCACTTAAGAATGATACTCTCTGGAAAGTATTGTGGCATTCTTGTGACATATCTGAAAAGCATAAAATGCCACATGCAGACAACGGCCCCAATAGAGTGCAGAGTGACTATAAACATCTGCATTACAAATGAATCTCTTCACTCTATACCCAACGTACAACATTGGCTTTTTTGTGGAAAGCTTTCATCTTTACTAAATCTGAGCAGTACAGTATCCTTGTTTTGCAACTGTCCAGCAGTCATTTAATTAAAACAAATTATTGTCACTCATTCTCGAAATTCCCATTTCTATATACATTAAATCAAAAATAACAAGATGTTTCTTTAAAAATAAATAAGGTTAATTTCCGAGTTAATTGCTTATTACTCTTCTGTGAGATCCTGGAAAAAAGGAGCTGAAAAATCATACTTTAGTGCCATTCACTGACATTGTTCAAAATTTGATCACCATATACTCTCTTTCCATAATCACTTCTTTAATTCAATGGAGGATTGCAAGCAGAAGTGAAAAATTCCCCCATCTCTCTCCTTAGATTGACAGATTGTTTCTATTGTAAGCATTTTCATTAGCATGTATAATGTTCTGTGAAATCAGTTTCTGGTCTATAAATTTAAAAAAAAAACAGCAAACAAAAATTAATGTCATTTTAAACTATGTTTCAGTGTATAAAACTTTGCAAAGTTTGGGATCAGCTTCAGAAGAACTTTTCTATCATAGTGCAGTTGTATCATGCATCTGTCTATGCATCTTATGAGAGTAAGAACATTAGTTTTGAAAATAGAGGATACAAAGATGCCATCTAAAACTGATTTTAAAGCTTAATTATACATATTATTAAGCATTTGACTATCTCTGTAGAGCAGGAGACATTTGTTCTTATATGTTCCTAGCACAATGGAGCCCTGGATCCTGACTTTTCTTTTTTTTTTAACTGCAGCAACATCTCTGTAAACACAACTAAGTAGAGGTCAACATTAAAGTTAAAACATTTGTTAAGTGATAGTCGTGCATTCAGAATGCACAGTCTATGTTACTGGTTTGCATATAGGGAGATCCCAGAAATGAACTAAGAATTTGACATACCCTAACGTGAAAGCATTTGTGACTGAGCTCCATATTCAATTTATTTGATGGAAACAAGCAGTAACTCCTCATTAGTCAAACTACAAAATATTCTGTAGCACTGAAAAGAAAAATATGAATGCATAGATAATTATTTAAAATATTCATATAATATTAACAGCAACCCATCATAATATTTTGCAATTCCAGCACTAAGCATGTGCATTCTTTGTACTGTATAGAAATGATGTCATAGAAGTAGTTTTGATGCATGTTATTTTAGAGAGAGCATGCTGCATAGAACTTTTCAGAGCAATGTTACCTATTATAAATGCACAGCTAACCATTTCCATCCATAAATTTTTTCAAATTATCTTAAATTTCTAGGTTTAGTTGCCACTTTGAGAAGATTATCCTTCTTTGTGGTGAACATTTAAAATCAAGTATGACTTTAGTACATGCTTTAGGATATTTAGTTGTTTCTGACCAATTATATTCTGTGGGTACTTGTCATACAGATTTGGTTAAAATATACACATTTTGTACCAACTTTAAACAAAACCCAAATCAGCATACCAGTAATTGTTAACAGTATCAGTTAAATTGTGAGTTAATATAACACAGTCAAGAACTAAGCTCCAGACCCAGAAATACACCAGATTCTCTAAACTCAAATACTGGCATGTTCAAATGTGTTTTTAGTTTTGTTTTTTCTTCTCAGCCTTGTAGATTTCAAAAGCTATGTCTACACTAGAAAGAAAAGCTGGGAAAAGATACGGAAATCGTGAACCACAATTTGTGTATCTTTTTCTGCTTTTTTTCCAAAAGAGGCTTTTCCGACATTTGGCACATCTACACGGGGCCAAATGTCAGGAAAAAACCCTCTTTCGAAACATCTCTTCTTCCTTGTAGGTTTAAAGGGATGCCAAAAAACGCATCTGCTTTTCTGAAATTTTGTTTGGAAAAGCAGACCTGTTCCTTGGACACAGGAGAGCTTTTCTGGGATACTTCTGGTATCCCGGAAAAGCTATGCAGTGTAGACATAGCCAAAGTGATAGTTTCACAGATAAAAAAGTGTGACAAAACTGAAAATGTAAGTAATTTATAATACACATGAAGTTATATATCAGCAATGGCTTCAATTAAACGCTGCAAAATTTAACAACTTTTATCTCTCATGAAATCCTGGAAGATATTGTAAATTTCATCATTTTATAGAGGACCATGAAAGAGAGCATCTTCCCTAGAGCTTACAGGATAAAGGAGTTCCATGCAACAAACAAAAGCACAATAAGCAGGAAAAAAACCCTCCAGGAAGGTAAAGGTTTTATTTGGTTGGGTTTTTAAAAACTTTTTTCCAGCAGAAACTGGAAAACAAAGTTTGTCTTTTCAGGTAATGCTGAATAGTGAAGACTGACTTAGACTTCTCAAATGGTATGTATTAAAATGATGTGCTTCAGTGTTTATCAGAGCTATTCCTGGTGTACCCAGTGAGATTTATTTCAAACCTGCACAAACTAGTTAGACCGCTTCCAGTGACAAATCCTATTTAGTTCATTGGCAGCACTTTCACTGACAGCACAATTCTCACTATAAAATCTGAAGTTCTTTTTCATTGGCACACTTCTTGCCATAGATCACAATGTTGTTTCTGGACAGTAAAGCAAAAGTTCAAGAAATATGTTGTCATCCTCATTTTAGCCAGACAAAATGGGCATGTGGAAAAGTATCTCTTGCATGTAAGGGCTACACAGACATGCATTGGGGGAGAAACTAAAGAATCTCTCCTTCCCTTATATTCTTCTCACATAACCAGCCCACAGTAGTACTTGGGGAGAGCACCAAAGTTAATCCAGAGATGCTAAATGAGATTCCAGGCCATAAAGAAACCCATCTATGTGTATTTGATTTCACGATCTGGTCATATACCTCTTAGATGCAGCATAGACTCTATATATCATAATAGCTACAGAAGTATGTATTGCCCTCAACAAAAAAGGTTGTAGGATGTCAAGGAAAAATCTGATTAAATAGTATAAAGATTTTGTTCAAGACAAACTGATTTCCCTCAAATAAAGTAAAGCCCATAACAGAAAAGGAACTAAAACCATAATATGTTACTGTAGAAATGAATGTCAGATGAAAATTAGGAACTAAGAAGTGAAAGGCAATCAGACAAAGGTGGAAAACCAAATAACACATTATTAAAGTATTTCAGAAGCCGGACACAATCAGAAAATCTTTGGATCTGAGATTACCAGGAGATAAAGGCAGCAATTAAAAAAAGTAAGATATTGCAAAAAAAGTTAATGGCTTTCTTTTCAGTAGTTCTCATCACAGAGTACACTGGGAAGGCATCTACCCCAGAGTTATTATTTTCAGGCAATAAAGAGGAGGCACTGAGAAAAATTGTGATGTCAAAAGAAGAGTGGATAGAGTACAACATTAAATTAAATACCTCTAGCACTTGGGACTATATCCATCCCCTTCTCTCTTTTCAAATCAACAGGTCTGTTTGACAGGAAATTTAGAAAAAATTGGCCAAATTCTCCCAAACAGGGATCTGTCCATAGTATAGGTGACCAGCAGCCTATGGATACATTGCTTAATTTGAATGAGTCTGGTGTAGACAAGTTGAATAGTCCTACTATTATTATGCCCTGAAAACCAATAATTTCCATAAATACCCCCTAGCTGCAGCTAATTGATTGATTTCATGCTTTCTCTGGGGGATTTTACTTCCTGAAATGGCATAATAATATAGAATCCCTTGTTGTTCCTTAGCAACATGTTTTGTTTGGTGAGAGAGCAGTGGAAATCCACTACCTATACATAGCCAGGTATTGTATAGTAGGAGCTGGCTCAACAAAAAATGGGGCCACCTATTTGCCACATTAGGTCCCTAAGTGCAAAATTTATATCCTCAGAACTATTTTTCAGCAGTCGCATAACCCTGTAGGCATCTACGTTTCTGACACCATGAAGCTTTTTGGCATCTGAGTCCTGGCAGGATACATGAACTAGGCATTCCCCACCGAGCTCACGTGTAGAGCTCAGTCCAGTGCAAGTTCCCAGAGCACATCTAACTAACACAAAACACATCTGTGGGTGCGATGGCAGCAGCACTTCTCTCTTTCCCCCGCACCCAAATACCTAATAGCTCGGTAGTTAGGGCACTTACCTACAATGTGGGAAACCTAGATTAAGCTAGAATTGGGTAGACTGAGGATTTTAATCTTCATCTTCCACCATATACAGGAGAGTGCTCTAAAACAGGACTATTCAGTATAAGGAGGGAGGTGGCGGGAATCTCTCCCTCTTCTTGTGACAAAACTCTGACCTTGTTTTTCCTTTTGAGAGGAAGCATTTTGACCACAGCCCTCTCTTTGGCATATTCTATTGGCTAGCTTAGGCAGCTCATGTCTCATTCTGTTGTCTTTGTGATCCTGGTCTTACGCTGTCTGTTCTCCTCTGTGTGTTATCTAGAGAGCCTGAGTGCCTAACTCTGGTGCTTTGAAGAATTAGCACATAAACATTCTACTAGATGGTAGGGTGCAATGCTGAAGTAAAGCATCCTCAGTAGAGCTAAACAAACCAGTAACTTTTTTTAGAACTACTAACATGGAGTGTGGTGGGGTGGGTGCGTGGGTGGGCATGTGTGTATATAGTTTTCCCTGAACAGATCTGTTCCCTCTGGGTGCAATTCAGCAAAGGATTTAAGATCATGCTTAACTTTAAGCACATGAATAGTTTTAATGAGTTTAGGTATATGTTTAAATGTTAAGTATGTACCTCAGTGCTCAGATAGATCAGGACCCACAGTGACACAAACAAGGTTTTACAACTTTTTCACTCATTAGCTGTGTAGAAACAACATACAGGTTGGACCTTCCTTGTCTGGCATCCTCGGGACCTGACCCATCCCGAATGAGGGAATTTGCCAGATATGGGGAGGTCCCCTGCCACCAGCCTCCAGGACGCTCCCCTTCCCTGCAGTTGGCTCGGTCCAGCCCCACTGCCACTGGGCTCCAGCCTGAAGAGGTTGGACTTGGTCTTCTGCCTGCTGAAGCTCCCCAGGATGGAGCTCCCCAGCTGCCATGGCCCCGCTTCTCCCTGACCTACTGGGGATGGGGCTTGGCAGCTGCCCTGCTTTTGCCGCTCACCAGTCCTGCTGCTGCTCTGCCCTGCCAGGACTCCCCGGGGATGAAGCTTCTCCGCTTCCACGGCCCTGCTTCTCCCCTGCCTGACCAAGGATTCCCAGTGGGGATGGGGCTTGCCGGTCCCACAGCTGCCCCGCCCGGCTGGGGCTCCCTTGGGACGGAACTCCCAAACCACACGGCCCTGCTTCTCCCCCGCCCGACTAGGGCTCCCCAGGGACAGGGTGCACCCTCCTGGTTGCCAGGGATCTCTGATCCAAATACATCTGTGGACCACAGATTTTGACAGACCAGAGAATCCCAGATTTCAGAGGTTCAACCTGTAGTTGTGGAAAAAAAGAGTTGAATTGCATTCCTTCTTGTGCACGAATAGCACAATTGATTACAAATGTAAATCAATTTCATCTGTGCAAATCCACAGCACATAATGGGGCCTATTTAAGAGTTATGGAGGACATAATCTGTGGTCACAGGTGTAAATGAGTACATAATTTTAATAACCGTCTCAAAGGACTTATGACAGTTGTATAAAGAAGGAGAAAACCCAGCTTAACTCTTGGATCCCAGATCAGCTCTGCTAAAACAAACATTTTGTTGGTAAATCGAGGAGATCTAGATAAAGTATTATTATGAGACAACAGTCATATACCACCATATTGCCAGCTTTAGAGTCACTTTTCAGAATACAGCTTTGCTTTACTGATAGTCCAAAGTTCATATTTTACTTTATGCTGGAATGTCCTGGCATGAAGGCATTTAAGACTCAAATTGATTTTTTGTTGTAGGCACTGCAAATATTACTGTTAAGTATGCACTTAAACTTGATGAAAACCATTTAATATGTTTTTAAAGTCCCTTTGGGTCCAGAATTTATGCACTCTGGACAAAATATCAACCCTAAACTGTAAAATCTTATTTGTTATGCAGCTGAAACTCAAAAACAATCTTGTGTGGTTATTTATCTGTTGCTATTTCTTTGTGTGCTTTTTAAACTAAATTATTATAATCACTTAAGGTACAATTCCCCAGTCTACTATTGTACAGTAAAGCATAATGAGTAGAGCAGTGCAATATACCAGCTGAAACATAGCAACTACCTTTCCAAAAATACTGCATTGATGTTCAAATACATTAACAAAGATGACAAATGTGCTCATAAAGTACTTATGTATTACATGTTAACATCTGGGCTAGGTCAAACACAGTAGCAAGCAGCAAATCCTCCTCAATAGTGCCTCATAAAAAATATGAAAGGGAAATGTGACAGAAGTTATTCAGCACTAGCTCCATTTTGTCTGTCCTTTAAAAATGTCAAAAGCAAGACCAATGAATCATAACTGCATTTCTTTTTTTTTAACTTTGTAGTTGAAACATCAGTAAATGCCTCCTTTTAGCTTCTAATGATAATTTAAATTAGAAAATGAGTAAATCTAGTGCGAAGAGAGAGAAAAAAATCAGACTCCTTCTCATGTCCTAAAGCTCTGACATACTTACTGCTTATGCTGAGGCAGAAAGATAATTGGTGATCTACTTTCATTTTCAGGGCAAAAGGTTTAGAGAGGGGGTCACCACTACCTGCATCTTTATACTGTGCCACTGCCATTTATTGCATAATACACTGCTGTTCCTTTATCCATTTCAGGAATTAACCTCATTGGCATCACTTGTAAGACAGACCATTTTAGCTTTATTAATTCTTTTGAAGACATCTTCTTCAGTTGCAGAAATGGTAATTAGGCTAAGTCTTGAAACATCTTTAAAAAGCACAGAAGTTTCTGAGCCCACCCTGTGTGCTGTGTGAAGTTAATAACGATCCGGATTTAAAGTAAGGTTAAGTTGCCACTACAGAATGCAGATTCTGCTTTGGAAAAGTTATTAAATCAAAACCCAGCTTGAGTGAGGAAATCCAAGCCAGTTAAGTCAGGCCAGGTGCCTCCTGAGGATATCTTTCTATTTCTAGTGTCTCACAAATACAGGATACGTGTTTTAATTCTCTTTTCACTTGTATGTCCAGTACCCTCATTTTGACTGATGACAACAGACAATAAAGGCACAAAGCATCTCCCAGAAGATGCTCAGCATCTTTCAGAATCACGCCTCACTATTCCACAGTATTCACTCAAATACTATGGAGTACATATTAAGGAAATATGTCCCTTTTGACCTTCAAAAGCATCTTTTTAAGCCTCACGGCCCCTTTATATTCTTTCTGGCCTAGGCCCCAGGACTTTTTGTTTGTCATCAAAGGAAGATGACTGACACTGTGGACCAGCTTCTCCCCTGCAGTAGAACTGTACAGCATTGTTCTGTCTTGCATAATGCAAACTCAACTGTGCCTAGGGGGATCATCCCACTATAGGGAGTTCTCTGAATGCCATCCTCCATGCATCAGTGACTCTGAGTTCTCATTTTTTCAGGAAGAATGGGTCTTGTGCAAAAGGGTTTTTTTGCACAAAAAGGAGCCGTCTACACAGATCTTTTTTGCTCAAAAACCTCTTGCACAAAAGGGATCCAAAGAGGAAATGGAAATGCAAGTGCGACCTATGCAAATGAACGCTCCATTTGCATTTCCTCTCGTGGAAAAGCCTTGCGGTATAGACGTAGCCTGAGAGTCAACAATCTCTTGGGGCCTTTAGCACCTGGCTTTAAATAGAAGAGCCATTCACTATTGATCACAAAGCAATCTCAGGATTATGGCAATGCAAATATGGTTTAAAGCCACTTTTTCTCTATACTGTACAGGCATGAATCAGGTGTTGTTTGGTCAAAGCCCAAAATAAGAACCTGCAACACGAGTTTAGGAAAGAAAAAAGTCCCTCCCTCACCACCTCCTCCCATGACTCTATCCTTTAATATTTTAAATTGTGTACATATAGAAATTATGATGAAAATGAAAGATTAATTCACTATAGTTCTTAAGCTTTCATGCGGGACAGTTATTCTCACAGCAAAAGTAGCTCATGTGTGGTTGTGCAAATACAATATGTTGATTACCACTAACAATGGAGTTAAATGCAATGCTTTGATACTGTAAGCCTAAAATCCCTCCCCATCCAAAATGTGAATAATAAGAAGTAGGATTAAATGATATGGTAAAATGGAAGGTGGTATTGTCTAAGACAAGAAATTTAATAACAAACATGCAATATAATTTCCATTGTGTCAGAATACTAATGGTATGTTTAATGGAAGCTAGTAAATAATAGTGCCTGCTTTATGTCTTATAAATCATATATTGATATATTGTCAAAGAGAAAAAAATTTTCATTTTCCTCATTTTCACTTTGAGAGAGAAGTGGTAAATCTGGGGATTGAGTATTTTGATTAAAAAACCCCCATCAGATCTCAATTATTCTGTAACGGAGTAAATTTTTTATAAGACTCCTGGCCTTCGAGATGCCACCAAGGAAAGAAGAAGAGAACCTAATGAGAACAGTGAAAAGGTCAAACATGGCCCTTCTGTCTTATCAGAGAGAGAACAGGTTTTTTGTTTATTTGGGAAAGATAGTTTTTTTCCTAAATACAAGCTGTCAAGTTCTCCAGACAGACAGCTGATATACAACAAGGCGTAAGGTTCTTAAACATTTTATACATTGAAAGGACAAATAAAATTATATGAAATTTGTTTCCAAGGGAATAAAGAGGAACAACACAAATATATATTCTCCTACTTTTTCAGTGACTCTTTGAAGCTAATTGTGTTCCTAGAAAAGATTTTAGTTGTCAATTTAACCTAAAATGAAGATTTTGCCTATTTCTCTAGATGAACAAAACTTGGAAACTGGAAAATTCATACAGAATGAAGAGTTTGTGAATAATGCATTGTTAATAATTAGAAAAACAGTCAGGAAAAAAGTTATTAATCTGAAAGTTTGGATAATGTATTTCTTCTCAGAGAAATTCAAAATTCTGTAAGAATCTATGTCCTACGCAGCATGAATTCTTCACTTTTCAATAGCCGCTTGTGGTGATTAATATTTTACTTGTGTTTTCCTTCAGTATATTAATATTAATGTTTCTAATATCAACACAAGATCCTATGTGGCAACAAATGTGTTTAAAATAAGGCTAATCAGAAGAGGCTGAATTTAATTTTAAATTAAGCCACAAATTTTGTGACTCTCAGCATAAAGTAAATTGTTTTATGGGGTCACCCCAGCATAAAAACATAAATAAGAACATAAGGGTGACCATACGGGGTCAGAACAACGGTTCATCTAGCCCAGTATCCTGTGCTCTGACAGTGTCCAATGCCAGGTGCCTCAGAGGGAATGAGCAGAACAGGTAAGCATCAAGTGATCCAACTCATGCAGTCCATTCCCGGCTTCTGACAAACTGACACTAGGAACACTATTACTGCTCATCTTGACAAATAGCCATTGATGGACCTATCCTCCATGAATTTATCTTGCTCTTTTTAAAATCCTGTTACAGTCTTGGACTTCACAACATCCTCCAGCATGGAATTCCACAGGTTGACTGTGTGTTGTGTGAAGACCTACGTCCTTTTGTTTGTTTTAAATCTGCTATCTATTAATTCATTTGGTGACCCCTAGTTCTCATGTTATGGAAAGGAGTAAATGCTTCTTTTTGTGCTTTTTCCATACCAGTCATAATTTATAGACCTTTCATATCCCATCTTAGCCATTTTTTTCCATGATGAAAACAGAACAGAACCACAACAGAATCTACATGGTAAGAATGGCACTGGGTGGCAGTAGATAGCTAGCTGTTTATAAAAGCAGTTTGTTTTTCTTCTTCTTCACTGTACAAGAATGTGTTCATGGGGCTGATACAACTTCCACTGAAGACAATGGAAAGACAATGACAAATTGGTTTGGGCCACTGGAATGCAGAGCTTTTCTTGGCTTGTAAGATATGGATAAAGTCTATTGGTATCACCAGCAACATCGTATTCAGTTCTTAACAAAACTATCTGAATCAAATATTGAATGCATTTTTAAAATGTTTGATTTTGACATCATCATCCTATTCTCTTATTTATAACTACCATATTGCATATAAACATACTTTACATCACAGGAACGTGATAATTACCAGAAACATTTAGAACAAGTTTAAAGTATTTTTCAATCATTTTAATTGTGTAAGATTTAAAAGAAGAACAAATATCAACATATAAGTAAAAACATGGATAGCATATTGCAAATGCTTTTGAATCTTGAATTCAACACAGTAGCTTTTGTCTACTTAATCCTTTTTATCTAGTATAGCACTTTAGCAATTTGTGGTAGCAGTATAACTGAAAGGAAAAATTGCTATTCTGTATATCATCTTTTTTTTAACTAGTTGAAAGTAATATTGATTACTCTGTTCATTTTAATGCCATTTATTTTTCCAGGTAATTAAAAAAAGAGAGAGCAGTTAGTATGATTGTTGTTTTTTTCTGAATTTTGTCTCAGTCAGTACAATGTGAAACACAAACACCATTGTGGTGTGAGGAGAAGGGAGGGAAAGCATTTTGCCCTTGGTTGCAGAATGGTTTGAATGTAGTAGGTTTTCCAAGCTCCAAGTACTATGATCCTATTATCCTATTTAATTATAATTTTAATTATTATGTAAATAAGTAAATACTTTTGACAGTTACAGTGCTCCAAATTTTAGTAATTAGGGTTAATTACTTTATTAAATGACTTTTGGTGCAATCTTACAAACCCTTTTATGTATTTATAGTTCTTAGTTATGCAAATAGTTCTACTGAAGCCATAATTTACCATATACAAAAGCTCTGCAAATTTTGTCAGAAAATAGTAATCTTTCCACAGAGAATTATATTCCTATTCTAAAACTCTAGCATATGACTTAGGAATACCTGTACAGGACACTTGCTCCTTGAGTAAAGACTTTTAGAGTAAATTGTAGGTCAGAATGGAAACTATGTGCAAAGGTATCATTTTTACTTCCTAGTCCTTGGCTAACTTGATAGCTCTCTGATCTCTCTCAATAGATTAGGATTGCTGAAATAGTTGGATGGCCTGGCTAGACTCCCTTTTCCTCAACCAATCTGCCTCCATGAAGGATTTCCATTTTTAGTGTAACCAGAGTGGTACAAAGCTGCCACAGAACACTGAGGGTATGTCTACACTGCAATGAGGAGTAACGGTAGTTCGAATTAGGAGCTTTAATTTGAACTACCTAGACCGTACCACGTGTAGCCGCAGGCAGGGAGTTCACACTACGGGGCATTTAAAAATGGCGGCGCCCGGGAACATGCAAATAAAGCCCGGGATATTTAAATCCCGGGCTTCATTTGCAAGTTCGAATGCCTACATTAGCCACCTAGTTCGAACTAGGATGGCAGTGTAGACATACCCTGAGTGTCTAGCTCTGTCTACATTTTTTAAAACAAGGAGGAGTCTTGTGGCACCTTAGAGATTTTAAAAAAATATTACAGCATAAACTTTCATGGGTAAAACCTTCTTCATCAGATGAACTGCAATGGGAATTACAGGAGCAAGGAAGTATATATACAAATACAACAAAGAAGGAAGTTACTTATCAGTAACAAATCAGACCTCAAGAAAGCTAACATACATAAACTTGTAGGAGAACACTTTCACCTCTATGAACATTTAGTGATGGATTTAAAAGTAGCCATTCTTCTAAAAAAAACCCCACAGATTACAAAGGGAAACAGAAGGGATCCAATTCATTTGCAAATTTGATACAATCAAATTAGGATTGAATAATTATTTAAATTGGGTCTCTCACTACAAAGTCAATTTCTCTTCTCTTGTTATTCACACCTCCTGATCAACTGCGAAGTGTGAGCCAGACTGAATTAGCTTCATTAACATTGATCCTATACTTGATAAGTAACTTCCCTCTTTGTTGTCCTTTATATATATATATATATATATATATATATATATACACACACACACATACACACACACACAGACCTCTGCCTCTGTAATTTCTACTTCAGTACATCTGATGAAGTGGTCTATACCAACGAAAACTTATGTTCAATAAATCTGTTAGGTACTAAGATGCCACTGGATTCCTCATTATTTTGGCAAATACAGACTAACACAAATGCCGTTCTGTAAATTTTGAAAGTTATACATGCTCTCTACCAGAGGACCTTTGATTTGGAATAATGTATCTACTTCAGTACAGAGTGATTAAGGCATCACCACTGTCTCTTTTTTTTACATCACCTTATATATCTTCCTGGGTATCCTCAATTCTGTAGTACTTGCACTGATTAGAGCACTAAAGGCTTAGATGCATTAAACCAACATCTAAGAGCTGAGGAGACTAAGGTACATAGAAAAGACCTCAGGAAGACAGGAGCCACAGCTGCTACAAACAGTTTAGAACAAAGGTCCTATCTTATTGAGAGACAGACCACAATGCTGATACAAGAGAGCAGTTTTTATAGGTTTCAGATCATCTAAACTTGTAGAATACTTTTTGTAGAATAAAAGTTCCTGAGATCCTAAAACGCTAAAGGAAGTAAAGGGGAAAAATAAAACAAATGAGAATATATATATATATAAAAAAAAGATGCTTATGTTGAATCTGATGTTAAGAAAAGAATGAAGCTTTAGAGAGTGGACATGACAGACAAAACCACTTCTGCTCCTGACATTTTCAAGGCAGGAGTTCATAGAATTTCCATGAGATCCTACACAAAACAAAATGCTGAACCATAGCCCCATTCCAGCAAGACATTTTGTACATGTTACTAATAAAGATGTAAGTAGTTCCTAACAAGTTAATGGAATTACTAAATTAAGCATGTGTTTCTGTGCTTCGTGGGCCACAGGAATATTTCAATGTACAACTCAAGGAGGTTTATTTTCCACCTCGCCACATACTTAAACTATATTTGTAAGTAGACTTGCCAGGTGATGTAGCCAAATCCCTCTAACCCCATTTCCCTACACTGAAGGCCCTGAAATGCATCTAGGTACCTGTTCAATATTAGCTGATATCCTTGGATGGGGATATAGAGTAAAATATGTGCTATGCTGTGGTCACTCCCATATCTGCACAGTCTACAGTTAGGATGGAGCAAAAGCATTGGGTATCTAAGTTCATATTTAGAACTTCCACTGCCATTCCCTGTGTCTTCTGAGTCTTCTTTCTACTCACTTTCTGGTAACATTCTGTGTATTAGAGGCTACTCCTGATTTATATATCCTTGTTCAGTGTTTGTTCCTTCATTTCCATGTGTCCTGCTTTGGGTTCTACACAGATCAGCCCAGCTCTGTCAGATAGTCAGATGCCCAATACCCAGTAGGCTGCTATCTGGCTGGAGGATCATATTAGGCTTCTGGTTTAGCTTTGTACGAGCATAACAAGGGTCATGATTTTGGCAAAAGCATCTTGTGAGCTGGTAGGACTCTGGGAGGCGCACCTCCCCCTCAGGGTCAGTGGGTGGCCACTCTGCCCCATAACACTCTGTTTAGTCTTTTGAGGAATTAACAGGGGTTTTGGTCTAGAGCCCAGGTCCTTACTCAGGGCAGGCAGCAACAAATAGTTCAAAGGGCCCAGGCTTTGGTTCAGGGCGGGGCAGCCAAACAAGCAGTTCAAAGCTCCCAAGCCCTTGCTAGGAGTGGGGCAGCAAAATAAACAGTGCAGAGGCCCAAGCCCTTGCTTCAGAATGGGGCTGCAATGTAAACAATTCAGAGGCCAAGCCCTTGCTTCAGGGCGAGGCAAAAAAGTAAACAGTCAAAGCCCAGCCTTGATTCAGGACAGGACAGCAACAATTAGTTCAAAGCCCGGCCTGGGTTCAGGGCAGGGCAGCAACAACTAGTTCAAAGCCCCGCCTGGGATCAGGGCGGGGCGGCCAAACAAACACATAGTCTTAACGTGAACACCCAGCTGGATCCCCTTGTTCAGGCAGAGGTACAGTAGATTCAGGCCGTGATCCGGGCACAGCCCAGAGGGGAGATTGCCACCCAAGAGCATGGTGGCAGGGGGTACACAGGCCTACTCACTCCATTGCATCCCAGCCCAGGGCCCTGGTAGCAGCAGAGCAGTCTGCTGCTGGGCCAGTGGGGATCTGCTCCGCAATGCGCTGACCTGGCTCTGGCTCAGCCAAAAGGCAGTCGGCTTTTCCTGGGCTCTTTCCACACTCCCCCTAGGACTGTACCTGAGTCTAGTGTAAGTCCTTGGGGCTCTGTCACTTGGGAATGACGTGGCCAGGTGTGCAGTCCTTCCAAGCAGTCTGTGAGTTGTGGGCCCGGTGGCCCAGGCCAGCCCTCAGTTTCTCCTGGGTCCAGCTCCCCCTCTGGATATGCAGGGAAAGCTTCTGGTTCCTTCAGCTGCTGGGGCCTCACTGGCCTCTTTGGCAGACCTTTTATATCTCTATCCCTGCCTCCTGCTTTCCAGTCAGGTGAGACATTAGGGCCAGGTGTTGTCCACCAAGACACAGGAAGGGGTACCTTCCCCTCAGGGTCACTGGGTGGCAACTCCACCCTACTACACATCTGAAATATCCACATGTATGGGATCATCTTGAATATGTTATTGGAGGTGCACATCAACAGACTGGTGTGCAATATATGGAGTACAGTAGACTTCCGATAATCCGGAACCTATGGGACCTAGGTGGTGCCCGGATTATCAGATATGCCGGACTATCAGGAGGTACTATAAGCAGGTTATATATATACTGTATACATTATATACTGTATATAAAGTGTTCTTAACCCTTTTTATTGTACATACTGTATACAGTATACTGTAATGTTTTAGTTTTTTTAAGCCTTTTTTACCCTTTTTGCTCAGTTCAGCTGCTGCCGCTGTTACCTTGTGACTCATTTTTTGCCGAAGCTCACTCACTAGGCTCTTGCCATTTTGATGCCGGACTATCAGGAGTGCCGGACTATTGGATGCCAGACTATTGGAGTTTTACTGTATATTGAACATCTGAAGATCCTGAGCCAAAAAGCCATTGAAGGTTTCACAACACCCATCTAAATGCCTCTTCTACAAGGATTTTGACCGATAACCACCATGTAGAGTGCTGAACCCCCCTGGCCTACATGACATATCTGAACATGGACAGGCTGGACAAAGAGATTATGGAAACAGCACCAGAGAAGACTACAGAAGACAAGTGAATAGCTCCATGATCTTGGAAGCCCAGCATCAGTCACTGACACCAAATGGGCTAGCAGGCCTGCAGGTTGACTTTTATAAGCTCTTGTTTGGAGACAGACCCGGGGAACAACCTGGAGAGAAAAAGGTGCAATGCCAGGAATTGGCTCTGCAGCCTGTTAAATGCCACCAGACATATTTATTATCACAGGACAAATTCAGAGGGGTAGCCATGTTAGTCTGAATCTGCAAAAGTGACGAAGAGTCCTGTTGCACCTTACAGAGTAACATTTATTGGAGCATAAGCTTTCGTGAGCAAAGACCCACTTTGTCAGATGCATGTAGTGGGAATTCCAGAAGCAGGTATAAATATACAGGCATAAAAAAAGAGTACCCATCAACAGTAAGGCTAGAGATAACGAGGTTAATTCAGTCAGGGAGGATGAGGCCCACTTCTAGCAGCTGATGTGGAGGTATGAACACCAAGAGAGGAGAAACTGCTTTTGTAGTTGGCTAGCCATTCACAGTCTTTGTTTAATCCATCAGCTGCTAGAAGTGGGCCTCATCCTCCCCTGACTGAATTAACCTCGTTATCTCTAGCCTTACTCTTGTTTGGTACTCTTTTCTTATGCCTGTATATTTATACCTGCCTCTGGAATTTCCACTACATGCATCTGACGAAGTGGGTCTTTGCCCACGAAAGCTTATGCTCCAATAAATGTTACTCTATAAGGGGCCACAGGACTCCTCGTCACTTTCATGGGACAAATTGTAGTTTAAAAGGGAGGTAATTCCATGGTGTGACCAATAAGAATATTATTAGGGGAGGCTATATTGTAAATATTCTTAAAGTACTATTAAAAGGTCAAAGGCTTAACAACCACAACCACAATTATTTTGGTGTAGATACGTGGGAATCCATTAATATCCTGTAAAATCTGATATATCTTCCAGTCTGGGATCTTCAAAATGTTTACATCTTGCCAGGCTTCCCCAGTCTGTAATACCATTGAAACCAATATTGGCAAGTCTTGCTCTTAATTTACTTGTCCTTTTTTTTTCCCATCTAGGGCCCACATTATTGTTTTTTAATTCAGGAATTCTGAAATTCTTATCAAGATGTCTCATTGTCCAAGCTAAAAGGAGTTTCGGATCAGGGCAGCATGGAAAGCATGAATGAAAGCAAGAAAGTTTCATAAACATTTCAAAGAGTGGAATTGTCTTGGAACAAAATGTAAAGAGGGAGGGAATGTTTCTTGCCTCCAGCACCCCCAACGCACACACTGAGGAGTCTTGGGGATGTTCACTGGATAACCACCTGAAATACCAAAAGGCAAAGGAGGAGTGGAATTTTCAGAGAATGGTCAGAATGTTAGCCCAGTTTCCCATGAACAGGCAAGGCAAGATTTTCTACTGCATGAAATGTCTAGAAAAAACAAGTCAAGAACCAAACAGTCCTTTCAAAGGAAGGCATACTTTCTGACTCAAACTAGTTTTCATGAAATTCATGTGTGCCTCTGCCTCATGTTACCACACATATTATTTAGAAAAAAATATTATTGACCTATATACATCACAATGAGATTTGATCTGATTATCAGTGAAGGACATTTTCTTTGCATCAAGTAGAACAATGTTCAATGGATGAAACAAGAGGACTCATACAATATTTCACAAAATTTTCCAATCCTGCCCTGTCTAGCTCCTAAACATGAAGAACATTATGAAACATTCAACCACATGCATTGATGAATTTAAGAAAAGCACCTTGGAGTTAAACTCTTGAATGATTTATGCTAAAATGAAATATTGCCTAAACCCAATGCTTCTGAACAATGGATTAACTGCATTAGAGTATAGTACCAACATATTCCATTCCTGGGTTTCTTATGTTTCAGAAGTCTTGCTTGTTTAATTCTAACATTTTTGAAAATTAATATCCAATCTAACCATTACTACATGTCTAACATTATCAAAGTTCTTTTGCATGGAAAAAGACCTGTGTTTTATTATTCAAAGCTGCTTAAATCCAGCCATCCTAAACAAATAGTAATAGAATAGAAAATCTATAGGCACTTTCCTATTTTCATCAAGGTCCGAAAATACATGGACCCAAGTTCAGAGGGGGAAAAAAAACCACTACTCAAACAATAACTAAACCAATATGCTGCAGTAAAGAACATTAGCCTATGAATAATACATTTAACACATTAAAAACTTAGCTGAGATGAAGTAAAAAAATAGTTTTTTTTTCTTAAATTAGAATATTGCACGTTACACTATCCTATGCCCAGCTATACAACATTAGAAGGGTCTTTGTAAACAGAAGCAGAAAAAAGTATAAAGTTGCAGTGATTCCCAATAATGTGCTTCACTGCTACACTTAAGGACTCATAAATTAAGAGAAGCAGATGTTGTTCTCACCTCTGTCGCTAAGAATCTAATTGCAAGTTTAGTTACCATCCTATATTTATTTCAAATGGTCTCTTGAAAAGTCAGTGGTGTTAATGAGGATGAACCCAACACTGCCAATTATCTGGTATTTTCATCTCTTGCTGAGGAGAATGTGAAATGATTTTGAAAACCGATAAGTAGTGCTCCACCCACATTGGGAGAAAACCAAGCTAAATTGTCTTTAGGTTACAGAATCAGAAGGGATATTTTTATGATTATAGTATGTGTTTGCATTCTTTGATTCGTGTCCTTAGGGTAGACTTGACATCACTTTCACCCCACAGTCACAAATGACTAGAAGGAAATGCTCATAAACAGAATGCTGGAAGCCATGTTTTCATTTTTCTTGTCTTCAGATGTAATTTATAGGCTATGTGCATCTTGTGAAATGGAATGTCTTCCAGTAAATCAAGCAGCAGAAAGAGTTGGCTGAAATGATTCCCCGCAACTTGGCACCAGAAATATCGTGAACAAAATTTGCCATGAACAAAAGGCTGAAGAAGATATGGAAACAAAACCAAAAAAAATCTGATGAAGAAGGCATTGAGGACACTGTATGCAACACGAGCCCATTGCTCTTTCACCAGCCAATCAAAGGACTGAGGAGTGCTGGGGACTATTTCTTCTTTTATGTCCTTAGAACTCTCCATGATGGGAGAGACGATGAAGAATGAGTTGCATCGATGGACCCTGCTGTCCAACAGGTTCTGAACACTTACTGCTAAGGCACCTTTATCCCTCAGGCATGACTATGCAAGGGTCACTGTAAAAGGAAACTAGACTTCTCTTGCTTAGTCTAACGGTATCTCTATGTATCTGGGTGCAACAGCATAACAGAACATGGACTGCAGAGGTAGAAGAAAGCACAGCATTGTAACTCCTATGATCCAAGAGTGACTTGTTAGAGTCCCCATTACATACACCTTCTCTAAAGTTTATGATATAAAAAAATCCTATATTTGGATTCCAGGGTTTTTTCCAGTGGGAAATACGCTATTTATGAAGAAGAACTAATCAATTAAGAATAAATACAGGATAAAATAATTCTAGAGGCAAGCAATCCACAGCAAATAAAAGCTGCCCTTTCCCCATGCAATTTGATTTGCTAAACATCTGAAAACATTTCAGCTCACAAGTCTGCTACAGCAATTTTAATTCTTTTTATCTTCCAAAGAGCAGCTGTGCAAGTTTTTGTTTTCTGTAAAATCAGCGTAAAACCAAAAAAAAAAAAAAAAAAGAGTTATGATGTTATAAATAACATTTTTGTATGTGATGAAAAGTAGATGGTTTCCCTGGTTGTTGTAAAAGAGGTAGGACTATAACTACAGGAAGTATCGATGCATAGTTGTAAACAGTTTGATATTGGAATACAATTACACAGAAACATGACGTTACATGTTCACTAACTTTGTGGAAAGGAAGAGAAATATTACCCTTTGCCCATTTAGTTTTGCCAATATTTGCCAAAAATGAATATAGCTAAATTTTAGCCCAACTGATGAAAATTATTTGTTTTTGTATCTGGTCTTGGGGCTGGCTTCTAGGCATGGTCACACAGGTGATCACTCCAAGGTACAAGGGTCAAGGGGCACCATGTGAAAATGCAGATATGCACACTGCTGCAATAGAGTCAGAACTGAGTGCGTGGGGGAGTGCTCAGATTTGCTCCTGCTTCCTTGTGACAGAGGAATGGGAGAAAAGGGTGAGAAGAAATGGACAGATATTGCTCACACCCTCCCGTTGCCAACATTCATCCACACCTCCCTAGAGGACTGGGGGTGTGTGTGTGTGTGTAAGGAGCACCATTAAGTGCTCCCTGCATCCAAGTTACCTTCCCTGTGTCCGCTGTGATATGAGGTAAATTCAGGACTTATTGATCTGCTGAACTTCTCTTACACAGACCATATAGAGAAAGTATACTGGATTCAGTGATCTGGATTTCTCTTACACAGACCATAATATCCCTTCTCCCCCCAGCACCTGGCCCTCACATCCTTCTAGCTGTGTGAGTAGAAGCAGTATTCTGGGGGCAGACATATGTCCACATGATTGAGATCTGAATTTAGGGAAAGTATATGGACTGGGACAGGTAGCAGAGAAACTGATTCCCCAAATCTACTGACACCCAAAGCCAGGCCAAACATACTGTCCCAGACCATTCTTACAGGTGGTATGTGGGAAGGCAATGTAAAATGTGGAGATCAGTAGAATTTACTCTCAATTTTTTTAGGGAATTTTGAAAAAAATATATAACATTTTTCTTTGCTGTGGAATACTTTCCACAGTGAAAACCATTAAAGAAGTTTTTAGGGGATATATAAAGAGGCATATAATGAAAGATGACCAGTGCCTTTTAAAATACAGCCAAGGATACTATCTGTAGTTTTTATTTTTTACTAATTCTGTAGTATGGGTTTTCCGTGACTCCTTACAGCAATACCAAACATTTTTCTTCTGTAAATTCCACTAGCTTAGAGCCTATCAGCAGGAAGCTTAGACTATTTCTATCAGTATGCTTTGCCTGACACTTATCCAAATTGTATTTCATCTGACATTGTGCTAACCAAATCCTCAACGTGTTTCTGTCTATCTGGAGTTTCTTAAAATTCTTTGTAGTTGTTTACTAACTGGAACAACTACTGTCAGCATTGTCAGCCAATTTGAACAACAGCCTCTCCACATTTTCTTTCATGTCATATCATTATATATATATATATATTATACAGGGAGAGAGAGAGAATAGTAGTACTTGTGTGAATACTGATCTGTTATAAATCTCTCTTCAGCATCCAGTATTGCTTTCTGTTGCCTAACAAATCCTTAATCTAATCTATCCATCAATCTAGATTTTTACCCAGCATGTATGATTTTCCTTCTCAACACATTATTTCCCTCAGTACAGGTTATTTGAGACCTGGTTAAACTTTTGGAAATTTCCATAAATGTGGTCCACGGGCACATTATAAAAACTCTTTAAGAAAATACATATGGTCAAGTTCATTTCTAATATAACTACATCCTTAAGAGTTACAATGTGGTTGCATATGTATGTCTAATTGGCATGTTTTATTCCTAGCTCACCCTCATATAAAATCATCATCGTCTAGTACTTTATTACCTTTAAGCAAACAGAACTTCTAGGCCTTGATCAATGACAGGGCTATCATTTCAGTTCTTTATAAAAATCTGTGACAGGGATTTATCACAGCACTTAAAAGAATCCTGGTAGCAGAGCATATTACCTAATGTTGAAAGTGCTTCTGTGGATCTCAGGCTATGCTTTATACAATCTAAAAATTTATATGCAAAATGTCTTAAACACTGCTGAGGTTTCACATGATAAAGACCTTATCTTCTCATGTTTGTTGACTGTGTAACAATAAACAAGGAACCTAGAGGTATATGCTAGAGATAGGCAGCTGTGAAAAGCAGATACAAAAATTAAAAAGACATTCAAATTCAGCAGCAACTATCAGCCAAAAGATATATCTTAGGTTTTTTACCATATAAGATGTGCTGAACTCATTCAAAAAGGCCTCCATTTTAATGATCACCAAGCACATGATTTGACAAAAATGGAAGAGCAGGTTTATGCTCAGAATACACTAGTAACCTGTTAGAGTTAGCAGCAAAGAAAGAATATCTTATCTCTTTATAGAGCAATTATATTAATCTAAAGAAACTGGGACCCTGCTTTCATATACATTTGGATAAAAATGTTGAAATGGCTCAAAGAACACTAGACCTGTCTTTCTCCACCAACCACTGGCCCCTTCTTCTCTCCCCCTCTCCATGGGAGTCTTTTCCTAGTTTATTATCATTACTCCAACACTGAGGGTACGTCTATACTGTGGAGCTATTTCGGGATACTGGAAGTATCCAGAAATAGCTACTCTGCATCTATTTAGCAGCCCATTATTTTGGAATAGATTTCAAAATAACAGGCAGCTTATTCCGACATCCCAGGAACCCTGCAAGTCATTTCATTTTTCTTTTTGTTGTTGTTTAATTTTCATTGTCTATTTTTTAATGAAAAAAAACCCATAATAATGAAATTATCAAACAACTTTCAACATGTTAGAGGCACAAAATGTGAGATTTTAGATGCCAATGTTGGTGTGACAATTTTTCTATCCCACAAACAATTTCTTGCTATTCCTATTTTTACTTTGGAGAGTTAAAAAACACCTGGTAGGTATAAAGGAAAGTGTAAAAAGAAATTTTCAGAGCATACCCTGAAGCTGAGGTTAACTGAGCCAATGATAACTCTTATTTTTAAATAATTGTACCTCTACCAACAGCATTTCTCCCTTTAAACTTTGACACCATCATGTCTCTTTCTGCAATGGAACAGCAGGTGTGCCAATCTGGTTGAGAGGAGACTATAAGTTATATCTGGGATTTGTCAGAAGTCAAGGAAATAAGGGCAGACAAAGCTAAGGACTATATTTCTTGCTTTGGATAAATGTAGTTTGGTTATTTTTTAATTTCTATTGCAGCTTAAGAAGTTATTTTCAAGGTGCCTGCACACAATGGATGTTTCTCAGGAAACATTCACTTATTACCTAATAGCCTGACCCTTCAATATGCTGTTCACAAGATAGTTTTGCATCCATGTAGAGTACTGTTGAATTCACACACATAAGCATATTCCCCTTTTCAAAAAAATCAAGCTTATTCACATTTGTAGTCTGGAATGGAGATGTCAGTCTTAGAACAGCAGTCGCTTTCTCAAGGATACATTGCTTATATAATTCTCATAATTTGTTCTCAACATTAATTCTGCTCTGTATCAGTTTTAAGTTATGAATATATTAAAAACAATCTGTCATATACAGCAGGGCATGATACATTATAAAAATGCCTTCAGAAAGTATAAATGGGCAAGTTAATTTCTAATATAATATACCCTTAAGAATTACAATGTGGCTGCATATGTTTAATTGGCCTGTTTTAATCCCAGCTCACCCTTATATAAAGTTTTGAAATCAGCATTGCTGGTTTATCTGATTTTTCCAGTAAGGCTGCATAGTTCTATATGCTGCCTTTGAAGGGCCAAACACAAAAATTGTGGGGTGCCCATTAGCTCCTCAGGTCCTCAGCCATTCTGCCAATGTGAGTCCCCTTGATTCACAGCTACTGGTACTGGTGATCAAGATGACTTGAATTGCTATTTTAACAATGGTACCACCTGATAAATGAGTAATCCATCCAAATAGTGGCTACTGTACACCCTTCCTAAATATGCACACTATTCACAGATCACTGAACAACCTCCAATAAGCTTTAGATAAAGAATAGAAATTATAAGAAGTTATATTAAATAAAGATATAAACATATGGCTAGAATTTTAAAATAGATACAAACCCATCTTCAGATGATGCCACAAACCTCTTTTTTTGCTTTTCTTTCACTAAACACGACCACTACAAAGATTCCTGACTAGCCGAGATGTCAGCTATCTAATAATTTAGTCCCATGTCCATGTAACCATTTTTGGTGCATGAATACACATAATGGTCTAATGTCTTTCTTGTCTGAGGAGTCTGGTGGTCTACAGAGCATTCTGGATTTCAGGAATAGCTTTTCCACTCCAAGGAATGTGCTGAATCTCTCTCACGCTGAAGTACAAACTTCGACATAAGCTTTCCACTTTTCCTCCTGTCAGAGGTAACTTTCAAGAATCAGGCTGTAGGTGGTGGCATCTGAATAAACCAACTAAACTGTCAGGCAGTGACTTCCTTCAAAATGGCATGCTGGGACCCATAGGACCTAACATGATGAAGTTTCTCGACTCCCTTTCCTGCTGATTATCTCTTCTCTGCCTCTTTTTCAAATATCACTGTAGAGGGCTGTGTTAAGATCATGTATGATAAACAAGACAAGTGTGGAACCGGAAATTAGTGAACTAAAATAGGTATATTGAAACTGATGTTTAATAGGTAGAAAAATACTGAAGAAATGAGCCATTCCATCTATGACCGCTTTTGGGGGTCTTTAAGATAGAGACTTTGAGGAGAAAACATAGCTACTAAAATGAGTTTTGCCATCAAAACTGCCACCCCCACCATTTCCTGGGACTCTAAGGCTAAGTCTAGACTACAGAGTTATATCAGAAAAGGGTACGCAAATTACACTCCACAAGTTGCATACCATTTTCCGATTGTTTTTTCAGAAAAGTCTTTTCCAAAATTTGGCCCATCTACACTGCACCAAATTTCAGAAAAGCCTCCTCTTTGGGAAGAGCCCTTCTTCCTCATGAAACGAGGAAGCCAGGGCTTCTGAAAGAGTGTGTCTGCTCTTCCACAAAAAATGTCGGAAGAGCAGACACGTTCCCTGGATTCGGCAGAGTTCCCGGAAAAACTCCATAATCTAGACATAGCCTAAGCCTTCATCATCCTGAGACTGAAAGATATCCTGACCAGACTGGTCCAGAGGGAGGGAACCAGATGACTTTACCACCTCCATCATCTATATCTGAAGCCTGACCATCACTTGCAATGTGAGCATTTGTAACTCATGTGTTCCTTTCCTTTCTGATTTTATTTCTTCTCTTTCCCATCACTCTCTTCTTTTTCCTTTGTCAAATAAGCATCTTACTTAAACAGCAAAGTCTACATATCTTATAAAACTGCTATAAGCCTGAATAGGGAAGCAAATAAAAGCAATGCCTTAAATAGCCTGGTGCTGGCATGAGTTTGCCAGAGCTTGGGATGCCTGATAAGACCATGCATGAGCCTGTGTTTTTCCAGCACTGAGATTGCATGTGAAAGTTAACATCAGAGACAGATGATGTATTTTATATCTTTTCTGTTCTTTTTCTTTGTCTTTCTGTGCATGTGTGTATGTGTATGTGTTGTTTTGGCTTGCAGGAAATAGGATTAAACCTTAACAACAAAAGCAGTAGCAGCACGGGCCCATCTCAACTCTCTCCTCCAAAAGGACAGTACTTTCCACCTTTCAGGGTATGTCTATACTACAGAGTTTTTCTGGAAAACCAGCTGTTTTTCTAGAAAAACTACACTTACGTCCACACTGCAGTTGCATTCATTTAACAGAAAGTCGAACACGCAGGGGGTTTTTCTGACAGTGGTAAATCTCTTTCTATGAGGAAGAAGCCTTTTTCTGAAAGAGCCCTTTCGGGAAAAGTCCTGTGTGGATGGGGAAGAGGGATTTTTTTAAAAAGAAGAGGCCTCCAGGAAAAAAGCACAGTTGCCCTAGTGGCCACTCTGTCCATAGTAATGACAACTTAAATGTGAGATAGCATCCAATCAATGTGGATGTTATATTTTGAAAAAGCAGATTACTTTTTTGATGCGCTTTTGCTATGTAGACACTCTGTTTGGAAAGAAGTTTTTTTCTCAGAAGATCTCTTCCGCAAAAGCTTCTTCCAAAAGAAGCCTGCAGTCTAGACATAGCCTCACTCTATCTAAGAAGTTGTCCAGCAAGGGACTTTTTCCTTCTTAAAATTCTCTCCAGATAAAGGAAAGGGAAACAAGGGATGTTAAAATGAAAGTCTCGTTTAATACTTTACATTTAAAATGCTTCAACTATTTGCCCTTCTTTTCTGTATCTTTTATAAAAGATTAAAAAGGATTTTTAATGATGTGTTTGCCAATGTACTAAGCAGGATGAAGTCTGTATTCTAAATCCCAAACTTTGTTTAAAGCTGTTTAATGTTGGACAGTAACAGGATCCTGCTAACAACTTTAATTTGTTAGGCCATATATTTCAGATACATTAAAAAAAGCAGAGTAGCTTGGGGAGAATAATTGCTTGAGAGTGGCTTTAAAAATTACTTATTTTAAGGGAGTAACTCAGTAAATCACCAAAAATGTGATTATTTAATGCATACATCAAAACCAGTTTATTACTTGTGAGGGAATATTCAAGGGATTTGTTTTCTTTTCTTTTCTTTTTTTTTTCCTTTTTTTGGATAGAATTTCTTATTGCTACATTCACAAAATCAATCAGTAATCATTATATATTCTGTGTGAATGTACAACAGGTTTCCCTTCTTCAGTTATGGCATTACTAACCATATTTAATAGGCTGATGTGTGCACAGTACTCTTTGCTCAATGAAACTAATGCAGGCTATTCATTTGAAAATTGAAATGTATTCACCCCAACGGCCATAAAACAAATTACCCCCTGAAGAACAGCAAGATTATCTAAATTACTTGGAAAACCTTCAGGTAGTTGGAGGATAGACCTTACTGCAGGTAGATTGGTTAGTTCGCTAGCTCTAAAACTAGGCTTCTCAAATATTTTAGCTAAACTTTGTATTTTATAATCACATTACACCATTACTGCTTTATTGAACAATAGAAAGTAAACAACCCTGCTCTTGGTTTGTCAGTAACCTCTCCTGCTACCTATTTGCCATAAACTCTATCTCAGAGGACTCTGAATTTATACAAGGGCTATCTCTGATGTTTATGTCTAGCATTTGTATGCTCCTGTAAGTGAAGCAGAGTGACCTCCCTCTGAGTCAGAAGGGGTGGGACTACTCTGTGCCAGAAGTTGAGAGACAGGATAGGAAGTATAGGAGTCTGGGCCTCCAGATCAGTTGGAATGGAGCTAGGGAAGGAGACAGATGGCTTTTGCCTGCTGTAGGTCTCTGGCACTGTGACCAAACCAGGTAACATTCTGCCCCCAGAGGAGACTAAGTCTAGAAGCCAGATGCTGAGATTGCCAATGGCCAAATACCCCCAGGAGCTGGTGGACCCCTGGCCATTTGAGCCTCTTCCTGGATTGTGGTAGGAAGTAGTTTAGGGAAACTAGACTTTCATCTGGTTTTGCTGTTTGTGCTCTGCTCAGTGTGTTTTGGTGGGATCCCCACTGATCCAGTGGCAGAACTGGGCTGGGACCTGGTGGAATATAACAGACCTGAGTTCCCCTGCCTTCTGTAGCCATCCACCACTGCCGCCCTTACCTACCTTTGGCCAAGAGGCTGGCATTTGTCTGCTGTCTACCTGAGCCAGAAGGCCAAGTGAAAGATTGCCCATTGATCATCCTCAAGGCCAGAGTTCCCTAGACTGTGTGCTGCCCTGTTGACAAAAATGGCCCCACAGTCTGGAGCACCCTGAGCTGCTAAATCATCCTGCAACTCAGCTGACCCCACAATGTTGCTGTGGGTGGAGTGGCCTCCCTCTGAGCTATTGGAAGAGAAATTACCATGAATGCGCTACACATGCACATCAGCATAGTACTGCAGAGCTTCAAGAACATTAATACAATAATCTTTCCAACATACTTGAAACTTAGGGAAGTATTGTTAACACCATTTTACAGCTAAGGAGATTGATACACATTCAGATTTGCTGACATTTCCAAGGCTGCACAAGACATATACAGCAGAGTGAAAAATAGCTCAGCTGTCTTCCATTCCTTTGACTTTATCACAAATGTATGCAACTCAGATTATATTTGCAGGGCTGGCTTGACCCTAACAATTGTACATGGATGAGGCCTCATTTCTTGGGAGACAGGATTAGAAAGCTAAATGGATCAGTAGGATGCCTGTACTAGCCAAGACAAGGGGCAACACCCGTGGAACCATTTACAACAGACAACATAATAATGTATAAGACAAGTCTTGAACATAAATGTGAGGTAAAGAGTAAGTTGTACCTGGACAGTGCGTAGACAGAGCATGCCATACAAGTATTGGTTCCTACAAAGTGACCAGGCCAACCCTAAAATATGTGATGCAATGTACAAGTAAATGTAATGTCATGTTTAAATGTATATAAAGGAAGAAGTCTGTTGTGTAACTCTGCATGTGTGATATGTCCTATGCCTTTGCCTTCTCCTATTCGCACACTTGAATGAGATCACACATCACAACTTTGTTGTATTCCAAATAAGGGAACCCATTGGTGCATCTACATTGCATGCATAGCTCAAAATAAACTACGCAATTTGAGCTATGCAAATTGCATAGCTTATTTCGAGTCAATTTTGAAACAGCTTATTTCAAAATTTTGCACCATCTATACAGTACTTATTTTGAAATAAATCGCTATTCCAAATGTCCCTTTCTTCTTGTGGAATGAGGTTACAGGGACATCAGAATAGTGAGCCCGTTATATTTCAAAATAACGCCACATTCAAAAGACGCAGAATAGCTATGTCAGGATACCTTCAGTATCCTGAAATAGTGCTGCAGTGTAGACATAGCCCATGTGATTATAGTTAAATTGATTTCTTGGGAGACAAAGTAAAAGACCTCTTGGAGGAGAACCTCAACAGTATTTTATCTCAATGATAGAAGAGGAAATACCACCTTATTCTATTTAAAGTTTAGACAATGGATTTATACAGGTCCAAAACTTACATTGTTGCAATACCATTACTAAAGCTTATAAAGAAAATGGAGCTACATGGTTGTACCATTATCTTCTACAGCTTTATGCAAAAGTATAAAGGAAATCCAAGGCATTTAATTGCCCCTTCAACCACACAGCTTTTTACGCAAGAACTCTTGCACAAAAAGGAGTTATTTCTCATAGAAAGAGGTATACCTATACCACAAAAAGCCCTCAGTTCTGTCGTTTTAATTTTCTTGTGCAAAAACGTGCTTGCAGTGTGGACGCTTCCACAGGTTTTTGCGCAAAAACCCTGTAGTATAGACATAGCCTCAGGAAGTGATTACAGCTAGTAATAATAATACAGTACATGATGATCCAAAAAAGAAATAAGAAAAAAAGCACACACTTTGCATATTTAAGTCCCTACAATAAAACAGCTAAACAATATACAAATAATGTGAAAAACAACCCAGTAGCTGTGTTTTTATGGAACTAAGCATATATCCAACAAACTAAAATAATCCTTTGTAAAATCATGAAGGCATCATCTGAATAACATTTGTATTCTGTGCACACCTACAGACAAACAACAATACTGACAACTCCAGTTTAAATTGTAATTTATCTAATTTATTCTTGTATAGCTGAAGCAGAGAACAAGCCTCAATATTTTGGCTGCAAAGCCATTGTTAAGATAATACCTGCCACACCACAGTGGCGTCCCAACAGACAGGACTTTCCAGCTGACAGGAATCTTTTGTTCTATTTTATCCTAGAATACATACAATTGATTCTAGTTTCTTTTTAAAGATGGTTTCTTCTTATTAAAACTTATAGTTCAATGGTTGATTGAGAGCTCATTTCTATTGTTAGGACATTCTAGGATGCAATCCAGACTAGAGAAAGGTTGTGTCACCCTTGTCCTGCAACTTTGGGTGCCTCACAATGCTTTGCTGCTGTAGCTCCCACCTGGGCTGTTCACAAACAGCCTCCCAGCATGCTGGTAATGCACTCAGGCTTTGTCTACACTGCAGGGTTTTTGCAGAAGAAGCCTTTTGCAGAAAAGTTTTTGCGCAAAAACTTCTTGTGCAAAAGCGCGTGTCCACACCTCAAAGCGCAGTGCAAAAGCAATGTGCTTTTGTGCAACAGAGTGTCCACATTGCATGGAAACTCTTGCACAAGAAAGCTCTGATGGCCATTCACAGAATGGCCATCAGAGCACCTGTGCTTTTTCCGATAGGGATTTCTCGAACAACCGCCCCCCCCCGGCCCCGAGCATCCACACTTGCCTATTTGCGCAGGAGCTGTAGCGCAAAAAGGTGTTATTCCTTGTGGAGAGAGGAATAACTCTACTGGCAAAAGCCCTCTGTTCTGTCGATTTTCTTGTGCAAAAAATGTGCATGAGGTGTGGATGCTCCACCGTTTTTTGCACAAAAATGGTCATTTTTGCACAAAAACCTTGTAGTGTAGACATAGCCCTTGTGTCTCTGTTTAGGGACAGTCTATCAGCCACACATCAGTTACACTCTGGCTTTGATCAGCCTTGGTTATCACTTACAGAGCGACCTCAACTCACTTCTAGTCCTTGGTTTTAATCCAAAACACATTTTCTATATTATCCAGTCATCTTCTGGACAGTTGAGATATATTAGGCCTGTTGTGTCTCTAAGGTATCAATATACAACATTTTGCCTCCCTAAATGGAGTTACTCACATAGTTCACAACACTGGATTAGTTTAATTAAAGAATCAAACAAGTTTATGTGAGTACAAAGAGGTAGGTTTTAATTGAGTACAATATAAGTACTAAAGTAAAAAAAGATTACAAAAAAGAAATATCCTAGTACTAAAACTTTATTAAACTAGACTTGGTTCAAGGTTAAGTCCCTTATTATATTTTCCTATGAACATTGGAAACCAAACTCTCAGGCCAAGATTTGCTCCCAAAGTCCAGAAACCACTTCTTTTGTCTTCTGATATGAAAGAGAGGTATGTTTTCCCCATCACTTTATAATCTAGTCCCCATCTAGAAATGCATTTTCCTGGGGGTTAGCCCAAGAGAAAGCTCAGGGGTATGTTTTGGGACCGGTTCTGTTCTATATCTTCATCAACGATTTAGATATTGGCATAGGGAGTACGCTTATTAAGTTTGCAGATGATATCAAGTTGGGATGGGTTGCAACTGCTTTGGAGGATAGGGTCATAATTCAAAATGATCTGGACAAATTGGAGAAATGGTCTGAGGTAGCTAGGATGAAGTTTAATAAGGACAAATGCAAAGTGCTCCACTTAGAAAGGAACAATCAGTTTCACACATACAGAATGGGAAGCTACTGTCTAGGAAGGAGTACGGCAGAAAGGGATCTAGGGGCTATAGTGGACCACAAACTAAATATGAGTCAACAGTGTGACGCTATTGCAAAAAAAGCAAACAAGATTCTAGGATGCATTAACAGGTGTGTTGTGAGCAAGACACGAGAAGTCATTCTTCTGCTCTAATCTGCACTGAATAGGCCTCAGTTGGAGTATTGTGTCCAGTTCTGGGCACCACATTTCAAAAAAGGTGTGGAGAAATTGGAAAGGGTCCAGAGAAGAGCAACAAGAATGATTAAAGGTCTAGAGAACATGACCTATGAAAGAAGACTGAAATAATTGGGCTTGTTTAGTTTGGAAAAGAGAAGATTGAGATGGGACATGATAGCGGTTTTCAGGTATCTAAAAGGGTGTGACAGGGAGAAGGGAGAAAAATTCTTCTTCTTGGCCTCTGAGGATAGAACAAGAAGCAATGGGCTTAAACTGCAGCAAGGGAGGTTTGGGTTGGACATTAGGAAAAAGTTCCTAACTGTCAGGGTGGTTAAACACTGGAATATATTGCCTAGGGAGGTTGTGGAATCTCCAACTCTGGAGATATTTAAGAATAGGTTAGATAAATGTCTATCAGGGATGGTCTAGACAGTACTGGGTCCTGCCATGAGGGCAGGGGACTGGACTCGATGACCTCTCAAGGTCCTTTCTAGTCCTAGTATTCTATGATTCTATGATTTTGTACAACTATTACAATAGTGTATAGGGCATGAATACATGGTCAGAGGTGTTGACTCTGTGGGTGCTCTGGAGCACCCATAGGGAAAAGTTAGTGGGTGCTGAGCATCCACCAGCAGCCAAGCTTTCCCCTCAGCCTCCCTTCCCCCTGCACCTCTCGCCCTGCTGACAACTCCTTCATCACCCTGCCAGCATTTCTGAAACAAGGTGAACAACTGGTTTGGGACATTCAGGAAGCTCCAGGAGGAAGGGGGAGGAAAAGGAACAGGGCACACTCGGGGAGGAGGAAGGGGAAGGGCACAGGCTTGAGAGAAGATATGAAAAGAGGGCAGATAAGTGTGGAGGAGGGGTGGGGTTTGACGGGATTGAATGGGGATGGGGTAGCGGGTTGAGTAACTGCTGGCTATAGGGGAACTTGGTGCCTATGTACATGGTCACAGTAATTTAAAAATAGTTTGTTATCGTTTTCTGAAACAGCCTTTTAGGACAAGCTGTCGGGGAAAAGGAATTTCTAGCCAAAGAAAGAGCTAGAAGTTTTGAAAAAAAAAGTCCCCAAGTAAAATGAAAAATATCAAGGAAGTTGAAAAATAGTGTAAGATTGATGTTCCAGTATATTCAGTTTGGAAACATCAAAATCATCTCAGGGTGTGAGGTAGATCTGGAGAGGCTGGGCCAATACATTTTAATTCATGTGTTTAAAAGAGAAATATAAGCTATTAGACTCCAAGAAAGAACAGATTTATGCCAGTCAAAGCCTTTTATTTTCATGAGTTTAAAGACAAGAGACATTTTGAAACAGCAACCATAGAAGCAGATCATTAAAAACAAAAAGTGCTTGCAGTTGATGTTTAAAAGTGGCAGATCAGCCCTTAAAGAAAAATGTCTCATGAGGACAGCTTGCTGACTTATTTAGACATACTTAGATGTTATTTTAAAACACTTTTTTGGGACGGTAACTTAATTATATATTACAAAGGATGTGGATTCATTTAGAGTCAACCAATGATGCACAACTGAAGTGTGGAATAGCTCCAGGAAAGCAGGGTCAGGTTTTCCATACCTGATAGTCTGAGTACCAAAGAGGTACATGCTCATGGCAAAAAAAAATATCATTGGTCTAAATTCATCCCTGATGCATTTCCTTAGATTTGGCTGAATTTATACCAGGCTTGACTATTGACAGTGCTTTAAAACTAGTGATTTAAAGGAAATCCTAATATTGTAATAGTCACAGGCAGAAGAAAAGGAAAGGAAAGTATTGATTTGTTAATGAATGATAGCAAAAAAGTAAGACATCTTTATACTGGGATGTCCTAAGTTTATGAAAATTTGTCATTCATACTTATATCTAGGTGGTCCACAAAAAACTCATGAGAGAGCTACCCATCACTATTAGCCCAATTAACAAATGTAGGATTGGATTGGAGATATGTTACAGCAGACACGCCAACATCAAAATAAAATAATTTCTGTGTTTCCCTTTCATTTTGTCAAGCATTCAAGCACAGGGTTCTTTCTAAGATAAAATTGTAAGAGCCCAATATTTGACAAAAACATCTCAAGTAAGCTGTATTGGCACTTGTTGTGAGAACATAGCTTAATATCTGCTAAAGATTAAAGTGAAGCCTGTGTGGATAACTGAGAGCAGCAGGAATCCCAGATGAGCTCATTTCCCACTAAGATGATGTTTACACAGTCTTTCTAAAGAGCAGAGACAGGCAGCTCATGTACCACAAAGCACACAGAAGTTCTCTAGTGTAAGCAAAAAGGACATGTTACTTGGTGAAATTGTCAGATCATAAAAGGCAAAGTACAGAGATCATGGCAAACTAGAATAGAGCGTTCAACTAAGCCAACTCAACAAATAGTCTAGAAATTACTTCTTCACGCAGCTGTCAGTAGAAAACAAACTCTATATTGGGCACCAACTATAATTTTCATTACACAAAACAAAACTCTGAATCTGTAATCATACTATGCAATGACAGACAATAGAACCTCAGAATTATGATCATCTCAGGAATGGAGGTAATTTATAACTCTAAAATGTTTGTAACTCTGAACAATACATTATGATTGTTCTGTCAAAAGTTTACAATTCAACTTTGACTTAATTCAGCTTTGAAACTTTACTATGCAGAAGAAAAATACTGCTTTTAGCCATCTTGATTTAAATGAAACCACCAAGAAATAATTACTTTGACTTGTCAAATCTTCTTTTAAACTTTCCCTTTCTGTCTTGAAAGGGCAGGAGACACTTCATATGGATTTAATCAGTCTTCAACATTATTATTAGGTGTCCTATTTTTCAGCACATGCAAATATGGACATTTAAAGTAACCTGATTATCTTACTGTTAGGGTGTGTCTAAATTACATGGCTCCATCGATGGAGCCATGTAGATTAGGCTGATCGGCAAAGGGAAATGAAGCCGCGATTTAAATAATCGCGGCTTCATTTAAATTTAAATGGTTGCGCTGGTTGAGCCGACAAACAGCTGATCAGCTGTTTGTCAGCTCAAGTACGCTCACGCCGACCTGAAAGCCCTTTATCGACCTCCCGTTATGCCTCGTAGGATGAGGTTTACCGGGAGGTCGATAAAGGGCTTTCATGTCGGCAGGGGAGCGCCCAGATTAGCGTTGCTGAGCCGACAAACAGCTGATCAGCTGTTTGTCGGCTCAGCTCGGCAGCCATTTAATTTAAATGAAGCCGCGATTATTTAAATCGCGCTTCATTTCCCTTGCCAAACAAATAAATCTACATGGCTCCGTCGATGGAGCCATGTAGTTTAGACGTACTCTTAGAGTCCTCGTATTTCTACAGAAAACTGGTACTTGTACAGTTGCACAATTGAATAAGCAAATGTGGATTGACTTCATTTGATAGATGCACGTAAACTTTTGTTTATAATATCTTTTCTACTTTTGGCATTAATAAGTAATAAGTAATCCCCCCCACACACATACACACTTTCTCTCTCTGCCACTCAAGTTTGAAAGTATGTATCTAAGTTAAAGTTCATATTATGGAGAGTCTAAAAGTCTACCTATTATGGAGACTCTTTAAATGTCACAAATCAAGAAAATGCATACGTAAAACATCCAAGCAAACTTAATTCTGTCTTACAGAGATCCCAGGGAATAGCCATGCAATTATGTTATTAGTATTTGTTGTAGCAAAGTCAATTAAAATTATTTTGATTTTTTTCATATTTTCCTCCTTTTCTTGTGTCACTAGTTAAGTTGCCTTCCTGTCAGTAACTGCAGCTCTGAGCACTAGATCACTCTTAACTCCCTGAAGCAGGAAAAAGCCTGAGGATGTTGACCTCCAACATTACACTGATGTTTAGTAAATAGCTCTGCTTGCATAGCTAAGTGGCAAAGTTTATCCTTTTTGTGGCTGATCTGCACAGAAAGGGACAATTGCTCCTTTTCCTCATGAAACATACAATGGGTACACATTTGCCTCAGTTGTGTGAACACATATGCACATGCTTAACTTTCAGAACTTGAGTAGTGCCACTGAAGATGAGATAAGTATTTGCAAGATTAGGACCATTAATAAATTTGTTTTGAAATATTTTGCTCATTTCAGAAACATCTTTTTTGCTAAAATAGGAATTACAACTTCAATTTTCTTTCAAACAGAAGAAACTCAAAGTTTAACAATTGTACATCATATTTTACATGATGCCACTTGTAAGTGAAAGTAAAAATAAAGGAACCTAAACTCAGTATCCTGATCAGATTGCATTTATCTCAAAATATCTTGCAAAATATAAAAATAAATTAAAGGATATTGAATCAAATTCATCCTCAGTAGAAATTCACTTCAGTGGGTTTAATTCAGTGATGGATAGAGCCATTCATGGTCTGTTCATACATGGGTCATTTTACTTGATCTTTATGTAATAAACATCTTTGGGAAAATATTCAATGACTCTCTTCTGAGAGTTTTGATTGCAACATAAATCTCAGGTAAAATAAACTGATTTACTTCATTTGTGCTCATTTAGGAAATTTTAACTGTATATTGATGCAGTTAGACAGCAGCTTAATGCTACTGATAATGAACAGCCAAAATTAAAGCACCAGACAGAAAATTAAAGGTATGGGAAGTTAAATTTGCAAATGTAACATAAATGAAGGAAAGTTAGCAGATCATTAGAGTTTCCAATTTCTGTTTAAATGTCTCCCAGGTTCAGCACCAGACTGTTAGATTTCACTAGGCTTCAATTTAATGTTGAGATCGTCTGAAAGAGTCAGATTTTGTCAAGGGGGAAGGGAATGAAGCATTTTAATGAGTATGCTGAAACTGTATTGCTGTATAAAAATGGGCCTCAAACTCCATAAAATTAAAATAAGATGACCTGATCTTTTTCCAAAGAAGTGATTGTTCATAGTTCAATGTTTGTTGCTTTGCAGGTGCAAATTAAAATTGCAGTCCTGTAAAATATGATAAATTCAAATCCTGAGGAGAAACTATTACACTGAAAGAACATCTCAGAGAGGGTGAAGGAATACTGGAAGGAGCAGAAAATTTATCAGTTTTTGTTTTTGTTGTTAATCAGCTCATAAGATTCCTCAAATGACATAGTTAGCAGAATAGATTAGCTAATTAAAATCTAATCAATATTGTATAATGTGTTTATAACACTATATTTCATGATGCATCTTTATTGTCCTCATCATAGACCCAACTTAAGATCTGCTTCTGTTTCATTGGTGTAACTGAGAGAGGAGTTTGACTCAGGTTTAAATTTGATCCTAACTAATGTGTAAAATTCTCTCCAACCATATCTGAGAATGATGTATCCTTTGGTTCAAGAAACAATATTAAAAATAATTATGTTTCCCAACATACAGTGATTTTATAATATTTGACTTTAATGAAGTCTTGTTTTTTTAGTAAAAGTGTTTGTTTGTTTTAAAACATAGAACATTATTGCATATTGATTACCTATGGCTAAATCCACAAAGGGAGTTAGGAATCACAACATCTAACTTTTAGGAATCTGGCTGCCCACTCTGGAATCCTCAGCCCTGAATCAGTTACCTAAGCTACAGTCCTTTGGATGAGGAGAATTAGTTGCTTAAACATGAAATTCACAGAAGCCAACAAGTTGAAATTTCAGGCAGGGGACCATAGCCTACACTCTAGACTACACTATAGCCCTCACGTGCGAACCTTCACATGCAGAGCAAGAATTTGAAAGTGGGTCCCCCATGTCCCCTGGACAACAGGCAATTTCATATTCTGTAGTAGGGTTCTCTTAATTTATCCTGTTGAAGTCATACCATGCTATATGCACACATGAATATTAATTGGAGAAGAGACTGGAATCCTCTGTTCCCACATCCCGGTTAAGTGCTATAACCACTGGACTATTTGAACACACATGCACAGTCCCCAACACAAAAATTCCCAATCTGTTTTCCCCGGCTGTCTTTTGTGTGAAGCCCAATCTAAGAATGTTAACTAGTGGTTAACTGACTAGTCGAGTAGTCGATGGAAGTTCCATTGACTACTCGACTAGCTGATAGGCACTTCCGCATTCCTCTTTGAAATATACAAGAGCCCCCAATGGGGCTCTTATACATTTCAAAGGACAAATGCGAACTCTGCATACAGCCCAGGACCAGCGGGAAGTCCCACTGACTCCCAGCTGCACACCAGTGCCCCAGCAGGGGCTCTTGTGCATTTCAAAGCAGCAGTAAAGCATGGAGCCTGGGGTCAGAGGGGGACTCAGAGTCCCTCATTGACCCTGGGCTCCATGCTGTGCTGCCGCTTTGAAATGCCACGCGGAGCTGCAATCATCTGGGGACTCCTCAGCTGATCCCGGGCTCCAGCATGGCATTTCCGCGCGGAACCTGGGATCAACTGGAGAGTCCCCAGCTGACCCCGGGCTCCACACGCGCAGCGCCACGCAGATGATTCCAGGATCAGCTGTGCAGTGCTGCCCCTTTGAAACGCCACTTCCATGTTTCAAAGGGGCAGCGCTGCACAGCTGATCCCGGGCTCAGCTGTGTGGGCGCTGTGCGTGTGGAGCCCAGCATCAGCTGGGGACTCCCCAGCTGATCCCAGGCTCCCGTGTGGCATTTCCGTAATGGGAGTCCCCAGCTGACCCCAGGCTCAACGCACACACAGCCCTTGCACAGCTGATCTGGGAATCAGCTGTGCAGTGCTGCCGCTTTGAACGCTGAGGCGTCATTTCAAAGGGGCAGCACCGCAGAGCTGATCCCAGGCTCAGCTGTGCAGTGCTGCCGCTTTCAAATGCTTATCAGTAAATTGACTAGTCTTTAACATCCCTAACCCAATCTGGTAGGTGTGCTCTGATACAATCTAGTGGATCATTTCCTACAGGCAAGGATTGCATAGGAATGTCTATCTTACGGCTCCCTCTCGGGTTTAGGCATGAGCTAGGGTGTCAATCAACTCCATGGAATCTGGACGTAGGCATATTCTTTGTCTAGCATACATTTAGGTGTTAACTGGCAAATCTTAGCTTAGGGAATTTAGGCACCTCCTGGTTAAATTGGAAGCTTCATAGGAATTTTGAGGATCTCAGTGGGGCCTAATGTTGGATTTATGCCTTTAAAATGGGTGTTAGGTGACAAAATGTCTTTGTGGATCTAACCCTATTGTCCAATCAATCGGAAACTAGCCATTCAGGTTAATGTTTGTTGTTAATGACATTTTCAGATATTCTACTTTCCTTAGTGTAGAAACTGGAATCCATAACATTTCCTTTATTTTCAAGAGTAAATAGGAAAACAGGAAAGAAGGAAAAGGGAGTAAGGAATTTTCACTGCTGTCAACTTACGCTAGATTTCCTAAAAGTAAATTCTTGCCTGAGTAAATATGTCCAAAAGTTTATAGTTTTCACTAACTCTTCAGGAGTATATACAAAGAATTTTAAATAAGGATGTATAATTACTGATGTTTTAGCTTACAACTAACTTCATGACTTGAATTTTTATTGTTATTATTAAAGAAAGATCCTTTCCCCCTCCCCCCATCACTAAGTTTTTTTTAACAAATACATATTCATTTACCTTCCATTCCATTGGGAAACCTATTCCAAATGCACATACAGTTTTCATCTCAAGCATCTCACCCTTTTTCACAGATGAGGATTTCAATCAACAGAAAATAAACTGGGAGTTAGGGTCCTCGCTTATTTCTGACTTTTTCTATTGATTTCCTGCATTGCTTTCAGCAAGTCACTTCACCCCTTTGTGCCCCATTTTTCCCGTGTGTGAAAAGGAGTTACGTTACGACCACTACAACCTGATAATAGATTATAAAAGTGCTGAGTATTATATTAAAAGGCATATTTTGCAATTGTAATGAAGATAATTGGCTTAATAACAATGCATATAAAGATAGAAGAATAATTAGGTTCCATTCTACACATTTCACCATGCAGGAGAGCAGAGATTTGCCTCACCTCATCCTTCTCTTGCCCATAGATATTTGTCATATAGGAAAGTAAGAGTCTTATATAGCATTTTTTGGAGTACTCCTTTGGGGGGGGAGGGGAACCCCTGACACTGACTTTCCTTTGGCTACAGTAGTCCAAATTAAGCTATATTTTTGAATTATTAGAGAGAGAGATGAAAATTGGAGGTTTTGCTGCACAAGAGTTCACGTAAATATGATTTTTTTTTTTCTGTTTTAATACATTTTTTTGTTTTACACTGAGTTTGGGGTTGAACTTCAGGTATGTAAGGAACAAAAATCTCAAGGGAAAAGAGTCAATATTGCAATTTTAAACTGTTTTTAAAGACATAACCATATATTGAAACAGGTGAATTCCAATGATTGATAAACCCAAACAAACATCTTTTGGTTCTATAACATCTTCCTTCCAAAGACCTCAAAACACTTTGAAAATATTAATAAATTAACCCGTCCAGTGACCTTGTGAGAATTACAGTGTTTGCTACCATAAAAACCAGTACTGCCATTATTTTCATTGAATAAACTAATTGGGGTATGTTTGCACAGTAACATTATTTCAAAATAACTAGCATTATTCTGAAATAACTTAGTCTGCTTCTACACAGAAGGCAGTTATTTCAAAATAATGTTAAATGCTGTCAAGCTGGAGGACTTCTTACTCTGACTCCTGTAACCCTCATTGTGTGAGGAGTAATGGAAGTCGGAGGAAGAGTGCTCTATTTCAAAATAAGTGCTGTGTAGACACTGCCAATTTCGAAATAAGCTATTTTAAAATAAGCTACACAATTGACGTAGCTCAATTTGCATAGCTTATTTGAGCTAAGCCCTGCTTTGTAGACTTACCCTTGTAGTCCAAGCTTTTGATAAAAAGCATCTGTACCATCCAGATTTTCCAGTTTAAGGGCACAATCTGCAGGGACATATTCATGTTAGTATGATCCATATAAATGAAGGAGATTATAAAATAAGACAAGGGGAAACAAAACAAGAATAGGTGTTAGGGGGGAATGATTAACAAAGATTACAAACAGAGCCATAACTGAAACGAATGGTACCAGTACCTCATTTGTGTTGCATATTATTTGAATAGCCAATCATAACATATCCTTTTGGCTCCTGTGAAAGAATATAAATAAAAAAATCAACAGGTCAAAAACAGAGAGAAAAAATATATGTGCCTGGCTGCCAGTTATCTAGGTACAAAATTTCTAGTAACAAATGTTACATGAGTAATTAGTTGTGAAATAATTATCTTCTTTTATCGAGCAATACAGATTTGTTGCTGTTACCTACATTTCTACTGAAGTTCTAAGCAGATCTCCAATTTTTATAACTTAATTAACACATCTTTAACTTCTCTAATGAATTATTATTTTTTGCCTGTCTACTGAGTTTTTCAAAAAGCAGATAAAAGTTTTGACAAGTATTGTAACCTGGGATACATAACTCATTTTATCCTCTAACGTGGCGCTTCCAAAAATCTCTCTCTCTCTCCTTCTCCTCCCCCCCCCCCCCCCCCCCCATCCCCATCACCACCATTATTAGAGATTCTGAGTAGTGATCACTTTAGAAAATCTAGCCACTTTATTTTGAAAAATGCTCAGCATCTACCGGCTTTTCTTTTCGAATGTAAGTAATTACACAAAGTTACTCATCACTGCTTCTGTTTCATTGGTTCTTTGATTAATGGACTCAGTTTGTGTTGTTTGGTTTTGTTTTAGCCTGGGGTAAGCATTGTTGAATATATACACCTATATACTGAATAAAGGCTACGTCTACACTGACGCGTTCTCACACAAAAACTCTTTTGCGGAAGAGTTCTTCTGCAAAAACTCTTCCAGAAGAGAGCGTCTACACTGGCATTTGCTTTTGCGCAAGAGATGTGCTTTGTGCAAGAGCATCCATGCCAGTGTAGATGCTCTCTTGCGCAAGAAAGCTCTGATGGCCATTTTAGCCATAGGGCTTTCTTGCTCAAGAAATTCATGTTGCCTGTCTACACTGGCCTCTTGCGCAAGAACAGTTGCGCAAAAAGGGCTTATTCCTGAGTGGGAACATCAGAGTTCTGGCGCAAGAAGCCCTGATTTCATACATTAGAACGTCAGTTTACTTGCGCAAGAACACGCGGCCAATGTAGACAGGCAGCAAGTTTTTGCACAAGAGCGGTTGCTTTTGCGCGAGATCGCGCCAGTGTAGACACAGCCTAAGTGTAATTGAGAGCATTTTGCGCTCAGATACGTAAGCTACATATTTCCCACTATATTATGATATGATCACATACATAATGCGAAAGACAGAATTCTCACCCAGATCAAAGACAGTTACAAACGTTGCAAATGGTCCAAACCTAAACACTAAATATATCTTTTTATACCATTGGTCAATTACAAATGGTAAATGTTAATGGTGACAGTTCATAACAACATTCCATTTTGAATTGTTTCTCAAAGATTAGCACACAACAGATGTTTTAATAAATAGAATCCATATAAATTGGTTAACCAGCAGGTCAATAGCATCTGTATCACTTCTAGATGTGTTTATAGCCATATGTAACACAAAATGTTCATTTCTTCAACTGCTTATAACAGCTATTAATGATTTATTAACCCATTATAAGCCATTTACATGGAGAAACAATATAAAATATTACCAAATAATAGTCCAACTACCTGATTTGTAATTGCAATCAGACAGGTGATGTCAAAATTGTGTTGTTTATGGCTCCAAACATCCTGTCGCTAGATCCAGGTGCAAATGTACCATTTTGCATTTGCACTATTCATCACATCAGTTATTTTCCAGTTAGTTTTACTAGAGAGCAGAAATCAGTATCCATTCCACTAGGAATTCATCTATCATAACAGCATGAGAAACTCTAATGCTGGTGCAGATGCCAAATAAATTTAGAAACAAGCTGTCTATAATTTCATGCAAATTAACAACACAAATCTTGAGCCGGTATTTTTGTTTAAATTATTTCCATCATATTTTTCATTCTGGTGAAATGTGACAAGATACTATAGCACAGTTCAACAATCTGTATTGTCCTTGAAATAGGCATGTACAACATACCAGTAAACAGGTCAAATAATTTCCTATATATTTAAATTATAAACAAACATTTCAAATTATATTTGTCAGATTTTTAGCAATGGGTTTCTTCTTTTTCAAGCTAATGTCAAAGCTTTAGGGTATGGAAGAACTGCTTCTCCTAGTAATACCATTGCTTTCAATAAGAATTGTGCCTTTTTTCTTCTCCATACTTATTTCAAGGCTTTGATGTCTTATCTGAGACAGCATTCTTTCATCTTGACATTGAAAAAAAGCAAAATATGTTTATTTACGTATAGATACCAAAACCAGTTTAAGTTAATTAATTTTATATTGTTACACAATCCCAAAAAGTACATTAAAGGGACAAAGGGTGGTGTCGGTGTCTGCTATAGACCACCAGATCAGGTAGATGAGGTAGACAAGGCTTTCTTCAGACAACTAACAGAAGCTTCCAGATCACAGGCCCTGGTTCTCATGTGGGACTTTAATCACCCTCACATCTGTTAGGAGACCGAAACAGCAGTACACAGACAATGAAGGAAGTATTTGGAGAACGTTGAGGACAACTTCCTCGTACAAGTGCTGAAGGAACCGACTAGGGGCCATCCATAGCTTTACCTGCTGCTTACAAACAGGGAGGAATTAGTAGGGAAAGTAGATGTGGATGGCAACCTGGGAAGCAGTAATCATGAGAGAGTAGATTTCGGGATCCTGACAAAAGGAAGAAAGGAGAGCAGCAAAATATGCACTCTAGACTTCAGAAAAGCAGACTTTGACTCCCTCAGGGAATTGCTGGGCAGGATTCCGTCAGATGCCAACATGAAGGGGAAAGGAATCCAGGAGACCTGGCTGTATTTTAAAGAAGTCTTATTGAAGGCACAGGAACAAACCATACCAATGCACAGTAAGAAAAGGAAATATGGTAGGTGACAAGCTCGGCAGTGAAATCCTTGGTGAGCTTAAACACATAAAGGAAGCTTACAAGAAATGAAAACTCGGACAGATGACTAGAGAGGAGTATAAATATATTGCTCAAGCATGCAGGGGTGTAATCAGGAAGGCCAAAGTTCAGTTGGAATTGTAGCTAGCAAGGGATGTGAAGGGTAACAAGAAAGGTTTCTACAGGCCTATTAGCAATAAGAAGGTGGTCAGGGAAGGTGTGGGACCCTTACTGGATGGGGGAGGTAACCTAGTGACAGATGATGTTGGAAAAGCTGAAGTACTCAATACTTTTTTCGCCTCTGTCTTCACAGACAAGGTCAGCTCCCAGACTACTTCACTACGCAACAGAGTATGGGAAGGAGGTGGGTAGCCTTCAGTGGAGAAAGAACAGGTTAAGAAATATTTAGAAAAGCTGGACATACACAAATCCATGGGTCTGGATCTAATGCACTGAGGGAATTCGCTGATGTGATTATAGAGCCATTGGCCATTATATTTGAAAACTTGTGGTGATTGGATGAGGTGCCAGATGATAGGATAAAGGCATACCTTCTTTTATACCTCCTTTTTGGAGGCATAAGAATCTTGTGCAAAAGGGTTTTTTTGCGCAATAACGGATCCATCTATACTGCTGGTTTTTGCGCAAAAAGCCTCAGTCACAGATTATGCAAATGAAGCACAAGAAGTTGCTAATGAGTGCTTCATTAGCATACTCTCTGCTGGCAAAAGCCGACAGTGTAGACAAAGCCTTGGGGATTATGGTGGAGGAGAAGCTGAATATGAATCAATAGTGTGCCCTTGTAGCCAAGAAGGCTAACGGCATATTAGGGTGCATTAGGAGGAGCATTGCCAGCAGATCTAGAGAAGTGATTATTCCCCTTTATTTGGCACTGGTGATCCAATTCTGGGTCCCCTATTACAGAAGGATGTGGACACATTGGATAAGGTCCAGTTGAGAGCAACAAACATGATTGGGGGCTGGAGCACTTGACTTAGCACACGCTGAGGGATTTGGGCTTAATTAAACTACTGAAGAGAAGATTGAGGGTGGATTTGATAGCAGCCTCTAACTACCTGAATGGGGGGTTCCAAAGAGGATGGAGAGAAGCTGGTCTGACAGATGACAGAATGAGAAGCAATGGTCTCAAGTTGCAGTGGGGGAACTTTAGATTGGATATTAGGGAAAATTACTTTAGTAGGAGGATGGTGAAGCACTGGAATGGGTTGCCTAGGGAGGTGGTAGAATTTCTGTCCTTAGAGGTTTTTAAGTCCCAGCTTAACAAAGCCCTGGCTGGAACGATTTAGTTGGGATTGCTCCTGCCTTGGGTAGGGGGTTGGACTCAACGACCTCCTGAAGTCTCTTTCAACCCTATGATTCTATTCTCCCACCACAAGTCATATGCATATTGTTCAAAATTAAAAGGTTTCTTCAGTTTGGAGACACATAAGCAGTTTTATAGGGTGTGAAGAGGCCCAAGAAGGTCATTGAGTCCTACCCCCTACCCAAGGCAGGACTGATATATGGGAATCATACAAAAAAAATTGGAACTGATTATCCAATTCATCTAGCTGCAATAGGGAGTGGTGGATATAAGGGGTGGGTTACTGTGCTAGGATTCAGGACTGCTCAGCCCAATATAGTTAAGAACTGGAAAGGTCCTCCTTCCACTTATGCTTCTGGTGTAAAATCTCTTTTACCCACAGTTTAGCTCCACCTTATCCCATATATCAATTCCATCAAGCTGGTTTGTGTCCTCCTCCTCCTATGGTGGAAGTATTGCCTAGAAGATGGCTATGCCAAGTCCTCCATTTCCAAACGAGATTCCATCCATGAAATAGGAATTATCTTCTGAGAATCTCAGTAGCAGAAAGGCCACTTTGAACAATGCATAGTGATCTTAGTGAACTGAAATATCTGGCCCATGGTTTTAAATCCCATTGAATTGGTAGGGGAACTGAGCCCATATTATTGTGTACGTAAATTTGGTGTTCCTATTAAAGAATCGTGGCTTGGAAAGTAGGTATAGAATGTCTTAGCCTTCTCTACCAACATCAATCAATGCCATATCAGTTATAACTTGCTGCAGTTATAGACCATGACATCTCCTTGAACAGGTATTTCTAGAGGTAAGTTGGGTAAATTTTGCAATGTTCTGAACATTCAATAAAATGTATACTGAAATAAATAACTTTGTTTAAAATTATTACCAAACCATATGCTTCTAAAGGGGAAAATCTATTATGCTGTGCCTCTGTACCTCATTTACCTGTATTCCTTAGTAACTCCATTCATGATTACTAGCCAAGATTTTCAATAGTGGGTACCTAACTGGACATTCAGGCCTGATTTCAAAAGGATAGATGCTGGACACTGAGCAGTTTTTTAAAATTCAGGTCACTTATTTAGATACCAAAATATGGTACCACTTCTTAAAAATCTTGGTCATTATGTATTACATATTTGGTATTAACAATGTGCGCTGAACTGTTCAGTACATAAAGAAAGAGAAAGCTCCTGTCACAGAGTGCTTATAATTTAAAGATCTGATATTGTAAACACTTTTACACATGTCAACGTTCCACTCAGTCAATTGTAAGATGTCTAACTAAGGGTACGTCTAGACTACATGCCTCCGTCGACGGAGGCATGTAGATTAGACAGATCGGCATAGGGAAATGAAGCCGCGATTTAAATAATCGCAGCTTCATTTAAATTTAAATGGCTGCCCGGCTCTGCCGATCAGCTGTTTGTCGGCAGATCGGGGCAGTCTGGACGTGCCGCGGTCGACAAGGAAGCCTTTGTCGATCGGCGCAGGTAAACCTGATTTCACGAGGCATACCTGTATACCAAGATCCTGTATACCAAGTGGAAAAATAATTTAGAAAATACATTTGGAGTCTTATCTTGTAAACAGTTCACATAACTTTATCCTAAACTATATTCAACTTTTTAACATAAATTCAATAATAAGATGAGCAGAGCCCTGTTTAAAAGGCCTCATGCTGTAGTTTGATTCATAGTAACCTAGGAAATGTTCACCAATATCATCATTTCAAATTACAAATCCAGCTGTAAAAGAATAAATCAGTGTTGCTCAGTAAGAATCCCCTCAGTACTCTACTTTAAATAGAGATTGATCAATTTATATAATATTTGATAATTTCCAGTATTCTATCCAACTTTAATCAGAAAATTAAATTACTATATTAATACTGAATTATAACTGCTGGTATGCAGTGATATAAGCAATGAATAGTTCTTTTAGATTCATGTTAGATCTTTGAAAATCACTTTTGATACTTGAAAAAGTGGAAGAATCAATTACAGCCCACAGATCAGAGTGCGACAGTTTATAATAGGGTAATGAAAAGCCTGAGGTAGGTGGAAAGGTAAGCCAGCCAGTGGCAGTTTACAGTAACTGTGTTGTGAGGCCTTGTAAATTTAATTATGTTTCTTTTCTCTTTTTTTGGTAGAGCTTCTAGAATACTTTGCAAAACATTAAAATGGGGTTTCAGGTGATAAATGAACTGTAATGAAAATGAGTTTCTCCACAATTTACTTTTCTAATAAATCACATTTGTGAGTAAGAAAGTCATATAACATACATAACAAAGTATTCTTTGAAATATAGCTCCCCCCCTCCCCGCCATATCTATGTCATTGTCACCTTTAAGAGAGTCACCCAAATGCACTAATATTAGAGGAACACTTTCACATAAAACATTCCTGAGCACCTTTAAATTCAAAGTAATAAATCACAAATTATCTTCTTATGCTGCCAATATGACTGAGCTGTGGGGCTGCCATTAATCTCCTATTATTCATTCTTCCAGTTGTAAAATATTGTTGTTCAAATTTTAAATAATCAAGGCACAAAATCAGTGAATGAACATGTTTATGACTGCATGCATAACCTGCATGAGGGACCCCCTAAACTCAGTAACTGTTCATGCGAAAGACTAGCTCTTTACCTAACGAGCCTTTTGTAAATACAACCACCCCTTACTGTGTCCAAACAACTATGCACTTTGCAGATTTTTAGTGTCTGAAAATCGGGTCACTAGTTTTGAAAATGCAGCCTTTATGAATTGATCAATGGACCTGTACCTTTTGTGCGTGAATAGTAGGACATTTATAATAGATTAGCGATCTTAGGGGAAGTTGTGACTTGGGGACCCATTTTGGGGGTGCAAAGCAGTTATGAAGCTAGAAAATCTGTCCCTAACGTAAGGATTCCCTTTGTGCAGGGGAGCATGCTCTAAGGAGCTGTGCCCAAAACATCCACGTGTGCTGAAGATCCCCAGCTACCAAAACGATCCCCTTGGGGCTGAGTGTGTAAGTTAAAGAAACTGCAAGATTACTGTGTCTTATTTCAGTCACAGAGCCAGACCACACCTGGCCATATCATTGGGGAAGTACAAATGTTGCTAAAAACTCTCCCTTATCTCTCCTAATCTGGTCTTGCCCTGAGCCCATCTTGGATCTTGGCCAACATATTTAAACATGTGCACAAAACAAGAACCATAAATAAAATATTTTCAAGATTTAAACAACTGTCAGTTTAAGATGTGGAACCAGAAAGATGCTTAGCTACACTGACAGCCATACCGTCCGATAAATCACAGAATACATCATAGTCCGTGGCAGAGCAAACTTTTCCACATTGTCCTGAAAAGGTGCCTCAAATCTCAGTTGGAACAAATGGCCATATTCTTCTCGCCTTTATACAATGCAGGAGAAAAGGAGAACATAATTTGATAGTCTAACTTGAAGGGTTTAGAAAGTTCTATAAAGCATTTCAGCCCTCAAGCTCTCTGCTTGGCTATCAAACAAGGGTAATGACTACAAGTATACTTTCATAAGTGTGATAACTGCACTACAATCAAGAGCAAAACTAAGAACATATTGCTAGCCCTGCATGGGAGCCAGGAACAATCAGGCAACCAGTCTATGTCTGTCTGTCTTTCTCTCTCTCTCTCTCTTTCTCATATTAAGGGTACGAGCATAACCCTCAACAAGAAGGCTTACCCCAACAGATTTTCAGCATGCTCCAAATAGAGGAGCATCTTAAAAGTGAGACTCACTAGCACAGCTGGATGGTGGGCACATAAAAAGGCCAAGCAATTTTTTCATGTTGTTGCAGATGATCTGTGATGTAAATCTACTAAGTGGAGCCAGGACTAGAACCTACAGGGACACATGCAACAGGTCTCTGGGACAGCCTCAAGGACAGCCTCAAGGAAAGATAGGAACTTAACTTACTGGGCATCAGGTGGACTATAATCTTTATCCTGAAAAAAGATCCCTGAGTCAGACCCCAGCAGTGTGGCAGGACCTGGGATATCCTATCTCATAATCATTAGCTGAGGCTGCCTCTACAGAATGCAGCTGCTATGTGGGGAGTTTCATCCTACCCTCATGAGTTAGTTTTCAATATTTGCAAAGATCCAAGGGTTTTTCATTTTGTGTTCTCCCAATCTGCCTGTATTATATAAAGAATGGATTTGTGCATGCAATGATGATACCCATTGGCATCTTTCCATTGAATTTTGAGTTCTTAACTGTCATCATGCTGACTATTTTACAGACATTCAGCTCTTGCATGAACAGCTCTTTTCAGTATCACATTAAGAAGAGTGACAGCATTGCTGACTGTCATCATACAATACAGTATCTGGCTGCATCTTGATAAGGTGACCTGAGGCTTCCCGATTTGAGTAGTTAGTGTCTGGTTTTGTTTGTTTTTTTTAAGATTGTCCTACAATCATGAACTCATGATATAGTTAATGGAACACAAAACATGTCCTTGGGATTTTTTTTTTTACTCTCCAAGCTACTGTAGCTCATATCCTTGCAATGACAGACTTCATGCATGCCATACTCCCCCATTCATCTGAAATGCAATCAGCAAAACTCTAATTCTGGTCTCAATTACACACATTTTCATTCAGTGTAACTCTAATTAGATCACATCATCACTTCTGCTTTACACTAGCATAAGTGAGCTCAGAATCAGACTGTATGGTCACATTCAACAACATCATTTAAAAATGCTGCAGAATTTAAAAAAAGAGGTAGGGGAGGTAAGCACAGGAGAAAATAATCAAAGCAATAACCATTGTATACACATTTTCAGGGATCAGTTCTGAGAAGTCTGAATATATTTGTGGGAAAAAAAGATGAAAGCACCATTATACATTTGGTGCCAGTGTCTGAGATTCCAAATCTAGATATCAAAGATGACTGGCTGCCGGAAAGGACTATAGGGTGCCCTTTTAATCTTACATGAATGTATAAAACAGGACTAATGAAAATGAACATCATTTAGCTATTTACTTTAGGATATACTGAAAGGTAAAAGGTATCAGTGTTATTTTTCACATAAAAAATAAAAAAAGGCCAGATTATGACCTCTCCTGGCCATTCATTCATACAGCATAAAAAAACCAGATGATAAGTTACTTCCTTACACCCATGTGCTGGTTAACTATACCATACAGTGTGGAGGAAACAGCTATGCAGAGATCTCCTAACTGTGTATGTGAATGAGAGAACATGAATCATCACTTTCTATCATGATTTGTTTCACAGTCTGTTCTGAGAGGAAACTCGGCTATATGCTGCCCCAGCTAGACATCTTGTGGCATAGCCATGAATGAATCCTTATTAACAATCATAGAATTAAAACATCATAGAAGATTAGGAATAGAAGAGACCTTAGGAGGTGATTTTACCCAACCTCTGCTACAGGAAGGACCAATCCCAACTAAATCATTCCATCCAGGGCTTGGTAAAGCCATGTCTTAAAAACCTCTACATATGGAGATACCACCACCTCCCTAGGTAACCCATTCCAGTTTTTCACCACCCTCCTAGTAAAACCGTTTTTCCTAATATCCAACCTAGATCTGACACTGCAATTTGAATCTGTTGCTTCTTGTTCTGTCATCTGCCACCACTGAGGATAGTCTAGCTCTATCCTCTCTGGAACCCCTCTTCAGGTAGTTGATGGCTGCTGTCAAATCCTCCCCCCTCATTTTTCTCTTCTGAAGACTAAATAAGACCAGATCCCTCAGCCTTTCCTCATAAGTCATGTGCTCCAGCCCCCTACTAATTTTCCTTGCCTTCCACTTGATACTCTCTATTTATCAGGGGACCCAGAACTGGATGCAGTACTCCAGATGTGACCTCACTAGTGCAAAATACAGAGGAATAATCACTTCTCCCCATCTGTTGGCAATACTCCTATTAATGCAGCCCAATATATTGTTAGCCCTTTGGCAACAATGGTACACTGTTGACTCATACCCAACTTCTTATCCACTGTAATCCCCAGGTCCTTTTCTGCAGAACTGTCACTTAGCCAGTCAGTCCCCAGCCTGTAGTAGTGCATGGGATTCTTCCTTCTTAAGTGCAAGTACTCTGCACTTGTCCTTGTTCAACCTTACCAGATATCTTTTAGCCTAATCCTCCAAATAGTCTAGATCACTCTGGAGCCTATCCCTAACTATTGTTACCCGGAAGGCTGAGGTAAACAATTGCTGTGGGCAATTAATTAAAGCCTAATGCTGCCTTCCCCACAGAAGCCAGATTCGACCTGGTACACGTATCTATCACCGTTGGAAAGGTTAGTCACAAATCAGGTCAGACATGAATTTAGGGCCAAACCATATATTTGAGAAAATAAGAACACACATCAACAGTAAGATCAACAGTAAATATCCCACCCTAACCCGGAAGAAAAAGGAGGATAGGAAAGATCCCGTATACAAAAGGAGTATACTTTACAATAAAACACTGACGGCGGCGATGGACGCCTGCGACCTTCGACCTCGTGGCTAATTTAAAGCCGTGAGGGAGGACAGCAGGGAGATCCCTCGAGGTAGATCAGCTCTGGTTCCCGGGTAGTCACTCAAGGTAGATCCTCGCCTCTCCACGTGGTGGACACACTCTGGATTCCCTTGCACCAATCCTTCAACTAGGCGGGGTTCCATGGGTGTAGAAGATGACGGATGGTAAAATCCCAGAGTCCAATAGCACCAGTCCCAAAATCTTTAGAGAGGAGACTTCTCTCATACTCAGGAGGGCACGGCTAGTGCTGGACCTGAGCAGCAGCTTTGACCAGGCCACATGCGGATGGCACTCCTCAGGGGTGACGGACGAAGACGAACAAAGATACAGCTACAAACGGATCGACGAGAACCAACGGACGGGTCGAGGAGAGCCAACCCGAGCTATTCTCAGGGGTGGGGTTTATAAAGGTAGTAAGGCGGGAAGCTGGGTTAGTGAGTGGGGTGCAACAGAATAGGGCGGTGTGCATAGGGAAAAGGGTGCCGGGTGCATAACTTGGCTGCGCACGCATCGTATTAGTGAGGGGTGCACAGGTTCAGAACCGTGCGCATAGGCTAGAGGGTGGAGTGCAAAGCTTCCTTCTGTGTGGTTTTGGTGGGAAGAAACTGCTGAGGTGAAAAGGACTAGCAGACTCCATTTTGGATCTCTAGCCTGGGTAACACTGTCCAGTATATTTACCTCCCCCACCCCCTCATCTTAGTGTCACCTGTGAACTTGCTGAGTGTACAATCCATCCCATCATCCAGATCTTTAATGAAGATGTTGAACAAATCCAAACTAAGGCCCGAATGTGGGGCACCCCATACCGGCTGCCAACTACTCATAGAATCATTGATCACTACCTGTTGAGTCTGATGATTTAGCCAACCTGATAGTCCATAAATCCAAACCACACTTCTTTAATTTGCTGGCAAAAATACTATGGAAAACTATACCAAAAGCCTTGGTAACATCCAAGTGTATCATGTCCATCACTTTTCCCAGATCAACAGAGTCAGTTATCCCATCATAGAAGGCAGTTAGGTTGGTCAGGAATGACTTGTCCTTGATGAATCCATATTGATTGTTCTTGATCAGTTTCCTCACCTCCAAGTGTTGCAAAAGAGATTCCTTGAGAATCTGCTCTATGATTTTCGTAGGGATTAAGATGAGGCTGACCCGTCTGTAGTTTCCGAGGTTCTTCTTCCCTTTTTTGAGATGGGCACCACATTTTCCTTTTTCCAATCATGCAGGATCTCCCTAATCACCAGAAGTTTTCAAAGATAATGGCAAATGTCTCTGCAATTCACATCAGCCAATTCTCTCAGCACTATTGCATTCATTAGAACTGGCCCCATTGCTTTTTTAAATAGTCTGTAACCTATTTTTTTACTTCTGATAGCTGTTCACCTCCTCTCATACTATGCTGTGCAGTGCAGTGCAGCAGCCTAGGAAATTATTATTTCTGTGAATATCGAGGCAACCCTCCCCCCAATAGTAAGTATTTCTCCTTTTCCCACATCTTCTGTTAGTAGATTGACTTCTCCATTCAGTAAAGGTCCCTCAACATGCCTAAACTACTTCTTGTTACTAACATACCTATGGAAAACTTTCTTGTTATCCTTCACATCTCTTGTTAGCTCCTTAACTTACCCACAATATTTTTATATTGTGTATTGGGAAAAACATAGATAGGTGTGGTCACTAGTGCTGTTTCAACTACACTTTATACTTGGATTCTGAACTCTTTGCACAGAGATCATGCCCATCCTTCTCCTATCAATCTGACAGAAAAGCCACATGAAAATGAATAGTTTTCTGCAGATGGGTCTGTTTATGTGATATGTAAATATATGCTCCAAAATTCCTCTTTAAAAGAAAGCATTTAAGCACATACTTAAATTTATTCCATTCAGCAAAGCACTTGCACATTTAATAAATTTAAGCTTATGCCCCAGTGCTTTGCTGATTAGGAACTGGCTGCTGAACCCTGGCTACAGGAGATATTCAGAGCAGCCACAAGATAGGCCGTCACATTGTGGATTAAAGCCATGCTGCTATAGAGGAGCATCAAGTGGATGTAATGGGCATTTGTGTAAAGATCATATATCTCCACAACATGTTTGACCAAAACCTTGTTACATGTCAAGTCATGAAACAAGAGTCATCCCACTTTTACTACTAGGAAACAAATTTTCCAGTGGGAGAATCAGGAAAAAAAACTTGTGCGAGGACACAGAGTTCCCCCCTCCCCCTCCCCCTCCAAATGGCTTTCCATGGAAAGGGATGATTTAAGCCTAAATATATTAATACCAGATCAGTTCTGCTCCCCTTTATCTATTTTCCACCTTATAAATCTGTTTTCACCTTTCCTTTAAGCCTAAGGAGAGACTGACTAAGCAATGCTTTGAAATATTATGTACCTCTGGGACACTAAGTAGCCTCTGTATTCACATCTACATATTCACCCTTCACATCACTGTAAATATCTTTGAGCAGAATATGCCTTGTGAAGTATCATAAACAATATGTTTATTATGAGTTATTAATATACACTGAAATTATGACAAAAATGTGTGTAAACCATGTATACCAGGCAGGTCAATATAGACAAATAAACCTTCTCCCTAACTTGTTAGCATGAGAATTGTCTTCACTCCTTGTTAGCTTGAGGGATCTGTTTATGTAATATCTAAAAACATTCTCAATGTCTTTCCATGTACAGTAGAAGTAACTTCCAGGTGAGGAAAACATGGTCCTTTGTCTAGTGCAGATCTGTTAAGCAACTAGATTTTGCTTTTCAGAAGAATATATGGCAAAGGTTTATTGATCTATAGTGACAGAGGGCTGAACCTCCAGGGAGGAGCACACTGTTTACTATAGTATTGGCTACCAGTATTATCTTTGATGCTAGACCTAAGGTCTGGGTAAGTGACTGACCTCTTGAGACTGGCAACATCCTTTTTTGTGATCTCTGAGCCAAGTAACCATTGATCACTAAATCCAGCTTGTCTGGGTGGCCAGACAGATTCCTTTGGATAATCTAGTCTGTCTGTGACTTCAGGAATGCACATTGTTACCAAACTGATGAAATCTAATTATAGAACATACAACCAATTTGGGGTCTCTGCCCTGCTTTTTGACTGTCTGCCCTGAAGCAGGCAGGTACTCTAGACAGAACGACACTGTTATAACTTCCATTAGAGCATAAGTCAAAGTATCCAAAATATTGCTTAGGAGCAGCACAACATAATGTACGCGTATCTTGAGCTTGTCCCCTTTTTCTCTTCTATGCTAGCAACAAAAACAGTGTGTGGCATGTGCCCTCCTATATTGTTTCTATGCCATTGTAGGGCAGCCCTTGCACTTGGAGGCAATGTTTGCACAGGCTTTTGTAAGTGAGGCAAAGGGATTGTACCATACCCATGATTATAGCCCACTATCTGATACTCATTATGCCCTAGGTCAGGGGTGGCCAACCAGCTCTTCAAAGAAAATATTGCGGCTCCTGCACCTGCGGCTCGTGGCTCTGAAAGGGGCAGTGTGTTTCTGTCTGAAAGAGACAGAGAGAGAATCGCGGCGTCCCATGCAGACTTCAAAATGGCCACCTTCAAAATGTCCACATTAAAGGCAATGCCTGCTCTGCTCTTAAAAGGGCGGCAGCTGGGGCTTTTTTTTTTTTCTCAACAACTTTTTTCTCTTGGCTCTTTGCACTGTATTCACCACAGTTTTGGCTCTCTGTCTGTAACAGGTTGGCCACTCCTGCCATAGGTATTCAAATCTTTAACTAAAAATTAAAGATTTGTAAGACTAGCTTGTCCTCCACAGGTTGTTAAAACTGGAACAGGAACCTAAAGTCTAGAAAACCAAGTAAGTCAACTTTTTTTTTTCAATTACCTGTCCCAGTATGAAATATTTGAAGAACATAAATCCCCTGAAAGACAAATCTGACACCACTGGCTGTTGGCCTGGCAAATTGGAATGGCTGCTGTGAACAGGCGGTCAGTAGGCTTTCCTATTGCTTTAAAATACACTTTTCCACAAATACATGCACCCTTCAGCATTCTTACAAAGGAAGCAAATTACAATATGTATTATCTGAAAAAGCATATTCCTGAGGCATCCAGGAACAAAAATACCATATAGCTTTGCAGGTGCTGACCTAAGACTGCCAGTTTTAGAATCCAGAAGGCTAGCTATTGATTCACACTAAAACCAGAAACAAACTTTTGAGTAGAAACTTAAGAATCCCATTCCTGGGCTGCATTGAGATTGAGGCAGCTCAGCAGGTAATATAGGAGCGAGGATGTCAATTAGTCACCTTTCAATAACCTCCTCATTAGTGCTGGAGCAAGCATGCTCTTACAGTCACTAGCCTAAGCAGAGCAGTCTGTGGTTTACTTTACTTTGTTGCAGCTCAAAGAGCTATTCTGGTAGCTGTGGACTGCTAGGATGTACGGACATCCTTCCTATGTCCCTTGCAACCAATAATGAAGAGTGTCTATTTTTCGCTCACACACATATTTGTACATAATCCATAGCTGCAGAAAGTAGGAGGTGGGTTGGATTTAGTCTTTCACTTCAATTTCAAAATTCTTCTTCAGTGAGAATACAGGTGCACTGAATGGTTCAGAAGTGCACAACTCTAAAAATGTGTATTTCTAGTATTGAGGACCTAAGAAGAAAGAAAGATGGTTGATTAGGAAGCTGTGGAACTGCAGAAATATCACTTTAAAACTACCTATTTCAGTGAAAGAATGGAGTTTAGACCCTTCATAATCTTATTTTTGTGCATTTTTGTAGAGCTGGAAACAAGGAATCAGAGTGAGAGGCATCTATGGGTATTATTACTTGATTTCTAACAGACAAAATAAATCTAAAAACATTTAACATTTCCAATGAAGCTATTCCTTTTAACAGTTGATATCACAGAGCTTGTAATAATATTCAAGTAATAAATAAGCAAAATATGAAATGTTATTCAAATAATGTTAATCAAGAATAGGAAAGGAATATTTTTATTCATGTGTTAATATGATATATTAACACAGTATACATAATTTAGAGGGTACTGCTTTCTGATCAAATCTAACTTGTAGGAAACTGTGTGTGTGTGTGTGTGTGTGTGTGTGTGTGTGTGTGTGTGTGTGTGTGTGCGCGCGCGCGTTCTGTAAGAATCTTCCAGATCATGAAATTTTCCACTTTCAAGATGTAATATTTCTGGAACTTCTAGAAACTTTAAAAAAAAAGAAAAAGAAACTTTTTTAGGTGAGCATGCTGTATCCAGGAAGAACACAGAGATTGTAGAGTATAAAAAATTAATTTGACCAAGTTTGGAATTCCCCTATTACATTTACAGAAGCCAGCCAAGATGAGAGTTTGTATAACTTTTATACTACATCAGCACATTGTGTATTCTACATATGTTACAAACTACATATGTTAGAGAAAAAAGTTAGAAATATTTTACTGAGTTTTTACATATAGATTTTATTTTTTATATTTTTCCTCCTATAAAGCTGTATATATTAAGTTACTGTGAGATTAGGTGTACAATGGCTAGAAAATAGACTAATTTATAAAACTAGTAATTTTTTCCCCAATAATGTCAAGTTTTAAAATTTTTGAAAAAGATCACATCCCATTTCTAGTTACACATTTTAGAAACTTATAAGAATGCCTTAAAAGAACTTTCAGTACATATTTGTATGGTTCAATACATTCTAATCATATTGCCTGTGATAGGTATCACATATTCCAGTTATAGGGACAATGTCAGCACCTGAATGGAACAGAAAATTTCTCAGAATTAGTCAGTCTAAGAAGCAAGTGATTCATAAACTATTATTAGGTTGGGTATCTTCTCCCATTTCAGGGGTATAAAGTTCTTATTTCTTAGACCTTGAGGGTCACAAATTATCTGACCTCAAAGCTATCACTGGTACAGGTCTTAATTGGTCGCCATCCCACTCTTCAAATCATTGTAATGTGGTGGTGTATGGAAAGGATTTATCTGCCACTTATTTTTGTCACATTTTTCACTTTTTTTTTTAATGACAGCTGTATGAAAAGATTTGGGATGTTAGAAGTCTTCACAATGAAGATGACTAATTGGATTTAGTGTAATTGAAACAGTCAAACATGCAAAATAAAAATATATCATTATATTAAAATGTACATGTACTGTACTATATATATATATATATATGGGGAAAGATAAATAGACTTTCTCTAGGTATGTATTGCATCATTAATCTCTCTCATATTAAAAATCTTTGGGGCAGAGGTCATACCTTGATGTATTGTACAGGACACTACACATTTTTTGTGCTCAATAAATATTATGGAAAACATTCTTTTATTCCTGCAACTTTGTAAAGAACAGCATTTATTCTGCATCACTGACCTCCCCTGTACTCTGCTAACTCATCTCTGCCAGGACCACTTCCAATATTCTCAACCTCTGAGAAATTTCAAACAGCCACCGTTGACATTATACGAAAAATTATTACAACACAAATTGGAAAGAAAATAGGAAGGAGAGAGTAAAATTATAATAGTATTTTTTTTAGGTATCCATTTACATCTTTTAAAATATTGTTTTTATTGCTTATAAAATATGCTAATCATTATAATGCTTAATATGGTTAGTTTGAAATAAAAGTTGAGGAGAGATGTATACGAGTTTGTGAAAACAGGGAAGTTGGAGGGGGAGAGAGAGAGAGAGAGAATGCCACCAGTGTAACATTAATGATGGTAAGATTTTCTGGTAGGCTATGGTTGATGTCCCCATGCAAGACAACATGGAGCCAGACAGTTTGCTGATGTGATTCAGGTCATGGGGAGCCATCTCTGTCTCTGCTCTACAATTAGTAATTCTGCCAATGAGATGTACACAAGGACAAGGTGACAAAGTAATTTTGATTTGTGAAGTTTTCTCCCTTAGGGTACGTCTACACAGCAGCATTATTTTGGAATAACTGACATTATTCTGAAATAACGTAATGTTCATCTACACTACAAAACTTTATTTTGAAATAATGTTGAGCTGGAGGACTTCTTACTCCAACTCCCATAACCCTCATTTTACAAGAAGTAAGGGAAGTTGAAGGAAGAGGGCTCTTCCTTTGACTTCCTGCTGTGTAGCCAGCGCCTAAAGCCAAGATAAGCTATTTCAACTTCAGCTATGCAATTGACTTAGCTGAAGTTGCATAGCTTAATTTCATGTTAGCCCTGCTGTTTAGATGTACCCTTAGTGAGTTAAAATAGGACTCAAATGCCCCTGGATTCAGTGTCTCTTCTTCCAAAATCAGTGCAATCTTTCAGATTTCTAGCAAAAGGTTACCAAAACTATAAGTAATGAAAATTGCATGATTGGCTATGTATTCAGAGATATTTTTCCACTCTATTTGATTTCTTGGATGAAACACATATTTTTAAAGTATACGGTGTTTTGGGCATTTAATCTTTTGTGAGCATTTTTAATAAATTCTTATATTCCATCTCACCTGGTTCATGTGGAAAGCATAACATTTTCAGCACTGTAAATAAGATTTCTTTCAATCAAAGTATCTGATTATTTCCTTGCTATCCTTTTATGCAGCATTTGTCCCAAAATACTGAAACTGATCTTAATTGTTTCTCTTTTTCATTAAGCAAGTAATCCTCCATATTTTACCAAAAGCAGCCATTTTATCTTTTTCCCTGTTGGCTTCCTTCTTTTTAAGAAGGAGATCTCTTTACTGTTTTAAATCCAAATTTCATCATGACAATTCTCATTATGGTTTTTTCCCATATATAAAGAACAGGCAGAATGACCTTTCTTACAGGGGAGTGAAGTTCTACTCTGAAATGTGACTGTGTGCAAATGGCTCATTCTTATTCATCAAACCTTCTGACTCTCTCTGTTTTCAGATGAAGGTCTGATCACTCTACTGCCAAAATTAAATGTTACTTACTATTTTGCTGTGTGGGTCTGCAAAGCCAGGAGGAAGTCATTTTAACTCTATTCCTTCTTGTGTATTAATAAAAGGCTTTTTTAAAGTTCTTCTTCAATGATCATTCGTGAGAACAACTATACTGAGAAAGTGATGTTGTATACAGGAATCAGCTGAAAACAATGTTGTGTAGGCATACCTAAGGATATAATTTGGCCTACAGAATCTATATTTCTGATAATGTGAAAAGGGAAGATTCAACTTGACTTTCAGATTTCAGGATAAGTTTGACCATCACACAAAATATCTTGATACGGACATATTTCATATAGAATCACTGACACTCATACATTAACCCCCAATATTTTTGCAGTCAGTTTACTGAATAGAAACATTTTGAGAAAAAACAAAAGAAAGAACAAAAGTAATGTATCTCTGAAAAAGGACATAGCATTTTTTCCCCTTTACAGAATGCATCTTTGGGGAAAAAAAAGGAATCTCTTTATAACTTGGAGTGTGGGGAAGTCCCTCTCCAGTAAAAGATGAAGACATTCTGTATCAAGTTACTCTCTACCTGACAATAGTTGCATATACTACAGCTTTAGACTTTTGCATTTTCTATGATGAATCTTTCCATCCTACTCTATATTTAGCAGACACTATTTGACAAGCTAGAAGTGGATATGTAACTGATCAAATTAACCTTGAACATGCTGAGACAACAGCCTAGTAGGTTTTGACCTACATGAAACTTGCCAGCATGTGAACAAGTATATACAAATGATAAAGCTGATTGCCACAAAGTAGTTATTTAGAAAATGATACCAAATAGTTGTATCTGAGCTATCATATTTATTATGTATTTTAAGCATTTTGTGACATTACAACATCTTGGATTCTATAGTACTACAGTTACATGATAACATTTAAATATTTCAGAAAAAATTAGCAACTACAGTCTATATGAACCAACCTAACATACTTTTACAGCCTGATTCTTCTCTCATTTACATTGCTGATTTTTCCCAAGTGAAAGAATGTACTGGAGTGGTGTTGGAATAATATTATTGTAAGGGGAAAAAAGAATCAGACCCTTCATTTTCGTTTTGGAATTTGTTCATACTGAATATTCTGAGCTTGTGCCTCATCCTAATTACATCACTTTTACCATAGTACCAATTTATTATCATCAGTGGAGTTGCTCCTGATTTATACTACAGTAAAGTAAGAATAGAATCAGCCTACTATACTCAGCCAAAAAACTCAACACTTGCACTGTACAACATTTGCTCTTCGTTTTACAGAAATAGGGTATTTCAATACCTGCCGATCTCTACTTTTAATCAGATCTCATTTCTGTACAATTATCATTTCAGGCTTCTGTTGATTGCTTTTACTGAGCATAATGAGTAGAAAGAAACACTATCTCATTGTGCAGAATATTGAATTGGTCGGTGTAATAGACTCAGTTGCTATTTTTGACTTGCTCTTTGAAAAGTTAATTTTCTCTTTCATCAAATAACTAGCAGACTACTAATAGCATATAAGGTTTTAGAGGGATTTGCATTAAAGAATGCAGCTGAGTGCCTTATCTGCTTTTGGAAACAAAATGACATATGGATGTTCTTTTACTATTAAAACCTTAGGTAAAATCTAACACACTTGCTGCAACCCCTTAGAGCTACTTTTAAGTGCATGGAATAGGAGTAGGACTTATGCACGAAAAACACAAACAGGTCTGTATTTATTCAATTATTTCAGCTGTAAGATGTTTGAGGACAGAAACTATAAAGAAATAAATTGTTTTGATCATACCAGCAAGTGTTGACATGTATGAAAAGTACAGTGCAAAATGAGGGACACAGCTGGAGTCCTCCACTATCCCAGACCTTGAAAATGCAGTGTACTAGCTTTTAAACCAAAATATCACAAATTCAGATTTCCATTAGTCTCTTCTTATTTTATCTTCTTTTATGAGCACTTAAATTAATGAGGAAAACATGAGTATGACATCAACTTGATTCAAAGATCTTTGCATTACAACATTGCAAAGATGGCTTTAATCCCCCCATATAGTACACTTCAATGATTGTGATTTTATTTTTAGTTATTTTCTATTTGTGAGTCATTTAACTTTTTATACTTTTAAACATTTCTGTTATACTATACATAGTTTTCCACGTCTTTAGACTAATAAGTAATAATAGACTAAATAATACTTGAATTTAAATAATTAAAAGACGGTAATGTAAACATTTTGCAAAATTATCTGTGTGTACTACTAGATTTTCAAGTAAAACACTGTGTTGATATATTAAATAAGGGAGGAGTCATACAATGTCCTGCATTTATTGAACAGTCAATACTTGCTAATATATTATGCTTCAGCACCGAACAGTTTTTAATTAAACTAAGACCTTCATAGCAGAGAAATTTTTTAAAGACTTATCAAACATAGAACATGTGAAGTTTAATGGTTCTGTGGCAATCTAATAAAAATCAGTAGACTCAGTACGCAATACAGATTACAAGGAACAGCTATTTTCTGATAGGTGAGACTAAACCCAGGAAGCCATAAATGTATGTTGTATGTTATGGTGAATTAAAAATAAACATTTAATAGCTAACTATGCACATGACTGATTTCTCTGTGAAATACTGTCAGTAAACTAATTCATTATATTGTGAAATTACCTAATTAAATACCTCAATTCACATTATAAAATTCCTAAAATTATCTCTGAACTATTGGAAGAGTTTCAGAGGGTTAACCATTTTTCTGTAACTAAAAAAAAAAATTAAAAAAACAACAATGGTCCTGTAGCACTCTAAGGTGTATCTACACAGAAAAGTCATTTCAGAATAACAGCCATTTTAAGTTATTCCTCCTGGGGCTCTAAATTGAGATAGAATGTCTATATTAGGGAAGCCTGCCTTGGACTAATTTTGAGGCTTCCCTGCACTTTAGATGTGCTATTTGAAATAAGCTATTTTGAAATAACTATTATTCCAGAATGTCTTATTCCAAAATAACTGTGCAATGTAGATATAGCCTTAGAGACTAATCAAAGATATATATAGATGGTATCATGAGTTCTCTTAGGCTGTATGGTTTGGGGAGGGGAGGTGTTTGTTTTTTTGTTAGTCTCTAAGGTGCTACAGGACCATTGTTGGTTTTTTCAGTTTTATTGGAAGAGTTGTTAACTTAATGTGGCTGGCCATGTTATTGATCATATTGTTTAGTCTGCATAAAGATATAAACGGATAATGCAATTGAATGGGAAATGATATTGTTTCCTAGATAATTTTTAACTATTATTTGCAAACAGAAAATTACACTTACCAAACTTTCTACTGTTAACCAGACTCTTCTTATTTTCCCATGACAGTGAAAGTATAAAATATTGCACAAAATACTAGGCAACAATAATGTACAAAGGAATTGCAGTTAGCATGTCTAGTTGTATAGCATAGCATCTATGGAAGGGGAATAGTGGGCAAGCAATAAAGTACTGTTTTTATGGACCTCAAGAATAAGAAAGACCACAACGTTTATAGCCCACTTGTCTACTTTCTATAGATGAAGAACCACTCTTTGCCTACTCATTTTCATTACTGCTTTACAAACAATTCTACAAAGCAAATGCAAAGCAATATTCTGAGTCTTTTTGTAGCTACCATGTTAGAAACAATGTGCCTAATCCAGTACAGTGCTTAATACCAAAAGTAACTGAAGGTACTCAGCACCTTACAAGTCTAGGTCTAATGTGCTTTAGATTTGAAATCTTAAGAAACTTTTTTTATTGTATCACACACTGGAAGTAGCTATGAAATGTATGAGAAAATTTAACATAAACCTGTTTTTTGTCATCAAGGAGTAAAGGACATCCCAACCGCTTAGTACTGCTGGAAGAGACCAATAGAAACTTTAAAAACATTTTCAATCATTTTCCTAGACGGGAATCTTTCACCATTTTTCTTCTACAGTTAGTAGAAAATTAAAAATTAAAGAGATTCCTCACTTCTAAAACTGCCTTCCCGCCATAACAAAAAATATTGGATGGAAAAGTCCAAAATCAGGGGAAGAGATTTGGATGAAAGGAATACATATCCGTACATTTCCTGAGTGATAAAGCTGTCTTTGAAAAATCAGAAATTATTTCTGCATCTATGTTTATTCAGTCCTTGCCCATTTTTGTTAAGAATAAGGTGCTAATGATCATGAATATCTAATGTGTTTCTTAGGAAGAATGCAGAGCACAAATTACCTTTTGGTTACTATTGGCCTGGACACTCTTTTTAACTTGTACCCATTGGTGAAATGCCCCATACTTCTGCTTCAATTTCTCTCTTCTTTGGTTGTGATAATGTTTTCATCTCTGAAAAGTTTGTCTTATTTATGCTAATGTGTTATTCTTAGTGTGTATATCAATGTGTAAATGTCAGTATGCCTTGTTAATCTGTTTTATGATGGCATAATGCTCTTGCTTTAAAAGGGTAAATTGCAAGATCTATACAAATTACTAGCATGTATGTGGAATATTTTGCATTATTCTTTGCTACTTTTTTTAACTTGCAAAGTCTTGCTATGTTTTACTAGTTTACTGTTAATAAATCTTCCTGGCATGATTGAACAACTTTATGATATGATTTTTCTCTAAACATTCAGTATTTTAAATGATGCTGATAGAAGCTGAAGGGCTAGTTTTCAGAACTCATATAATTAGCATAGTCTATAAAGGTATTTGGTTTCATTCAACTGATATCACATGATAACACAAATCTATCACAACAAAATCTTTCAATGTACGCACTTTATATATCTGAAAAAGAACCAGTGTCTCTCAAAGTTACAATCTATCAAAATGTACAAATGTAGAGCATGAATTACAATTTTTATATATCTGTGTTTCCAGTTGAAAAAGTTATATTTGTGAACAAAAGAAATCTTCCACAAGAAATTAGCTAAGAATAGGGAGGAAGACATGATTATACCCCTCACATAATCATTCAAGCTAGTCACTTTTCTGTCAGGATAAAATGGAGCCCACACTCATAAAGAATTCAGACATAATTATTCTATTAATTAACTTAACAAATGATTCTATTAATTAACATTACATATGTATATAATTGCATGATTCTTCTAGCAGACAGAATTAGGTGAAATATGTTGGCACATTTTTAATTTTTTAAATCAACCAAACATTCATATTTTACAGACCTTACTTTTAGAGTCTTGCCACTGAAGTCTCTGAACTTTGTACATGCACTATAACTTCTGCTTTATGCTCTCCCATTAACAGGTATTAAGAGTCACACTGCATTATCATGAGTTACACATGTATAATTACTTCGAATTTAAAGAAATTTATAACTGAGATAATGCATGATCATTTTAGTCAAAGCTATAAAAATAGCTACATCTCAAACATGACAGACCCAAGGTGTCTTTTCAACTTTGCCACACTACTCTTTAGAATAAATGTGCCAAATCTGCTTGTTTTAGTTTACGAATGTGTATGCATGGAGGCAGATTTAATGTATTCTAGACAGTTACTTGATCTTGGGTGGATGATTCCAAGAATGAAATAATCTCTGAATAGTTTCCATGGGCATGGATCCTCTTTAAATAGCTAAAAAGACAATAACATCAGCTGAATGTAAACTATAATATTTTACACATATCAATCCAAATTCATCACTGTTGTAAGTCCACTAAAGGTATGAACTTGTCACATTTGTTTCAAGAGTATGTCATGTGGTCTCTATCCATCTTAAATTTGCTTCCTTCTGTACTGGCTTAAATTACTGAATTAATGATTGTAGCCCTGAAGAGATTTCCAATTAACTTGTTCTACTAAACTGATTAAGTTTAATAGAGTTTTTATAAAAGAAAGTATCTTAAATGTTTGCTGAAGAAAACCTCAGCCTTACAAGTGGCACAAAAAAAGTTTGTACAATATTTATATTTGTAGCAATTAAAACATTATAGTAAAATAGCCTCATTAGGATTTTTAAAAAGTAAATCACCCTGAGTATCATTTCAGGGACATTATGCATGATTTTGCTGGCTTAGAGATATTGTATTTGTATGTTCTTCATTGTTCTTAAGAAGGAAGTATCACATTTTCAAGGAAATTCCATCCTTCCACATGCCAACTGACTATATGTCTAACACCACAAAAGAGACTAATATAATGTTTGTTAATGCTGCAATATTGTTAATATATGCAATATAAACATTTCTGCTATTTTCTCAAATCTGTCAAAATCTTTTTCCATAAAATGATAAAGAACCCTTAGAAATTTCATGAATAAATTCTCATGTGTTTAGAAACATGCTCCCAAATGCTTTTGAGCATGAAGTTCTATAGGTAGAGCTGCTAAAGCCCCCTATCATTGGGGTTCCCCAAAACTTCTCATTTACAGGACCCTATGTCCAAATTGCATAGACCTTTTGTCAAAATACATGATGTGTCTATATTAAACAATTTTACAACTATTTAATTGAGACGTTCTACAGCCTTCATGCTTTGGCGCAAGGACTTGAACTTTAATGGGGAAGGAGAGGTATGTTCATCCCAATGAAAATTCATTTAAATGCTGCTGAGTTAAGGGTTCAGCAAATCTGCATTCAGACATGATCACTAGAGATTTCTTAGAGATTTGCAGAAAAATGGGCTAACTAATGACAGCCCTGAATTTTTAAAGGAGGGGGATAGAGTATCTGGCTAGCTGGCTAAATGAAGCAAAGCCCACCCCCTCTCCCCTTTAGGTGATAAAATACCAGGTTTTGTCAAGACCTTTTATGGAAATTATGCTAGTTGCCTTTTTTTTCAGGAGGTGTTGAAAGAAAGTTTTTCCTTTACCGCCACACTGACTTTGTTGCAGTTGTTTTTTGTTGTTATTTTGTTGTTGTTGTTGTTTTGTTTTTCTTTTGTCTGTCCCACTGGGGGTTCGTCAAGGGTTTTACTCATGCATGGCACACTGGGTGGTAGACTCTATGTTACAACTCATTATTTAATGTCCGATGCAAGTACACGATAGGAAATGTACACAGTAGCTTAGAAAAGGCCTCAAAAGGAGGTCTTTACTAAAAGAATGTTTGGGGACAGTTGGGGCATCCAATGATTGGAATGGCAGAGAACCAGTACCCCATTTTTATAGCCTCCCCCTTAATCTTCCTATGAAGGGTGTGTGTAAATGGTAAGGTCCCAGCAATGGTTTTGCTGGAGGACATGGATGGAAAAAAGAAGGGGGAGCTGGTAAAATCCCCCTGGGTAGTTAGGAAATATAAATAGTGTTACCTGCACTGTACACTTATCTGTCAGATAGTCTCAGACATTGAATAATAATGTTGCAGCCTGATTAAATTCATGTCAGTTGTTTCCTATCATTCTTTCAGTATACCAAAGTGTGCATGTGTCAACCACATACAGTGCCATCTTGGAATAGCAGGGATAGGACTTTCCGTGCAATTTCTCATCTTAGCAGTTGAGGAGGGTGCAATGATGAAGGAACTGGAATAGAGAGCAGGGGGGCTGTCTCCTGTACATTCAAGTCCTCCTTTGTTGGTACCATGGCATACAAATAATAACAGCTACACTGTAATACAATGGGGACAGGGAAGAAGTTGCAGGAGTGGAGAGGGAGGGTTGGATGGGAGAAAGGGGGCAGACAGTGAATTGCAAAGGAGAAGTGGAATAATTGGCTAGTAGCAGAGAAGGAAGGAGGCAGAGGCCAGAGTTGGAAAGAAAGATAGGAGTAGGGAGGCAGGAGCAAAGAACTGGGATGGAAGCTTGGGTAGCAGTAAAAGGGTGGGAGGAGTAGGGTAGAGGGTTGAAAGGAGCAGGAGAGGGGAACAGGAACAGGACAGAAACAAGACAGATTCTTAAGAGTCTACAAACACTAGAGAACATTGGTCTTCTGAAATAGAAGAATTTTCATTCCCAACAGTCCTCTGTGATCAGAAATAGCTGTGAAGCCCTCTACTAAAGTGTGTGTGTGTATCATTCCCCTCTAAGGAGTTTTCCACACAGTGGATCACAACATACTAATGTTACCAGCTACTCTTGTTAGCTCAAGTGTTAGAGAACTATATCATTAAACTAAAAAGTCTGACCCCCGCTCCAGACCCATTTCAGAGATCAATATGGATCCTTATGATGGAATTTTTGTTTAAAAAAGCCAAACCAAATCAAAATTGCTCTTCCAAATAACCAAGTAAATCGTAAAATTGAAAGTTAACTTTGCAAACTCCAACTTTCAGATTGAAAGTTACCCATGCAAGAATAAGTTGGGCCATTTTGGAATATGTATTATGATAACAATCTTTAATTTCATGGTCACGTAGTATTTTTTCCACTGGAATCTACCCTATTCAGCACGCAGAATGTATGTTGCTCAGAGCTGTACAGTAAAGGAAACTGTTGTATACAGAACCTTTGCTTTGTTTGTTACAGAAGATGGAAAATGTGTAGTAAGTCAGAAGATTGTAGGAATTGCAAGGAAGATCACATAGTTCCAAAATGACATTCAACTTTCTAACTATTTCAGATTTTCCCATTCCTCAGACTAAGGATTTCTATGTAATGCTGGACAACTTTCTTTATCTCCAGGTTTTTCACAAGTGGTCACTAACTGTGTATTCTTCATTTTCTGGGTGCCTAGCATGAGACATCCAAGGTCAAAAATCTGCAGAAATATTGTGCACTCATAATAGCAGATTCATTGAAGCTGTGCTTTGAACGTAAGAAGAAGTTGCTATAAAAATGCTAAATACTCGGAAAAAATCAGGCCCTAAATGTTCCACGTTGGTCACCAAAAACTTAGTTCATTCTTTTGACTATGATAGTCCCTCTGTCCTTCCATTCCCTGTCTGAAAAATATATATAATACCATCTCAACTAACAGGAATATTCTGAAGTTAAATTCACTAATGATTATGAAACAATCAAATAAGCTTTTCAGAGGATTACAGAAATACCATGAGAAAAATCAATGGTTTTATATTCAAGGCAGGGTTTATATAGTTTTCAATAAATAATGCTGGCTGTTCCCTCTGGGGGGCACTGTTGCCTGAAATGCTGGCTGTTCCCTCTGGGGTGCGCTGTTGCCTGAAATGCTGGCTGTTCCCTCTGGGGGGCGCTGTTGCCTGAAATGCTGGCTGTTCCCTCTGGGGGGCGCTGTTGTTGAAATGCTGGCTGTTCCCTCTGGGCGGCCTGTGCTGCATGGGGAGTGCGGGGCCCAAACGGCTGCTTGTGCCGCTTGCTCCCACGCGGTGGCCCGGCTGAACGGCACAAAAGTTAGCCGAGCACCACGGCGGGAGGTGAAGGGGGCGGGGCGGTGACGTGTGGTATGACAGCTGCTCCAGGCCCTGCCCCCTGGCCGTGAATGTCACCTCCCCGTCCCCTTTTGCCTCCTGCCGTGGCGCGTGGCTGACTTCTGCACTGCTCAGCCGGGCCACCGTGTGGAAGCAAGTGGCGCAAGCGACCGTTTGGGCTCCACACCCCATATGCAGCACGGGGAGTGCGGCGCCCAAACGACCATTTGGGCTCCGCGGTTCCCCGAGTGAGAGAGAGGATGGGGAGGAGAAGAGAAAGAGAGAGACAGAGAGAGAGGCAGGAGGCGGAGGAGAGCTGAGAGAGAGAGAGAGGGGGAGGCAGTAGGAGGAGGAGGAGAGAGAGAGAGAGAGAGACCGGAGGCTCAGGAGAGAAGACCAACGTGGAGGAGAGACCTGAAAATCCCGTCTTATGACGGGCTAATTGGCTAGTAACACCAGGGGTGGATATAGGGCAGGGCGAGCGGGGCGGCTGCCCCAGGCCCTGCGCTTCAAAAAGCCCCGCGCATGCGCCGTGGCAAAGGGGGGGCCCCGCAAAATTGTGCTGCCCTGGGCCCTGCAAAACGGTCATCTGCCCCTGAGTAACACTAATATTGTGTGATGAAGCTTTTTCTGCCTTGGAATGTGCTGTGCTAGCTCTGTCAATACCGGATGACCTTCAACGTCCAGGACAGTCAATCAGTCATCTTTCTAAAATCTAAATTCCCATTTTAAAAAACTACTTAAGCCATTAAACCCCACCAACCTTCCTTTTATGTATGCATAGGCTTAAATATGTACATTCTCTAGCGTATCTTACTATTGACCAGAACTTCAAGAAAATCAAAGAATTAAACTCTTTGTAACAGATAACCTTGTTGAACTATATATTTAAAGTACAATGAGTAGTCCTGTGGCACCTTAGAGACCAACAAAATATATGTAATATCATAAGCTTTTGTGAGCAAAAGCCACTTCTTCAGATGAACTTAACTAAATTTAGTATATTTAAGTGTATTTATTTACTGTCATTTAGAGAGTTTTTAGTTCTCCAACAAGGAAAATTTGATAACAATGGAGCCAATTAAAATAAAGCCCATTGCCAGTAATCTTTTTTGGAATTACAGTATATTGAGTTCCCAGCCATCCATTGCTGAATGTTATTTCCTGGTAAAACCTGTACTGAGGGAGGTTTGTGCAGATTTCATGAGACCGTGAAATCAAAGCCTAGTATATTCATCAGGTGTGATGCATTAGTATAAATGTATGCCTTCCACTGAAGCACATCTGCATAGATCCTTCAACCAGAGGGTTGTTTCCAGATGGAGAGGATGTTTCCAAGATAAGGCAATGACTTTGCTAGTTAATACTAAAGTGATATTTAAGTAAGAGCTCATTTTTCCAGACCGTCAAGACATGAAAAATTATTCTGCTGCTGGTGAAGTGACCATTCTCATTGACCTGAGAAGAACAGCAATATTTTATGGAGAGAGAGAAGCTCATATCATTGGCTCCATTTACTTTTGTTGTCTTTGATGCCTACTCTTTTTCCCACTTGTGCTGAAATTAATGTGAGTTTTTCAACTGAGATAAATTTTTGCTCATAATGAAAACATTGTATCTTATTTGTTATGGGACTCTGGGCTTTCTGTTAATTCTACTGTTACTATAGTCACCATCTTGTTTCCAATTTTCTTAAATTGTATTGTAAAATTTCTCGTTAAAAGGCCAACGAACATTGACATTACAATCCATAGAAATAGCCTAACATACCGTTTTTTGTTAACACATTTGTTATGAGACTGGCAAATTAGACCCTTTCCAATAATTTTTCTGCACTTGCTAAAAGGACAAAATCAACACAGTCAATTAAAAAATAGTGCTAAGTATGCTAATAGCTCCTCAGCCCCTCTGTCAAATTTTGTGATTTTATATTCCAGTTTTCAAAATGTTTTTCTCTCTATTGTTGCTGTATGAAAGACCCACTGAAACACAGGTAATGTAACACCGACAAATTCAAAGTGAGAAACTTTGCCTAAACTGGTGGAGAAAGAAAGAGTAGAGGCTCCTTTAAGAGATACCATCCCACACAGATTGGAAGGGGGTTGCCAATAAAGGATTAAGGCATCTTGTGAGCAGGACTGGCCTTTTTGGACTGTTGTGGGCCATCTTTAGTTGCCTTTTACTCATTCTAGAAGGGGTTCACTTCCCTGGCAAACTGGTATTGAAGCAGACTGAATGGAAGATATCCCTCTAGAGAAGGTGGCAAGTAGTTTTGGACTTCTACTGTCTAGGACAGTGACGAGACAACCCGCTTTCCAAAGCCCCTAAAGCCTCTTATGAAGGAAGCACAGAGGGGACCAGCTGTAGTGGGGCAGACTAACAGCAACCCTTCAGCACGTATAAGTGATTAAATAGGGAATGATGATCTGTACTACACATGTTATTTCCAGCTAAGAGCTAAATGAGTTAAATCAACAATGTTGCAGACTAACTGAACCACACACCTCACATCTTCTCTCTATATATATCTTTCTCCTCCCCTCCCCCTCCCCCCCCGCCAGGTCTCAGTCAACTGACCAAGTTGTTTTTAGGCATTTGCCTAATATGATTGACTCAGTGAGACTACTCATGTGCTTAAAGTTAAGCATGATTGCAGAACCAAGACTAGTAAAAACACCTCCCCTTTTTAATTGCTTTATATCAGTCATGAGAAATGTTACTTTTAAACACTATGAGGCACAACGTTTTCATGTACAAGTTGAACCTCTGAAATTGGAAACTCTCTGGTCTGAGAACATCTGTGCTCCAGCTTGGCCATGGATGTTGCTGGACCAAAGAGCTCCAGAGGCAGGAATGGGATCCTGCTGGGAGAACACGAGAGCTGGGAAGCCCCAGCTGGACCAGCAGCACCTGGGCCAGGTGGCAGTTGGGGAGTCCTGGCTGGTGCCAGGAGGTAGTCAAGGAGCCCCCACCCCAGCTGGGTATCCCCTAGCATCAGCAGAATCAGGCAACCAGGAAACTCCTGACTGGAGTGGGGCTGCCATCAGCCAGACAGTCCTGGGTAGGAACCCTGGGGGACGCTGGCAGCAGCTAGAAGGCAACAGGGCAGGGACCCTCTGCTGGGCCAGCATTAGTGGGGTCAGCAGCAGGGGAAGGAGCCCCAGGGAAAAGAGCCTGGGAGCTGGGCAACCAGCAAGGAAGCATTGACTTCCCATGGTCTGGCAAATTCCCTGGTTCAGGAGAGCTCAGGTCCTGAGGGTGCTGGACCAACAAGGTCCAACCTGTAGTGTGATTTTAACTTAAAACCATTAAACTATAAATGTTTCACTTGCCATTATTTATAAAATGCAACAGAGACATTTTCAACATAGGGATAAATAATGGTTTGCAATGTGATGGCTATTTGTTATTACTGTACATAGGAAAAGATTCAGCTCTCAGATCCACATGGCAGATTCTCATTCTTAGATTGTTCCCCATATATACTTTCACAGAACTCCCATTAAACATGAGAGGGGAGAATGTTGTGCACAGTGTCTAAAGGCTGCCAGAAGATTGTGCTATGCCAGAGCTATGTAAAGGCATCTTTCTAAAGCTTTGGAGAATACCTGAATTATGTTAGCATTACCCTGAAAATGCTTGATAAACTAAATTATAGGCCCTTTCTGGATGCAGGAAGGAATTGGGGCCTAATTATTATTTTGTGGTGATTTGTTAAATTATGTGGGGTTGATATGATCTATTATCTATAAGCAAGCCAAATCATCTCACCTGTGGCCTGAACCAGTAACTTCAGAGCTGACTCATTGATCCAATATTTCAATGAGTTCTCCTTTTTGCAGTTCTTTATAATCTTTTCATACTAGGTCAGGCTTGGATTTTCTCAGCATGATACCCATTTTCACTGCTGCCAGTAGTTGCAGTCAAACTACTGTACCTGCAGCAAACTGTTTGTGCAGTTATTAATGACTTTACAGAACTTAATAGCTGGTTTTGTTACACCTTTCCAGACAACTGTTCTGTACAATTAGTGCCCAACCAATTTACTAAAAGCAAAATATTCTGAACAGGAATATGTGATGCGTGCAAATTAAAATGTTATTGAAATGACTTATGAAATGGCAGCTGTGCCATATTTGCTGTAAAAGAGAATGGTTACTTTTCAAACATATCATTTTGATATTTGTTTTACTATTGACAGCAAATGGATTTGTAAGGACAAGCAACACATACTATTTAGAGGATTCAAACCCCCTCAATACTGAAATAAAAAGAACCAAAATTACAAAATACAACTAATGCTAAGATGCTAGATGCTGCTAAGCTTATTTCTACATTGATAGGCTATTTAATCATAATTATTTGCTGCTATGGAAAGGAAAATAACGTCTGAATACGTATAGTTTAAGAAGATTATGGCATAATCTTGATGTTTTGTCATTAGTATAAACCTGCTCAGGAACATTACAGAGCTTGGAGACAGAGCTTTCAAAAATTCTGTTTACATGTGGTACAGAAAAGGCATTTTGCATACAGCAAGCACTGGTAAAGTTACTTGTACTAAAAATCCATGCAATGTAAATTATAATGCATCTTTACAAATGAAAAGACAGCAACTCAGGGCTTTTATAATTTATTTTAACCTAAACAAATTTAGAAGGGCAGCCTGTCAAATTCTTTCTGGAAGAAGCAAATAGTGCCAATGTTTCACTTTTTTAAAGAAACCCGTTGCCCTTTTTTGGCTGATGAGGATAATAAAACGAAATCTGAAATTGAGGCCAAGAAGTCTGGATAGAGTTTCAGTTGTGGATAAAAACTTGGAGGTTGGTCAATAAATTTCTAGGAGAGCAGGCAGGATTCGATTTTTAGTGCACAGGGCTTAGTTTACAATCTTCCTGAAGTAAAGGCCCACACACACCTACACCACTCCAAGAGCAAATGACAGACATTGTGAGTCACAATACGTCTTCTGCTTCTTCTTGCTCTAAGGGGGTCTATTTCATAACTTTTCCAAGCAGTTTACAGCACTCAGCCAGCTGCTTTGCCCAACAAGCAAAGTCCACAGTTTCTCTCAGTATCAGCCCCTCTGTTCACTCTGCCCACTTCACTACATACTATGCAGCCCCTCTGCTCAACTTTGCATCTTCTTCCAGCAATCAGAGCAAGAGTGACCAAGGGAATAAGGAGGCTTTTGATGGTTTGAGGTGTTTTATCATTCACTTCAAAGAGAAAAGAGTTATGCTAATGCTGAGTATTTTTTAAAAATCCCACCCTAAGTGTATTTCAAAGAAAACTTTCATTATAAGCTTGGAACAAACTATTGACTCTTAAGAAGCTCATCAATATGCTAGCATTTGCAAGATGATTGCTTAACACTGTAACCACTTTTGATATATTGGCTTCTAACGCAAGCCATAACAAAATCTGATTCTTCCTATCAACATTTTTAGCCTATTATCAGCCAGGGTTTTTGTCTGACACATTTTATCATTTTCACTGGAATAAGAATTACTAATAAGAATGGTATTAGTAAAATAATCATTTACTGTGACAGCAAATTTATTTTTCTTTTATTGAAACTTACATTTGTAATGTGCACTTAAGGAAATATATTCTCATTATTAAAATATATAGTATACATCTTAATACAGTACAAAATAAATTGACTTTCAACTAAGAGTTTGGTTGAGCTGCACAGGGGAAAAACAATCTGTAGCAAGACATCAAATTGCTTTCAGCAAAATAGCTGAGGAGCCCATGCCAAGGAATGCTGCTACATTGTGTTTGCATTTCTATGATGGGATTTACATAACTCAACATGACATTATATTGGCTAAGACACAAATCCAGACCTTAATCCAACAAGACGCAAAGTGCTCGCTGTGCTGTGTCACCAAGATCTCCTCTGCCAGCCTTCTGTATCTTGCCTAGCCAAATACAATCTTCATGCATATTTATCCATTTAATACTTGCTGCATGTTTCCTAGTGGCTGTATACCCACAAAAATAAAATATACAACTATAAAGTGTTTTCCTAGCAGACAAGTTATTTTCCATTGATACACAGGTTGAATTGACAACCAGATTTTTTTTGTACAGCTTGAATAAAAATGCTTCTTCCCCCATTCCTCTTCTTTGCAATCATTTTTGTCTATTTCTGTTACCTCTTTCATTCCTCTCATGTTTACTGGTATTTAATGAGGTTTTTAGTGAAAGCAACATTAGAATCACAATCTGTTCATTAACAGTACCTCCAAAGATGTACTTTTGTGAATTGCCAATACAGCTCTAAATCTAGGCTGAAAACAGAGTTCAGGTGTTGTTCACTGTATAGCAATTTTGAAAGGAATTGTGGTAATCATTTGCACTGTTAAGGTTTCCACCTAGGCATTGCTTCAGAATTATAGTTGCAGTCCTCAACTGATGCTTTTCTAGAAAGTTTACTGCAGGATCTCTTGAGATTAAGATGGATCTCCAAGCTCATTCTAACTTTACAGATGATGTGGAGAGCACTGCTGATACTTTTAGGTGAATTACTTTGTACTACATCACAAAAGATCATAATAATGTGTTCATATTTCAAAGTTTAATTCTAAACATGTTTATATTAAAATTTATTACTTAGATGGAAAATTCCTTTGTAAAATTATAGCATTATTTAAATATTGTGTACTTCTTCAGCATGCACGAATATTTACGAACTGTCCAGGCAGTAAGTAGAAATGTCAATGACTCCCAAACTTATCTTAACATTAGTAAAGCACTGCTAGTTCCTAAATTTCCTCTAATCCAGTGTTTCTCAAAGTGGTCCACAGACTCACGCTGAGAAAGCTATTACTGGGCTGCTCTGGTTTGTTTACTTACGGCCAATGGGAGTTGCGAGGCTCTGTGGATGTGGAGCTGGTAAGTAAACTACTGCAGCAGCCCGGTAGCAGCTCTGTCACAGTGGGTCTGTGGACCACATTGAGAAACACTGCTTTAGAGCATTGGGAAAAAAGGATGAGCTCTTCCCTCAGATCTTTCTTGCCTTAGAAAAGTCGGGCACTGTTTTTTATGGGAAAGTCCCATACTTTTTGCTCTTTAAGAGTAAATGAAAAAAAAAAGTATATTTTTGATGGATTTGGCATTTATTACTTATTAGATGTTAGAAAAGGCATAATTATATAGGCAAATTAAAAAATATGGCACATATGGCTAGAAAGCTGAGGAACATCCAAGGATCTATACAGAGGGGAAAAAAATCAATACTCAGATTAAATGGAACTTTTTAAAAATAGTGTATTATTTTTTCAATCCCTATGAAAAGCTCTATGAAGGTACAAAAATAAATTAAGAGAAAACTCATAAGCTGCCACAAACATCTGTCACCACACAATAGCCCAGTAACTATACCTTCATAGTAGTTTAGCACATCTTCACTCCAAAACACCATCTGTTCTAATCTATGAAACTGAAATGGTAGTATTTGGGCTTTCAAGGGGAAAAATCAGCAAACTTGGTTTCAGTGTAATAGTACTACTAATAAGAAATGCATAGGTAGAGTATTTCATAGGTTGTAATTCTTTGGTGGCCAAACAGAATACAATCGCCTAAAAGAAGATCTTCAAAGAAATTTGTTCAGTTGCCTTGTTTGCTGGTCAATAATTTCTCAGCCATTTGCTAATGTGACTATTCCACAAAGTATAAACTACTTGAGAATAGTCTAACAAACAAAATTTCAGCATTTCAGGAAACAATCAAACCATGACCCAAGCATGCAAAAATAGCACTTAACACACACTTTACTACCATTTAATCTTCAAGATGTTCATTTACCAGAAATTCTCAAAGCTACTGCTGAGAGCAAAATCTGAAAATAGAAAAGGGAATTGATCTATTGGCAATACTTTTCTTGTTCTTTGATGCCTGTTTTTATGACTTAAGCCACATTATTCTTAAAAGTGAAATTATAATATCTACTCCTTAAAGTGTTTGAAAGCAGAGAGAGAAATGTCCTACTGTCACGTTTCAGGCCAACTGCTCTAAATTCCTTTCATGGGGCTAGCAAGGGTGCCCCATGTAAGACTTCCAACTCCCAGGGATTGCTTTCCTGGGTTGAGACCAGCATATGTCTCCCTTCTGACCTGGATATTTTCAGGCTACAGAGTTCCTTGCCTTCTCTATATATTTCCCAGTACAGACAGTTTTCAGAGAGGGTTAACTGTATCAATCACAGCTGTTATGTTACCACACAGCTTTGCCTTTGAAAGCCTATTTTATTTAAAATAAAAAACATTACTGGAAAAAAATTAAAAACAATAAGAGAACCTGCACACATACTAACACGTTTGTAATAGTTTACATAGATTCTGGCAGGAGCAGTCTTTCTAAACTTGCCCAAAACATTGGGGCCTTCAATGGTACCAGGACTGTTGCTGGTTTGCTGGTTCAGGAAGAAAGCAGTGAGACAGTTTGAAAACAGAGTATTTATCCAAACTCCCTTTCTTTACCTGTTGGTAGAAAAGAATTCAGTTTGAATAGTTTAATGACCAGGAGTGTCAAAGGGCTGATGATAATGGAGGAAGTCCATCTAGCCCAGTATCCTGTCTGCTGACAGTGGCCAACACCAGATACCCCCGAGGGAGGGATCACACCAGGTAATCCTCATGTGATCTCTCCCCTGTCACCCATCTCCAGAGAAACAGAGGCTAGAGATACCTTTCCTACCCATCCTGGCTAATAGCCATTAATGGACCTATCCTCCATGAATCTATCTAGCTCTTTTTTTAACCCTGTTAAAGTTCTAGATTTCACCGCATCCTCTGGCAAGGAGTTCCAGAGGCTGACTGCACTGAGTGAAGAAAAATGTCCTTTTGTTTGTTTTAAACCTGCCTATTAATTTCATTTGGTGACCCCTAGTTCTTTTATTGTGGGAGTAAGTACATAACTTTTCCTTATTCACTTTTTACACGTCATGATTTAATAGACCTCTATCATATCCTCCCTTAGTCTCCTCTTTTCTAAGCTGAAAAGTCCAAGTCTTTTTAATCTCTCTTCATATGGGACCCGTTCCAAATCCCTAATCATTTTTGTTGCCCTTTTCTGAACCTTTTCCAATGCCAATATATTTTTTTTGAGATGAGGCGACCACATCTGTACGCAGTATTCACGATGTGGGCATACCATGGTTTTATATAGAGGCAATAAGATATTTTCTGTTTTATTCTCTATCCCTTTTTAATGACTCCTAACATTCTATTTTCTTTTTTGACTGCCGCTGCACACTGAATGGATGTTTCAGAGAACTAGCCACAATGACTCCAAGATCTCTCTCTTGAGTAGTTGTAGCCAAATTAGTCCCCATCATATTGTATATATAGTTGGGATTATTTTTTCCAATGTGCATTACTTTACTAGTCTGACTAGATCTTAAAGAGACATGATCTTCATATACTGCAATGATATTAACCTGAGTTAATTCAGCAAAGTTTATTTTTAAATCTATAAATATAATTCAGAATATTATAGAATAGTGCTATTTTGTCACACCCAAATGGATCCTGTAATAGTTGCTATAAAAAGTTGTTTCTCAAGAAGCAAAAGAGCTGGTTGAAGAAAGAGTATTCTTTCTTGGAGAACAGGCTCTGACCTGGGCAGATAGAATTTTGAATAGCCCAAAAGCTCGCCTTTCGGAGGGAGAAGCTCCCCAGAAGCAATTACATTGAGTAAGGATATGGCTGAAGCCAACGAGCTCTGTGATTTTTAATAGGCTGCACACTGAGTGTATTTTTAGTACAGTAAAGCTATGTTCTTCAGGGATCTGAGGAAGGCATCAGAAGCTAGTGTATGAAGAAGATTTTTTTTTTTTTACTGACACCATATAAAAACATAAGAAAGGCCATACTGAGTCAGACCAAAGGTCCATCTAGCCCAGTATCCTGTCTGCTGACAGTGGCCAACACCAGATACCCCCTAGGAAGGGATTCTGCCACCATTACTCAAACCAAGTAGTAGTACGTTAGTTGAACTTCAAGATCCACCCATGTAGAGTTACTGATTCCAGTATTATTCCGTATGATTCCAAACATATTATTCTGTTTCTCTGGAGATGGGTGACAGGGGGGAGGGATCACGTGAGGATTACCTGTTGTGATCCCTCCCTCGGGGGTATCTGGTGTTGGCCACTGTCAGCAGACAGGATACTGGGCTAGATGGACCTTTGGTCTGACCCAGTATGTCCTTTCTTATATGATGCATTTCAGATTGGAAAAAGTAATTAAAGTGCCCTTTAAAGCATTGTCCCTTACTCCACTAGAATTTTCAATTATTTTAAAGATACTTTTTTTATAAACTGATGTTCTACTTAACAGGAGAAAGGGTGATAATTTGGCCCTAAAGAGGGGCTGCACTAGACAATTTATAATACATTCCATAATTACAAGTCAGATAGTTAATGGTGTGAATATTGAGATTTCAATATACATTTTGTGACAGCAAAACTTGTCTACCAAAATGGAGAATGAACCTTAGTTTGCATGAACATTTACTGGGTTATTTGCTAAGTCCACCCACAGTACCATAGTTCTTTCATTAATATAAATAGCAGAGATATAGTAAAAATTGTCAAACTTAAAAAAACAGCAAATAGTCTGGTAGCACTTTAAAGACTAACAAAACATGTAGATGGTATCATGAGCTTTTGTGGGCACAGCTGACTTCTTCAGATGACCAGAGTGTTGGATGTCCAGACCTAAAATAAATAGGGGAGAAGAGGGAGAGGGAAGAAGGAAAAAAATGGGAGGAGGGGGGAAACAAGAAGAGGTAGTGGGTATAAAAATATCAAGGAGAAAGTTGAGCTGGAATATAACAGAAAAAACAAATAGTCTGTAAGCACCTAAAGACTGGATAGTCAAAAGAGGCAGATAAGAACCATTAGTAGGCATTAGAGAAGAATAGTACTAACACCAGATACTATAGAGAGAAAGAATCATTGGCATCTTCATTGTTTGGTAGGTTGATAATGTCCCAGACATCTGGTATCTTTATTTAATCCATTAGCATGAGTATCAAACTTGTGAATGAATTGTATTTCCAGTCCTTTCCTGTGTAACAAAACAGCCACTTGTAGATCTGTTAATGAATGCCCAGGTAGATTGAAGTGTTCCCCAAAAGGTTTTTGTATGTTCCCTTTATGGATATCCCTTTCCCATGGGGAAAGTTAGTTGCCTTCCTGAGCAAGTAAAAATTGAAATTGTCTTCATCCCAATGAAACCCAAAATACATTATTATTTTAAAAGACGACAGATTCCCAAATTGCAGTTGAAAACATCCATTATAAAATTTATTATTTGCTTCATTCCTCTATTTACATCTCTACTGGTGGAGGGCCAGCCACTTTCATTAACTTGCTAATGGGAAAGAAAGATGCTCTTACTTGTGAAACATCAGCACTTTCTAAAATGTGATTTACTATTACTGTAGAGCAATAAACACATTAGGATTCAGCCAAATTTTAAATTGAAATCAAGCGCAAGTAAGACGATTTTCTAGCCAGCTGCTGTGATGGATGTTTAGGGGGGAACAAGGTTTTAAATCATAACAAAACAGAAAGCTGAAAAATAGGAAAGAAATTAGAATGTACAGTAATGAAATGAATAGAAAATGTTTGTTTAGATTATAGTTATTAGAAGTTGACAAACTATTTGGAAATCTATTTCCTTAACTAGACAAAGCCAAACAGTACTGGATGAAATCAACATTCCTAAAGTCTTTATCAGTACGATCCAATATTGAAGTAGCTTTTCTTGGTGCTAATAGTCACAACAAACCAAACTTGTGAGCAGCTGCTACAGAAAATCGTTTATTGATGTTATGTTGGAAAAGAACATGAGTCTTGCAATCTGTGCAGCAACAAAATGCAATAAGCACAGTACATTTGATTTTTAGATGAAATATTCATTTTAAAAGGCTTAGAATTGTAGTAAAGTGTTTATTTGGTATTTCTTTCATTGCTATAACTTTGTAGCAGCAACTTTTGAACAGTGGGTAAGCTTCCAGAATGGAATAAATGAAAGAGTCAGAGACACATTTCATAATGCATAATGGATGGGGAAACAGGTGCATCAGAAAGTTTTATAATTTGTACAGATTGGAAAACTGAGATATTTGGATGTGACCAGATTACAAAGCCTAACAGCAAATGTAATTTGGCTAAAAAGAAATAAAGTAAACTACAATAGATTTGATAACTATTAATTTTCTGACTTTAAATGTTAGGCTAAATCAAGTTATATACACCTTTGGAAAAAAAATACAGAACAGCTTCTACTGCATATTATTTTTGCCACGTGTCTCAGTGAGATTACAAAAATACTAAAGTTAGATAACTTCATAAGTGAGCAACATAAGTAGTTACATTCTGCTCCAAGTTATATTAGGTGAATACCATTACTCTAGATTTATGCTAGCGTGCGTAAGAAAAAAAAATCACATGTTTATTTTAGCTAAAGCTTAGATCATGGCAACCAAGCTACAGTGGATAGATATTTGTTGCAACCTGGTAGCTGAGAAAAAGCCCTCCCCCTAAATTCACTTTTTCCCTTTCCTTGATCATCCCTCTTTCCCCTCTACTTGCCACATTAAGAAGTTTTACATGGATCACATGTTCTAAGGCTCTGGATGACCTCAACTCCCAGTGGCTGCACTGGACAATTTACAATATTTCAGTACCTCACGAGATTGAGCTGCATACTTCTAAATTCAGTGGGGGCAGGAACCTTGGGAACTCATCTTCAGTTTTGGCAGTGTAGCTCTGAGAAACGGAAGTGGGGTATGAAGTCAGCTTTACGCCAATACTTCCTTTGAGCTGGTGAACAGGGGACAGCAAACAAAGGAGTTTGATAGGGAAAGAAGGAGATCCCCATGCTGAATGAACAAGGTGCAAGTACTAACTTTGGAGTGAGTGAGTGTGCTTGACTGTATATTTGCACTTTTCTTTCTCTTTCAGGTTATTTCAGTAACTGTGTCAGTTGAAAACAACAAATGGTCTGGTAGCACTTTATAGACTAACAAAACATGTAGATGGTATCATGAGCTTTTTGTGGGCACAGCCCACTTTTTCAGATGACCAGAGTTTTGAGTTTAGGATGTGCAGACCCAAAATAAATAGGAGAGAAGGGGGGGCGGAGGGAAAAAAGGGGGGGTAGGAGACAGAGAGCAGAGGGTATAGAAAATCAGGAAGGTAGAGGGGAATCAGTAAGTATCTGAAGATTGGGTAGTTCAAACAAAGCTACCCTCTGAAGCTTCTGTGTCAGTTAAGATTGTGTATCTTTCAAGTCTGTTTGAACCTTTGTTCCCTTGATCACCTTTGACAGTCCTTGATAAACCTCAATCAACCTTGTGATCATCCTCCCCCTGTGTGGTTAATAAAGGAGTAGGGCTCACCTAGGATTGAAGGCCTTAAAAGCTAGCGGGTAAGTGACCAGGTAACAGCAAACAGAGGAGTTTGAGAGGGAATTTATAAGAGGGAGTCCTAATATAGCCACTATAGTTAGGAAGAGCCTTATTGCTAGTAACAACACTGCTCCTGTCTCCTGCACCTTCACCTGTATCCAGACAATCTGAATATGGATGCATCTACCCAGATCCCGGTGTTGTTTTGCAGAGACTGTGGACTGCCTGTGGACTCTAACACAAAGATGGCAGAGATACTTAATGACATCTTTGTTTTGGTTTTCATCAAGAAGTGTGGTATTAACTAAATGCCTAAAATACTGAATGCCCCTAAATATGAGAAACTAAAATAGGGAAAGGACAAGTTAAAATTACTTAGGAAAGTTAGATGTTTTCAAGTCATTAGAGCCAGATGAAATGCTTCTTAGAATACTCAAGAAATTGACCAAAGAGGTATCTGAGTCATTAACTATTATCTTTGAAAAGTCATGGAAGACAGGAAAGATTCCAGAAGTGTGGAAAAGTGTCCATATCTAAAATGGGAAATAAAGGCATTCCAGGGAATTACAAAAAAAAGTCAGCTTACCTTCGGTACCAGGAAAGATAAATAAATAAGGAATCGATTTGCACGCATCTGGAAGATGATGTGGTAAGCAACAGTCAGCACGCATTTGTCAATAAGAAATCTTGCCAAACTGACCTGATAGCTTTTTTATCAGGGTAACAAGCCTTGTGGATAGGGGGAAATGGTAGATAATTGTGTATCTAGACTTTAGTAAAGCTTTTGATATACTATTTCATGACCTTCTCATTAACAAATTAGGGATACACAACCTAGATTGAGGTACAGGTCGAACCTCTCTAGTCCAGCACTCTCTGATCTGTCAACATATGTGGTCTAGCATGATTTTAGTAAGCTGGATGTCCACTTTACATGGGTGTGGCCAAGTTTCCTACACTCCCAGGAAGTTCATTTATAGGCACCAGTCCTGACTCTCAACGTTCTATGCTGTTATTTACCTCTAAATTACCCCTAAATGTCTTCTAAGATCCCAGTGAGCAGAGGAAGTGTTAGTAATGCTACTAGACAATATTGACCTCCCATGGTTTGGCACCTGTGATGTCCCAAGAGTACTGGATTAGAGGTTCAATTTTTATTAACTAGTTCCCAGAGAGTGGATAACAGTGGTTCGCAGTCATGAAGGATGGGCTTAATAAGTTGGGTTCTGTGGGGAGCAGCTCTGGGACCAGTTCTGTTCAATATTTTCATAAATTATTTAGATAATGGCATAGAGACCAAGTTTGTGGATGAAACCAAGCTGAAGTATTTTGTCCAGTTCTGGATGCCACATTTCAGGAAAGATATGGTCAAATTGGAGAAAGTCCAGAGAAGAGCAACAAACGTGATTAAAGGTCCAGAAAACAAGACCTTTGAAGGAAGATTAGAAGAAGAAAAAAGAATTCGCTTAGTTTAGAAAATGAATTTGTATAAGTTTAGAGAAGGGAAGTCCGAGAGGGGACAGTTTCAGGTATAGCAAAGATTGGTACAAGGAGGAAGGAGAAAAAAATATGTTCCTTAACCTCTCATGATAGGACAAGAAACAATGGATTCAAATTTCAGCAAGGGAGCATTAGGCTGGATGTCAGGAAAAACTTCCTAACTCTCAGGGTGGTTAAGTCCTGGAATAAATTGCCTAGAGAGGTTGTGGAATATTCATCATTGGAGATTAAGAGAAGGTTAGACAACACCTGTCAAGGATGGTCTAGGAGATGCTTGGTCGTGCCATGAGTGCAGGGGGCTGGTCTCAATGACCTCTAGTGGTTCCTTCCATTTCTATGATTCATTGTCATAATCCCGTGACACTGTTGTGCCAGACCAATTATTATTACACATTAGAGTGACTCAAAGGCTTATTTAATATATGCCAGCTGTCAAATGGCAATAGGGGTATTAGAGCTGCTGGAAATTGCCAAATTAAACCCAGAACCTTTCTTCCTGGCCACATCCTGTTCATCTTACTTTAATCCTTAAGTTTCTAGAGCCCTTTATAGTGTTTTTGTAAGGGTCTGTACAAGGTGCTCCTTTATACTGGAGCAATACTCATTGCCTAGGTCAACTTTAGGGTAATTTTGTGTTTGTGAAAATGTACACATTGGCCCTAAAACAGAGAGGGGCAGATGCCTTATGAGGTGATGGAAGCCTAAGCATTCTAGTATTTCACTGATTTAAGGAGCAGAAGGCATTAAGCACATCATAAGAGATGTCCAGGACCTGGCTGTATTAGTGTTATGTCTACAAAATTCTAGTGCTAAATTAATAAAGTGATGAAGGGGGATATTAAAAGCACATGTGGATTCTTGATAATGGAATAATTTACTACTTCAGTTACCATGAAGAGTATTGAAAATTTTGCTATTAGTACTTGTTTAAATTGACTGTTCTGTACAAACTTAAAAAACAACAAATAGTCTTGCAGAACCTTCGAGAATAACAAAAAATGTAGATAGGTATTATGAGCTTTCATGGGCACAACCCACTTCTTCAGATGAAAGCCTGCCATGTATAAAACTGATGAGTCAAACATCTGCTATTTTCCTTCCTTATTCACCTATTACACAGTATTAGGTAATATTTTACCTCCCTATGTAAAAAAGATCCTCCATTGCCTGACTTATCTTTCCTTTCCTGCTTAAGTTCAGTGAATATTCTAGATAAAGATCTGACTTTTTTTTCTAAAATAGGGGGGAAATACAGAGCAGGGGGAGAGAATTTGCACACTTCGTAACTTCAGTAGGTCAACCTTATCACACACCCATTGGGGCTCCTTGCATTCCTCCATTAATGCTCTCCCCTATATCTTCATGCAATACAGTTGACATTATGGGTATACTTTAAAGTATTTCACAATATCTGAGCTGCTTAACTGATATTCAAATGTCAACCAATGTCACATTCCCTACACCCACCCTTTTACCTACACAGTAAGTGGCTTTGCCACTGTCCACTAACATATGGCTCACAGACTACTATGCATCATTGGACACTCATTGCACCAAATGGATTTGTATGCTGTCAGATGCTCATTCAGTGTGTTCAGGAGAAATTCCCTCTCATACCAGTTGGAGCTTTGCCTAAATAAGGGCTGACTATAAACTTCAGGAACTGGTTCAATAATAGATACTTTAGTAGGGCAGTTCTTGTTCATTGATAACAAAGTGCCAGTTGGTACTTGGAATGGAGTCCAAACCAACCAGGAACCAGAATAGTGTTGAATTTTCTTTTCTTGTAATAGCACCCACCAACTGTTATATGAATTATATCTCATTAGTTCTCCATTAGTCCATTTTTCATTCCTATGGCCACCTAATTTTCTTGATTATAGTTTGACTGTCGGAGACCTGTGATTTAGCCCTTTTCATAAGCTTTCCTTTTCTGTCACATGGATTTAGTTTAATGACTGATAATTTAAAATTTTAAATCCGTAACACATTTATTTATTAAATGAGTCTATGAGGTCAAAACAGTAGCATAATTCAAAACACTTCTCAGCTGTTTTAGGCATAAGTAATGGATGAAAGAAAAGTTATCTGAATGGAGTTTAGGCCTGAACCCATATTCTAAGTTACACATAGTACTGCTTAGAGCCTCTTTACATGATTCAAGTGTTAAATTAGGAAAAAATATTGTATTTATACTCATAATAACTACAAAATCAGGTTGCCCTTTAAGATTTGTAGTGTCTCGCTGAAGAATGTCTCTCATTCACTGTATGAGGATAAATAATAAAATCTAATTACCGAAATCTCTCTGATAAAAGCATTCAGTTGCAAAAGTCAATGAGAGGATGAGTCAAAGGGAGAAAACTTTATAAGGCACACATGTTTATTTACATGTGAATTTTAGATTTAAAAATTATGGCCAAATTTTTATGAGTAGTGATTTTAGTTGCCTATAGTGGGACATATTAAAAGGGCAAAATTTTAGGAAAGAAGGGGCTTACCACTATCTAAAAATATGGCTAAAAATCCAGCTTATCACTGTCTAAAAATTAGTGTCCCCAATGGAACACTATATCAGTCTTTGGCTATGTCTAAATTACAGGGATCTATCGGAAAAAGTGCTGTGCACTTTGTTTACCTTTTTCCAATAGTTTTTCCAAAGAGGCTTTTCCAAAATTTGGCCCATCTACACTGGGCCAAATTTCAGAAAAGCTTCCTCTTTTGGAAGAGCCCTTCCTCCTCGTGGGAGGAGGAAGACAGGTCTTCGGAAAGAGCGCGCCTGCTTTTCTGCAAAAAAAAAAGCGGAAGAGCAGACGCATTCCATGGACGCAGCAGAGTTTTTCCGGGATGCCTCTGGTATCCCGGAAAAACCCCATAGTGTAGACATAGCCTTTGTGTAGTGATTAAGTGTTTTGCTTGCTCTTTGTTTTATTTAAGTGAGTGATGGACCTGAGATGAGCCGTGGGTTTGAAGCTTCACAAACAGTGGTTTCTAGATTCTAATTCCTCTATTCCATTGACATTTATGAACTGCAGGATCTGACCTTAACATCAGGAATAAATAAAGAAATAAATACAACCCCCACAACCAAAACAAACAAGAACAAAATCAAGCATTCATTTTCAAATGGTAAGCCAATTAATCAGTGTCATGTCAAAATGAGAAAAGAGAAAATGAATACCTAACTCAAGACCTAACTTACTAATTTGTATTTGATACCAGTTCACTATTTGTTCAGTGGAGGCTTAATGATCACCATATTGTTTGGTTTTGATTGGAGTTAGTTTCAAACTGTTACCCACAAATCTGGATTTGCCACCCTTTCTGAACAAAACTGTTTGAAAATAGACTTTGAATTTTATGGATTTGGAATGTTACTTGTTCAAACTATTTATAGAAATAAATTTCAGAATGAGTTCTTGATTAACTGCTTACTTTGAGTATTATTGTTCATTGTCATCAGTTGTGGTCTGAGAATGGTCATCTGAAATAGACTGCTTTTGCTTCTTGTTTGAAACGTGTTTAATATGAGGAAAATCTTACTATATATTTTAGAAATGTGTGTCTGCCTGTATGTCCATCCCTCTGTGAATTCATTTGTTCAAGAATTCCTCCTGAGTGATAAGAGCTAGAACCACCAAATTTGCAATGCAGCTTCCTCTTACCACATCCTAAAGCTAGGTCAGAGTTTGGTTGTGCCAGGACAATGGGATGTGCTTGGAATTTGATTGTTTCTCATGAAATGGAAAGGGAGGTGTTTGGCAGAAGGGACAGTTACACTGTAGAATGACCACAGGGAAGCAGCAAGGGGCCAGAGATGGGGATTCCTATAACCCAGCAGGGGGCAGAGGTAGAGAGAGTGACAGCTATTTACTCTATATTTCACAGAGCTTGTCTGTTTCTTTGTCTGTCTGTCTGTTTGTCTGTGTCCTGGCCAGGGACATGCACCACTCTCCCAGCTGTGCTCACTGCAGATGCAGAAGCCATAGACTGCTTCTCACCTGGCCCCAAGCTGCTATGGTGAGCGAGGACTGGGGTTGCCCTCTCCCCACAGGGAAGCCTGCATACTGAACCCTTCATTCCCAACTCTGCCCCAGAACAATGATTTAAATAAATAAAAACAAAACTTATTCGAGTTAAGGACCCAAGCAATGCTGGGTAAGTCTTCTAGTGACTAATAACGGTCAAATAGTATACAAAATCAACAGCAATCATTTGCACATTAATACTTTTTTGCATGCAATTATTGATATCTGTGTGTTTCAGCTGTGCCACTGACATCCATACAAATATGTCTGTATTATGAATAAAGGGGCATTAATATAATTAAATGCATCAGCTATGGTACTTAAACAAATACTTGCAAACACTTTCTTCATCATTTCACCAACCTGAGTTTTAATGCATTAGGGTTGAAACTAGGGATGTAAAATCCCATTTAATTGGCTAACAAGTTAAACATATTGCTTAACCGGTTAACCAATTAAAGGGAGCATGGGAGCAGCTCCAGGCCAGGTGTAGCAACTCCCTTGCCTGCCGCTGGGCTGAAACACCCCACCCCTGCAGGTAGGAGCTGCTACAGTCTGGTCAGAGCAGTTCCTACCTGCGCCCCTCACTCCTGGCTCCAGCCAGAGCATCCCCTGCCTGCAGGACACTTGGGCCGGCCGCAGGCAGGAGCTGTGCTGGAGTAGCCTCTGTCTGCAGCAAGCCCCCTGTGGGGATGGAGTAGCCCCTTGTCTTTAGCAGGTGGGGAGCTGCTCCAGCCCCACCAGTTAACCACAGTTAAACCTTCACATCCCAAGTTCAATCTCTAGTGTATGCCTTCAAACACTTTTTGAGTTCTGTAGCATATAGAAAAGCCATTCCTGCCTCAGAAATACACAATTCCTGGAAAACATCCCTATAGAACTATGCTTCTCTATACAAGCTGATCCTTAAAGAGTATGAGGCAGTATGTCTGCATAATATTTACATAGTTAAGTTTGTGTGATGTCTCCTTGTTTTATACATGATTTTTTCCAATATTTCCTTCTTTCAGAAATTATCACTGTCCTAGGATTATAATGTTTTTATAACTCATTTGTTCGCAAAGCCCTATAGACTCTTATATTAAGCACTGCTATTCACAGAGAAGTAGCCAAAAGAAAGCTACCAGGAAATCATCTTGACAGCTGTACACATGTAAAATCAAAACAAAGTAATGGCTGCTGCTTTCTGTTGACTGAATTAAATTAATCCAGTTAAATGAAAGGTTGATGAGAGAATCCCTTTCTACAAAACTTTAAAATAGATTAAGATAAAAAATTAATTACTAATTGTTGTAATAGGCAAGCCAGATAAATTGAACCATTGATTTATTGACGGCATTCAAATTGTGATCTCAGTTTGCCCATTGTAATATATATCTTATAAATTAAGTCAGGTGAATTAAATTCACTTAACTAGCAGCATATATCACTTAAATGTATATGTATTTTATATCTGCCTGTTTAATCTATTCAGTACATTTATAAATGTATAAAAAAGCCTGGACTGCTTTATTTACTGAATTTTAAATGCTGACAGAAGTAAACTATGTAGGAGAAAAGGGTATAATTCTTAATTTCTGAGCACATATTTCAATAACTTGAAACATAGCCATATTACTCTTACACCCTGGAGTATCTGATCCATTATTCTTTGAAAGACAAGAAATCCACTGGCTACTCCACAGGTAATGTTTTACATCAAAATAATCTACTATTGGCAATCACTGTCAGATTTTTACATATTTATTTATTTATTTCATTCTGGTTCCAACATCACCTGCTGGTAGTCTTAGGTTACGTCGAACTTGGTTATCTTCATTATTTCCCTGTCAGTTTTTCAACTATATCTTGTGGCTTGGTTTAGGAATTGTACACAGGAACATTTCTAGGTAGAGGTTTATAGTGACTTTATAGTCCCCACTATTATTTTTTTTTACCATCATTGTTTGGGATATGTATAATTGGATCAGCCCATTCATGGAAATGAACAGATGACATCATGCCCTGTTTTTGTAATTCAATCAGTTTCTTTTCCATGGGCTCTCACAAATTATATGGCCTTGGTCTAGCTTTTAGTAATTTAAGCATGGCCTCGTTAGTCACAATCAGGCCTCAATGTTACTTTTTTCTACTAATTCCCTGCATGTACTAAATATACTTTTATATCTTCTTCATTCCACCACTCTGTCTGGCATGTAGTGCACAGCATTCTAATCCAATTTAAGCTTGTATAGCCAATTTTTGCCCATCAGTGAGGAGAGAAGGCAAATTCCTTCAGTTACAATTAAGTGTAATGTGTACAGATAACATTATATGACAAGGAGACCGGCTAATGCTATCTGTCTTTTATTGTAACACTGTAAACTTATCGCGAAAAAAAAATCCCTTTAGAAATCACACACACTGCTGGTAATGCTGTAATTTTATCCCAGAAAAAAACGATCCTTTCAAGAAATCACAAACATTGTTACTCCTGTCTAGTATTGTGCAAGACACAGATCTCTTACCCTTTCTAACCTGCTTCTAAGCCTGACTGCTGCAATCACATAACTAGTTTCTTTCACCATATCTTTTGGTGTGCTGTCTCAGTAAAAGAAGAGCCTCACTTTATTTCTGTGGACTGCATTTGAAAACACATTAATTCCAAGTGGAGAAATAAATCACTAGACGGTACTTCCTAGAGGGTGTTTTTTTTTTTTTTTTTTTTATCCTGATCCTGTGACACAAATGTAGCAATTTCATTCTAACACAGAAATGTGCTTGCATTTTACTTTAAAGAAGGAAAGGAACTTTTAAGTGTGGATTTTATAAATGGCAAATGCTAATATAGGGATCTGGGTTTAGAAACTAAAGTGTTCTCACCTTCCTCCCTCATGCAAGTTTGAAACTGGTGATGAAATTTCACCGAGAGAAGAAATTTCCACCAAATCTACATAGCATGCAATATTCCTGATTTAGATTGTAATTCACATGCAACAGGAGAAAAAATGAAGGAGGTCAATAAACTGTATTTAAAAAAGCAGTAATCATTCAAATACGTTCTATAGTTATTTGAAGTGGATATTTTCAATATACCTAGAAAGTATTCTAAATACTGTACTCTATGAACTGGTGAGGGAGGAGGACAGGAAACCCTGATGTACAAAGAGAAGGTCACAGAATCAGGATATTACACAAATTAGTGGCCTAGTGCAATATTAAATAGTTTCCAAGTGTGTTGTTTAACAGTTTGGATAACCTAGACATGTATTTAAATCTCACTATATATTAATTTAGCATTTTTTGTTAATTGGTGGTAGATTTGGTAACAGGATTAAATCCCGTGCTTTGAATTTGAAGGAGGGAGCAAAGCAGATTTTCTTTCTTTCTCTGCAATACAGTTCCTAGGTTAACAGTGATCTTTTAACATAGTGTGTGCAACTTCCTAAGTGTTTTTCTTTAAGAAAAATAAAATAAATTCCAGCATGTAGTATCATACTGACAGTCACATGGTCATAAGCAGGGTTTGACCCTTTAGATCCACCATACTGATCTGTCACCAGACCTAAAAACTAAATGACAGCAATGGTTGCCACCACTAGAAGATGGTGAGTGGGTTTCACAGGTATTTGTCTTAGGATTGTTGTTTCAGAAAGTGAGTCAGACACACGTCTGCTCTTCCCCTCTAGCCTTTTTCAGCCATAACACTTCCCTATGTCTGGCTCCTCATTCCTGTCAGATTCAAACCTAGCCATTTAAGTCACCCACTCCTCGGTTGGTTTGCTTTTACAAAACACGCCCACAGATCCCTGACCAGGAGTATTCCATCTGCTACCCAAGATCCATAAACCTGAAAATCCTGGATGTCCCATTATCTCAGTCATCAGCACCCTTACAACAGGATTATCTGGCTATGTTGACTCTCTCCTCAAACCCTATGCTACCAGCACTTCTAACTATCTTTGAAACACCACTGACTTCTTCCTGAGGAAACTTCAGAGAATCAGTAATCTTCCTGAAAACACCATCCTGACTACCATGGATGTAGGAGCTCTTGATACCAACATTCCACATGAGGGTGGACTACAAGATGTCAGGAATACTATCCTTGGATGATGCCACAGCACACCTGGTAACTAAGCTATGTCCTCACCCACAACTCTTTGCAATTTGGGATAATTTATACATTCAAGTCAGCAGCACAGCTATGGGCACCCGCATGGCCCCACCATATGTCAACATTTTTATGGATGATCTCGCACAACGTTTCCTCAGCTCTCGTGCCCTAGCATCCTTCCTCTACTTACGTTACATTGATGAGATCTTTATCATATGGACCCCTACGAGGGAGACCTTTGAAGAATTTCACAAGCATTTCCATGCCACAATCTACCTCAGCTTGGTCCAGTCCACACAAGAGGTCCACTTCCTTGACACTACAGTACAATTAAATGATGGCCACATTAACACCACCCTATACCAGAAACCTACTGCCCACTATTCTTACCTACATGCCTGTGGCTTCCATCCAGGACACATCACACGATCAGTTGTCTATAGCCAAGCCTTATGATACAACCAGATCCAATCCCATAGACAGAAACAAACACCTACAAGATCTTTATCAGGCATTCTTAAAATTTAAATATGAATCTGGGGAAGAGGGGAAACAGGTTGACATAGTTAGACAAGTACCCAGAAATCTACTATTTCAAGACAGGTAAAACAAGGAAAATGACATCACTGGTCGTCACCTCTAGCCCCCAGCTTAACTCTATCCTGGAAAACAAACTCTCCCTCTCACAGGCCTTGAGAGACAGACCAATCTTTTGCCTACAGACAATCCCCCCCACACACACACTCCCCCCCCCCCCCCCCACAAGCCTCAAGCAAATTCTTTCCAGCAGCCACACATCACACCTCAGATATACTCATCCAGGAACCTAACCCTGCAATAAACCCCGCTGCCAACTCTGACCTCACATCTATACAAGTGACACTTTTACAGGACCTAACCACATAAGCCACAACAGTAGGGGCTCATACAACTGCAAATCTAATATGATATATGCCATCAAATGCGAACAATGCCCCGCTGCCATGTTTATTGGCCAAATTGGACAGTCTCTATGACAAAGGATAAATGGACCCAAATTAGACATCAGAAATGGTAACACACATAAACCTATAGGGGAACATTTTAACCTTCCTGGTCACTAAATCACAGATTTAAAAGTAGCCATTCTTCTAAAAAGGAATTTCACCAGACAATTACAGAAAGAGAGTGTGGAATTGGTATTCATCTACAAATTTGACACTGTTTCCCTGGGCTTGACAAAGACATTAACTGAACGTTGTATTACAAAGCCAGTCTCCCCTACTTTTAACAACTGCATTTTTGCCTTAAAAGCTAAGAATTGGACACTTCTACTTTCCCACAATGGGCTTTCCCACAAAAGCTCATGATACTATATATTTTCTTAGCCTCTGGTGCCAGAGGACTACTCGTTTATAAATATTTTAGACTAAGATGCATAGATTATGTTTTAATGTGATATAATTAAGATAAAGGAAGTCTATCACCAAAGCAACGTTTACGATTATTGCTAGATAACCTAATATCCAACACCACAGCAGTTTAAATTGACAAAAAAAACCCCACCTAAATGGGACTCATTTTGTATGTTGTGCAGCAATTCCTTAAAGAAGTTTTATTCAACTTTGTGGTCTATTTCTATTGTATTATCTGAAAATACTCTATTTTCATGTGTTCATAATAAACCATAGTCCTGGAATAGGAATAAAATATGCCAGGAAAAGTGGAAACTGTAATATCTGGGTAACTCTGCAAAGCTTGCAGGAAGAAAATTTTACTTTTTTCAAGTAGAATATGCAGTGCAAGACATATCACTGGTTTTGTTTTACAGATGCTGAACAAGTACAGTCCGATTGCACTCTTGCTGTTCTTTCTTTGGGGCTACAAAATAAAATTGTTATCCACCAGGCATTCAACCATGTTATTATTCTTGATGAATTTCTGTTACCTTGGAGATACCCAGAAGATGTAAAATGATATGAGCATTGATTTATATCTGACATGAAGCTAAAGTCTAGAACGCTTCTGTCATGGCTAGGCTAGTGGATAGATGTCTTCATTAATCTGGGCATGCATCAAATACAGTTGAAAGGAACAGAGGCCACTCATTGGAGCTTGAAGATTCTTATATTACACTTAGCATAAATACTGCAGGAAATCATTCATGTACATTGAACAGTCAAAGTTTACTAACAGTTATCTTCAGTTTTAGATATATTGCAATTATTCTATATTTGAATCAGAAAGTAACTGGTGGATCACAGACACTAAAGTTACTATTGAGTTGTTAATAAATAATAATGGCCTTTGAGCCTAGGTAAATGTACATGGTGAATATATTTTTGTGTGTTGCAAATTTGCCACAGGCCTTATATTTGAATATAATAAAAACCCCTGCTACTGGCTAATGAGAGGGAAAAATTACTCCCAAACGGCTGAGATGGACCATCTGTATCTGTGAGACTAAGTTCCCATTCTTAGCTCAGGATAGAGTTGCTTGAAGAAAGTAAAAAAGAGGGTACATATGATTCCCGCTTCAGGTTAAATCCTGAGAACAGAGAAATGCTGGTCAATAAGCAACCCTTTTCCTCAGCTTGGCAATGGATGCAAAAGATTCCAAGGGTAGGGAGGACCTATCTGGTGTCCATCAGCAAGTGTCTCACTCAAGGCCATCCTCTTTCCCTCCTGGCCCCATCAAGTTCCGCTATCTGTTGAGGGGGGTAGGTGGCATTTCTCCCTGAAAGCTCTGAGCAATTCAAAATTGCAGCAACACAGAAAAGTGTGTTCCAAACAAAGTATTTATTTATCTACAGGAACATAGATAGAACAGGGTTAAAACAAAACATATTAGTTTACCTACTTTAGCATTTGCTTCATGCAAGTAGGTAGCCACCTGACTGAACCTTGGGACCCAACCCCAATTTCCTGGAGACCAAGTTGCAGCCTGGCTTCTGCAGAACCTCTCCCCCTATCTCCTCAGAGGTTTAGCTTTTGAGACACTTTTAAGTTGTTGTTTGAGAATCCCTGCCTAATAGTCCCTGGAATTTCAATATGGAGTATACCTCTGCTTCTCAGCCTCCCATGGTACCACCCAAACACTGAGTCCATATCAGTGGAGGTCAGCATCAAAGGAATTTCTCCTTCATTGTCTGAGTACAGGCTATTAGTGATCTCTACAGCAATTCCAGTAAGCTGACCACCCACCCCTCTGACATTTGTGTTTCATCAAATTTCTTTTCATAGGAGGACAGTATGAGCTCTGGTTTCTCAAATGGGGAAATGGAGGCACAGAATGGTAAAGTGACATGCCCAAGGTCACCCAGCAGATCAGTAGCAAAGCCAAAAATAGAACTCAGAGCACCAAACTTGGACTCAGGAGACATCTCTCACTAACAAAGACACTCTAGCCATTTTCACAAAATGTACATAAACTCTAACAATTCAAATGGACAAAAAAGTACACAAAGTAGTATGCCCTATATAGTATATAGGTATGCCCTATATATAATAAATCAGAAAAATCTTCCTGATGATTTTGGAGATTTTCACCATTTTAGTTCATTGACTCTTTTATAATAAATGGTAAATAGGTCATTAATTATGTTACAATATTAATAGGCAAAAGATGGAAAGGACGTACTTTCATATGGTACAGCTTCATTATTATGAATGTTACAAAGAGGTCTGCTTAAAGCATAAAGAGTGTTTAAGTGTTCCAGTCTTTTATACAGAGGAAAACACAAGCTATGTGGAAACTAATAAAATATATGTACTTGTAAAAGTGAAAATATTGTAACCTCTTTTGAGCAACATTTACTATTTACACATTCAAGGGATTGTCACTTAGGCATAAAATTAGGCAATTAAAAGAAGTTGAATTATGCTTCTCCTAGCTTATTTGAAACTCTTCTGGTCTATCTACTATATATTTTAGACAACTTCTGCATCCCTCTCCATCCATGTGTTGAAGAACTTCTCCTAAATGGTAAGAACCAGGACAACCAAATTTGGTATAAAGCTTCCTCTTATTATAACTTAAAGCAAGGTCAAGTTTGGTTGTGCCAGCATAATTGGATGTGCCTGGAATGAGATTGTTTTGCATCAAATGCAAAGGGAGGGATGTGATAGGAGGGACAGTTATGCTCACAAATGACCAGAGGCAGGGAGCAATCACCCAGGCCTGGGGAGCAGCCGTTGACCAGCAGCACAACTTCTGCCACCCTGGCCAGCCCTGTGAAGTATTTGCTGGCCACCCTGGGCTGCCCCCAGGCCACAGTGCCATGTAGCCCCCCACATCCTGGGCCAGGCCCAGGGAGAAGCCAGCGGGTGGCCTCCACAGCCTCTACTGCCCCAGAAAGAAGCCAGCAGGCAGCCTGCATTGCCACCTGCCATCCCCAGCGAGAAGATGACAGTCTGCCTGGGTTGGCCCTGGAGAGAAACCAGCAGTCAGCCTGCACAGTTCCACCCAACCCCAGGCTGGCCACAGGAGAAGCCAGTGGGCAGGCAGCACAGCCCCCCCCCACACACACCAGCCCCAGTCCTGAACAACGCCAGGTAAGTCTTCTAGTAGTTTATAAGGCTGATTGAGGGGAAAAATCCAAAGTGCTATTTCAGTTTTGTTGGATAAAGTTAAATTTTAAAATCATTATGTACCAATTCATTTATAGTTTATAAAAATTATTTTTACTTGGGCAATATACATAAGGTTGTCGTATTGTTATGCCCATACAAAGCACATGAAATCTTTTATAGAGGAGAAGGCAGTACACTGCATTTATTTGAGAATACAACAGTTAGCATATGCTTTTCAGTCACACACGCACACACCATGCACACATTCCCACCAGTCGATGTTATAGTTACCAGTCCAGAGTCTGGATCAATCCAGCAGCCAGCCAGATTGATTGCAGAGGGGAGCCGGGCTCTGTTGGTCATGATCTGATGCTCCTGGAGATGGTGGCAAGATGAACCCAAAGTCCCATGGCAAAGCACCCTGTTTTTATAATCCTCTTTTCTCTGTTGAGGTCTATGGATTTCGCTGTGTCAGTTTGTGACCAGTTACTCCTTAATTGGTGTTATCTTTCACTGTTATCATTCCAAAACACCTCTGAGAGGGTCATCCTGTCCTGGATTGAGTTAATCAATTGTCTTTAGGGGTGCCAGCTCCACCTTAGAGTCGTCAATCTGCCTTTACTTCATCATGGATGCACGCGAGCTGATGGTTCTAAGGCGTCGGTAAGTCTCGTTCTTCACCCCTCCTCTGTTGACCATCTGGTAGTTAATGGCCTTCACACCTTATCTTTCATACATTGCTCATTCACGCAAACAGTTTTTTTACAGAGACTTTCAAAGGTATACAAACAGAAGTGTTTTATATTGAGCAATAAAAAGCATTGTAAATTAAACCTTACTAAATCTTGTAATCAAAACAGTTCACATTGTGGCCCGGGCCTTCAACATTCCTCTAATCTTATTAACATAGACACAATACAAGATCCTGTCTCTCACTTACTACACCTTAATACAAAGAAAGCGTACTTACTAAACCTTATAACAAATACATGTATATTTAACTAAAGGACCTAATGGTCTGTCTCTGCCTTTAACATTGGTACAGACACTGGCAGTCTGTCAGATGCATTTCTACCAATGCCCCAGAGGGTCATAAAAAGGGTGGCTGGCAGGATGAAATTAAGTCATACACTACTACATTATTAAACCTGAAATATATATATATATATATATATATAATCCCACTCCTACAATATTTTATTGACAGAATCTAGTGGCACCCATGGCAAGAATGATCAGGGTATGCCTGCCACTAAATGATTCTTTGGCTAGCCAAAAAAAGACCAAAAGGTGCCCCTGTCTCAGCCATTAAATTCATGACTCTCAGAGCAGAGACCTATCTATATGAAATAGGGAAAAGTACTACTGAAACTTCCCTCTCCTTCTTTAATGATCTGAAGTAATTTCACTGTCTTGTTCTCAGGAATCTCCCCCACCCAGGAGGATATATTACTTTAAAAGGCTCATCATAGCCTGATAAGTAGTCATTTGTTCCCATTTCAAATCCTCTTTAACAATACAGAAGAAAATGCTTTGTCTGTGTCAATGATAAAGAGAGATCCATAGAAGCTGCTATTTATCAAATAAATCCAGTGCCATGAAGAGGACAAGAGGAAGAATTCACAACAGACATATTAGAGTGAAGACGACACTGTGTTGACACCCTCCATGTTTCAACCTGCTTCCCCAAGCCACTATCCAGACCCTGAATCTCTCAAAGGTAAAAATGTTTAAAGAATATACGCTTTGAGGAAAGGACTGCCCACATAAAACTATCTCTGTGGTATGGATGAAAGTATAGATAATAATCCCCTTTGAATGGAATATTGATAGGAAAGAAATTTCGCTTAAAATGAAGATCCCTAATGAATCAGGGAGAAAGATAATCTAGAAGATAGAAGACCAGAAAGCTGTTTCTTTTTATATCTATGCCACCGAAAAATCTGAAGCCTGCACTTGGATTGTAAGGGATGACAACTCTGAAAAGAAGTTATCCGCTACATGCACTGAACCCAACCGGAAAGTAATGCAGTCTCACAAAAAAGCCCAAACATCTGCAGTGCAGAACTGGAAAGGCAAAGTCATGGAGGGAAAAGGGAGAGGAAAGATTTTATAAGAAGCATTTAGAGAGTCTTAAAAAGAGTAGTATGAAGAAAATAAAATGAAAAATGTAAGGTATCTATACAGTGAATGACTTATTCATGTCTGATAAAGAAACTATAAAACAAAAGAACACACACAATATGCACATGAAAATCGGTTAGCCAATAAGAAAAAAGCACAATTTTTGTGACATAATTCATTTTCTAACACTTAAAAAAATAAAGCTGGAGTGACTTAAATGAGCACTCTTAAAGGTTAAATAAATTGTACTCTGCCATAAAACCAAAGCTATTTCGAACATTTAAAGGTCAGTTCCTTTATTTTTTTTATAGGTTTGAACTTATTTTTATTATTTACAAAGGTGACATTTCCCTCTGCAAAGAAAGTTCTGGAAGGTCCATCGGAACATGGTAATGCAACGGGAGTCTAATTCTCTGGGAACTTTATAAAATCAAAGGCCTTTCTCTGAATGTAAGATAGAAAAAGAAAAATGTTCTTACTTATGTATTATAGTTGCCCTGCTAGCATGCTGAAGTACAGTCAGTCAAACAAGCTTTTACATCTCAAGTTTGTTTTAATACAAAGCCTCAGAAACTAATACTTTGATTTTTGGTAATATCTTCAAAGATAAATCAATCATTCATTAACTACTCTCTATTTAAGATGTCTAAATTGCAAGTTACTTTTCTAAAGCTTTCAAGAAAAATCCTAATTACAGAAAACATGAGTATTGGAAATCCACAGTTCCAAGTATTCTGTCTAGGATTTTCAGTACTTCATTCATGAAAAAACAGGATGGTAAGTGCCAACTCTACCATAAAGTCGCTATAGATAAGATCGAAGCAACCACAGTCGATCTTCTGAGGTTCAAATTAGCTGGCCTAGTGAAGACACACTAATTTGAATTGAGAGGGCACTCCCATTGATGCTGGAAGTCCTCCTTCTACAAGGAGTAAGGGAAGTTGAAGGGAGAGTGTTCTTCCCACGTTGTGGGTGGTGTCAAAATTTGAGTTAAGATACTTCGACTTAAGCTACACAATTAACATAGCTGACTTTTGTATCTTAATTCAAACTTAACCCCTAGTATAGACCAGGCCTAAGAGGTTTTCAAAAAGGAACCCAATACATCTTCAAGATGGCTATGAACCTTGAAGGGAGAAACCAGCTTCAGATGGATGTATATATTGAGATGTGGCATATTGCTTCATTCAAATAGCTAAATGAATATGGCTAAAATCCTGTAACAGGTGTGATTTTCATTACCATTATTAAAGCATAACACGTAACAGTTTGAGTCTCTAAATTACCTTTCATATTATGACAGGCCAAAAAAAAAAAAAAAAAAAAAAAGCCTCAGCCTATATATTTCCATGTTCATGTTCCTTCATTAGTAATTTTGGAAGCTCTTGCTTTTACTTTTATAGTGGTTCATGTCAATGCTTTTTTATCTTTATGGTTCTATAAATCAAAGCTAACTATTAAGACATTTTGAATAATTAAGTGAATAATTTCTGTCTGGAAAAATATTCTGTAATTAAAATGTCCTCAGCATATAATGAACCAAAAACAGAAAAAAAAAACGTATTAGCAATGACTGATGTAAGCAATGCTTAGAGTAAATAAGTCTCTTTTCTACCCTTCTCCCTTTGGAGAAGATAAGGGACTTAGAAGTTTGGATGGAAATGGACCAGATGGTAGATGGAAATGGACTAGTGAGTCCTGTTTTTTCCCTTCAAACCTCAAATCAGATCTTTTGTTTCCCTTTCCCTCTCCTGGGAGAAGGAAGAGGAAGGAGATGAGAAATAAAAATAGACAAATACAAGTGAATGAAAGGAGAAACAAAGCACAAGGAAAGAAATGAGAACCAGGTGTGGTTGGAAGGGAGGGTATACTGAGTGACCCAGCTGGAAGACAATGAGTTACAAAGAGGACACTGCAGTTTCTGGGGTGACACAAGCTACAGGTGTGCAAGAGATAAAGGCAGAAAAAGGACCCAAAAAGGAAAAGATGGATAAAGTTATATTTATATAAATATGTTCAATGAAAAGTTAATTGATAATTTATTGCATACTGAACAAACTATACATTTTTTTCATCAAACTGCAGGAGGTCTGGTTTTGTACGCAGGTGGCCTGGGTTAATGGCAGCAGGGCTTGTTTCATCCTGGTTAGTAGGTGACAGGCACATTTATCAAGCCTTGACCTCTCAATGGATTGAACTATGAAGATTCTTTTGTTTTAGAAGTTGCATAACATTGCAAAATTGTTATTAGGTCCCCCCAATGAAATCTTTTAAGATATTGTATTTTGGAATTTTCCTCAGAAAACAGGTGCAATCTAATATGTCTGTACTCCTATTTTATGAACCAGCATACAGTACACAGTGAATCTTTATTTTATAGCCTTAAAAATATACATTTCTTTATAATGGCATACCCTTGCCTGTAAAATAATGGGGGGGGGGGGTATTTCTACAGTGATGCCTGGATATTCTAACTACATTAAAGCCTGAGAACACTGCTTTATAAAAGAATGATGTGGAGGACTTACTGAAAGCATACATAAACATGCTGAAATGAGGCTTTCAAAGAGGAAAGCATCATCAGATGGAGATCACAGATAGATTAAGTTACTAAGCTCTGTCACAGCAACAGGAAAAGCCCTTGTATTTTTTCCTCTTCTTTTAACAGTCAAGATTGACTTGAAAAGTCATATCCAAGATCAGCAAAAGTCATCTAGGAACAATGGTAGATTAGCCTATCTAGGTTCTTTCACCTGCTATTTGAAACTATACAAAAGAAGTTATGGGAATAGATTTTATGAAAATAAAGTTTGAAAAGATGACAAATTAATTCATCAGAAATGTTCATATTCGTGTTGCTAGTCAACACTAACAAGGAGAATGGGAGTGATAATTTTGCTATTTCTTTCCTTTATTTTTCAACAGTTAAGTTAATTTTAATGGAAGTTGAGAGTGTTCAGCACCTTTTGAGTGTGCAGGTTCAAACAGTTAAATAATCACTTTAGGAGAGTCTTGAAAAAATGCAGGGACTTCAGAAAGAGCAAAGAATACCTATTATCAATATAATAAAAAGCATTACTTTCTCCACTAGTGATTAATCCATATGTGGCTATATACATAACAAATGAGCAAAGAGATTAGAGATGGAACATTTAATAAATATTGGATTATTAAAAGCCCAGGACTATATTCCTTCATCCAAAACATACTCCCATTGCTGGAAATGGGAGTGTAGACTATCTAAAAATTATTGGATAAGATCATAAATAGCAATGTTAAAAAAAACAGTCCTACATTAAAAAAAAAAAAGTTGTTAGTCATCCAAGCTCAGAGAGGGAGAGGAAGAAACCTGAAAGAGTTTTCATGTCTGACCAAGATGACACAATTAGTATTTCAGTTTTTCCTAGAAATTAAGGAGAATGTTATTCTGCCATCTAGGTCTGAAATGAAATGAAAAGCCTAAATTCTATAATGAAAATGCTACAAACTAAATGTCAAACATATCTGCACAATGAGAATCATAATCAGCAGCATAATAGTGATACTGAACCCAAAGCTATTTATTAATTGACCAGCCAGTGGCATGTGCATTGCAGAAAGTGAAGGCATCAAAGGGAACTTTTGCAGCTGCTCTTACTGAACAATAATACATGGTATCAGCACATAGAGCAGCTTAAAATAGTTTGGTTACACTCATAGTGCTCATGCCAACTTAATTGCGTAAGTAAGAGAAACAGGTTATCAGCAGCCACCACTTACCACCATTAGCAGTATCAACTTAATTCTTCACTCATCACAATAATAATATTTGGCATGACAAAAGAATAATATTGTGTCTTCTGAAACCAGGGGTTTTGTTCACTGTAAATACTTGCCAATAATTACAATTTAAAATTTGTTACATTGATGCCAGGTATATTTTGAGTTATAAGTGAACAATGCTTTATTAGTAAGTGGTATAATTTCCAGGTTGGCTACATGTGTGTCCTATTCTTGATCAAGATTGTGTGCTAAAAATAGAAGTGTAGCCATGACTGAACAGCCAGCAGGATGGACTAGCTGCCCTAGTACAATCTCATTAGGACCTTAGGGTATGTACTCAGTCAACTAGCCCATACCACCACTCAGGCCATGAAAAATACACTTCTGTTTTAGCATAGTAACTACCAAAGCTAGCATTCATATGTATACCAGTGCTTGAAATTATACATCCACTGACAGTGCAGACGTATCCTTAGATTTTGTTGAAATAATTTAATTAAAAATGTCTTTGCTGAAATTTTCAGACACAATTCAAACTTTTCTGAATTTTTTTCACTAAATTGTTTTTGTAAAAAAATAATCTAAAATAAAATCTAGAGGAAAATTAAAATGTTATTTTAACATTTTCCAAACCAAATATTTGTATTTTTTCAATTACATTTAGAAAGGACATATCTAAAGTAAAATTAAAAGTTAAAATGCTCATAATTAAAATAAACATTTTTTTCAGACCAAATCTTTTTTCCTCTCTCATTAACTTCACCCCAAAAATTGTTTTGGGTTCAACCCAAAATGCATTTTTCTCTACAGATTTTTTTAGTTCTCTGTAAATTCATTCAGCTCTAAAAACACATTATGCCTCAATGGGCTATAATTGTAAAGATTGTAATTTTCCTTGAGTATTTTGTGTAATGTACTATTTCTGAGTGTATTAAAAATGGATTTGCCCACTTTATAAAGAGCTCATTATTCCTCTTGTCCTACCCATTCACAATGATGAACAGTCCCAAGAGTAGTGCCGCTAAAATCTATGTGAGCATTTGTGCAGTTAACTGTTCAACACCACAAATATAAGGGAATATAATCTGGCCCCAAATTCCTTATAGTTACTCAAAGGATGTTTAGGATTGCAAAGTTATGTTTACACACATATCAGTATGTATTCTTGCAAGTGCTTGTAAATCTACAGTGTGATTCTATTGCACTTTGTTTTTCAGGTAATACCTAGAATAACTTTGTTAACAGAACTTTCTCTTGGCTTATTTGCAGTCCCTGGTTAAACGGCTTTGAAATCATCCAACAAAATAACTACATAATTACAAAATTAACCAAGATGGTGTGCCAGTCCCTCGATTATTACTCAAGACGTAGTATAAGCTTCATGGCTAGAAGGGGAAATTCAGAACTAATCAACCAACCAACCAAAGGCATGAGGCTATTTGGAAATGGCTAAAGTTAGTGAAAACATTTTCAAACTTTAACCTCTTGACTTCCTATGTTAGAGAATATTTTGAAAGTAGAGATGCTGTAATGATCTGAAGTGAAATCCTGTGTGCTGGAACTGTGTGCTGGAAGCAATGACCAAATCAATGGATCAAAAAGACACATGATGTAAGTGCACTCAACTTCATTGACCTTAACAAAGTTACACCTGCTTATACAGGTTGAACCTCTCTAGTCTGGAACTCTCTGCTGGTGGAACCATGGATATTGCTGGACCAGAGAGTCCAGAGGCTGTCGACCCAGAGTCCAGCCACTATGGGGCCAGGAACAGAGTCCAGCCAGCCCAGCAGCCCTGGGGACTGGGAGCAGGGCCAGCAGCCAGGAAGGAAGCTCTCTGGATAGTTGGTGTCCCCCCTGAGAGAGCTCTGACCTTCCCTGGTCCTGCAGACTCCCTTGTTCAGGGCTGGTCAGGTCCTAAGGATGCTGGACCAGGAAGGTCCAAACTGTACCAGTTCTAAATTTGGCCCATTAACATTAGGTCCAGATTTTATATACCTGGCTTCTAATTTTGCACATGTGGTTATCACACTTCTGTTTGCAGTACTTAGTTATCTGATTTGCATTATCAGATAACTGTGTAAATAGTTGGATTCAATATTAAACAACATAGGCTATATCCTCATATAAGGTGAGTAACAGTATCAATTGATAGCAGCTCAGGATCCAGCCCCTTTTGAAAACTGAAACAAAAATCAACATCATATCACACAGACTATCTGGTCATGTTCATCCCTGAGGGTAGGTCTACACTACAGCATTATTTTGAAATAATGCGTCTAGACACAATATGCATTTTGAAATAGCATTTTGCTATTTCGAAATAGCATGTCCACACTGATTGGATGCCGAATTTCATTTAAGGTCAGCTGGAACTGGTTCTGGCAGGGCATCAGGTCAGGAGTTAGCCTCAGGCAGCAGCCATGCAAGGTATCTGAGACCTGTGCTTAAAGGAACCCCCCCGGACAGCCGATTCTAAGGTTTCCCTGCTTGCTTGCCTACTTCACTGAGGGACAGCTAAGCATTTTTTTCTCTGCGTGCTCTGGTTGCCCTCACTCAGGACACCACAGCACTCTGCAGCATGGAGCCAGAGCCACCCCTGGGCACTCTGGTGCTTCTCCTGGACGTGTTGCTGCGAGCCTAGCAGCACATTCTGCAGGCAGTAACAGTCTCCCTGGTGTGCCTCATTCCTCCCTCACATCCTTCCACTTACCCCTCCCTAATCCCCCTTCCTGCTGTATAATAAATGATGTGATCTTTACAACAAAGCCTCTTTATTGAACAAAACTGGGGTGGGGGGGATGAAACTGAGGTGAGACTGGGAAAAGAAGGTGGCAGAGGGGAGGAGGGAGGGTGGGAGAGGGGAGGGGAAACCTGGGAGGAGGGAGCTAGCAGGGGGAGGCAAGGGGAGGAGAAGCTCAGGGCTCAGGGTTGGGGGTCTCGCCGGCCCAACGGTCTCCCAGCACCATGGGTACAGGGGCCTCGGCATCCCTGGGGGCATGGGGAGGAAAAAGCGGGAGGGGGAGAAGGAGTGGGAGGAGGAGTGGCAGCAGGGACTGGAGCAGCAGGAGGCAGCAAGCTCTGCCCCAGGGTTGACGACCACCTGAGAGGGCACGGACCATCCTGCCCCCCAGGATGTGGTCCACGGCATCAAAATAGGAGCAGGGGTCTGCGTCTGCCCCTGGTTGGGAGCTGCCCCCTGTGGCCCTGGCATACGCCTGCCACAGCTCCTTTATTTTCATGCAAACCTGCTCCTGGGTTTGGATGTGGCCTTTGGTGGCCAGGCTGGCAGCCATCCACCTGTAGATGGTTGCATTCCTCCATTTAGTGCAGAGATCATGGACATTGGAGGCATCCCCCCTCCCAAACCTGAATTAGGTCCCTGATCTCTGCACTGGACCAGGCAGGCGCCCACCTTTTGCGGCCCCTGGCAGGCTCCTGGGAGCTGGCAGACTGGTCCTTTGGAGGTCTGGTTGGCACTGGCTGCCTGGCTCATGCTGGGGCCACTGGGTCAGGTTCAGCGACTGCTGGCTTTGGGCTGGCAGGCTTGGAGCTGGCACAGGCACTGTGGCCAGAGCCTACCCCTTTAAGGGCTCTGGGGAGGGGGGTAGGGAGAGGAGTTTTCTTGGTTGTGCCCAGAGTGGCCACCAGGTACCCTGGGAAGGGCTGGAGGCCCCCTATTTCGAAATAAGCGTCTACACAGCGCTAATTTCAAAATTGGCGCTATTCCTCATGGAATGAGGTTTACCAATTTCAAAATAAGCCCTCCGCGATTTAGATTTAATTTCGAAATAGTGGTTTGGCTGTGTAGATGCTGGTAAAGTTATTTTGAAATAACGGCTGTTATTTCGAAATAACTTTGCTGTGTGGACATACCCGAGACAATAACACTGACTTCAGTGAAGGATCACCTGTATGAATGAATTTGGTTCCCAACCTCTGAATTATTCAGTGTCCAATATCATTAGCCACTAAGCAATGCTTCAGACACTCCACAAAGTGGAGTTGCAGCATTATGTCCATCAAGTGTTAGACTGCTTAATTAGATGCCTTGCCATATAGCAGAATACTCAATCCTAGGTTATGGACCCATCTTCCCTACACAACCCATGGGGAGACATACAAGCCCGAAGGTGGGATTAATAAAACCCAGTATATTGAGGTAATACCAAGGAGAGAGCTGGGGCCTAAGCTCTACTGCTCAAAGGGACAAACATCTATGTTCAGATTGGTGAGGAGCACTTATTTCCCCTTGGGATTCACAGATGTTATTTCCCCTCCTGACACTGGGGAATCAGCTCAGGATTGGTGTCCCCATATTTTAATTACAGTTGTTAGAACAGTTCCCCAAGATATGTGAGACCCACGTTCCATTCCCACTTGGTCTGAGACAGAGCCAAGACTTGAATATTGAGTATTCTGGAACATGCTTCTCATTTTCTGGCTGTTGAAGTGGTTCCACCTTGTGTAAATACTTAAATATGCATTGGGCCAACAACCAATAGTAAGAATGACTTTATAGCCTGAGGTCATGGCACTCACCTGGGATGTGGGAGAGTCAAGTTCTTCTGCTCCAATTAATATTTAAATTGTTTATACACAGTGAAATAGTGGATTGAAGCATTGCTGAAGACACTTTCACTTTTTCCTGACTGCCTAAATGAATGTCTGTGACTTGTTGATATGCCTTTTCTGTCCTAAGCCTTTTCCCATTCTCGCAATGAAATTGAGAACAAATGACACAAGATTCAGCAATAACTAGTGATTATTTCAAGTGCTCCCAACAGTTTTACTCCCCACCCCCAGACATCCACATGACCAATTTTTTCCTATAACCTCCTACCTTATGAAGTTAAGGTTGTAACAATCATTTTTTAACAAACAGAATTTACTTTGAGACATTCTCCTTCGCCTCTCTTCTCTCTTTTCAGACAAATAAATTACAAATATAGGATTCCATCCTTCAACCCAGTGAAAATAAAATGTTTGACATTTGCTTTATTTGATGTAATTCTGACTCTATCTTGCATAAAGGCCAGATCCTACTAACACACACTTCAGTGTCTTCAATCCCATGAGTAATCCCTTGAATTTAAGCATTTGCTGCATCGGACACCTCATGAATCAGTCTAATCTACTGCATAAAACTGATGCATTGAGAGGAGAGTAATGGATCTGTATACCCCTTAGCTTCTTAACATGTTAATAGCCATCTCTGAGCTGAATGGAAATGTACTCTTCCCAATGCTGTCACAGTAGCACATCTTTAATTTAATTTGAAACATGTAAATTCTCTATTCTGAACTATTGAATTGGCTAATGGCTGCTGGGCCTTTTCCGATTGTTTTGCATTTATTGCTTTACTTTTACCATTGCTATTCCAAAGCTTCCGTTGCCAATTGCAGTATGAAAAAATCTTGGAGAATGAGTTCACAGGCTGAGCCAGTTGCAAAGAGATATTCAGTAATATATTCAATTTTGCTTAATACCTTCAGTTTCATTTCTAATCCATAAGTTTTTAATTAAACTCAGTGGTTTCCATTTACAACCCTATACTTACAATGTTATTCTCTGAAACCTGAAGTGACTGAGTGTCCTACTCAGGTGTCAGCATATGCAATTGTTAGGTTTGATAGAATACAAACAGGGTCCAAGGTTTGGGGTAAAGGGATCGACATATGACAACAAGAATATTCATGTAGCATGAAGAAAATTAATAGGATTCATGAAACCTCTTTGCAACACACAGCAATGAAAATTTCTGCATTAGGACAATCACCACCAGAATGTTTGATACCTGTAATTGTTACTCCCTTAAGTTGATGCAGGCTGAGAGTGGAGGTAAAAGTGGTGAGGGGGAAGGAATCCAATTCACAAGGCTCTTAATATCATTAAATTTTTCACTTGACCCCTTTCTCCTTCAGCATCCATTAAAGTAATTATCTCTAATCAATTTCAAGCTTTTTTCTTTACACTTCAAACTAGCTCATTTTCATGGGCATTTACCACATGTTTTGAAGAGTCTGTTATGGCTCCAATTGATTCTCTGAGCATGTTCAAGCTCAGGAGAGTTGAGAAAGCAGGTCTCTATGTTGTATTTCTAAAAACCTAAGCTGTTAGTGGTAAAGGTGAAAGCAGCATAAGATTGAAGTGCATATGGGTTACATGAAACTGAACTAGTAAGGTCTGTTAATTTCTACCCTACCCTGACCAAAACCTACATGTGCACTCGGAGATTTGATTCTGTAAAATACAAACCACCCTCTTCCCCAGATTTCCTGGGTCTGTTCTCATAACTAGCTCTGGAAAATGAGATTTATGAATTTTCTACAATCACATGGTCCGTCTAACAGCAACTTGCCATTTTCTCAGCCGGTAATACTGACCAGTCTAGTTCACTGGGTCCTTTTGAGCATAAATTAATATCTGCACAGAGATTTGAATATTCTATTCTGTGCTATACACATGCTGATTTTTATTATTGCTTTACAACAGGAGATTGAGTGCCACCTACAAGTCACTTAAAGTTCTATATAAATTTTAGGGGAAGGAGTTGACCTTACCTGATAGCTGCTCTATGTTAGTCATATCTTCAAACATGCAGCTAGCCTCTCAGCTGAGTGTTTAAGTGATGACACGAGGCAATGTATAAAGGAAGAGATAGGAGTGGGAACAAGTCCCCTTGCATGGCAACAAAGGTAGGTTTGAGGAGAATCCTACTGGACAGGAAACATGCCAGATAAAGGGATTGCGGAGCCCTGTGCTCTGTGAATAGCACCAACTTGTGGCAGAAATTTATGGACTTGGCTTCTGCTTGTGAGTGCTGTAGGTCTAGCAGCAATCTCATCCTCACATGACATGTGTGGGAGCTGATCATTGCCAATAACTCTAGTTAATGCTGCTAGCTGCTCTCATTGGCTACGTCTAGACTGCAAGCCTCTTTCGAAAGGGGCTTTTTCAAAAGATACTTTGGAAAAAGCTTCTTTCGAAAAAGAGCATCTAGACTACAATCAGTACTTTCGAAAAAGCAAGCTGTTTTTTTGAAAGAGAGCACTCAGGCAGTCTGGATGCTCTCTTTCGAAAAAGCACAGTTTGCATTCATAGCGCCTTTTTTCGAAAGAGCACTTTCGAAAAAAGGCGTTATTCCTTGTGAAATGAGGAGTACCTCCGTCGAAGAAAAGCCACGTTCTTTCGATTTAATTTCAAAAGAACGCGGCTGTAGTCTAGACGCAGGTGAAGTTTTTTGGAAAAAAGGCTACTTTTTTCGAAAAAACCCTGCAGTCTAGACACAGCCATTGAGTCTAATCAACTCCCACCAAAGATAGTAACACAAGATTGTTATGATTGTTGGTGTGTTTCATTTGAAGCTTGTTCTAGTGGTTTTTGTTGGTGGTGGTGGTTTTTTTGGCTTTGGTGAGAACTCATCTTGTGACCAGGTTTATGATTAGTAAAATTCAAAGAATAATAAAACTTAATAAAAACAATTGTCCTTTTTACCCCTCTCCTTAAAAAAGGAAGAGAAAGAAGAAGTGTGAGAATGTACTGCTTAAGAAAGACTCCAACACTGGATCTTATACATGTTCAGATATAAGATGATTGAATTCCAAGCTTATTGTATTGAACAGCATGTGCAGCAGCAGTACAAACTTTCATCTGCTCATCGCTGCACCACTGTGTCTCAATCCAGACCAGGAGATACCAACAGGGAGAGTTTAATTCAATCTCCCTTCAATTCTTAATGACCCTAAGGCTGCTAACAAGAATGGCCCTTTTAGTGGCTGTTTCTGTGATGTGGATTCTTGTTTGTGTTGAACTGAATTGACACCAAACTCATTCATATGGGTCACTATCTGTGAAACGCTTTTCACTTTACTACTGTAGCCCCCTGCAGTCACTTACAGTACATTTTCTGGCATACTTCTCCCCAAGGATTTTTCAGTTATTTTATCTATGTTAGATTAAAGAGATTTCTTACTGTATATTACAGGCTAATTTTTGGTCTGTTTTTTGGTCCACAGCATAGGTCTTTGCTGGGAGGGGTCATGAATGACATTGTGAATTTATGCTTATTCAATGAAGGTTATTTTCTCACTGTTTCTTTACATCTCTAAAAAGCACCTTTGATCACAAAATTCTCTTTGATCAACTCAAGAAAGGTCTTCAGAGGTGTGTTAAATTGTTCTGATTGAATAAAATCATTATTTTACAGACAGGCAATTTTCTCCTTTCTGCTCTTAACTTAAGCAGTATTATTACCAATGAGCTTTCTTGATGTTTCATTAATTATTAGCAGAATATCCCAAGCTTTTAATTATTGTTATTTCTTATGTTATACAATACCATTCTCTACTATTCTAACTGTTAATGAAGATTTTGTGCTATATTTGTATTGAAACTCCAGGGAAACCTCTTTAAATTCCCTTCACTGGTTTTATTCACGTGAAGCATCAAGTCTTAGAAATTGTCATGATATTTGTTAATACACACTTTTTTGTGTTCTCCATTCAAAAAAATGTAAATGGGCTCTTTGTTGTGATCTGAATGTAAATAAGCCTGAGTGCACTCTCTGGCTATGTCTACACTGCAGGCTTCTTGGGTAAAGAGGCTTTTTGTGGAAGAGATCTTCTGCAAAAAACTTCTTGTGCAAGACAGCGTCCAGACTGTATAGACACTCTCTCGAAAGAAAGTTCTGATTGCTATTCACAAAATAGCCACCAGAGCACCTGTGCTTTTTTTGATTGGTTTTTTTTTGCACAAAAAACCCCTGTTGCCCATCCACACACACCTTTTTGCGCAAGAACTTTTGCGCAAAAAGGAGTTATTCCTCATAGAATGAAGAATACCTACACTGGAAAAAAACCTCTGTTCTTTTGATTTACTATAAATTTATTTGTGCTAAAATGCACTTGAGGTATGGACGCTCCATGGGTTTTTGTGCAAAAACAACCGTTTTGCACAAAAACCCTGTAGTGTAGACATAGCCATTGTGTGTGCACTCTTTCAATAGTATCTGTACTAAGGGAAGCCAACATCTTGTCTTATATGAACTACAGGTCTCCAGCACCAAGAGCATGTCTCTACGGATTAAGCTGAAGTGCCAGGCTAAAGAGAAGAGCAGTACATCATCCTTTGTGGGTTGGGCAGAGAAGGGGATCCACAATGCATCCACTGGTCACTGGGTTACATGGGCCTGCAATAGTTCAAATCCCAGATAGACCTTCAGTGATGTGATGACCAGTACATTGACTAACCAAACGGACTGAACTAAGGAACACTAAAGCTAAATAACTGTCTCTACAGCCTTAGCTAAACAGCCACATTCCTTGAGGATGAAGTACATGCATATCCTGTGTAGATGGGGCACACAGGAGAATGCATACACATTGAGATGTAGATTCCAGTTTCCAGTCTCAGATAGCACACTTCTTAGAAAGATGTAATGATTCACTATGCACTACCATGCTGAACTCTTCTCTCTTAGCTGTTATACAGACACCCCCACCATCCAAACAAAGCTATTTGAGGAGGCGGGACCAATCTGACACATTGCTTCTTCAAATATAAAGCCATCTGCTATGACTACCCCAAAAGGTGAAACTATGGACTCATTCAATGTCATTGACACATGAAGCATTGGCAGGTCATTTTTAGAAGCCAAAGAGCTTTGGTTTTCTTGCCACAGATCATAAGCCCTGTACATTCTGCAAGTTTTTGCTCTTCTTCCAACATTAACTGTAGCTGATCAGCAGTCTTTCCAAAGAAGGGACTATCATCTGCATGTTCAAGATCCTCTAATGATGAATCATTAAACTTCACACCTCCTACTGTGGCTTCAATCAGTTTTTTCATCAGATAGTTTATTAGAACATTTAATAATATAGGTGAGAAAAAACATATCCCTGGCATACTCCTGATTCTCTTCAAAGCTAAACTAATAAAACCATTTATCCAGATAAAGTTACAATTCTTCCATTAGGCATACTAAATTCTCAGGCTTCCCATATTTGAAGAGCAGTATCCAAATTTCTGATCAATGAATAGATTCAAAAGTGGCTGCAAAGACTATGAGCACAATTTTAACTTCCTTTTGTTATTCTAGTTGCTTTTCAATAACATTCTGCAGTGGATATAAAGCATAGATTGCAGATAAAGGTGTGCAAAAGGGCGGAGACAGTATTTCTCCCAGTACAGGAGGATAATTATAAATGCCTTCCCTGGACTGACAGAAGTGTTCTTTTTCTATAGGTTTGGCAAGCTGATAGCTCTGTGTTGAAAAAAGGTATGATGCAGTCTCTTTTTCAATCTTCTGAAATGTGACTGGTTTCCCAAACTTTTCTGAAAACCAATGCACTGAAACCAGGCCTCTATTCTTCAGAAGTTATGTTGAAATATTGTCAAGAGCACATGTCCAGCTAAATATAATTATCTCAATAAAAAAAACACTTTGGCTTTGTTTGGAATCTATCTATATAATGTTCATGTATCTGATTCAATATGCCACCACAGCCACAAGATACATTTTTGTCAAGGAGATTAAGGTATGATTCCAGGCCTCTATTACCTAATTGCCAACAAATATTTTCAGTATGGAGGAGAAGGGAAAAAGAGTGCAAATCGAACTAAATATCTTCATGCCACAAGAAACTCAGAAATTACACTTCACACAGATTCATATAAATATTGTCTTTAGTTTCAAGCCATCTTTATTCTACACACCATTTCACTCCAGTTTACACAGGGTGTTTCAGGATGAAATGAACCTATATCTTTGGCTGCATTCTAGCATTGTCTAACAGTTCCAGAGAGACTGCAAGGGTGCGTCTAGACTGGCAAGATTTTGCGCAAAAGCAGCTGCTTTTGCGCAAAAACTTGCCAGCTGTCTACACTAGCCGCTTGAATTTGCACAAGAGCACTGACTTTGTACTGTACAAAATCAGTGCTTCTTGCGCAAATACTATGATGCTCCCGCTCAGGGATAAGCCAGTGTAGACAGGGAAGGAATTTTTTGCGTAAGAAAGCCTCGATGGCGAAAATGGCCACCGAAGCTTTCTTGCGCAAAAGCACGTCTATACTGGGCATGGATGCTTTTGCCCAAAAGCACTTTTTGCGCAAAAGCATCCGTGCCAACCTAGACACTCTTTTGTGGAAATACTTTTAATGGAAAAACTTTTCCGTTAAAAGTATTTCCGCAAAATCATGCCAGTCTAGACGCAGCCCAAGAGTATAACAAAGGTTGCCTACATGCTTTCCTTATCTTGGATAGGTTGTTGTGCTCAGCTGGTCACTCTGTGTAAGTGAGACCAGCCCCAAGGAGCCAGTACAGCAGCCAGACTCCAGATGGATATGGTAGACCTGGCTCTTTTCCCCAGGGCAAATATGACAGAGCATTATCAAAGAGCAAATTATATAAGAAAACCTAAAATTCAACAGAATGCATCAAAACTCAACAGCAGCTTAGCTAGATGCAGTAAGGACAGCTAGACTTACATCTTAATTGTTTCTGGCAAATGATTAAAAGTTCATAACTACGCAAACATGGATAGGACTGGTAGGTTGTCTTGCATCTGAGTCTTTTTCATGGGAAGCTTCTATAGCATTTTAATAGCTGCCTTAAATGACAAGCTTATTTAAGTAAGGCTGCTCAATAATACTTTGAAATCCAAAGCATTGACTACTTGATGAGAAAGTTAATGATTTATAATCTAGCTTTAAACTCCCCTGCAGTGGAAAAGTTCAAAGGAATGAACACAGTATGTGGGTATCTAATGCAAAAATACTCCAGAGAAAAACGTATTTGTAGGAAACTTTTAAAGCAAGCTTACCTTCTAGTGATGCCAATTTATGAATTCCTATTTTTTTTAAATGGCTTAACACAATAAAATCTCTCTCAAGTGTAATGATAAAATGGTCTGTTAATATGGAAGGAGTTCCACTGCATTTGAATAAGAAAGAATATATCTTTTCAATAAGTTATTGGACTCTTCACCCTTCCATGTAATCAGGTTTTCTGAATCATACAGGTTCTCAAATTTTTTGCACCTTAATGATTATATTTGTATCTTTTGTAGGTGAACTCTAACAGCCAGATAACTCTTACAACTCAAGGTTACACAAGGCTTTATACAATAAACTCAAGTATTAACAAGGAGGAATCACTACCCTTCTGTGACAGACTAATTCAATTCAGTAAAGTTTGTTCAGGATATTGTTAAACATCTTAAGAGCACATTATATTAAAATATAATTGTCTATGTGTTATTGAAGAATTGTGTGTATTTCCATAGGCAGGATGAATGGGAGAACAGCAGGAGGTGATTAGGCAAGTTTACTGGGGTTGACACATCTCTAGACAACACCACCCCTTTGAAGAGGTTCACATACAATAGTCCAAACTGGATTCTTCAGGGATCGTCAGACAAATATAATACTCTGGGAGTAAGGGCAGGAGAAAGATTAGCATCAACCAGCAGTGCAAAAAATTCCAAGAGTGACAAGTCAAGCCTTCGGCCCACCTCTGCGAAGACAGAGCTGGAGGAGTGCAGGATATGCTTCTAAATGACCTGCTTCCAGATTTTGTGTAGGAAATCTTCTCATACTGACCCTTTAGGGTTTCTGTCCTCAATAGCAACAGTGCCAACATGCAGAGAAGCTGCACTTGACTCAAACAGCTTCTGATTTCTCTGACTTGGTTCACAAAGAATGAACTAACTAATCAAGTCAAATGTAGAGTGGCTGTATTTGTCCACCCCAGGTCATACTACTGCTGAGACATAATAGCCTATCTTCACAGAGCTTTTGCAGAAGAGCAGTGATGCTAATGCTCCTCCTGTCCCTACACTCACATTTGACTTCTATCCATGTTTCATAGCTGTACACATGCACTCCCCAGCTTCTTCAAATTTGTTTTCACTGCTTTGCTCTCTTCATTCATAGAGTAACTTGCCATTTTACTTACTTTCTACATTTTAATGTAAACTGAGTGAACTTCTGTTTAAACACCTCTCATTATTTCTTATCTAATATGCTATATATATTCTAATATGCTCAACTAAAGCAGTTAGCAGTGAATAACTTTCTCAATACAGATCTTTAAACTGCTATATAAAACAACCAATCCCACCAGCTTTTTATTTAAATAGAAATTATATCCACAGCTCTCCAATATGAAACAGAAAACACTACAAAATGAGTCTCCCACCATTTCTCTTTTCCTGTATTGCCCAGTACCAGACTCTCGTGTCTATACCAGTATAGTACCTTCTTTAATTTATCTACAGTAACATCCAATATATGCAAACTATTAGATATACAGTTATGTTACTTATTCCTTTTGTTATCTTTTCATATCTTCTTGAAGCACTTGTATTTCTCCTTACAGTAAAGCATCATTGATAGTTATGCTCTAGGTAACACCAGATGACACCCCTCCCCCAAATCACCTAAACCCAAATTTTTGCTTCTATCAGGAATGATGCTGAATTGTGCTTTTCTTTTATTTCTTTAACCCAACCTTGAACAACTCCAGTGACTGCCTTAAAAGACCGTAAATGAACAATCTATTTATTTTAAATGCTAATCTTTTCCTCTTGCACTTTGCTACCCATATGCTAATCTATATCTGGTCTGCCATACTTTGCTCTTGCACTTTGAATTTAAAACCAGATTTCATATTCACAGAATGTCCTCTTATATTTACTCTCTGACCTTAGTAACAAAATTGATAATGCTAATCAAAAGTCATCCACTCAAGTCTTCAACCACTCCAGTTACATTTGTTTTATTTAACACTTTGTCATACACCTACTGCAACATCTAGTTATGTTCCAAAAAAGTGAAAAGGCAAATCAGTTCATTTGTTAACAGCCTCTCACTTTTTCAACTAATTTTTTTCATTGTTTCATATGGGCTGGTAAGATAGTTTTCAAACAGCTTCTCTCTCTCTAAGAATGAGGGTGAAAAGTGATTGTTTAAGTTTCTATTTGAGGGGGGGAAATAGGCCTCTAAGACAGACGTTACTTTCAGGTCCTGGACAACAGGCTTTCTCTGCTGATTAAAGAGGATTAAAAGTATTCTTTCCTCACTCTGTTGGAGCATGGCTCTTCATATAACTGAATAATCTACATCTTTTTGCATCAGAATCTTTCCTTACTTTCTCCAAAAGAAAAAGAAAAAGAGGCAGGTTTTTGTTTCACTGGTTCATATTAAAGATAACAGCCTGAATTAGTTTCTCTGCTTAAAGGTTAATATAAATGTTGATGCAAATATTTAGGCCTTCCCTTCCCCCCCCTCCCCCTCAAATCCCCAGATTTCTGGAGGAGAGAAAAGTTTGTTTTTGAACCCCAGGTGTTGAAGACCTTGTCAAGAACTCCTGAAAAAGTGATGTTGGGAAACAGAAGATGTGCACACATTACTTAGGAGACATTACTTATTTCCAAAAGTCAGGGAGGATCTGAGGATCATTAATAGTCATTTTTGAAAATGACCAAATTTAGACCATTTAACTTAGGCACTTACAGCTTTTTCCCATGGACTCTACAACAATTATTGCCCTAAATTAATATTTGAATGTAACAGTCAATAGATGTGGTATCATATTCTGTATTGATGTTTAACTAATTCATTCCTATTGTGTAACCAAAACCTCACTTTCTGCAATTTAGGAATATTATTTCTTGCTCTGCTTGTCATGGATAAGGAGAATACAGTAATTGTTATCACCTTCCATGATGCACTGTTATGCACCCTCCCCTTACTGCATGACTCAGGGATCACCTCTGCTAGTCAGAGCATCCTCTTGTTGTGGCACATCACTGATGTCAGGGACCCATGTTAATCCCAGGACTGCAACATCCTCTTCTCAACACAGCTGTAAGGTAACAGTATCATATTCCCTCAGTCCCCTCTTGGCTAAAATTGAGATGAAATTACAGTGATGCTGACTTGTGACTTTATAATTGCCACTTCTGAAAATCTGTGTCCTTAAAAAAATTCCTCATCCATGCAGTTACCTTGTTTAGCTATTTAAAAGACATTTGTTTGACTACAGCATTGATCAAGATTTTCTGAATTATTGCACAAAGGACTTTGTGGTATGAGGTAAGCAGATATGTGTGAACAGCTGCTCAGTGCACTTTAAGAGCTATTCATTAAAATGTATTTTGTTATCTATAAGAGGAAACACTAATGCAGTTATGTAGAAGAAACTGTACATAATAAAAAGCGAACAACCTTCAGGGTGTCCATTCACCATAAAACTAATTTCACACCTAGTCTATTATGTAATGTGCTATGAAAATAGTTCTTTGCTTCCAGATATCATTATAGCCATTTGGACCATGCAAACTTAGTTCTGTTCAATGTAATGCCAATTTGCCATAAGTGTGGCAAAGATATATTTCCTTTTTCCCCCCAAAAATGTGGAACCTAAAGGATTCTGGACAATAAGACAGAGTGATGACAACTCCAGTCAATTCTTTTCTCAGATCCAACATACCCAATTGGCAGATATTAATCGTGTTTCATCTTAAAATTGTCTCAACTGGTAATATTTGTGGTTTGCACGAATTGTTGATCTCAGAAATATATTAAAATATATATTAACAGCAACTTTATGAATGAATTGTTTCGCTGTGGAGGACATAATTACTCTAAATTGGAAAAAAATCACTTGTGTCTGCATGTCAATATACTTTTTATTTAACTTATTGAAATGGGCATAATTTGCTCTTTTAAAGTTACTTGATATTAAAAATGAATCTCTTAGATCCAGATCCTGCATTCAGGACTCTCAATTACTTCAAAGATATTTCAGAGGGAGTTTGAAGTGTACAAAAAATGAAGTATTTAGACATTTATATAAAACATTCAATAAAAGTTTTTTTAATCTAAAATGTGTACCATGATGTCAAAGGATGTGTGAAAGCATAATATAAAGCCAGCTCATAATATTTTAATAGTATGTGGTTTCATTTTTCATGATGAACAACATATTTAAGAAAACATCCTTTTAAGGGACTTTAGCCATTATTAATGATGTTAGGTACATAGTCACTACTAAAGAAAAATTAGGAGTACTTTGTGTGTGTGTGTATGAGGGCAGAATTTGGTGCTGTGGATTATTGTTACATGTTCTATCACAAGTACATGAAAATATAAATAAAAAGACATTAATCGTTGGGAACCAGAACCAATCTCAGTCCAACTCAATGAAAAAATCTTCTATTGACTCCACTGGGAACTGGATTCTTCTCTTAATTTCCCACTCTGGAAATCATGACTCCCTAGTTATAGCCTCCATGTTAATAAGCATTCTTGTATTGATTATCATTGTATTAATTGTTTTATTATATTGTAGAAAGCAGGAGAGGGGGTCACCTTTGTGAGACTTGGCAGCCTTAAACAGCCAGCCATGCAGTCAGATTTTTAAAACTAATTTAATATTTTAACTCCTTTATCAATTTAACACATTTTTTATTAAAACTTTTATCAAGACACTGTGCTCGTTCTCTTTAGAAAGGACAAAAAATTTTATGATTGTGTCAAAACATTCCAATATCACAGCACTGGTATGTGATAATAGACGATAATAGAGAGTGAATAGTTAAATTCAGATTCTAATACCCTAACACAGTGTTTCTCAAACTGCTCCGTGGAGCCCCAGGGCTCCACGAGACATCTCCAGGGGCTCCGCGAGGTTGACAAACTGGAAACATTGATAGGTACAACACATACAATCAGCGGACCGCTGGGGCTCCGCATACATTTTTACGCATGTAAAGGGCTCCAGAGCTCAAAAAGTTTGATAACCACTGCCCTAACACATTAAGACTACTAGATTATTCTGTAAATAGCTTTACTCATTTTAGAGGGCCTATTCTGGAGTACTGTAATATTCAGAAGGAGTAAGGTTATCAGAATGTAGTCCTCAGTGTGCATCCAAACAATTTCAGAATACTTACAAACAGAAAAAAAAGAGACAAAATGGGTGAGATAATAGGTTTATTGGACCAGCTTTTATGGGTGAGACACACAAGCTTTGAAGCTTACCCAGAAGAGCTCTGGGTAAGCTCAAAGTTGTGGTGTCACACCCACCGAAGATGATGAAATTTCAGATTTTACCTCACCTACCTTCCTTATGTAAGGACAAACATAGGTATGACAACATTGCATACAAATAATAAAATCCTTATTTGTTCAACAGTCAAAAGGGTTTACATTTGTGATACATATTATTTAATATTAATGAGTATGTACAGTGCAGCCATGTAGGGGTCAATTGCGGAAGAACTCTGTACCTGTGAAGTATAGGGGTGGTGAGGCCTGCATTCCCCCTGCCTCTTCCCTACTACTGATGGGCCATAAGCAAGCCTCTAGGAACATATGCCATTGTAGCAAGAACGAATGGTAGATAAGGGCGGGAACATAATCTTGTTTACCTAAATGTACTGATCATGTAAATAAAGTCAAAGGACAAGCAGTACAGCTGAGGTATACTGTAACAAGCAATGAATAATCTCCAGAAATTTCCAAACTACCACAAACAATGTAGAGATGCTGTATTTAAAGCTGCACCAGAGCACAGGAATTTGGACCTCACTTATGGGCTTTGGGTATCAGCGCCTCGGAAGTTGAGACAGTCTTCCACTTCATCAGCAGCCAAAATGGGGTTCCCCAGCTAGCAGAAGGGATGTAAGAACGCCGCTTCTCCTATCATGTTGTTCTTTTAGTTAAGGGGCACAGCTGATAGCTGTCAGAAAATAAACTGCTTGTGTTTGACAGATACCTGCGCAGTGTTTCTTTGTACTTTGAGAACCCAGTGTCAGACCTGAGACTTACTCTTGCCAGCAACAAGCCAGCTCTACTATTTCTACAATTCTTCTAAAACTTTATGATTCTCTAGTCACTAGAATACTCTAGGGGTGTGTCTAGACTACAGGGTTTTTTGAGGAAAAAAAGTGGCCTTTTTCCAAAAAAACTTCCCTTGCATCTAGACTGCAGCCGCGTTCTTTCGAAAGTAAATCGAAAGAACGTGGCAGTTTTTTTGATCGCGGTAAACCTCATTTTACGAGGAATAACACTTTTTTCGAAAGTACTCTTTTGAAAAAAGGTGCTATTGAATGCAAACTGTGCTTTTTTGAAAGAGAGTGTCTAGACTTTCAAAAAAAGGCTTGCTTTTTCGAAAAATCTGCTTGTAGTCTAGATGCTCTCTTTCAAAAGAGGCTTTTTCGAAAGAGACGCTTTCTTTCTAAAGAGGCTTATAGTCTAGATGTAGCCTAACTGAGCACACATTTCTCCTCCTGTCACTTCAATTGCTCACTGAACTATTCAGAAAGGGAAACATTGTGTAAATTATACAGGCATCAGCTAGCAGGCATTTAAATATAATAAAATAAGTTTGAAAATATTGAAATTTGACAAGTGATTTTACTCCTTTGACTCCTACAAAACACATCTTTTACAATTTCTTTTACAATTTCCTGACGTAAATATATTGCCAGCTGTTTTTCATATGTTTACAACCCATATACGCTAGTATCCAAAAGTGTATGCAAATGTGTAATGGACTAATAACTCCCTTTATGTTTCTTCTTTAACAAAACAAATTTTGGGTATATGAGTTTTGAAGGTTAAACACATAATATTTATATCAGTTTTGACAATCTTTCCAAAATAAAACCCCAACACATCTATGAGATAAGGAATTAGAAAAAAATTACTATAAAGTATCAAACAGTTTACAAATAGGTTTGGATCTAAAGTTATCCTGAATTGCAGAAATGAGGGTGCTTTTTCTGAGCTGTGATAAGATTAAATATACAGTACAGGAGCAACATCTCATATTTTCAAAACCCTATTTTTTATAGAAAGGGATTTAAACAACATGCAGTAGAGTAATTTTACTAGGAAAACATGCTAGACTTTCAGCATACTTCATAATGAAAACATTTGTAAATGAAATGAAATAGCTTAATCAAAGCTTTATATTGTTTTATGGCACTTGGATCTTAGCAAATTAATGACAGTGTAATTATATGCTTTTGTTTATATTTGTCAGATATACTTCCCATACTATTTGTTCATTATATAACTCACATTAATACTCAGAAGGCCCACTGAGTAGCCCAGTTGGAGATGGAAAATAAATGTTCCTGGTCATTAGCACACCACATTTCAGAAGTTATTTTATCTGGTTTCCTTTACAGATGGGAATTGCTTGACAAAAATCTCTATTTATCAAGCTCTGAACAATAGCCGTTAGTTGAGTCACTTCATAATCTGTATATGCCCTCTTTGAATGTCATAACAGAATTACAAGGTAAGGAGACCCAAAGGAAATACTATTTCTTAGGTGGAGAAACAATAAATAAATAAATATGCTGTTTAAGCATCATATAATCTAACTTAGAGTGCATCTACACAGAAGGGCTTAACTCGAAATAAGCTATGCAAATTGAGCTACTTCAATTGTGTAGTTTATTTCAAAATAGCTTATTTCAAAATTGGGAGCATCTACACAACACTTATTTTGAAATAGAGCACTCTTCCTCCAACTTCCCTTACTCCTTGTACAGGAGTCAGTGTGAGAAGTCATCCAGTTTGACATTATTTCAACATTATTTTGAAATAACTGTGTGCTGTGTAGACGCGGAATAAATTATTTCAAAATAAAGCTAGTTATTTTGAAATAATGTTGCTCTGTAGACACACCCTTAGTGAATTAAATCCATGTTTGATGTGAGGGCAGGGGGCAGATTTACACAATCACATAAACATAAAGCCCTCACAGTAAGGCTTACTGGAAATGCAAGATAACTCACACAATATGCTCAAAGTAGATTGTATCACTTTAACTGGCCCCTCACTAATATTTTAGAAAGGAACAAAAGTGTGAGGGATACATTATAACAGTAGCATTTATCAAAATCAATTCTAAAGTTTTCTTGGCACAGTCTGTTGACCTTCATCATAGCTTTGTACCTATTGCTGGAGGAAGAGGACAAGGAATTCACAAGTAGATGATAATGACTAGAGAACAAAGCCCAGAGGATGCCTTGATCTGTGATTTGCCAGTCACACTGGGAACCCTCCTGGCAAATGAAACAGTTTCTGACTACATAAACAGTATCTTTTGCTGTGTCCTCTCAATGGAGGAGAAGAGCAGCCCCGAGTAGCATTTTCATTATAACCTTCCTACAGTCAAGCCATTTGAATTCAAATTAACCTTAAACTTTAAGACAACTAGATATTTGGCCTAAATGGAATTTGCTACTATGCATTTCTAATGTATTGTTAAATGGTTAAGTGGCACTTAAGGACATGAAAAGGTTTTGGAAACTTACCATGAAACACTAGCTTAATAATGTTATTATATCTGAGCTTAAAATTAACTGCAGTGGTCACACTAAGTGTTTCAAGAAGTTTGGAATTATTTCCCAAGTAAAACTTTCCCAAGTAAAACCAGTAAAACTTTTAATGGCTACAAAGCCCCCTCTCATACACTGAAGTCAGCTGTAAAATTCCCATTGACATGAAAGGTGCAGGATCCTGGCCATAGTAAGTAGCACAAAGCCAAAATGCCAGAATGGAAAAGGGAAAAAACCTTTAAACTAGAAAAAAAATGTGTGCACACATCCTATTACTGTTTGCAGTATGCCAATCATGCGAAAATACTTGGTTTAACTGAATATTAACTGAACAAGGGGGAACAATGGAAGCTAATTACAGGACATTTATAAAGGTCAGATCCTAAACCAGTGAAGTCAATAAAAACTACTGTCTTCAGTAAACTTTAGATTAAGCCTTTAGTGAATAGCACTGATATCCACTAAATTCTTGGGGCTATTCAGTCAGGTTTTTCTTGTTTTAGCCAAGATTGTCATAAGGGACCAGTGACTGTGGATCCCTCAGTACTTGAAAGACCAGATTAAAACACTTTAGAGAGGGCAGATTATCAACAGTTTCTGAAAGTGTGCCTCTGTAATGTGACCCATGTTGGATATCCAAAATATAAACATCTCAAAAGCACTAGTCCCTTTTAAAAACCTTGGACTTTGTCTAACATGGTGACTAATAACTGGCTGTAAATTAGAGCTTGATTACCACTCTATGGGTATGTCTACACTTGCACCCTAGTTCGAACTAGGGGGCAAGTATAGACCTACCCTATGAAACAGGCTAAAGATCTTCTTTTCCTTATTCCACATCCTGGAACATAATAGTGAGTCTGAGTGGCTACATTTCACTCTACAAACAAGGGAGCACACAAAAGAAAAACTAAGTGATATGGAAACTAATCTTCTTAAAAAACCTGAGAAGTAACCACTTAGAGATTATGACTAAAATGTTTGTGGTAGTGGGGTTTTTTTTCTGTTTTGGTAAATAGACATAGAATACATGTATTTTTTGATCATATCTTATGAATTTTTCTCCAATGGCCAATCATTCATAAAGTTGAACCCCAGAAGCAAGAGGAACTGCTGGGGTATTTTGGGCAGTGGGGATAATTAAAGAGCAGCAAGCTGACTCTGCTTAGAGGCTTGAAGTTAGGAACATGAGTATGGCATTTTGCTGAATCAGGGCAGAATGATGCCATGAGGTATGATCATATAAGTGTAACTTTTTTTTTTCAAAATATAATGTAGTACATTTACCAGTAAATAATGAAGCTAAATAAATAGATCATATACAGGGAATGAATTCTGTGACATGGTCTCTTTGATTTTGTGTATACTTTTTCCTCTTGGTCAATAATTTACACATTTTGATAATGGATCTCCCACATCTCCTCTTCAAATTTAAAAATTCTGAAAATAAGCCTCTCATTTCCTGTTAACATTTTAGGATAAATACCTACTTGCCTGCCACCTAAAACTACTATTCTGCAGCTCACATTGTTAACACTTTGCTAAATTTATATTGTGAGACTGTGTATTCATATTTACATTTTAAATAGCTACTGAATGATGGACACAATGAAACTGTGTTGGAAATCCAGAATGCTGTACTAAACTTTGCCATCTATATAGAATAAGTCTCAAGGTATGATTCAAGCAATGTGGATAGTCTGATAAAATATTCATGACAGAGCTATGCTGAAATACCCCTTATTAACTTTATGGTGTGATAATGCAGATCCTACTATGATGCAGGTCTCCTGTGGCCACATTTTTAACAAAAAGATTATTAGGAGCTTGGTCAAGCATAAATGCTCTTTCTAATTCTGCTGATATGAGGAAGCTAGGGGTTAAAAACTGATTTGGTTGGTACATGTCAGTCAACAATGAATCTGAAACAAGGAGCACATATGACTGCCAGTAACATTACTTCTAATTAAAGAAAAAACTGTTGTAAAGAATTCAAGAAATGAGAGATCATGATATTCATCATCTGCATTTGGCACTGTATACTACTTGTTTCCATCTGGGTGCTAAATAGAAAATGTACTGTAGCCTTAGATGGCATCTCCTGTGTAAATACTTTGAAGAACTCTCAGTGTTAAAACATTTGGCTAAAAATGCATAAAAAGCTCACATGCTGCTTTTATTCTGACTGTCTCTAATTGCTCCTTTTCTGTGTTGATGTCGTAATAGCAGTACAATTTACATTTTTAAAACATCATTACTTACTATCTCTAAGCAGCTAAAATGATAATCATGTTTCTTCTGAGTTAAATCTTTAGGCGCAAGATTACTTTTTTGCTGATGGTGCTGTTATTCAATCAACATTTTGAAATTTCTTTTCTTTTTGTGGCAGCTATTGGATGGTTCTGTTATTCTGGATTGGCAATATTTGGCAAAGGTTTTATTATCTTTTAGGAAAGACTTTAAAAATGATCTATCACTCAGTCAATTGATACGATATTGTGAAAATATTGGTGAAATCAAGAAAGAATGATGTCTGGAGGAGGAAATTAACTTAATATCAACATAAAAGAATAGAGCTTCAGCCAGCTCCCTTTAGGGCAGCATGTCTTAATTTTGAGCTACAGAACACACACAGATGTAGGGAAATTTACAGAGAAAAACAAAATTTAGAAATTGAGGTTCAAGATGCTTTGCATATGTGGATGACAGAAAATAAAAGCAAAGCCAATTTCAGCATGGCTCTCTGCAGCAGAATCAGTCTGTCTTGTAGATAAACAAAGCAGATAATGATGGGAAAAATTCAGAACCTCCGTCCCCACTCACACACACACAATGTTCATATGAATCTAAATGCCTAACCCACAATATTCCCATATCCCAGATCAGAGACCAATCGAGCAAATAACCATCAGAGAGAAGAAAGAAAGAAAGAAGTTAATGGTTAGGCAAAGTTGAGATTCAAAGTTGAGATTTAGCTTTCATAAAATGAGACCAAATAATTGCAATATTATTATAGAGGATTTTATATGAAACAAGAAATCTTGAAATTTAGAATTAAGTTTCTGCTGCAACCTTGCATGTATGCCATTACTGTATTTTTAATTTACATAAAAATGAACATATAGAAAAATAAAATTATATTTGTGTAGCTGTCTACTATTAAAGAGAAAGTATGGCTCCTTTGTATAAAATCAGTTTAATCTATGTTGTGTTTGCTGGATACAGGCATGCAGTATTTCATTATTCTGAAATGAAAGAATTGTTTGAACAGACACAGAGAAAAGGTCAGAATTCAAATAGCTGTGAGAACCATAACTCAAATTCTCTTTTTTTGGTGTAAAATGGCAGAACTCCAGCAATGTCAATGAAGGTACAACAATTTACATGAGCAAGGACTCTGACCCAGATGTCCTTATTTTAAGCAATTAAAACCTCAGTATTCCTTTAACAGTGTTTTACATATTTTGTGTGTTTCCACACGAAGGAAAAGAAAAATCAATCAGATGGAAATTTACGTATGTACAGCTGGATATTATCAAAATCCCAGTAATAAACTCTGTAGTCTGCATTTTCAGATGATGTAACTATGTGCAGCTCTGTTGAAGTCAATGCATCTATGATGGGTTAGTCCAGCTAAGAACGTTGTCCTATATTTTGCAGTTAAGTGGAGAAGGGAGATGATCAGATGCTTGGAACTGCTAAGGGATTCTCTCCATTAAAGTCTTCGATTGCTAGGTGTGGGGAAGGGAGTGTGTGGAAGATAGGAACCTAGCTGTGCTCTTTTTGCTGCTAATAGCCTCAATTAGCCTGAGCCCATTTAGTCCCTAGTTAGTTATGATTCTTCTACATCCACTACAAAGGTGAAAGAAGCAAGTTTTGTAAGGACAGTCAAATATTCATGAGGATAAGTATTACATTAAAAAAAACCCTTAAAAACATTTGCCTTTAGTGTTAGCATGAACATGAAAGTACAGTAGGTGGAATGATTTGGTAAATTAGAGATAAAATACAATTCATCTTCAACAAGTTATCTGGGGAAAGATTAATGAAAATTATTTCATTTTAGACAGGAATGTCTAAATGCTATGAGACTTCAGTGATCAGTGAATTTATTAAAATGTAAATAAATTAATGAACTATTTAATATCATCACAGGAAGCCATAGAAACTGAACTGAGACCACTAATTGGTCTTACAGAGACTGCCAAAAACCTGTCAATTTCTGATTACTACTGCTCTCAACAAGACTCAAACCTGCAGGTGAAAACTCCTTACCATCATCATAAAACATTGTCAGATAGAAATATAGAGGGGTTGACAATACATTCAAATAATCTCCCAATAAATAAAAAGAACCTTCTGTATGCATTTCATTTGTTATTTACACTGGCTCTTCTTGTTTAGTTGCTTTCTTTCCAAAGATTTAAGTCTTTCACCCAAAACTATGTTTTCATTATTTTTTGTTGTGTAATACAAAAATGTTTCTGAATATTTGTTTCAGCCATTTTCATTAACTATGCACAGTCCATCTATTGTTTACTGGGAAGAAAAAAACCTTCATTAAAGGAGGATATATGCTTGCTCAAGTATGAGAGTATTTTAGGGTTTGATCCTGTACCATTAAGTTAATGTGGGATAGATTTAGAAAGGTGATCTTCCCTGTCTCCAGAGCCAGGGATCAGGGGTTTTAGTCTCACCCGTATCCCCTCTGCCGCAGGAGTAGCCGGGCATCTATCACCTGTTTCAGCACTGTAATATTTATCTCCTAGGCACTTTGCAATTCACAGCCCAGTGTGTTTCCCAGCTTGAATTTGTCCCTTACCTAGGCTATGCTCAGATCTTCCATTGAGTAGAAAATTGCTATACTGGCAAGGAGTGGAGATCATCATAAAGCTTATGCCCCTCTCTTTGTAGTACCTAGGGCAGGACAAATCTTTTTGGACAGAGTTGTTTCTATACCCTTGTAGCTGCACTAGAAAAGACTCCTGGGACATAGTAACAGGATCAATCAATAACCATTTGGGGGGGGGGGGGGGGGGGGGAGACCCCACAAGCAAGTATTTAGAGAGGAACTGGGAGAACTCCAAAATCTCAAGATGAAAATACTTTTGGATCCCAGTTCATGCTCTCAATTTTGCAAGGCCACACTGTTCCTTATACTCTCCAAGCCAACATTTATCAACTGCAGGGATCATCTAGCCCATGTAATTCTCTGACTCGACCACTGCTCTGTATGTAAATGTCATACTTACAAACAAACTCGAGAGAGAGATCTTGGAGTCATTGTGGATAGTTCTCTGAAAACATCCACTCAGTGTTCAGTGGCAATCAAAAAAAGTGAATAGAATGTTAGGAATCATTAAAAAAGGGATAGAGAATAAGACAGAAAATATCTTAATGACTCTATATAAAACCATGGTACGCCCACATCTTGAATACTGCATATAGGTGTGGTTGCCGCATCTCAAAAAAGATACATTGGCATTGGAAAAGGTTCAGAAAAGGGCTTAGGGGTTTGGAACAAAAAATGATTAGGGGTTTGGAACAGGTCCCATATGAAGAGAGATTAAAAAGACTTGGACTTTTCAGCTTAGAAAAGATGAGACTAAGGGGGGATATGATAGAGGTCTCTAAAATCATGACTGGTGTGGAAAAAGTGAATAAGGAAAAGTTATTTACTTATTTCACAATATAAGAACTCGGGGTCACCAAATGAAATTAATAGGCAGCAGGTTTAAAACAAACAAAAAGGAAGTTTTTCTTCACTCAGCGGACAGTCAACCTCTGGACTCCTAGTGAGAGGATGTGGTGAAAGCTAAGACTATAACAGGGTTCAAAAAAGAACTAGATAGATTCATGGAGGTTAGGTCCATCAATGGCTATTAGCCAGGATGGGTAGGAATGGTATCTCTAGCCTCTATTTCTCTGGAGGTGGGTGAGGGGAGGGATCATATGAGGGTTACCTGTTGCGTTTCCTCCCTTTTGGGCACCTGGTACTGGCCACTGTCGGCAGACAGGATACTGGGCTAGATGGACCTTTGGTCTGACCCAGTATGGCCATTCTTATGTTCTTATGTAAACTGAAAACCAAGCTCCCATTTGGAGCACTATCCGATTACTTGTACAGAAGAACTTTACAAGATGTTGGCAGGTGGAGTCTTGTTTACCCACCCACATATGTTGCAAGCTTACTAGTCATTAGTGATGGATGAAGACTAGCAGACTATGCTTATTATCAGGATTTCCTCTGCTTGTGCCGTCTTCCAAAGAGTCATGGAAGGTTTATTGGCCGGATTATGCCATGTTGTGATTTTGACAGGAGAGACAGGGTTAGAACATCTACTGAATCTAGATGAAGTCCAACTCAGGTTGCAATGCAAACACTCAGTGTATTTTCATAGCCAGGCATAACCATGTTTCAGGAAAAGGGTCTCAACCAATAGAAAAGAAGTTTAAAGGACTCAAAAAGTTACAGTTCTTAAAATGTGAGTGAACTCAATGTGTTGTTTGGGCTTTTACATTATGACAGTTTTGCTAGAAATAATTCAGTGCAGCTTGCCTCTCTGCATGCAATAAGAGGGCACAGTGGCAGTGGAGAAAAGATCAGGAGATTAGCTTAAAAGAAATCAACAAGCTTCTGAAAAGAGACAAGTCATAGTGCATTTTGACCTCAGGTGTGCCTATTACTTATTTGCAACAATTCACTCTACGTATGTGGGCACTACTTTTGCATGGAATGGAAAATCAGGCTGATAGGCCAGTCTCCTATGCCTCATAGAATCATAGAACACAGAAGTAGAAGGGACCTCGAGAGGTCATCAAGTCCAGTCCCCTGCCCTCATGGCTGGACCCAGTACCATCTAGACCATCCCTGATAGATGTTCATCTAACCTGCTCTTAAATATCTCCAGAGATGGAGATTCCACAACCGTCCTAGGCAATTTGTTCCAGTGTTTAACCACCCTGTCAGAAAGTTTTTCCTAATGTCCAACCTAAACCTCCCTTGCTGCAGTTTAAGCTCATTGCTTTTTGTCCTATCATTAGAGTCCAAAGAGAAAAAATTTTTCTCTTTCCTCCTTGTAACACCCATTTAGATACTTGAAAACTGCTATCATGTCCCCTTGCATTCTTCTCTTTTCTTAACTACGCAAGCCCAGTTCTTTCAGTCTTCTCTCATAGGTCAAGTTTTCTATACCTTTAATCATTTTTGTTGCTCTTCTCTGGACCTTCTCCAATTTCTCCACATCTTTCTTGAAATGTAGTGCCCAGAACTGGACACTATACTCCAACTGAGGCCTAATCAGCACAGAATAGGGTGGAAGAATTACTTCTTGTATCTTGCTCACAACACTCCTGTTAATGCATCCCAGAAACATGTTTGCTTTTTTTGCAATAGTGTCAGATTGCTGACTCATATTTAGCTTGTGGTCCACTATGACCCTAAACCCCTTTCAGCAATACTCCTTCCTAGACAGTCACTTCCTATTCTGTATGTGTGAAACTGATTGTTCCTTCCCAAGTGGAGCACTTTGCATTTGTTCTTATTAAATTACATCCTATTTTCCTCAGACCATTTCTCTTGTTTATCCAGATGATTTTGAATGTTGACCCTATCCTCCAAAGCACTTGCAACCCCTCCCAGCTTGGTATCATCTGGGAACTTAATAATCATACTCTCTATGCCATCATCTAAATCTTTGATGAAGACATTGAACAGAACAGAACTAATACTTAGTTCTGCCATGACTGAACTGGATGACCTCTTCAGGTCCTTTCCAGTCCTACAGTTCTAAAAATGTATATCAGAAGATGATGCTAATAGCAGCTCTGTCACCCCTCCCTCTTCCCTCCATTTTCTCTTCTTGACCCATATGAACATTCAAAATATGTAGGCTCTTCAGGATATAAATTGATGTGACTACTTATGAGAGTGAAGTTATAACTTTTCCTTTAACATTTGCAGGACTGCACTGATAGAAAAGTAGATCTCTCAGTACTTTAAATAGTAATTTTCATATTTTTGAGAAAAAAAGGTTTTTTTCTCAAAAAGTAAATGGCTTCGTGAATAAATTACTTCTACATACACCAACACATTCTGGGATGATTGCAATATCATAAGAATTTTAAACTAGAAGGCCACCTCATGATAGTTCACACACAAACTAGTTCAGAGTCCTGAAGGAAGGAAAACTTTCCATATTCATTTATAAATCAGAGACAACTAGCTTATGAATATACTAAAAAAACATGTTAAATAGCTGCAAGTTCAGATGTGCATGCATTTGCCCATTAGTTATCAAAAGACTCAATGTTCCTTTATTTCATGCTGACAGAATTTAGTGAATTTCAAAAGGATAATCCTGACCTGTGATTTGCATAGTAAACCATTGGCTTCATTTATTGGAGTTATTCCATGCAAAAGAACACACACACAAAACTTGTAATTTGTTTTTGAAGACTAGTTTATCTTCATTTAGATAAAGTCATTTTAATCACAAACACAAAAAATTGCTGACACTGCACCTAGTTTCACAACTGCACAGAAACCATATGTCAGTAGAAAATCAGTTATAACTTAATTAACCTAAGTTTCAGGATCATTCAGCTAGTTTAGTTGAATCAGGTAAAAAATAATGCACATATTCTTCCTAAATGAGGACAATAAATCTCCATAAAATGTAGAGATCATCTTGCCTTACTGTGAAATGTCTTAAGATCATAAAGCATTGAATATTCTATCACATTCATGATTAATTGCATCTGGATTTTTAAAGAGAGTCTACCTGTTATTAAATTAAGTGCCATCAGGTCTTTATAGAATTAATTTTAGGCTATTGATAAATCATTTTAAAATGCAAATGCACAAAAAGATACAACTGGGGATTAAACTTGAGAAAGTAAAAATGGATTCAAACTCTTAAGAAACATCTTTGAAAGTTGGAAGATCGTTATGATATCATTTTGGGATAATTTTCTAGAATATACACAGAAAACTGTTCAAAATATAAACGTGTGTATCAAGCTATCCTGCAATTGCTCCAGAATGTGATTACCAAACTTAGGGCAGACTGTTAAGAAGCAGGGCACAAACCTGAAATTAGCTCCAACTACCATACTTAGATTTTCCCACCCAAGTGTCAAGTGTAAACTCCTCAGGCACTTCAGTAACCTAAACACGGAGTCTCAAGGCAGTTCATTTGGGTACTCCAATCTATTGTGTCACCTAGACAATCTTGCATTTCTAATAGATGGTCCCCTTACACACACACACACACACACACACACACACACACACACACACACACACACACACACACACACACACACACACACACACACCCAATGTTCAGGTTACTCCCAGTACCAAAAGACCAGTCACTTACCCCAGAAATTCATCTTAGGTCTCACATCAAAGACAATGCTTATAACCAATCCTACAGCAAACTATCTAAAGATTTATTACATAGGAAAAGGAAATAAGTGTTATTTACAAGAATGACACACTGTATCTCAAAATGACACTATACATATATAAACTGTGCCTTGTGAGGTATCATTTAAAAGTATTGATCTGTTGAAGATCACTCTCCTGCTGAATTGTATACACTACCATTGCATATGAAGTTATGAAGTTTGTTACATGTACGTTATTGAAGTATGTTGAGATTCTGGGAGATGCTGGTGTCTAGATTGTTGTTTTTTTTTTAAACTGCCCTTTTTCCAAAAAAAACTTCACCTGTGTCCACACTGCAATCATGTTCTTTCGAAATTAAATCAAAAGAATGCAGGGGGAATTTTGACATTGGTAAACCTCAAATTATGAGGAAGAATGCCTTTTTTGAAAGAGCACTTTTGAAAAAAGGCATGTGTGGACGCAGAACAGGGACATTTTTCAAAAGAAGAGGCAATTGAAAAAAATCACAAGTGCCCTGGTGGCCATTCTGTGAATAGCAATCAGGGCTTTCTTTCGAGAGTGCATCCACGCAGTCTGGACTCTCTTTTTTGAAAAAGCAGATCGCTTTTTCAATCCGGTTTTGAGGTGTGGATGCTCTCTTTCGAAAGAAGCTTACAGTCTAGACGTACGCTGACAGAGATCTCCATTCATTCATTTATTTTCCTCAGGGATTTTAATTATATGGCTACTTGGTCCCATATACATTCACTGAAAAATTGCTCCTCTAACTTTGAGTCAGTAGTTTTTTTAATTAACTTTCTTAGAGAGGAGCATAGTTTTGTTCTTTCTTTGTGCCCCTTTTGCCCAGCAGTCAGAACTAGAGAGGTCTACAAAAGTTATCTTAAAACTGTTTATAACACTTTATGGTAGTGTAGCTCATTAGTATATGTATTACCGGGTCTCTTTTGTCCAACCAACAGAAAATATTGATTTGCTATGGCTTTCAAAGAGGCTCTATAGTATATCCTAAGCTATAGTGATTTATGAGTGTAGCTCTACTGGCCCCCCGTTCAATTGCTGCTAGAACTTGTTTCTGATCTGAAAACTGCATGCAAAGATAATCAAGATATCTTTCTTTCTGATATAGGAAACTGGACATGAACAGAATTCCTCCCCGAAATAATGTCAGAAATATTGCAGAACAGATGTGAATGTCTAATTACTCAAACAGGAAAATCTCAACTTTTTCAGAAATAAAGTCACATCCTAGTTAGTTTCTATTAAGAAATTAATGAAGAGATATTCTGGAAATAGTGACCTCAGTTACAATTCTAGAAGCATTTTTAAGCAAATATTAGTAATTCTTGATTTAAAAATATATACGTGTTCTGATCCACCATATAAATCATTAATATATATGTCCCAAGCAGAACTCCATACAAGACTGGTTAACGCTTAACACAAATGTACCACACGATACACTGAATGTATATTAATTCCTAATGGAATTTAATATATTTTCCTAGTCTCACTAAAGAACAGATCTTATTATTAATCCTTACATTCTCAGACCCTACACTGAGAAATGCATTTTGCAACCTTTCTACCACCCTTTAAAATATCTAATATTGTCTGATTTTATTAAGTTGAGCAATACCTGATGTGTAAAATGGTTCCCCCTAAAAGCAAGGTCAGGTGAAGAAATGCTGATGTAACTAAGATATCATCCAGGTTAAGTGGCAAGTTTTCAACTATGACCACTATACATTTTATGCAAAAGAAAAAGCAAATATGTAATGCAATATCATCAGTCTTCTAAGTTATAAATAGCTAGTGTTAGCATCTTACATTATTTGAACATCTTAGAATGAAACAAACATTGAAATGAAATCTAAAAAGATACATCTGAATGAGTCATCTCCAGACATGGAAAGCATGCTGAAGAATCTCAACACCATCACAGAATTTTCAATGTATAAAGTTAGAGAACTTAGAACAGGCATTACCATATATCTCATGCCAATATTACCATCATCATGGAGCAAACCCAACATTGCTGACATGGGTGGCTGCAGTAAGCCCCCAAAATAACTATGGGCAGGAACAAAGGAAAGAGCTGAACAACTCTGATTATGGCAGTGGTGTAACTTCTGTGGCAGAAAAACTGTTCAGCACAGATAACTTCAATGTGTTGCTTTGGCAGTTGACATCTGGCATGGAGCAATTGATCGCAAAGGAATTGGCATAAGAAACAACAGTGAACTTATGTTCTTCAATAAGTCTCTGGATCATAAAAAATATCTCACTCATTGCCAACCTCACAAGTATAGTCTTCTTGGAAACATCAATATTTTTAAGCACATTCACTCACTGACAGTGACTTAATCTGGATCTGATCTATGTGGTACAACAGAATGAAATTTCTTAGGGTAATTGTCTACACTGATCATGATTTTGACATGGTTGAGAAACCTGGAGGCACTATGGCAGTCACAAAATGCTTGCCAAGTTTTACTTGTTCAACTGTATGTGGGTCATGCATAACTATGAAAAAAATTACCAACTGGAAAGATCAAATGCGAAGAGAATTCATGATGATTTTTAATTAACGAACAGCTCCACTGAGCAGAACATGCTGTTTGTAAGGATACATGACAAACGTCCCAAGAGAGATCAAGCTCGCTAGAAAAAGAAGTTTCAGGGATTTACTGAGGCAAATTCAGTAGTAGTATAATATTGATTTGATGAGCAGGAAGGAGTTTATTTATCAAGATGGCATTTAATGCTAGCTCACAGAAGATAAAACTTTAAATGTAATACAGTAGTCATACATGGAGCATGAGCAAAACATCACTAATAATTATAATTTTTAGAAAGTGAAAAACTGTGTGTGTCTGTGTCTGTGTCTGTGTTCCAAGTAGCTCAGAGATGGAATTGATCTGTCCATCCCACAAACCTACAAACATTTATTGCTACTTTGACCTGGTTAGTTTATCCTGACTCTCATTAAATGCAGTTCAGATTATTTTTCAATACAATAATGTTCACAAAAAAGAAAAAATCAACTGCATATTTTTGTACTACTACAAAGAGGCAGATTTTGTGGCAAAAAAAAAATCAAGTATTTTCTGGTGAGAACTTAACATTTAACTGTATTGCTCTATGCTACTTTCTGAATCCTCCACCATGGGCTTCCTTTTTGTAGTCCTCTTCCACAAGACCCTGAGCTTCTACAGATTTAATTTTATTCTGTTTTTTTCTACTCATCACTGAGCATTAAGAAATAGATTGTGTATTAACTGTTCTCCTATCTTCCTTTCTCTACAATCTTGCCATTCTGTCCTCTTCATAACATCCATTTGTTACATTTCAAAGAGAAATATTATATAGAAATGAGGATCTATACCTGCTTATATAGGGAAGGGGGATAATATTGTTAATGACCATTCCAATTAACTCTCTGTAAAATAAAACAAGTGAATAATTCATGATTTTGTGTGGAGAAAGTGCCAAGATAATTTACAAAAATATGATGAGATGTAACATATCAGTGCCAAAATTAGTCAAATGCTTTGAGATTTTAATTTCACATCAGTCCTGCAAGTATATAAATCCTAGTTTCATGAGAGATTCATATCTACTAAAGTCTAAAAATTAGCAATAAACAAGCCTGGTCACCAGTGAGGATAAAGGAATAATCTTCAGGCAAATACTTTCTTTCCTCCCATACTCCCCCAATTTGCAACCACTTTTTCTAAAATAAGCAAAGATGCATGGGAATAGCAAGGGTTTTGCAGAGCTATATAAATATAATAATGCCTATCTATTATACAGCTCTTTTCATCTTTACATCTCAAAACATTTTATAAAGGAGGTTGATATAATTATCCTCCCTTTATGGATGAGGAAACTGAAGCAGAAGAAGGGACTTGCCCGTTATCACTCAACAGGCCACTGACAGGGCTAGGTATAGAATTTGCATCACTGGAGATCCAACATGTAATATTGGAGAGTCTTGTAGTTTAAAAGTGAAAAACTGAAAACTACAATCCTCTAAAATAGACTCCCAGAATATGGTATGTTCACAAGATTTTTCTCTATGACCCTATTCACTTCCAGTCTGAATTTTGAACTCCTCATCCCAATCGACACGACCCATCATGAACAAAGATGATTCATTATCTCAATGAACTTCTCCCTAACAACAATTATACATCAAAAGAAATGTTGTCCACCAGTTCAAGACAGAGAAACCCTGGTTTAGGTTCTTGGGGTTGGATTCTCCAGACTACTAAGTCCACTGTGTACTGGTAAAGCCAACTGCCGTGTCAGCCAGCCATTATTGCCATGTGTACCCCTTGAATAAGGAAGAAAGGAGGTGAGGACACCTCCCCTACACAAAGCTTGCTGAATTATGCTATATCCAAGCCTTCCCTGTAAGGTCACAAAGATATTTTACACCTGTGGTGTATATAAGACCTATTTCTCAACATTTCTGACCTTTATGCACAGGCCAGGCAGTACAAGATCAAGAAACCATAGCTGGCTCCCTAATGCACCTCTTCACTGAAATGAAATGAGAATCTAGCCCTAAGAAACGGAATGCAAAACATCTTGAAAGAGAATGTTTACCAGGAGAGATTTAAGACCCAGCATGAACATATTCAGATCAAAATGTAATGTCAACATTTAAGTAAAGCTGACCACATGTGGAAATGGATGAGAAGAATAAAAGACCGCTTAGGAGGAACAGAGAAAAGAAATATAAGCCTGACTGAGATTATTAAGAAATGGAGGATGGGTACAAACACTAGGCTTCTTAAGAAAGCACTAATCAATATGCTGATTTCTCATTCAACTCACGGTAAACTGCAATACCAGACTACTGATGAAAATAATATGAATGATGCTTCAAAGAATTATCCTAAATACTATTTTGGGGGGAGAGTACAGGAGAACCTGCTTCATCATGAAACATTTGTGCATTAATATATATTGGGGATATTCAATAAAGGCCACATTTAATTGAACAATGCATTCTTGGTGTATATTTTAATAAGTGTGGTATAAGTATCAGGCAGTTGTAGTACGTTTAATGCAGCAAGAGGCATTTGTTTCAAGTTTTGCAATTTAAACATGTCCAGCAAGACAATAGTGTTGTACTGCTGTCATGAGGTTCACCACTTGCTGTTGCGGTGGCACCTCCTATTGGTCACTCTGGGGAGTAGCCCTTCAACTAATCTGTTTCCATTCCCAACAGTGGTCTGTGGCTTGCATGCTGTCACTCTAACTCTGGTCTGCAGCTCCTCTTACTCCAGGACCCACAGCATCCTCTTCATGACTTAGCCCTCCAGCTGGGTCTCTCAGTGTTCCCTGTTCCAGGATTCAGCCCATCAGCAGTCCTAGGCAGTCTTACCATTCATTCACCCAGTGCTACTCCCACTGAAGCTAGTAGGGGAATTTGTATTTGCCCTTTACTCCATGTTCAAATCCAGGGATCCTCAGTTCAGTAGTTCTTCTCTTTCTTTCTCTGGATTGCTTCCTGATCTCAGTTTTCCCCTCCTGGATTGCTCCCTCCTGGATTGCTTCCTGATCTCAGTTTTCCCCTCTTTGTCTGGGTGTATCAGCTCTAAGAACCTGCCTGTCTATTCTCTGGGAATGACTTCTACCTGCCTTTCTTCAGCCTTTCCTGGCAGCCCTCAAACACTCCTCCCCTTGTCCCAAGAATTGGCAAACTTTTCTCAGCAGCAAGCCCCAAAAACTGATTCCTTTTCCCATAGAGTTAATAATGTTTTTTGGCTGCAACCTCAGTCTGTAGCTCTCTACTTATTTCAGCACAGATGGAACTGCTTGTAATCACTTAGTTCGCTATTGCTTGGCTCCTCCTCCAGGTGCAGCCTGGATAGTTAATTGCACTAAACAGCCACCTTAGCCCTTTGTGTGGGGTGGGCATCCCATTAAAAATGCCAAAAACTGTATTATCTTCTATAGTCAAACTTAAGCTGAAAATATAGGGATTCTAAAAAGAAATGCCAATACATTCAGAACCATGAATTTTCAAGAACTTTGCATACAATGGTAAGTGCTAAGGTTTGTGTGTAACACAGTGTCATGGAATTTAGAAACGTGCCAGACAACTGCCTTAGCTAAAAATTGGGGCTGATTTTTGTGTGGACAGGAAGTGGTAGGAACCGTGCTTCTGTGCAGGAATAGCTCTTGTGTGAGTGAGGTCTATCTACTTACCCCTATCCTGCTGATGTACTTATAGAATTTTTTTTTTTTTTTGCATGTGCAGTTTGGCAAAGGGATACAACCGGAAACAATATTGTTGGGGCAGTGGGAGGTCAGAAATATACCCCAAAGAAATCTTGAGCCAGTAGAGAATTGAGCCTGCTGTAAGCAAAAGTTGGGTTTAAGCACAGAGTGCATATTACTAAAAAGGATGTTGAATAATACACCTACATGGAATTGAAGGAGACTCATTACTTGTTCAATAAATTATCCATTAATTATTTGGCAATAATATATTTCACTATCTGCTTCTATGACGTCTCAATGCACAATATCATACCTATAAAGTCAAGTCCCTTAAGACAAATATTCTTGAAAGCCATCAATCAAGGGGAAATTTGGAGAATTGTTTAATAAAATTTGTATAAACCTTCTGGGTTTATCTTGTAAAAGGGTAGTAACCCTTTTGCCAGATGGAACTGGCAGGAAGCAGCACTGGGGCAAAGGTTTCATTCAATTAAATGATTGAGTTTTCATTCTTTTCTTCTGGTGTCTCCTTCTTTTGAAATTAATTTAGCATTTGAGAAAGGTACCAGACAGACATCCCTGGAAACTGTGATCAAGTTTATTTGCTCCCTGACACAGAAGACTTAACATTGTCATACCTCAGAGTGACCTGACAACTGGTCTAGATAATGCCAGCTGGACACTGAATATACAAAGAAAATTTTGGGGCTATATTAAAACTGAGCATCTGGATCTGAAAGGCTTCAATATTGTTTTGAGAACTCCCTGAATGACTCACGATTCGAGCAATGTATGTGCAGCCTACTGTTACAGTGCATTAAAAAACACACACATATAAAATATCATTGTTATACTAGAAAATAATTGAAAAAATCTTATAGACAGAATTGGCTGAATATGGCAAGTGTATTCATGTATATTTATTCTAATATGAATTACGGATCAGGTCCTCAATTGGTGTAAATTTAAATAGTGGGTTTATGAATCTGTTTCAATAGTAAGCTCAATTCATTCTCTTTGTTTCAGTGATTATTCATACTAATATGTTTAAAAAAAGAAACATTGGTAAAAGGAAAGTCTCAAATATTTGTACAAATATGTATTTATAAAGGACCCTTGAAATCTCTGATATTTTTATTTTATTGACTGTAAAAAGGTTTTAATCCCCCTAACAGGAAAGAAACTTTATAACAAAGGGACAGGTCACACACTAAAGGCATGTCTACAGTAGGAAATAACTTTGAAATAACTAAATAAAAAATAATTCCCAAAATAACAACATCGAAATAGCATGTTCCCACTACAGGGGAGCCTCAAAATTAGTCTGAGGCAGACTCCCTTATTGTGGATGCACTACTTAGACACAGAGCCCCAGGAAGTGCTGAGGAGTAATTACTTCAGGTTACTCTGGGGAGTAGTTATTTCAAAATAGCAGCAGCAGAGCATCCACACTAAGGGTATGTCCACACTTGCACCCTCTTTCGAGAAAGGGATGCAAATGAAGACATTCAAAATTGCAAATGAGGCTGGGATTTAAATTTCCCACACTTTATTTGCATGTTCTCGTTATGGAGCTATTTTGAAATAGCGCTATTTCGAAATAACAGACACTGTTAAGACGCGATTATTTCAAGAGAAAACCCTTCTCTTGAAATAACTGGTAAACCTCATTGTATTAGGAATAAGGGTTATTTCGAGAGACGGGTTTTCTCTCAAAATAACCGCGTCTTAACAGCGTCTGTTATTTTGAAATAGTGCTATTTCAAAATAGCGCCATAATGCAAATATGCAAATGAAGCGTGGAATATTTAAATCCTGACCTCATTTGCAATTTTGAATGTCTTCATTTGCATCCCTCTCTCAAAAGAAGGTGCAAGTGTAGACATACCCTAACACTGTTTTGAAATAACTATTTCCAAATTAGCATTATCATCTGTGGAAAGCAGGAATACCGATTTCAAAATAAAAAGCCTTTTATTTTGAAATAATGGGCTTGGTAGTGTGGACACTCTGCTTTTTATTTTGACATAAAGGGGGTTATTTCAAAATAACTACCTAGTGTAGACCAGGGATAAGAGTTACAAATCGAAACCTGTGGAACAAATATTTCATGAACTCACAGTACGAAATATGTTTAGTTACAGCATTCATTTGCAAATGAACATATTCATAATAATTAAATTCTGTTTATTAATAATTCACCAGCAGAAAAAGGGCTGAAATAATCAAATAAATTATTCACTGCAAAGAGTTTGCCCAGTTCTAATTACAGCCATCAGTCACCACACAATCTGTACTCGAAATATTTTTTCCTTTTTCTCCATTAGAGAAACATTCTATCAGTTGAATGCAAGCATTGTTTTAAATATGCAGTTTCTATACTTAGACTTGGCAATCAAGAAATCAACAGAATGGAATGACACAACAAAACCACTTCTCTTTGAATCACTTTCGCATCTTTCCCGGAAGGTAATTTATCTTGACTGGAACTACCTACCAATGTCGAGAGTTGTTTTTCTTGGTTGCTTAGGAAGCTTCCTACATACTTTCATTCAAATATTACTGGTTTATAGATGATATAGTAGGAGACATTTGTTAAGGTTTGAATCCAATAGTTAACCTTTTTACTCCTGAGTTCCACAAAACAGCACAATCTGATTTAACTAGAGCAGTGTTTCTCAAAATGGTCTGTGTACCCACTCTGAGAAAGCTGCTACCGGGCCATCCCAGTTTGCTTGCTTACCGGCTCCACACCAATGGAGCCTTGCGGCTCCTATTGCCTGTGGTTTGCCATTTGCAGCCAAGGGGAGCTGTGGGGGGCCATACCGACTTTGGGACTGCATTTGTTTGCCTGCCCCGCTCTGAACCAGGGCCTGGGCCTTACTGACTGGAACTGTGTCTGCTTTGCTGCCCTGCCCTGAACTAGGGCCAGGGCCTTATTAACTGTAGGACTGTGTTTGTTTGCTGCCTTGCCCTGCACCAGGACCTGGGGCCTTACTGACTGGGGGGACTGCATTTGCATTGCTGCCTGCCCTGCTCTCAGTCCTATGGTTTGAAAGGAGCCACTGGACCTTTACTTACAAGCCTGAGCACAGGTCAGAGGCCCAGGACTAAACCAGCAGGCTTACAACTGGAAACATCATGCCAATGATGTCAAATGCCAAACAATAAAGTGGGAACAGAAAGAGCATACCCTTTGTGATAAAACTAGTCTACTACTAGCAGAGTAATTGGATGGCCTGACAATGCAGATGCTTCCTGACCAACTGCAATCACAGAAATATTGAAGTACATTTGTACTTCTAAGGCTAAGAAAGACTTGAGTTAGATCTGGGATTTTCCTGCTTTCGAATTAGTGACTCTCTCAAAACAGAAGAATTACCATCCATTAGCACCATCTATTTCAAGAATAAAATTCAAATTGATATTTAAAATAGTATTAAAAATATTATAGGTATTTTAAAACCTTAGGTTTCCAGCTTATGACAGCGGCCAGAATTGGTACTGTCAGCTGCTCTTGATGGAGTCTTTCTAGGGTTCCCAAGTTTTCCACTAATTGGTTCTCTTTAATTCACTTAGTTAGATTAGACCATAAACTCTTAACCTGAATTGACCCTACTGAGTCAATTAGCCCTTGAACTCCTGTGCTTCCAGGCTTCTTGTGTCTTTTTGTCAGTTTTAAAGGCAATCTGGCATGAAATTGTTGCCCCTCTGCTATCCCAGGCCTTTTTACCTTCCCTTTCCTTCTCTGTTCTCCCCTATTTATAGCTTGGCTTACTTTCTTTATCAGTCACAACTATGGGTGCATGTCATTGTGACTGGCAGTTCTTACAGTTGTGCAGAGGTATGATCAGCTGGATTACTCAAACTCATCTCTCTTCTTCCCATACTCAGAATGGGGTTTGTAAACCCCATTGCAGTAGTATTATAAACACCACCAAAAGAATCCTTTAGTGTTTCATGCTGAAGTGGATCAAAAATACCTGCAATCTGGTTATTTTCTCTTTAGAATCAAAAAGGCGGGTCATCAGTGAATGTCAACTGCCATATCTTCACTGAAATAAAAAATGTGGCCATGCCATTGAAGTTTATGGGCTAGGGCTATGTCAATTTGCACCAGCTGAGGCTCTGCCTTGACAAATTGTGGAATTTTCAGAGTGGGAACAGCTCTGACAGAAAAATGAAGCAGTGCTACCAACATACTCTAAATGTCAATTTTCACCAGTTCTGCTGTTTAAAAATCCCACATTGCACCAAAAATAGCAGTGTGGCCAGGAATAGTACAGGCATTGACTTGGACTAGTTGCCCAAATATGTATGCAGGTAATCTGGCCAGATTTGTAGTCAGGCAGCTAGAATGAGCGCCAGCATATACTACACCTACTTACTCTGAGCTGGGAAGCATTCTTTGAGCTGCAGTGTACACATAGCCTAAGGGTACGTCTACACTAGCCCCCTAGTTCGAACTAGGGAGGCTAATGAGGGCGACCGAAACTGCAAATGAAGCACGGGATTTAAATACCCCATGCTTCATTAGCATGTTCCCGGAAGGTCGCCACTTTTGGAAACTGACTAGCCCGGAATAACTGCCTGCGTCTACATGCGGCAGTCAAACGGGAGTTCGAAGTAAACCCTAACTCCGAATTAGCTGTTACTCCTCATGGAATGAGGTTTAACAGCTAATTCTAGTTAAGGGGTTTACTTCGAACTCCCTTTGACTGCCACTTGTAGACACGGGCAGTTATTCCGGGCTAGTCAGTTTCCAAAATGGCGACCTCCCGGGAATATGCTAATGAAGCGTGGGATATTTAAATCCCACGCTTCATTTGCAATTTCGATAGCCCTCATTAGCCTCCCTAGTTTGAACAAGGGGGTTAGTGTAGACGTACCCTTAGAGATGCTATCAATATAGATACATTGGAAATATTGTTCAAGCTATCAGATTTTGAGTCAAAAGGAATCCCTAAAATATGAAATAAAACTACGATCTAATTTTACCTGGCAGGACATATTTAAATATTCTACAGGAGGAAAAATATTGGCCTACTGGCAAATTAAAGTGTTCATTCATGAAATAAACAACAAAGAGTGTAGAGACTAATTTACTGCTTTCTACATGGAAAGTGTTCTTTCCAGTTTTTATCCCTTTATCTTTTACAATACTCAAGGTATCGCTATGCTAGAAATGTTTGTTGTGAAATGCACAATGACTTTAAAATTAATGGACTAAAATATGGCACAGTTGTGTAAGAGTAATATCCAAAAAATGCTTGCAACCCTCTTCCAAAAGAATGCTTTCTGATTCATTTATGAAATATCATAAAAACCATGTTATCTGTTGAGTGCTATATCAAACAGGGGGAAAGGTTTGTATTATTTAGTAATACTGTGTATGGCTTTGTTTTACTGTGCAGTTTTATGATACTGCCTGACTGAATGCATATAATCAGATCATAGGAGGCTATAAAGAAAAATTGTTAAGGAATTGAGCAAGAGTAAAACAGTGGCACAGATAAGATAGCTGCTAATGAACAATGGCTGCTAGGATACCTGGTGGAGGAGAGCTCTCTGTAGGCAAGGATTGGCCTTCTCTCAAGGTCTTTGAGTGTGAGGGGTCATTTCCAGGATAGATGGTAGCTGGAGTGGTTTAAGCTGGGGGCTGTAGTTGATGACCAGTGGTGTTGGTGTTGTGGGAGCGTCTGTGCCTATTTTTCAAGAAGCTACTCCTTACCAAAAACTTGCTTTATTTACAGAGATTAGGACATAGAGCAAATACCTTTGCTACTTGCAATGGCTCTCCCCTCAGAAGATGAACCCCAACTGCTACATGCTCCTTGCACAATAAGATATAATCCTAAACTATGTGAACGAGTACCATCTGGTGATTGCGTCCATAACTGTATTGAGTACATCATTGTTTTAATCATCTCTCTGTTGCTCTTTCCAGTTTTCCCTGAGTGTTTGAAATGTCCTTGTTCAGAAAAGAAATACATCTGTTTTAGGTATCACTTTTAATTCCATGAAAGATTTCCAATGTAGTGAAACATTTTTTTTTAAAAGTCACCTTCAGTATCTGATTAGCAATTCTTTGAACAGAGAATATATCAGGTTTGTCTCCTTGTCTTGGAAAAATATTTGGCTCTGAGTCTACCAATATCAGGCTGCTTGAGTTTGCTTTTCACTTAAAATTATTTCAAATTCATAAAAGTAGCAAAAATCAATTTTTATTAGACAGAAGACAAAAAACGGGAAAGAGGTAAGATGAATAAGATGGAAAATGACACTGGAGAATTACAGCAGCAACCTTCATTTTATAGCTCATGAGTTGCTCAGGTTATAGGAAATGAAATAGTTATTGTCATGTTTTTTCTTACCTTGTCTAGTTACAGTATCTTTCTGAATTTGGAAAATCCCACTGTACTAGCACATAGTTGCAGATGCTGGGGCAGAGGCTAACCAGCAAGGACCAACCGGAGGGAGCTGCTAGCCCAGAAGATGCAGGTAGGGAAGATGCTGGCAATTGGACAGGGTAGGCACGGGGAGCTGGAAAAGCCCTGTGAGTTCAGCGTGTTTCGAACGGATTCCCCACTGATCTACTGGTGAGACATACACACCACTGACAGGGCCCTGGGCTAGGGCCCAGTGGAGGTGGAGGGCCCCAGTCCTCCTACCCCATCCCTCTGACCCCAAAAGGAGGAGTGCCTCAACTACTTTACTGACTAGGCCACTAGGCCTTACTACCCCACTGACTGGGAGCATTGCTGACTTGATCACCAGGCCTTACTGCTCCGCTGACAGTGGCCATAGATGGGTGGAATGTTTACAGGGTAGAACAACCCAGACAGAACCTAAGAGGCTCCCCACCCTGCCTCCCAGGGGGCCATGCTTCCCACCCCATGACAGTAGGGAAAAAGAAATAGTACTCTCCAATTATAAATGTAATTATCACATGTATCTCATATGAATAAACATGTCTGAATCTTACCTCAGGTATGTTTCAAATGCAATTGCTACATATCTGATGTAACAATCCCCAAACCTGTACAAGATGCATTTTGCACACCAAATATGAGGTGCAGTAACAATAATATAATCAATGAAGTAATCATCAATGAGTGAGATAAGGCAATCAATATGAACAATGTATGTTTTAGCTCTACTAGGCCAGATTCCCTTATGAACTCATCATCTTGTTTCTCTGCCCAATTCCTGGTACCTGTACAGGTTAGAGCAACCAGCAGACTACTTGTGCAAATTGGCAATGGTCCCCTTCAGGCCTGATCTTCTCCACAGACTGGTTGATGAGAGATGCCTTATGTCTACCTAACAATGCATGTGTATACTACCAGGTCCCTTCTGTTGACCTAACTAATCTGTTGTGTCAACTTTATTACTCTACCTCCACAAGAGGAGTAGCACTTAATTCAATGTTGATGGGTTGTAAGAGAGGCAGTGTAGATTCAGCATTGGGCAAGTTGATAGAGTTGGCCTCCAGGACGTGTTCCAAAATGCTCCAATGGGACCACCCTGAAAATATTTTTCAAATCTGCTGAATAGCAGTCAGATGCACCAGAAACAACTACTCCCCTCTTAAAGCCCAAGGAACATTTGAATTCCCATTTTCTGTTGTATCAGGACAGAAAGCTCACCAGCTGATCACAGTGATTCAACTCCCCAACTATACTCCAACCTGGAATACACAAGAGACAGTGGTTATAAATGGTCTGAGGAGATGAGTCTATGCACAACTCTGATTCAGCCGAAGAACAGTAGATCTCTGTCAGTGCTGTTCCCCACCTTGGCATTCCGAGTGCAGAAGGTGGGGGCTCGCAAAGAGCTCAAAAGAAAAAACAAACAAACAAACAACCCTTTGCCTCTACAGGCACTGGTTACAAAAACTTTCTCCCCAGAATCACAACACACAGATGTTGGGGGGATCATTACCATCATAAAGTGATTTTGATCCCTAAAAACCAGGGGTGAACACTTGTACCCACCCCCAGAGGTATCCCAAGTGCTTTTGACCCAAAAGAGCTTGAAAAAAGAAGAGTGAAAAATCACAAGCTGCAGCCTCAAGAGCTGACCTCCCATTCTGAGGCATGCAGACCCAAACCTGCTCTTAAATATCTCCAGTGATGGAGATTCCACAACCTCCCTAGGTAATTCATTCCAGTGTTTCACCACCCTGACAGCTAGGAAGTTTTTCCTAATCTCCAAACTAACCCCCCCTTGCTGCAATTTAAGCCCATTGTTTCTTGTCCTATTATCAGAGTCCAAAGAGAACAATTTTTCTCCCTACTCCTTGTAACACCTTTTTAGATACTTGAAAACTGCTATCATGTCCCTTCTCAGTCTTCTCTTTTCTAAACTAAATAAGCCTAGTTCTTTCAGTCTTCCCTCATAAGTCATGATTTCTAGATCTTTTAATCATTTTTGTTGCTCTTCTCTAGACCTTCTCCAATTTCTTCCACATCTTTTTTGAAATGTGCCCAGAACTGGACACAACTGAGGCCTAATCAGCGCAGAGTAGAGCGGAAAAGTTATTTCTCATGTCTTACTCACAAAACCCCTGTTAATGCATCCCAGGATCATATTTGCTTTTTCTGCAACAGTGTCACACTGTTGACTCATATTTAGCTTGTGGTCCACTATGACACTTAGATCTCTTTCTGCAGTACTCCTTCCTAGACAGTCACTTCCCATTCTGTCTGTGTGAAACTGATTGTTCCTTCCTAAGCGGAATACTTGACATTTGTCCTTATTAAATTTCATCCTATTTTCCTCAGACCATTTCTCCAGTTTGTCCAGGTCATTTTGAATTATGACCCTATCCTCCAGAGCAGTTGCAACCCCTCCCAGCTTGGTATCATCTGCAAACTTAATAAGCATAAGCATACTCTCTAGGCCATCATCTAAATTGTTGATGAAGATATTAAACAGAAGTGGTCCCAAAAACAGACCCCTGTGGAACCCCACTTGTTATGCCCTTCCAGCATGACCATTAATAACCCTGGCCAGATAACCATTCTGAGTTACACACCCACCTTATAGTAGCCCCATCTAGGTTGTATTTCACTAGTTTATTGATAAGAAGGGCCATGCGAGGCCATATCAAATGCTTTACTAAAGTCTAGGTATTCCACATCCACCTCTTCTCCCTTATCCACAAGACTTGTTATCCTATCAAAGAAAGCTATCAGATCGGTTTGACATGATTTGTTCTTTACAAATCCATGCTGACTGTTACTTATCACCTTATTATCTTCCAGATGTTTTCAGATGAATTCCTTAATTCAAATTGAACCTGGCTGTGAACCTGACTGTGTTGGCTCTTGGCCTAGAGGGAACTCACAATATATGGGGTGTATGTATCTCCAGAAGGAGACTGAGGGTATGTCTACACTACAGACACCTGCAGCTGGCTCATGCCAGCCAACTTGGGCTCAAAATGCTATTTAGTTGAGTTGTAGCAAAGTTGGGCAAAGTGTGAGAATCCCAGAGCCCAGGATGCATCCCATGTCTGAATGCCTATACCACAATTAAACAACTCCTTAACCCAGTTAAGACGGTATGAGACAGCCTTGGGCTTTTAATTACACTGTAGACATAACTTTGGATGCAGTCTCAAGAAACACAAGAGATGGAGAGCAGACAAGAGAATCTGTCCCACTATGTTTTGATAAAGCTTAAGGCAAATGGGCCAACACCAATATACTACTTGGCCAGTCAATCATGAAAAATGAGTTATGAAATAGTTCTGCTAGTCTAAATATAAAAAATGATTCTGCCCTCCCCCAGACTTGCCCCAAGTTTCCTTAATCTTTTTTCTAATGCAAAATTTATCAGATTTGGGATTTTGTTGATCTCTGCAGTATATTATCTATATCATCGTATATTTCTCTAGTAATCTTATGCCTTTATTCTGTGTTTATTTTTCATATCCACAGCAAACCTTATAAAGCAAATATCTTTTTGTTATAGTTGCTGATCCTATAGATTCTTTTATTTTCTTGCTATTGTTGTTTTATAAATATCTGATGTGGTATAATAAGATCATATTCCAGAACATTAGAAACTGTGCTAATCTTTTACAACTTACTTAAAATAAACTTTTCAATCTATTGACAGGCTATTATTGAAGGTGATGGTGGGGGGAGGGGAGTTAAACATAGTAGATAGTCTATCTATTCTGCAGTTCTCAAAAGGCTGCATTTGAAATCTTAAAGTTCCATCTTTATTATGAAGGCACACACAATATATATCACATACCTGTGGCATAAAGTTAACAATATTTTCAAAAACCAAGAGTCAGAGACTCTGTGTTGTCATTTTTAGGATCATGAAATATTTGAATGACAGATAAAAGTACAATTTTAAAACTGTATTTGGTAGTCCTTACTGTCAGTTTCTGACTGTGTCTAAATCTGAAATGGATGTTTTCTTTTCCCTGTCACTTAGTCTGTGTCTATTCTGGAGGGAGTGATTACAACTGTGTAACTCTACGAGTACATATACACATGTGCAACCCTCTGTTGTAAATCAATAATGCTAGTAATGAGGTAGGACTTAAGCAAATGCAATTGACCCCTTACTTAGAAAAGGTTATCATGGTAAGCCATATTGAGGAACTGTACCTTTATTAGGAATTTATGTTTGTGTAGATACAACAGTATAATTACACCAGATAAAATTTCCATAGTCTAGTAAAATCCTCAGCTTTGTGAATGAATATAAAGTACTAAATAAGTGTCAGTGACATTTACATTGAGCAAAAGAGTGACTTCGATAATGTCTACACACTTTTTTTTCTCATTGCTCCAAACACCCTCAACAGTTGTTCTACAGATTTATTACCGGTAAGGACAGAATAAATTCTCTTCTGTATAGGATAAATACTTAAATGTTTTCATTGCTGTAATAAAACATGGGGATATTTTGGGTGACCCCAAAGATGTTCTTGGGACACCAGGAAATCCTATGAAAAACAAGAACTGTGCCAGTAAAACTAGACATAGGGAATGGGATGCATAAACACTTTGGTGTATAATCCCCAAGCTTAAGCAATGAAGTTTGAGGGTTTGGTGCCTAAGACCCAATTTGACTTTACTATGATCAACAAAATTCTCACTGATCAACAAAACTCACTGAATGAGAGTTTAGGTACCTAAACTGATTCCGTCTCTAGGTTTCTACAGTAGAAGTTCTCTATATATTTAAGTTCTGTTTCGGAGGCCACTGCTGTTTCCTTCTAGGCACCCAAAGACTATCACCCACAAAAAACTCAAATTCCCAAACCAGGGAAAGATGGGCATGTGACCACTTAAGTTGCACACCAGTCTGATCCAGTAGGTCTTATCCCAGACAAGGTGCCATTCAAAATCCATTTGGAGGAGCAAGTATCCACCATTTCCCCCTAATGACTTTATGCCCAGTTGTCTAGAGTATTCCCCATTGAAGTGGGAGACTTGGGTTCAATTCCATGCTCTCTGACATAGTAGGAGAAAAAGATGGGAGACCTTTTGTCAAATACTGAAGATAGTGCTTTAGCCAAGGAGCTTTGAAATATTCTGAGACCGGCTACCTCTATCTTGCTTGTCGGACCTGTTGTATTGTAGAGTGAAAGTGCTTGAAGCAGGAGGACTGGACATGGGTTCCTCCTTGCCCCCCCACGCAACCACTGGACTATAAAGTCATTCTCAGTCCAGTCCACTTTAACCTTTGGGCCAAAGGTTATAAGGTGGGTGGCACAACCATCATTTCCTCCTCCAGCCATTTTGTTCAGGGCAACTAACTCAATCCTGGAAGGCATGCCATAGACACTTAAGCCACCTGTCTGTAGACAGGGGATTCCCAACTGTGGATAGCTAAGTAGAGCAAGGTCCCTTCTTGGAGCCCAGACTTAAGCATCTCTCTCCAAGAGATGGGTGTGGCTTAACAGTCTCAGGTCATCAGAATCTCTCACTTGATAGCTTAGACATCTTCCATCTAGCTCGCTGACTTTTGTGGACTACATTATCAGGAATCTCTCCCCTACCACTAAATTTATTGCATAAAACACCTAGGCACCTATCATGCTCCCTTTGAAGTCTGTTCAGCATTAAATGTTAGTGCTGCATTGCCATATCTGAGTTATGGTTCTCCTACAGTCACATTTTCTTGGCCAGCCTATATCTCTTGTAACATATTGTTTGTCTTGTACCAGCCCTACACCATGTCACGGGAGAGCCCAACCCATAGGACAGAATGCAAGATGCTCTTTTTCCTCACAAAATAAATGAAATTTAATGTTTTTGAATGAATTCTAAACTCAACATCTTATGTCACTTAAATAAACCCCAAAACCTAAATATTCCATTCAAGTTTAATGTTTTTTGTACACATACCAATAAAAAAAAACCTCCACAGAAAATTTTTAGTTAGCAGAAATTGCATTTTTCTTTGGAAAGTCTGACAGAAAATTCCTGATCAATTCTAATTATTAGTCCCATAATACAGAAGAACAATGTCAATTACTAGATCTATCTGGTCAGTGCAAGGCTGATGCCAGTAAATCTATGTCAGGAGACATCAGTGAATACACCAAAAGGAGAAAGGTAATCTTAATGTATTCCATTTGAGCCATTTTTTTGTCTAAAAATTTCTCAGGTGGAAACCTGGTGGACATAGTAAACACAAGAAATTGATGTGAAATTTTTCTCTGTAGTGTGGTCTAATCACCAATATTCAAGTAAACTAAACATTCTGTAATCTCTCCATTAACCACTGCTTCAGACACTGAGCTCTTTAATGTATTTTTGGATTTATCCGCCTACTTCTCAAATTTGGTGAATGCGTCAATAATAGCATGTATGGCTGATTTAAATTTAGTCTGGTTTATCTATCAGCAAGAATTCACTATTAATAAGGGATTAGTAAACAAATGCCAATTAAAAGAGAGAAATTATTTCATCTAAACTCAACCCACTATCAGCCTTTTAAATGTTCCAATATCTTTAGCTAATTTCTTCTCATTTTTCATTTTATCCCAGTAATGGATGACTTCTTTATATTGATTTGAGATTAAATGAAAAATACTGACCTTTCTTCCCTCTCATAAAGGCTGCCAAGAGTACTAATACTGAATTCACTAAGCATACAATCCTTAAAATATACACAAGAAAACATTAGCCAGTATCCATATGAATGGGGACCCATCTAGTGAGCCATTGTCCACCAACCAGACAACATTGAAATGAAAATTGAAACAATTTATGAAAAAAATCATCTGTAGACTCCCAATCTCAGAATGCTGGCTATTGCTAATCTCCCTGTGACTTAGTTCACCATACTTTTGTCATTATTTTAACCCAACTTAATATATTGATTCTGGATGAGACTGGAAGTAGAAGTGCCAAATATTACAAGTAGAAATGTTCCTAGAAGAGTTGAGACCTGTGTGACTAGCAAAAAGAATCAAATCTTACAACAAGTCTTGTTCTCATGAAATTCCAAGTCTGATTCTGAAAACTGAAAGGTATCCAGATTTTCAGATAAAAATTTGAACCAAAGCACCAAATTTAGTCTAATTTATCCATAAATCCCTTTTATATCAGAATTGCTCTTGTGGACCTCATTTCCATATAAGGAAACTTACTTTGCTTATGATAGCACAGGTAGATAATTGATCTTCAAATAGCTTGTAGAAATGTGCACACAAAATGTGTGAACCTGTTTATTGTTGCAGGATGCAACAAAACACATTTTCATAAATTTAAATATTTGCATATTTAGTCAACTAGTCAAGAGTGCAGTGATTTGCATGTTCAGGTGCTTTAAAAATGAATGAGCACATATTTTGTATACACTATTTCATAGGTTATTTTGAACATCTGCCCCCCCTCTATGCAACTACTCAGCAGCTTAAGCTTTTATCTATAGTGTCTAAGCACCAGAGTACACTGATATCGGAAAATTAAAGGATCCAAAATTTCATAATCAACGAGGGCTAGATTATCTATTTATAATTGGCAATGAGAAACAGGTAGGGCACAAGTGCACTGCCCCCAAAATAGCCCAAATAAGTCATCGTAAATATCAACAGATCAGTCAGTCTGCGAAGTTTCAGTGATAGAGTTATGCTGATCTGCTCAACTAGGACCTGTTTCTACTGAGCATAGTAAGAATTCTATCTATTGGCTGGGTTTTATTCTTTCCCACCATTCATCCACGCCTTTGCATAACCAAGTTAATGTTGTTGAGAACAACTAAATAAGGAAAATGAGGAAAAAGCCAAAAAAAAAAAAATCTCAGTTGAATCATTCCTAATTTGAGAACAAGTACCTTTATGGGCAACAACCAAACCAATGCAGGGCTTAAACCACCAAGACATTCACATTTTAAAAGAGAAATCTTAGGAATAGGATATTGTTATCCTACAATGATTGTTCAATTAAAAGGGTTATTTTAGTGAGCAGAGGACTAAATTGAGTTGTTGACTTCTGGAGATTAGATTTCAATGCTTGATTCGTTAGTGAAAATGTTTGCTTAAATCAGGAAAAAAAAATTATCATCAGGCACATGAGAACCTACGTTAGCCACATTTTTATATTCAGGAATTAACAATGGATGGGTTGGCGGTCACTTTTGAGGGGCATTTGCAAAGTTATGTGGGAAGTTTATTCAGTCTATACCTGGCTTGAGTTAGTGCTAATTCATAAACTTTAAAGTCAACAAAATTTCCCCATGAAAATAAACAAGTAGGGTAGTGGTGAAATTCTGGACATAATTCAGTCAATTGAAAAACTCCGATTAATTCCTAAGGAGCTTGGAATTCTCTCTAAGAGATTTTTATCACAATGTACAAAAATAGTTTCCATAAACTCTGGCATTCTAATATTATTTTGGTTATTAATTTATTGTACACTTATAGTACATCACATTAATGAATTTATTAGCACAAATTAATTAATTATTCCTCTGCGAGTAATTATGTTGAAGATTTTTTCCCATATTGCTGCTCATTTTTAAACTAGCCATTTCACAGTCACTCAACCAATTCAAATATAGGATCTATAAATTGCCAGACAAGTGGTTAATTACACCTTACAAATATGACTATTGCTCTACTCATGAAGAAAGGAAGAAAAACTTGATAGGCACAGTGAAATGTTTAATCAAATAACAATCATGAATTTTTTATTTTAACTGTACCATCATTTCCTTTATGCACATACTTATATCATGTGCCAGACAACTCTCCAATATCAAATTCTACAGGTCACTTTCCTCAGATCCCACTGAGGAGTACACTAAGAAACTGCACCATCTTCTCAGGACACTCCCTACATAAGCACAGGATCAAATCAACACACCCTTAGAGCCCCGACCAGGGTTATTCTATCTACTACCAAAGATCCACAAACCTGGAAATCCTGGACGCATTGGCACTCTCACTGAAGGACTGTCTGGATATGTGGACTCTCTACTCAGACTCTATGCCACCAGCACTCCCAGCTATCTCCGTGACACCACTGATTTCCTGAGAAAACTACAATGCATTGGTGATCTTCCAGAAAACACCGTCCTAGCCACCATGGATGTAGAGGCTCTCTACACAAACATCCCACACATAGATGGAATACAAGCTGTCAGGAACAGTATCCCTGATGATGCCACAGCACAACTGGTGGCTGAGCTCTGTGACTTTATCCTCACACACAACTATTTCAGATTCGGTTACAATATATACCTCCAAACCAGTGGCACCGCTATGGGCACCCGCATGGCCCCACAATATGCCAACATTTTTATGGCTGACCTGGAACAACACTTCCTCAGCTCTCGTCTACTCACGCCCCCTTCTCTACCTATGCTACATTGATATCTTCATCATCTGGACCCATGGGAAGGATATTCTGGAAGAATTCCACCACGATTTCAACAGATTCCACCCCACCATCAACCTCAGCCTGGACTGGTCTACACAAGAGATCCACTTCCTGGACACCACGGTGCAAATAAGTGATGGTCACATAAACACCCTATACCGAAAACCTACCGACCGCTATGCCTACCTTCATGCCTCCAGCTTCCATCCCGGACACACCACGCGATCCATTTTCTACAGCCAAACACTAAGGTACAACCGCAACTTCTCCAACCCCTCAGACAGAGACCAATACCTACAAGATCTTCACCAAGCATTCTTGAAACTACAATACCCACACGAGGAAGTGAGGAAACAGATTAACAGAGCCAGACTTGCACCCAGAAGCCTCCTACTACAAGACAAGCCCAAGAAGGAAACCAACAGAACACCACTGGCCAACACCTACAGTCTTCAGCTAAAACCTCTCCAACACATCATCAGTGATCTACAACTCATCCTGGACAATGATCCCTCACTTTCACAGGCCTTGGGAGGCAGGCCAGTCCTCACCCACAGACAACCCACCAACGTGAAGCAAATTCTCACCAGCAACTATACACCGCCCCACAGTAACTCTAACTCAGGAACCAATCCATGCAACAAATCTTGGTGCCAACTCTGCCCTCATAGCTACACCAGCGACACCATCACAGGACCTAACCAGATCAGCCACACCATCACTGGTTCATTCACCTGCACATCTACCAATATAATATACGCCATCATGTGCCAGCAATGCCCCTCTGCTATATACATCGGCCAAACTGGATAGTCCCTACGCAAAAGAATAAATGGACACAAATCAAATATTAGGAATGGCAATATACAAAAACCTGTAGGAGAACACTTCAATCTCCCTGGACACACAGTAGCAGATTTAAACGTAGCCATCCTGCAGCAAAAAAACTTCAAGACCAGACTTCAAAGAGAAACTGCTGAGCTACACTTCATCTGCAAATTTGACACCATCAGTTTTAGATTAAACAAAGACTGCGAATGGCTAGCCAAGTACAAAAGCAGTTTCTCCTCTCTTGGTGTTCACACCTCCACATCAGCTGCTAGAAGTGGGCCTCACCCTCCCTGACTGAATTAATATTGTTATCTCCAGCCTTATTCTGGCCTGCATATTTATACCTGCCTCTGGAAATTTCCACTACATGCATCTGATGAAGTGGGTCTTTTCCCGCCGCAAAAGCTTATGTTCCAATACATCTGTTGGTCTATAAGGTGCTACAGGACTCCTTGTCGCTTTTGCAGATCCAGACTAACACAGCTACTCCTCTGATACATGGTTTTAAAAGTATATTCTCTCCCAAAATAGAAATAAAAGTGTGGGGGGGGGGAGGTGTCGTAGATTGGTGTTCATATTACCCTCCCTGTCATCACATGGCAAGCTAATGATCCAACCAAAGAACAAAATTTGGGGATGAATCCTGATCATGTGCCACCTTAAAGTAATGGAGCAAATTTTATGCTTAGGGGTTTTTTTTGGGGGGGGGGGGTGAAGATGGGGTTATACTGTGTTTCATCATAACAGCTGAGATATAAATCCAGAATAATTGCACTGCGGGGCAACAGCTCCCGGCCCACAGGGAGACCGGCACAGCCCCCTCCGACGCTGCTGAGCATGCGCCCTAAGCCGGGTGCCACGTTTAAAACCAGTGCCGGCTCAGCTGGCAGGGGGAGCGGCCAGAGACGCCGGGGCTGCGGGTGAAGTGGCCAGAGATGCCAAAGCTGCGGAAGGAGCGGCCATAGACGCCGGGGCTGCAGGCGAGGCGGCCAGAGATGCTGGGGCTGCGGGCGAAGCGGCCGGAGTCGCCGGGGCTGCAGGTGCAGCCACCAAAGATGCCAGGGCCATCACAGAAGCAGCCAGAGACGCCGGGGCTGGCACAGAAACCCCCAAAGACATCGGGGCTGGACTGGAGACGACCAGCACGGACGGCTCCCCGACGCCAGCGCCCGGGCAGGGACACCGGCTGTGGGTGACGGTACGACTGCCATCGTCACCTGGGCCAGACGCCCGGAAAAGGAGCATTTAGATCACGTAGGAAGGAGGTCCGGGACTGACAGTCAGCGATCCCCGAGAGGGGTGGTGAGTGAACCCGGAGTGACTCACCATTCGGGTAAGGTCCTTGTGGCCTTACCCTAAGGGTCCTGGGGCTGGAACTTGGGAGCGCGGGAGGGCCCGAGCTCCCCTACTCAACCCAAGCTAACTAGCGGCAGGACTTGGCTGACTGGAACAAGGAAGGGGTTACCCCCAACCGCGTACTTGGAAGGACTTCCTGTACAGGCGCGGACTATAACCCTTAGGACTAATCGCGATCCGGCCCGAGGAAGACTGGGCCATCGTGCTTCGGGCTCTGCCCTGGTACACGAGCACGCCCGGCCTCTAAAGCTATCGGGCCCAGACTAAATCTAGGAGAGGGGCCTCCTTGATGTTTGAACATGAGTGCCCCATCCCCACATCACCTGGGGGAGGAGGGTTGTGGGGGCGGGCACACTGACAGTACCCATAATGCCCAGGGCTTGCATCCTCCTCACCCAAGCTTTCTCCCCTACACCTGACTAAGGCTCGGGGATGGATTTTTTTTGTGGGGAGGGGTGAAGGCTCTGGGCTTGGCCAGGCTGTTGGAAAGTAGGAGAGGGTACAGAGTCTGAGAGGGAGTTTAGCTGCAGGAAGGGATGAAGGATTGGATTGGGAGGGAGTTTGGCTCTAGGTTTTGACCTGAGCAGGGGATGGGGCAGGCTCTGAGAGGAAGTTTGGGGGCTAGAGTGGCTGCAGGAATTGGAGGGCAGAAAGGGAGTAGGGGGAGAGGGTATAGACTCTGGGAGGAAGTAGGGAATGCAAGGTGGTGCAAGGGGAGGTATGGAGAGATGGTGGGAGGTGCTGCACTTAACTTGGGGCACCCCCTCTGGCAGCAGCTCCCACCATCCTACCCCACCAGGGACAGCAGGGTTGTTCTGGCCACTGAGTGAGTGGCCTGAAGCCCTTCTAGCCCCATTTGCTGACAGTGATGGTAGTTTCAAATCACCTGTGGGCAGCAGGCAGGGCCAGGGGTTATACAGAGGGAGTCCATGGGCCAGAAACATACAGGAGGGGTAGAACACATGAAGGCAAGCAGACAGGGACAGGGGAGACCCCCATCCCCAAAACTTTAATGGTGTAGGTCTCTTTAGGCTAGGAATATTTCTGGTGCCTGGGCACCAAGGGCCCATATAATTCACTGCCTGTGCTCCACGGACTTGGTAACTATTCTAGATTTCTACCAGTTCAACTTTTTTAGAAATTATTTCACTTATTAGAAAATTAATTATTCAGCTGGTTACTAGTAAGCATAAATAGTCTTCTATTAATCATAAATTTTATTTTCCCAAACAGTGAAAATTACTATTTTTCCAAGATCCAAACATGATGGGGTAGGAGAAAGTAGAAGCATACTAATTATGCTTGTAGAGGATACTGAAATAGCAGAACATGACTCAGGAAGGAGAAAGGAGTCATAGAAAAAACAAAAAATATCAGTCTGTTCAATATGTGTTTAGGGTATGTGTACCCCTGGGGGCATGCTGAGGTCTTTCAGGTGGTACATGAACTCATCCAGACATTTGCCTCATTTCACAACAGGCTACATTAAATTCACCAGTGAACTCACTAGTTCGTATAAACTAAAATTTCATTACGGTGAATTACAGTCAATTACAGTGACTTGTTGTGTATGTGCTATACACCAAAATGTAAGAATAATATTTTATTCCAATTGTAAGACTGTAGTGTAAAATGAGAAAATAAGCCATTTTTTAGTAATAGTGTGTTGTGACACTTTTGTCTCCATCTGATTTAATAAGCAAGTTGTTTTTAAGTGAGGTGAAAAACTGGGTCAGACAGGCTCCTGAAAGGGGAACAGTAGTCTATAAAGTGTAAGAACCACTGGTAAAAACAATAACTGTAATTAGTTGCTGCAAAAGTTCCAGAATTCAGGCAGTTGCTGGATATGCAATGTATTCAGAGTGACAAATGCCCATGTCCCCCCAGTCACAAAGTCCCTATCCACACTGATTGTATATCCAACACACTCTCAGGGTATAATATAACTAACATCTACTACTGGGTAAACTTCAGTGTCTGGAACATACTAATCTAGCAAAGAAATTGTTCAGTGGAGAATATCTGTGGTCAGCAATACCTCTGCCACCTGTTCTATAAGAGGAACTGGAATAAATTGACAAATGAGTGTTTTTGTAGTTCTTTTTTATGCTGTTGCACAATTAAGGAGCAGTTGACATAACTTTTAGCAGGAATATCTTTTTCTGTATGAGATGCTAGCCAAAAGCAGCATACCATGGAAGCCCTGGGACCTTCCAGCTCCTAGGCCAGTTGACTATGCTGGAGCCAAAAACTCAGGCTGGGAGCTTTGGAGCAGGAATTTGTAGGACTTCCAGGCTTGTAATTCCCTGTCTGCCTCCAAGGTGTGCTTCTAAGGAGCTGGGTGAGCAAGATAGCAAGAAACCTGGTTTCTGGTGAAAATTAATCAAAATTGACCCATTTCCACAAAAGGTTTTGACTTCAACAAATCCCAGATAAAAGCCATTTCATCTCTACCAACTACTGGACTTTGTCTTGAGTCTCTAACATTCTGGCCTTTCCTCCAGTTCTCCCTGCTTTTCAGATGGATGACAATGGTGGGTTGGTACTAGGACCTTTTTCCCCTTGCAAGATGTCAGAGCTCAAGCTCCATCATGAGCCCAAATGTCTATACTGCTATTTTACAACCTTGCTGCAGTCTGATTATGTCAGCTGATCCAGATCATCTGTGGATGTTTAACTGCTATCTAAACATACCCTTGGATTCTTTTGCCATCAGTCAGTCTAGCTGCATCCCCACCCTCAATTCCTCCCTCACCCTTCAATGAGACTTAGCGTAAGACTCCCACAGAAACCCAGGATTTTGACTGAGCATAGTCATCTCTCCAGAAAAACCCTTGGTTTTGTTCAAGATAGATTTATGAAAAATAAGACTTTTTTTTAATTTATAACCCCTGATTTCAGGTTGCGGCTACATGTGCTGAAGTATCATATTACATAAATGTGGTAATAATCCCTTTCAGTATGACTTTTCAGAGCAACTTTGAAGGTGATGGATGAGATCTGGAAAAGTAAAGCGATTACCTTAGGAACGAAGCTGAGCGTCTTGAAAACGTGTGTATTTAGCAGCATGTTGTACGGATGTGAGACATCGGTGATAACGAAAGTTTCAAAGAAAAGGATAATGGCATTAGAGAGGAACGGTTATAGAAAGATACTGAGAATAGGATGGATGCAGAAGGTCACCAACGAGGAATTATATAGGAAGATACAGCCAAAAGAGAACCTACTGCAGAAGGTTATACAACGGAAATTACAGCTATTCAGGCATATCTGCAGAATGAACGACGAGCAAAAAGTTAAGACGGTGGTATTTGGCATAATGGATGGTCCGAATAGGAAAGGCAGACCCCACAGAGAATGGGTAGATGATATAGTAGATTGGTGTGGAGCTAGTCTACAGAAATTAAGCCACTCCACACTGGACAGGGAAAGATGGAAGGAAATAGTAAGGGAGGCATCGGACACCAACGGGCGTTGAGCCCATGGTTGTTAATAATAATGATGATGATGATGAGTATGACTTTGCATCTGCCTTTGAGTATAGTATTTAGTTCTATGTACCTCAAAATTGTCTTGTAATCAAACAATTGCTATTAAAAGACTCTTGGAAAATATTTTACTTATCTCACACTTCTCTCTGAAAGTAAAAAATATACTATTCTCGCTCAAAGATGCATAATTTTGTGCAGCATTTTTCATACAGCTCAAAATCTGAGAGAATTTCATTAACTATAATGAATGTTTGCATAGTCTCAAGACCTTTCATGCTCAGCTTCTCAAGGGTGCACTATGTTGTAATCAAGGATAGTAGCACAATTTGTATACGTTTGAGCCTCATCTCAAAAAGCTAACTTGGGGTTCAGATTTGGGAGGAAAAAGTGGTGGTAAAATTCCAAAATGTGCCCACAAAGCCACCAACTCACAGTATCAACATACTCATGATGATGGGTAGTGCAGACAAAAAAAAATGAGTGTGCGCTTTCTGGAAAATTGAAATAAAAGACTTATTTCCTCAAGCCTTTACTCCAAAATTCCCACTTTTCCAACCCTAACAAGAAAAAGAAGCATTTTTTTCAGTTTTTAAAAAATACAACCTTTTCTCCAGTTTCTGTCGTTTGTGCCCCCCCCCCACACACACTCCCTTTTTCTCTCCATTTTGTCTAGTGAAAAGAGATGGAGCAAAGAAGAAGAAACAGACATCAGGGAGGGTGTCTGAGCAGGTGGAGGATTTTTTTTTTTTTTTAAACTGCAGGCTACTTTTAATGAACAAAAATATTTAGAATTAAAATTTTCAACCAGTACTAGTGATGGGCAAAGTGCCATGGCAGACACAGTCTGAACATCAAAACATCATAGGAAAGCAGCACCTTAATATAGAGATATTGTGACTGCACTGGGCACCCTTTTGAAGTCTTGGTTCCTGTGCTAGATACCTATGGTTCTATCTTGGTCCTTCCCTACAATGCTCTGGGATAGTGCAGAGTAGGTCAATGGCCTGCACTATATTGGACTCTTATTTTCACTGGCAGCTAAGCTCTCCAAGGCAGTTGTTACTCTCCTTTGGCTGCAGGGATGCTGTTGTGCTCTTGTACTGCTACAGACAGGCAGCATGCACTTCTCACTTGCTCCATCAGCTCCTTGGTTATGCTCGTCCTCATCCCTGTCTGGTGGGAATACCCACTGCCTTCCCTACTTCCCCACTGATTTCTGTTGCTCCCTATGGGCACTACATCTGTTAGCAAAGCAACTGCCTGAGCTGAGGCTTTTTATGCCCATCTCAAGTAGCTGTATTTGATTTTTTGCATAACTCACTTTGATGAGCCAATGTTGCTAGCCAATCAAAGCCAGGAATGCAAAGAGTTGGAAACAAGGTGGGACACAATTATGGGTCCTGCCCATCTCCTGCTAGACACCAGAATGGCATTAGGAGACACTCCCCCCAGAAGCACCCTCCCAGGTCAATCTAGCAGTGAGAAGAAATTTTCTTCTGTCCCAAAAAGTGTAAGTGGTACAATGCCCACAGCAAGGGCACAAACCCAAGCCTACTCTACTTCTGAAAGGATAGGGAGTACTTGTTTCTGATTGCGACAGGGCACCCTCGGCATTGGGAGGGATTTATATGCAGGCTTCTATTACAAGACACAAGGGTGAAATCAGCCAAGTCCACAAGAGGTGAGTAAAAAAAGTGAGAAGGGGATATCCGGTAAAGGTGCCTTTGCTGGATCAGAAAATCCTTCCCCACTTTGCGCTGTCTTTATTCCTGATAAGTGTTTTGGATTAGTCTCCTGAACTGAAATTTTGTGAGTAATTTGCATAAATTACTATACACTGAAAGAAATTAGCAATCAAAAACCCTACTGAATGATTTAATCTGTGGCTGTCAAGGACAGACTGTTCACTACTGCAAGTATTGTTAGTGTACTAACAACTGCCTCTTTAGTGTAAGTAAATCTAGTTCTAGTTTTGAAATTGTTTTGCAACTCATATGAATATGTGCATCTCAGGACTATATGAAATGCATTTTTTGCCTTATTTAGGAGTATATTTTTGTCTTCTGTGATCTTTGAACTGCTATCTAATTAAACATGCTTTCTAAAAGGAAAATAACTGATTCAGATTCCACCTTTTCACATTTAAAACTAAGTTTCAACTTTGTGGAGTTTTTTTTAAATGTAAGTTAAATCAGACTTCCTAGAGTAACATCAAATGAATACTCCTGGGCAAAGATTTTTTTTATTGACTATTCTAGGACATATAGACCATAATATAAATTACTATTGGGCATTAATTATCCTGGATTCAAAGCAAACCTTACCACAAATTACCAAAGGTCTCCCGGAGTAGGTAAAAGTCCCAACTTTAATCCATTTTTTCCTTATGGGAAAGAATAAACTGCTAAATAAAGGGAATAAAGATTTACTACATAAGCCAATCAATCTTATTGTTATGTTAATTTTGTTATTGGATTACTAACTGAGCTCATGCAATGATCTGAGCAGTTGTTGGTCTTGAATTGTTCTATTTTTAGTTAACCAGTTGTACTTTGTATTAGCAACTCCTTGATTTGACTAATTTGATTAATGTAATTTCAATCTAATTTTCATAATGTTTAGTACTTTAGTGAAGTATAAAAATTACTCAACCATATAGTTGTTTATGCTGTTCAATAAAAATTAAACACACCAAATGGATTTTCTTTGATCAAATGCCAATTAGATAACAACCTTAATTAAAGGGATTTTAACGGAATATCAATCGAGCATTTAATTCAAGTCCTGAAAACTCTATTTTTATTATTACTACACTACAAATATTTCTGCTTTCTAAATTATACTTTCTATTAATAAGGAAACCTGTAATCAGTTACAGTCATTAGTCACATCTCTGGTGAGTCTAGATCTTGAGTTTGAATCAGTGGAGGGATTGTAACATGGTGGTTTTATATAACAAGCAGTAATAAAGGATGCAAGAATCTGATGCATAAATTACCTACAAATGAATAATTAATGACTTGTATATGAGCTAACAAGTTCATTAGTGACAAAAATTCATGAACATTTATGAGCAATTAAAAACCAGAAGGTTATTGATACATGGGACAGCTAGCATATGCAAATCCTTGAACACTGATCTTATTTTTTCAAGGCATGAGAGAGCCAACTGTGTGCATCATAATGGTAGTATACTAAGCCTAAGGATGGTGTTCTTCTTGAGGAAAAGTGGAGAATATTGGTACTTGCACATCGGTGGTTCATTTGCAGAGTTTCAGCAGTGACATGAACAATCCAAGAGCATAAGATCTTATAATTGCCATGCTTTAAAAAATAGGGACAACATTGAGAAGAGGAAAGACAATAAACGACATGGTGAGCAAAAAAATGGCTTTGTTTATAATGGATGAATGTTCAAAACAAAGCTTTAGCCAAAGTACTACAGATATTCTATGTAATAGGTAGGTATATGCAATAAAAAGATTTCATGGATTTTTCATTTCTACCTGTAGGTGAACTAATCACAGCAGAACAAAGCAAAACTCCTACAGTGCAGTAGTTTGCTGCTAATGTTCTGGTTTCACTTCATATTAATAGTCTTCCTTGGGGGGCACCTACAGAATAAAAATCTGCTGACTGTAAAAACATGAATACAATGATTAGATGCTTAATGACAATACAAACTACAAAACGGTGACAGTAGTAGAACATTACTGATAATGTAAACCCTATCCACAAGTGTCTGCTATAGTATATTAGGTTTTAAATAATATTTTATTGAAAATTGCACCTAGCATTATTAGGCTTCATAATGAGGTGAGCGTTTTATAGGATTTAAGTGCACCCTTTTTGGGACTCAGGATCCCAATTATTTCTTAATAACAAAACTCCCTAACTACTTCTAGATAGGGAAGTTGTTATAGTAAAGTTTTAATGACTTGTAATTCCTAAGTATTGATGAAGCACAGCACAAAATATCAGCATGTATGTGTGTGCATGTGCATAGAGGAAGGGGAGACTGGTAGAAAGATTACTATTTATGCAAACAGCAATAGCAACTCATTTCTCTTGTTTGATTGTGGCAGGACTAACCAGCATTAGAAATACAGGTTCAAAGTCTCTTAACTGGGATTCTCTTGTCTGGTGACATCCATGGTCTGAAATGGATGTTGCAGGACCAGGGAGGGCCAGTGTCAAGGATCTCTGTGTGGCTGGCAGGGCTGCCTGCAGCGAGCCCACCATCAACACGTGGCAGCAGGTCTGCCCAATGGGGTTGGGGGAAACACATATAGCTCAGTAGGGCAGGAAGCCCCAGCGCACAGCTGCCTGGCAGGTCCTGGAGTCCCAATGCAGTGCAGGTGGCTGCCCGGCGGGACCGAGAGCCAGGGCAGCAATGGCTGCCTAGCGGGGTTGGCAGGGCAGCAGGGCAAGCAGGTGGTGAGGAGCTGGTTGGGAGGCCAGCAGGACAGGCAAAAGGGCCAGCAGCAGGGAATGCAGAAACGACCTCCCCATGGCCCAGCAAAATCCCTCATTTGGGACTGGTCAGGTCCTAAGGGTGCTGGACCAGGGAGGTCCAACTTGTAATTATAAACAATAAAAGGAGTTAAAGTGGGATAGGCCAAGATTTTCTAAAAAAGCAGGACATGGATTTTAATCTCTCAAATCGATAGTTTGACACCAAAAAAGCCGACTGGCTAAACAGGAGTTTGATTACAGTGGATGAGAACCTGGATATGAGTCAACAGTGTGCCCTTGTAGCTAAGAAAGCGAATGGCATATTAGAGTGCATTAGGAGGAGCATTGACAACAGATCTAAAGAAGTGATTATTCCCCTTTATTTGGGACATTTAGAGTACTGCATCCAGTTCTGGGCCCCCCCATTACAGAAAGGATGTGGACACATTGGAGAAAGCCCAGTGAAGGGCAACAAAAATGATAAGGGATCTGGAGCACATGACCTTATTAAAAAACATAGCAAGAGACCGAAAAAAGAGTCACCGTGGCTTAACCACCATGTAAAAGAAGCAGTGAGGGACAAAAGGCATCTTTTAAGAAGTGGAAGTCAATCCTAGTGAGATAAATAGAAAGGAACATAAACACTGTCAAATCAAGTGTAAAAATGTAATAAGAAAAGCAAAAAGATTTTGAGGAACAGCTAGCCAAAAACTCAAAAGAAATAACAAAATGTTTAAGTACATTAGAAGCAGGAAGCCTGCTAAAAACCTGTGGGTCCCCTAGACGATCGAACTATAAAAGGCGCAATCAAGGACGATAAAGCCATTGCGGAGAAACTAAATGATTTCTTTGCTTCAGTCTTCACGGCTGAGGACGTTGGGAGATTCCCAAATCTGCACCGTCCTTTGTGGGTGATGAATCTGAGGAACTGTCCCGGATTGAAGTGTCATTAGAGGAGGTTTTGGAACAAATAGAAAAACTTAATGTTAACAAATCTCCGGGACCGGATGGCATTCATCCAAGGGTTCTAAAAGAACTCAAATGGGAAATTGCTGAACTATTATCTGTGGTTTGTAACCTATCCCTTAAATCGGCTTCCGTACCTAATGACTGGAAGGTAGCCAACGTGACACCAATATTTAAAAAGGGCTCTAGAAGCGATCCGGGCAATTACAGACCGGTAAGTCTAACTTCAGTACTGGGCAAATTAGTCGAAACAATAGTAAAGAATAAAATTGTGAAGCATGTAGAAGAACATAATTTGTGAACAAAAGTCAACAAGGTTTCTGTAAAGGGAAATCCTGTCTTACTAATCTATTAGAGTTCTTTGAAGGGGTTAACAAAACATGCGGACAAGGGGGATCCAGTAGATATAGTATACTTAGATTTTCAGAAAGCCTTTGACAAGGTCCTTCACCAAAGGCTCTTGTGTAAATTACATGGCCATGGGATAAGAGGAAGGTCCTTTCTTGGATTGAGAACTGGTTAAAAGACAGGAAACAAAGGGTAGGAATAAATGGTAAATTTTCAGAATGGAGAGGGGTAACTAGTGGTGTCCCCAAAGGTCAGTCCTAGGACCAATCCTGTTCAACTTATTCATAAATGATCTGGAGAAAGGGTAAGCAGTGAGGTGGTAAAGTTTGCGGATGATACCAAACTGTTTAGGATAGTCAAGACAGAAGCAGACTGTGAGGACTCCAAGAAGATCTCACCAAACTGAGTGATTGGGCAACAAAATGGCAAATGAAATTTAATGTGGATAAGTGTAAAGTAATGCACATCGGGAAAAATAACCCCAACTATATGTACAGTATGATGGGGGCTAATTTGGCTACGACAAATCAGGAAAGATCTTGGAGTTATAGTGGACAATTCTCTGAAAACTTCCACACAGTGTGCAGCGGTGGTCAAAAAGGCAGATAGGATGCTAGGAATTATTAAGAAAGGGATAGAAAATAAGACCCAGAATATCTTACTGCCCCTGTATAAAACTATGGTACGCCCACATCTTGAATACTGTGTACAGATGTGGTCTCCTCACCTCAAAAAAGATATTTTGGCCTTGGAAAGGGTTCAGAAAAGGGCAACTAAAATGATTAGGGGTTTGGAACGGGTCCCATATGAGGAGAGGTTAAGCGACTGGGACTTTTCAGTTTAGAAAAGAGGAGACTGAGGGGGGATATGATAGAGGTATATAAAATCATGAGTGGTGTGGAGAGGGCCAATAAAGAAGTTATTTATTAGTTCCCTATATAGAAGAACTAGAGGACACCCAATGAAATTAATGGGTAGCAGGTTTAAAACTAATAAAAGAAAGTTCTTCTTCACACAGCGTGTAGTCAGCCTGTGGAACTCCTTGCCAGAGGAGGCTGTGAAGGCTAGGACTATAACAGAGTTTAAAGAGAAGCTAGATAATTTCATAGGTCCATAAAAGGCTATTAGCCAGGGGATAAAATGGCGTTCTTGGCCTCTGTTTGTCAGAGGCTGGAGAGGGATGGCAGGAGACAAATCGTTTGATCATTGTCTTCGGTCCATCCTCTCTGGGGCACTTGGTGCTGGCCACTGTTGGCAGACAGGATACTGGGCTAGATGGACCTTTGGTCTGACCCAGTACGGCCGTTCTTATGACCTATGAGGAGAGACTGAGGGATTTGGGCTTATTTAGTCTGCAGAAGAGAAGTGAGGGGGAGATTTATTAGCAGTCTTTAACTACCTGAAGGGGGTTCCAAAGAGGATGGAGAGAGGCTGATCTCAGTGGTGACAGAATGAGAAACAAGAGTCTCAAGTTGCAGTGGGGGAGGTTTAGGTTGGATATTAGGAAAAATTATTTTACTAGGAGGGTGGGAAAGTACTGGAATGGGTTACCTAGAGAGGTGGTGGAATCTCCATCCCTAGAGGTTTTTAAGTCCTGGCTTAAAGCCCTGGCTGGAATGATTTAGTTGGGGTTGATCTTGCTTTTAACAGGGGATTGGACTTGATGACCTCCTGAGGTCTCTTCCAACCCTATGATTCTAACTGTAGACAAGTTGAGGGAAGGTAAGCTATATTGGTATGGGCACATCCATCAGAGACCTGAAAGATAAATCTGCAAGATGGTTCTTTCAATAACTGTGGATAGAAGATGACCAAGAGAGAGGCCAAAGACCCATTACTTAGACTGGCTATTGCTGGATGTAGTCCCCATTGACCTGGAAGGGGAACCACTCCCTAAGTCACCTTGGTGGGCAGTGCCAGAGCAACTCAGCCCCACCCAAAGGAAGCAGAAAGGTGGGACCAGCAGTATGAAAGCAGAGGCTGAGCGCTCAGTTGGAGCTCAGCGGCCGAGCAAGCCAAACGCTGTCCCCAAGCTCCCATACTAGAAGGAAAGACTGGGTTGAGCAGCCTGGGCTGCTGCCAGGCCCAGAAGACTTGCCAGGGCCACAATGATCACTGTTGGCCCAGAAGAATGGATTGATGGAGAGAGCCCCTGCCAGGCCCAGGAGATTGGGCTGCCCCACTTAGATAGCTGATTGACCCTGAGCCCATGGACACTTTGCCAGTGCCATTGTCTCAGGCAGACCCCCAAGGAGCAGAGGCTGAGCCAGGTAGGGCCCATAGGGGGGAACTGGGAAGCGGCCCAGTGACCCAAAATTGGGTTGGCTGAGCACATGGAGGTCAACTGGGCAGTGCGTTTCAGTAAGGATCCCTGCTGACCCAGTGGCAGCCCGCACTGACACCATTAGGGCCTTAGACTTGGACGCAGTGGAGCGGTTGGGCTTGCATTTCCCCCTGCCACCCACCTGTCTTGGGTGGCAGTCTTCACCCTGTTGGGGTAAAAGCCCCTACCCTGAGCAAGGGCTGGGAATTGTTGCTTGGCTGGCACATAGGACTTTTAATGGCCTTGCTCTGAGCTGGGGCTTAGACACTAGGATTGCTGTTTGGCCAGGCTGTTGACCAGGGCTCTTGGACTGTGATGGAGATCTGGGGACTTTGTGGCTGATCATTGGACCGTGTGGTGAGATAACTTGACCTCCCTCCAGCCAGAGACCAGTACAGTAGGCCTCAGAGAAGCCAATCTGCACTACAGCCTGGAGTGTTATCTTGAACTCTGGAAAAGGGCCACCATAAAAAACACCAACCCTGAACAGAGAATTAGCAAGAAAGAAAACAATCTTTGTTAATCTTTGTAATGCAAAGAAACGTATTGGCACTAACATGGCCACAAAATTTTAATCCAGACCATTATAAGCACCTGTCAATTATCTACCTATACCGCTGTTATTGGTTTTCACAAAATATCTTAAATTTTCATCTGTAGTTGGCTGCTGGGCATAAAAGCAACAGAATAAATCTTCATCAGGTATGTAAAAAAGATTGCACATTACAATAAAGTGTGTTTTCCAACATATCTACAGTTAAAAGCTCTTCTCTCTAAACCAAACCCTGATAGTTTTACTCCTAAAAATTTCTCTATCAGCTTCTTATTTTCCCTTCTAAGTTTTGTTAAGAATCAATTTGCTGAATTTAAAATCCCAGAAGATTTGGGCTTCACTTTCATGTTGTATTTTAATCTTTGTTGAAACAATATTACAACTCCTTTATTTTCTTCTTGGATAGCTATCATCAGTTGTTCCTTTGTGGGACAATAAAGCTGAGTTTAAAATCTGTGAAAATTAAAATTTTACAAATATTAAATCTTCTCTCCTAGTAATTGAAAGTGTTTCTTTGTTCTGCAGATATTAAACTGCTACAGTGACTTTGCCTCCCCATTTGTTCCTGGTGGCTAACTCTCTACCAAGTAGTTTATAGCTCTGAACCATATTAAAAGGGTTTTACTTGCACATCTGCAGCCAAAATAAATTCAATCATTTAAAAAGACAAAAAAAATAAAATCTAAAGAACTAAAATTTTCCCTGCCTATGGGTATTCACAGTTTTTTCACATGTATTTTGTTATCTACCATTTCTATCTACTTGTCCGATCTCATCATGTATTTTGTAATTGTCAATTTAAGTTCATCCCTCTGATGGGGAAGTTCTTAGGATTTCTTCCTGTGTACCTGTTTTGTGAACTCTCTGATTTCTGAATTACAGAATCTCCCATTTGGGGGGATTATATTTGTTGCTATTTTTCATATTTATTGATTTAAAGATTATATGTTTATCGGAAAATTCACTGCATTAATGTGGAGAGATTCTGAAAGTTCTTGAATGCAGCTTTCCTAGATATGAAAGAGTATGAGAAGATTCAATTGACTTTCAATGGGATTTTAGATCTGAAGTCTATAAATCCCTCTTGAAAATGAGATTTAGGCATCTCAATTAGTTAGGCATTGCAACACTGATTACAGCCATGCCTAAATACCTTTAAAAATCTGGGTCAAAAATTAATAGAGCCCAAGTTAAAAAGCATGAACATTCTTTAAATCCCTATAGCTGTTTCATGAGTTCTTCATAAACTAAATTTAAAAGAGATACTGCAGGTACTCAGTTATACATTTCTAACATTTATGGTAAGGTATTATGTTATTTTACAGCTTCCTTTGTCATTAAATGTCCAAGACATGAAATAGTGGCTATTAGAAAAGTCAGTGTTATAACAAGATGACATACGCATTTTTCATAAGAAATCTTGAATATACTTTGTTCAAGAAAAAATATATTGCTAATTGAGCTCTGTTTACTTCACATTTAGTTTTCAATAAGGATATTTTTTCATAATGGGACAATTTTTCAATTTTAATAAATACCATTAAGTTCTGCCAGAAGTTGACAGTTTAATAAGTCAAATTCACCCTCGCCAAGCTGAACTGAGCCAGATTCTTGCCAATAAAATCTACATAATGGCAAGTATAGTCTCATTGTCCTGTAAATATTGCCAGTATGTGACATGCAGTGATAATTCTGTTTAACAGGTCTTTAAGTCAGATTTATAAAATCACTAGTTTTGTCAAATAAATGGAAGAACCGAATTCTCCCGAGTTGTCAGTTGAATGTAATTGATTTCAGCATTGTTCATCCTGCCTGAAACTAGTGTGAGAAGAATCAGCCCCATTAACCCAAAATTAAGAAATAAAATATATTTATTTAAACTTTATAGGGCCCTGTGCAGATACAAATGTCTGTCTACCCATGTGGATATCCGCCAATAGACATTGGTATCCAATAATCGGCAGGGTTTTATTCCCCGGAGACAGTGCAGCCGACAGAGAGGAGCTCGGAAGCCAGTGCCCTGCACTAGCAGCTCCTCCCAGCAGAGCAGCTGTACAACAATGGGGCCATGCTCCTCTCCACTGGCTGCAGCATCTCTTGGGGTTAGAGCCCTGTAGATCCCCATGTCTATCCACAAATATCCACATCTGTGCATAGACATTTGTATCCACAGGACTCTGCCTCCTTGTCTTTTGGTGTCTCCATGCAAGAGAGATAAAAGTGTGGGGAAATAATAAAATTTAGTTACACTTATCTTCAACAATCTTTTGAAGCAAGAATAAATTTACACAAGAGCTTTCCCCTTTTTTTATATGGGGAAAGTGAGGCAGGGAAATTAAGTGCCTTCCCAGAGAATAAAGAGGAAATCAATGTCAGAAACAGGAATAAAACATAAGAAACATGATTCCAGCATCTATTTTCATACCACATCTCTCTCACAATGTGTCTACAAAAGCATTGGTTCATTCCTGTTACTGATGGAACTACAGTGGGCCCCATTTTTTGTCTCATTTAATACTATTGCTCAGATGGAGTAGGGTACCTGATGGTTATTTATTTAATAAATGTCCAGAGTGAGTTACATGCTATAGAACAGAGAAATTAAATCATTGCCCAAAGCAGCTTATAATTTCTGTCAAATGCTGTCTGGCCTTTCTGAGGATGTACAGAAAGAGAAGCAAGGGTACGGTGAAGACAATGAAGTTTTACCTGAATGGCATTGAAGGAGAGAGGTAAAATGTACTTTATCCAATATTCCTTATCCAATATGAAGTAGACTGTCACCTGATAGATGTGTGTGATCTGCTGGAAAATGAACCATGGCCTGAAATGCTCTAGGGACATATTTCAGAGCAGAAATCACATCTTGACTGTCATTCAAGACTCTGATTAATCAGTTATTTTATTCTGTAGCCACACACGTTCTCACTAAAAAAGTTTACCACCCGTACTTAACTTCTACAAAATAAAATAGTGTCCTTTGTCTACTTTACTGCATTTTATTCCAAAAGATCCAACAATTTACAAACTTACACAAATTCTCTTTATTTAATATTGAAATACTTTTGAGTGAAAAGCAATCTGTCTGCAAGAAATGACAGGACTGTGTGTATATTATATATATATATATTTTATACACACACACACACACACACACACACCATTGTCACTCAGTTAAGATGTAACCTCTTCCAATTTGGCGAATATTGTATAAGGAATCTGCCTAGACTACAACAATTCATAGCCTTAGATAAGCATCTGAATTCTAGAAAAAAAAACATATGGACCTTATTTTAGCCTTTTCATGCTCACTCATTAATAAAGCTTTCCTGCAGTAAATCTTGCCCTTATGATCTTTGTCGATATTCTAAACAGAAGGATATCTGGGAATGATGGGTTTGTGTAGATCTGTACATAGGAAGGAGAATGCTAGTAAGATATTAAATAGAGGGAAATAATGTCCATCTTTCCTTGTTCAAAACTGTAGTCGAGAAAATGCCCATAGGGCTTGTGTTTTGAAATGACTAAGTTAATCAAATAAAGGAGAACGACCAATTGTTGATCCACACTACACCTATTTCTCCTCCCCATTTCATATATGTATACTTCATGAGGAAGATAAACGATAGCCTCTTTATACAGACTACTGCAGTGGCATGGTGAGAGGGGTGGGGGCCTGGAGACGGCTGACTCCCACTATCTAGCAATACAATATCATTATTATTTAAGTTTAGGAAAAAGGCTAAGACTGAAGTCATTTATAACACTTTTATTAGCTATTGCTGCCATGGGATTGAGAGTGTTTTCTGAGCCCTGTGAGTTCTTCCTAGTGAGCAGAATTCCCAAGTGGTGATCTCATTAGATCATATAAGAGCCACAGGCAAAGCATTTATGACCTCTCCCTCACCCCATCACTGATACACATTTGATTGTTCTACAGTTTCAAGTGAATGGTGAATGGTGAGACCTTCTAACCTCTACAAAGGATTAAACATTGGATGATAGTCTGTTCAATTGTCAGATTAAATGGTTTAAAGAAAATAGAGTGAGACTATAACGCCTGCAAATCATTACCAAGCACATGGAAGTGCATATCCCAAGGGATGCTGTATTTTTCTTTTACTCAAAGATACATGGCTAGCCACAAGATTGGTGTCTGGGACAGTGTATAAACTCACTATTGCTCTGAAAGGAACACACTAATTTACCATATATGCTTCAGATCATATTTCATTGAACACATGGCACTTGCATACATTTATACCAAAAATAAAAACAACAGAAAGACTTATTGGAAAGAAAGGTTTATATATTCAATAAAAATATAGCATGCATTTGGCATCTGCATTTACTTAACTAGCTTCTGTATATGGCCATGCTCTTCCAAAATCATTTAAGCATATTACACCCAGACTTAGTTGTGATCTTCTGTTCAGGAGACAAGACATACTGTCATCCTCCTCAGTGAATAAAATGTAGAGTGTCTCCCTGTACCTGACTTCTCTGCCAACAATTGTCTTTAGTTGTAAACAGAGCACCCCACTCCTGATTGTGTTGTCTACCTTCCCCCATTCTTCATTGACTCTTCATTGTTGATTTCACAATCTCTTGATTATCATTCATTTCATGTTATATTTTTATTGTATATTTAGTACTTTGCCTCCAATATTTTACTTGCTGTCATTTTTATTTTCTGTATAAGCATATCCAAGTGCCATGTGTTAAGCAGAAGAGTGATCTGAGGCATATATAGTTACCTAGGGTGCACTGTTCCGTTTAGAGCAGTGAATCTGTAAATACTGTGAATATCCAGTAGACCACAGGTGGACATTTCAGGATATTCTTTGAAGGCTCAGGTATTAGAATGTGCTTACCACTAGTTCTGCACAGGTAAAAGGGAAGTGCTTGTGCTGTTCTTGGCCAGTGGGGTGAGGAAGCTGATCCGAGGCAGATAGAAGCAAGATTTCCTGACACTAAGGGCAAGTGATAGCTCCCCCTCACAACCAGGGGTAGACCTGTGGGAAACACCACAGCAATCTCTTTAATGTCAAAACACTAGTGAAATCATGTACAATCTTTGGAGCTTCTGTTTCAAATTTGAGAAAAAAGAGTAATCTCAATCTTTTAGATTTCTGAACACAGTTTGTGGGGCATGGGTTTTTCAAAAGAGACTTGAAAAAATAAAGTCCTATCTACTCCATGGGCAAATTAAAAGATTCACAAATTCTCTCAGAAAAATAAGATATTGAACTGAGGACTTCAAGTAATAGTCTTTCCATAGTATCCAAATCGGCTGCACTTCAGTTCTGCTGCATAATGCATTTATAGATGAGTTTTAAAAAACACATTTTAGGATCTTTTTACAGTTAAAGGTAATAGAAAATAAACCATTCAGAAAGTTTCCTAGCTTTGCAGAAATTTGGGCTTGTCTGACCTTGTTTAACAGGTTATCAATTGTTAATCTGCTATGTTAAAAACATTCCTTCCTTTCACTGCCAAATTTGAAAGATCAAACAGAGACTTAATCTAAGCCTGTTTCAGATCCGTCAGTTGCTTTGTTTGTTTTTTTCCCCCTGCGTTACTCCATAATTTGTTGAGTTGGAAAAATCTGTATTATATCCATTTTTTATACTAGAATCAATGGTGAACAGTTAATTATTTCCCCCTCATTTTCTGTGAAATTTCCCAGGTTGACTCTCTAATTATGAGTTAATTTCTAAATACGGTCTATTTGACAGCCATCTGCAGGGCCATTCTTAGCCATATGCAGCTGTATAGGGCATTTGAACATTTAAGGCACCACTGGATCTTAATGTCCATCCATCTGTCCCTGGCCTGTGGCTCTGGAAGGGAGCTGTTTAACTGCAAAAGCCTGCCAGACCTATTAGCAAAACAGGGAACCTGTGAAAGAGCCATTGATTTGGTAATGAAGCTATTTAATGGGAATTTGCCAACCCCAAGTATATACTGTCAGCTTCTGAATTTACTGTGTTAGTCTACAGGGTCTTAGATTAAAATGTGCTTTAAAACATTTCATTATTGTTAATTTGCTGAACATTATAAAAATCACATCTCAAGTGTTGTCCCTGTCCCTATCCACATTGGGGATAGGGGCAACAGTTTAATAGTACTGTGTAGGGCTCCATAAAACCTCTGGATGGCCTTGGCCACTTGTAACTATTTTCCTCTTGATGTGATCTGAGATGACATACACTAACATTCACCCTAGAGTCTGATTATACCATTATATAGCTCTTTGTTCAGTTTCCTTTTCTTCCATTGATGATGTATGCTGAGATAAGCACCCATCATCTTGTCCTTCTCTCCTTCCCCCACTCCCCACCACTATATGCCTTGACAAAACGTGAAGGGCAGAGAAGATCAATAGATCTTACTGTAGAAATACTACACTCCTTATGACACTAGTTCTGACATATCAGACCAAATGGCTTTCTTTGAGGAACATTTGTCTTGAAATTGGGAAGCAAACAAACAAACAAAAAAAAAAAAAAAAAAAAAAAAAAAAAAAAGAGATTTTTACAAGATCAGTGATTGTATCTCATAGTATAGAGCCTTTACTAATGAATCATCAACATTTTAAAATATTTTCCACTATGCTTTGATGTTTTCCTTCCACCATTATGAAGGGAGTAGCAAGCAATGCAGATGTTCAACATGCAACCTCCCTGCAACGTCAAAGCTAGGAGAGGAAGGTATGTTTGGTCACACAATCTTGCCTCTCTCTCCCACCTCTTCTTGCCTGTTGCCATGCTCACTGCAGTTCCTGCCCTCTGGTTTGATCCTTGCCTCCAATTTCTGGCTACTGACTCCAGATCTTATCCTAGCTCTTTCTTCCTGATGCCTGCTCAGACCACCAGGGTAAACTGCCCTCATCCTGCTCACTTGACAGACACTCTGAAGCCATTCACTGAAAAAACACCTTAAGGAGTAAGAGACTTGCATAGGAGTTTTGATTCTGTTTCTTGTGAAGCCTACCAGCTCTGCAGCTGACAATGTTGTGAGGGAAAGCCTCCTTTATTATACAGGAAAGATAATTAAGTTTAGAACTAGCTACCTAGTGCAGATATTTGTTATATAGGCATTGTGTTTCCTGATAAAGATGGAATTGGGTATGGCATCCACTAAATAAGCTGGAAAATGGGATCAGAGTTCCTAATAACTAGTACAGCAAGGAGACAACCCCATTTCCTCAACACTTTAAAATTCATGAGGAGAAGGAAGAGGTCCCAGCAGTGTGTTTGGATCAGGTTTAGAGGGTGGTGATTGATGGCATCCCACCACAAATAGTTGGATATAAGTAAGGAAGTGAACTGAATACTACAAATGATCACAGAATAAATCCGAATTAATAAAACTGCAGCCTAATTAAACTACAACTCACGTCTTGTCATTTTTATACATGTCTAGAGGAAGTCCACCTCTGCACTTTCTAACCCTAATGATACGGCAGTCAGAAAACCTAGAAGTACCTAGCTTCAATCTCAGATTTTCTGTGGTCTTGGGTAAATCACCTGGACCTACAGAATGTCTAGCCTTGAGTACAATGAGAGCTGGATGAGGTCTGTAACGTCTCAGTTCGGTTTGTAAAATACAACAATTTTGGAGATCCTTGAATGGTGGGAACTATACAAGTGAAATTACTGGTAACTGGGATCCCTTTGTCAATCCCTCCCTGTTGTTCTTGGAGTGTTTTATTTTTAATTTGAATCAGTTGCATATTTATGGGAGCCTAGATTGACTAAACTAATGTTGTTATAAATAAAAAGACCCAGATTTGTTCATAAAAAAATCTGATGGGGGGGTGAATATTACAATCATGTTAGTTCTCAGGGTGCTTACAAGACAGGAAGTTATTTTATTTTTAATATTTTGGATGTATGATTTATCTTTATTTTGTATCCAGATTGAGTTTTGGTTTGCTTTTACTCCTGAATTGAAATACCATAGAATGGATAGTCCAAAGTATGTCCTCTAGATTTTCAGATCACTTCCGTGTTTGGATTTAGAGGAAGGACTGGGACTATAACAATCTATTATGATTACTAGCAGGGGAAGGAAGCTTGTAATATACCAGTTGAAACACTAGTTAAATTAAGAAATATAGATTTGCAGGATTATACTTTGTGTGGGGGAGGGGAACCAAGAGAAAAATGATCACGTCCAGAAACATTCAACCTAAAATGGAGTTAAATCTGGAACTTTAGTATAATTGGGTCAGGGAAATAGTTGTGACTGAGAAATCAGTATCTTTATTGGGTATTATACAGGGGAATTAGACCTGCTATGCAATTAGTCTGACATGGAACAAATTAAAATTAAGTTTTAGTTCATGTAAAATTATTAGTTTCTTTTGGAGTCCTCATGTTTTCATCTTCCACTGATTTCAGTATAGATAGCCACAAACAGAATCCACCAGTCATTAGTGCAACATTGTTTAATAACTTGCTCAGAAATTAAACAAAGTTGCAATGATTTTTGCTGTTGCACTGACAGAACTCACTTATCATAACTTAGAGAAATATAGAAGTGTGTGAAGCAAGCAGAAACCACAGTAAAAGGCTTGAATTCCATTTTCTACATGGAAAGTTGAAGAATCCACATTGGTTGTGGGTCCTGTAACTAAGTTTAAAAAATTACCGACAGAGGATTCAAGCCTTTAAAACTATTTCACAAAGTGAAATGGCAGTTCAGTCACTTAGGATGATTCATTTTAGCTCAGTGCAAGAGACATCAGTTCCCAGGAATTTGGAGCGAGGTAATCTTGGTTTCACACTAGAGAATATCATTATGGAGATTGAAAATCCAACAGCAGCTAAAGTATTAATAGACAAAGAAAGAGGTTCTCTGGACCCGGTTGATTTCAGCACACAGGGTACATCTACACTTGCTCCCTATCTTGAGATAGGGATGCAAATGTAGTCAACCGAAATTGCTAATGAAGTGGGGATTTAAATATCCTGCACTTCATTAGCATAATCTCGCCCGCGCGCTATTCCGATCGCCTGCTGATTCGAACCAGGAAGTGCGCTCTGGGAGGCATTAGTTCGAATCAAGCCCCTTGGTTCAAACTAACGTTACTCAAAAAATGAGGAGTAACATTACTCCTCAAAAAATGAGTAACGTTAGTTAGAACCAAGGAGTTTGATTCGAACTAATGCCTCCCGGAGCGCACTTCCTGGTTCGAATCAGCAGGCGATCGGAATAGCTCGCGCGGGCGAGATTATGCTAATGAAGTGCAGGATATTTAAATCCCCACTTCATTAGCAATTTCGGTTGGCTACATTTACATCCCTATCTCAAGATAGGGAGCAAGTGTAGACGTACCCGCATTTACTTGAGCAACAATATGGAAAAGGAAGATTTTCCATTTATATAGGATTCTAACAGAAAACATATAGAAAGACAAAGAAGCAGATAGCTAGTTTTATTTTTTTTTCTTTTAAAGGGGAAAGGTTTTACTATTTTATCCACATATATTCCTAAGTGGGGGAATAGGAATTCCATAACTTCAAGAGAAGTTTAGAGAAGGCCTGGAAGTTCAAGTTCATAACAAAGCAATATAACCCCCCAAACTAAGACAACTCTACATGAAATTACCCCCACCCCTGGACAAATTAAGCATTGTTGCTATTTGTACTAGTCTGAAATCCAGAGTAATCTTAACTTCACTGAGTTTAAGAACTTAGCTAGAGCAACCTTATAAGTAAGTAGGCCAGATGTCCTGTTTTTAAAGAGAGAATTCCACATTTAAGCCTTCCTGCAGATGTCCCAACTTTTTCTTAAAAAATGAGCCAATTGTCCTGTGTTTCCCACCATTTTGCATGGAGGGTCCTGCTGCTGGTCTAATCCCTACTTGCTAGCACCACTCATCAGCAGTGAATGTGGGTGTCCAAGGCCGATGATGGTAGTAGGCATGCAAAGCTGGTGGCAGGGAAAGCTGCAGCACGTGGGCCGGCTGCTCCCCCTGCTGGTCCATCAGTACAGCCCCTACTTGTGCCAGCTGTTGGTCAGTGTCTCCTGGACCCTCTTCCCATTTCCAGATGGCACTGAGTGTATGCTGTAAGCAGCTGCATCTGGTGAATGTGGCTAGGTGCCAGGCAGTTGCTGGTAACTGGCCACCCCTGCTGCTCACCCATCACTACTTTACATCTTCCCCATTTTGCTGTACTCTCCCTGCTAGGCCCATTCATGCCTCTGAGTCCCAACGCTCTTCCATGTTTCCCACTGCAGGGTGAAATCCTTCCTAGTGCTGTGCAGTGACTCCGTCTCTGATTGGAGCACTTAGCTCAGCAACAGCCTGGCTGTCTGGCTCCTTTTCCCCACTGCCTCTGGCTAGGATCAACTCCCTAGGAAACCCGCTAGCCCAAGGTGCTGGGTAAGAGGATCCAAGTCCTGCATGTGCCAAAGCCCCTCACAGTGCTGGCATGAGGCAGCTTCTCTGACCCTGAGCTAAGCTTTGATATGGCAGAGGGAAACAATTTCCAGCTTATTTATGCTCTGATCTTGCAGGCTTCATAGCAGCTTTCTGACCAGCAGCTTAGCATATAATTCACCTGTCCCCAAGGAGCACACGGCTGCTTCATTCCTTAGACACCTTCCCTTGCTAAGCTACATCTCTGGCAGAGATCACTGAAACGACACAGTCAGGTTCCCTGGGCTGTGGTGCACAATGTATCCTTAGCACTTAACCCCCTCCTACCCTTGCTGCAACCCCAGGTTGGCTGGTTACCCTGCCATGTGAGAGAGGTGTATAGGAGTGTGTGTATGCCCTCTCCCCATATAAACCCTACACCCTTAAAAAGGGTAAATAAAAACAGTCCAGTTATGCAGTATTTTTAACAGAAGCTCAATGAACTTGATGTTAATTTTGAATGTTTGTACTAAACAATTCTGATTGATTACTATTAACTCACTTGAATGAGCACTTTTATCAGGTTTCGTCTATTCAACATAGGGGAATATGATCACCCCTACTTATAAGAAGTCTTCATTGGGATAACTGCACTCAGTCTAACATGTGACCCCAACAAAAGAAGCAAGGCCAAAGAGGTTCATTTAAACTAAATTGCAGAAGAAAAAGGGAATCGTAACCCATATTTATCTTCTGGGCTCCAGAGCCCTTTCTGGACAATCTTATCTCACTACTGTTGCTACACTAATAGTGACTGGAAGCCACTGTCTTTTCTCTTAATACATCCATCTCATGGAGCTGGAGATAGGGAAAGAAGTAATTTATTCCCCATAGTTTCCCAGTTCTATTACCTTGTAGATTCCTTCACTCAGTTCAGGATAGTTTATTTCTTCCTATAGTGAGAAAGAGAGGTAACCTTATCCCTAACAAATTCAGTATACCCTTTGAAGGCATACAATAGAGCATTAAAAATACTGTAATAATTAAACAGCAATAGATCACTTTAAAAAGGGAAGATGATTACATTCTTACCTCTCTCTCCCTTAGATTCCAAACTGTGTTCTGACAGCAACAATTCAAAGCAAGCTATGGTGCAAGGGAATCAGTGAGTTAAATTTAAAAAAATATCTGAAAACAGAAGCTAAATCTTATTTTTATGGAAATACTGTTGCTTAAGAGACAGCTAAACATCTTATGCACATAAAGCATTGAATAAAGAGAATTGAAGATATTGTCCTTAACACAGGAAGATATATTCAGTACAGGTTGGATCTCGCTGCTCTGGCACCCTGAATGGTCCAGAACAGGGGATTTGCCCGACGAGTGAAGGTCCCTCCCCACCTGGCCTGTGCTGCCACTAGTTTAGGGCCCCAGCCTCCGGGGCTCTCTAAATGCTGCTGGCCCCACTCCTGCTGTCATTGCTATTGCTGGGGTCAGAGCTCTGCAGCCGCCTGGCGCTGCAACTGAGGACGGAGCTGCGCATCTGGGGTAGAGCACTTCAGCAGCCACCTGGCTCCATGGCCAGGTCTAGGGTGGAGGGCCAGGGCCAGGACTGACAGTGCCCCCTAATGTGTTCCTGACCCACAGCCAGACCTCCCTTTTCCTGGACTCTTTGATCATGCTGGACCACGGATGTTGCCGGACCAGGGAGTCCTGGTTAAGGGACGTACAACCTGTATTAATTTGCAGCTTAGGTGGCACACTCAGTAGTCAAGCTATGAATGCTGGAAATGGTGGTTAAGCTACCCGGTTATTCTCCATATAGGGATTGGAGGAACATTAGTAGTGTAAACTCTCACCGACTGAACTATTTCACAGTATCTGTTTTGTGGGTAGCAAGAGGACACCTGCCTTCACAGTTGTGGGTCAGTGAAAACTGGACCTATGAAAAGTTGTTGCTGTTTGTCTTTGAATCTTCAATTTTTCTGTACAAAATAAATACATTTTCAGGGTGTTTATTAGAATGTTTATGCATTCACTCAGTGCCATTATGAAACAGACTTCTAGGTATTGTCCATGCACCTGGGGGAATACTAGATAATATTAGCAATAATGAGGTTGAATTATTAGTGGGATCTTCTTTGCTATTTCTTCGGTGGGAGATTAGAGGTCAGGTCAAAGGAATGAGGAAGATGAAAATAAGTTGTCAGTTAAAAAAGCTTGAGGTTATCAACAGATACTCTGTCTTCCTAATTACTCATAACAGCTGGTAAATCTTTATTTTTCATAATGCTATTCGGTGTATAGTGTTGAGAGATGACAGATAATATTGACACTGTTTAAATTACGTATTATCAAAACACTTAGAACCTGGGTTTTTTTATACTTAATGTCTCATAATAAAAACCAGACCACTTGCAATCACTACTGTCTGTGGCTTCATACATTTCTCATCTGGCATAAAGATTAGAGAGGCATAGTATTAGAAATTATGATACACAAAATTTAAAGTACTTCTGACCTACCAAGTTAACCTCAACTTGCATGCAGTCAGAAATGATATCCTCTGTCTATTAGAAAGGGAAACTTGTGCAGACAATGCAACTTGATTTCAAAATAAAACAAATATTCTAAAAAAGATAAACATCTTACTTCTTTTAGAAGCAGAGCCCAGATATCAGCAATCTTACTTGCTACAAAGAACACTACAAAAGTTGATGTGTATATACACACACACACACACACACACACACACACACTCAATGTAGGTACTTCATATATACTGTGACCATGCTTGGAGGTCATGGCAACAGTGGTAGGCCTGTAGCAAGTCTCCAAAATGGCTGTATTTACAAAGTTGGAGATACACACACACACACAATAAAAGAATTTATGAACATCTAAATGAGATATGATGTGGAGCTGTCAAGTACTGTCATAAGCCTCTAGCAAGGTGAAAAAATGGTATCCAAAATGAGAAAGTATCTATAAAATGGTTCTAGAAATACTGCATGATTATGACCATCACTTTTACTGTTTAAGATTATTTCAGCACCTGACATTTATTGGTCAAAGCTATCAAATGAAAATGCACTAGACAATTGTTTTAGTCTAGCATTGACAAGTATTTTTTTCCAGAAATGATTATATAGTTTAGCATATGGCAAAAATGGTGAATATTAACATTTTGCAACACATGGCAAGTTTCCACATTATATTCTGAACTTTCAAAGCTGCTCAAAGAAGTACAAGAATTTTCTGTATTTCAGATTGAATCTTGCAGACCAGATCAGTCTCAGAATGAAGGCTGAGCATTAATAGCAGTATCTCATGTGCCCTCAGTTTATACTTCATAGTGGTTGGGTACAAACGTACATACAATTCTCATGTAATGCTTCACCATTTGTAAGCTTTAATACATACAATATAGCATCTAGTCTGCCTGGCAGAAGGTTTTAATTTGTATTGCCTATGCAGTACTACTAATCTTTGAAATATTCAAGCAACTAGCTGGTCATCTGATACAGCTGTTTTGGTCCTTGCTGTTCACTGTTTTCCAAAAATGTATCCCATTGTGATGGGGCATCTGCTTCACACTGGCATATAAGGGGTTAATATGGCTATACGAAGTTTGCACAAGAAGCAGCCAATAGAAGAGGAGCTGAGAGGAAGGGTACATCTACACTGAACGCTTCTTTCAAAGTAAGCTATTCCTGAAGAAACTCTCAGAAATAGCTTATTTTGAAATAGCACATCTACATTACACTGAAGCCTCAAAATTAGTCCGAGGCAGGCTTCCCTAACGTGGACTTGCTAACTCAATTTAGAGCCCCAGGAGGCACTGGAGAGTAATTACTTTGAATGGCCCTGGGAAGGAGCTATTTTGAAATAGCAGCCATGGAACATCCACACTACCACTATTCCAAAATAGCTATTTCAGAACAAGTGGAATGCGGTTTACAGATTTCAAAATAAACTGTCCATTATTTCAAAATTATTTCAAAATAATGGAATTGCTGTGTAGATGCTCGCATTGTTATTTTGAAATAACTATGCTGTGTAGACACACCCGAACAGTCAATTGGGGCTTAGCATGCTCGTATAAGAAGAGCCACAAGGCAAAGAAGGGTCAGTTATTCCCTGGAAATCAAGGAGGGGAGATGGTGTGCGTGGTAGGCACCCTGGACAGACTGGTGCTGCTTGCACAGACTGGAGTGACTAGAGAAGTGGTCCTGGGATTCACAGGCTGAGATAAGGATGAAGAGGGTGTTGCAGCCATGGGGAAGTGGCCAGACAATTGGATGCAATCACCATTAGGGAAATGGCAGGACAATTTAACTGCAATACTTTCTCCATCAAGTGGGGAAAACAGATCATGACATAGCCCTCCAGTCTTGTCATGAAGAGAATGCTGTGGTCCTTGAAATAATGTATGTTCAGGATCAGAAGTGATGATGGATGATGCACCACCAGGAATGGATGTACCAACCTGTGGAGTTAAACCCCAACACGATGAGCAGTAAGTGCACATAGTGAGAGGAGCCCCATCACACCCATACCTAACATGTGGACTAAAACAAGCACTGCTGGCAAAAGTCACTTCTTAGCTGTGTGTGCGCAACTTGTAATGCAGTCATTCCTGACCTCCACAACTTTCTTCCTGTGGTAGACACATTAATAAAGTGTGACTGTCATCCCTATCTGGTATTGGTGGAGAAAAATCTATTTAATGTTGCAAAAGTAAAGGGAGTTTTTCACTTCAGAGATGTGGCAAAGTGAGAGATGGACAAGGTACAATTTTTTCAGTGAGGAATTTGGTAGCAAGGCTGAATGACTAGAGCAAGAATGAAAAGTAGACTCAGAGACCTAAGTTTCTTGAACCAGATCTATCTAGTCCTGAAAAAGATTAAGTCTTTGGTCCAACTCCTACCAGTTGGGGATAGTTTCAAAGACTATATTAAAAGTGTCTTTGAAACAAATATTTGATACATTGTTAAACCAGATATTGGATCATCATTGAAGCACAGATGGAAAAATGTTCATGATGAACAACTTCCTGAACTCTGTTGTGCCCATACCACTAGGGATCATTACCCCCATCAACTTGTGTTTTTAATCAGAAATGTATTCCTTGCACAGAACTGGATATGTTCTAAAGCCATGCAAACGGAGGCAGTCTCAGACATTACAATGATGAACAAGAAGATGATAATGATGTTGAGGAACAATGGCTATTCTATTTCAATGACACATCAAAAAAGGCAACTACACATATTTGAGGAAGCTAGTTAACAGAAAATAAAAGGAAAGTTCACCATGTGAAATGGCTACAAACAGAATATATATTACACACATCACCATAACGTAGGCTCAAACTAGGTCTAGAGCCTAAACTTAAGAAAAAACATAGTAAAAGAACAAAACAATGGCACTGTGGCCAAACAGAATAAAAGCTCTGGTTACAGGCACAAAGGCATTCTTTAACATTAGGAAATCAAATATTAGTGAGGAAAACAGAAAGGACCATAATTTCTGGAAAATCAAGTATAAGTATAAGTGAAGTAAACCTAAAAAAATAATTTAAAGAGCAACTAGCAAAAGACCTGAAAACTAACAGCATTTTTACGTACATCAGATGCAAGCAGCCTGACAAACAGTCAATAGGACCACGGGAGAATTGAGATGCTAGAGGATCACTCAAAGAACCAGCTCATTGCCGACAAGTAAAATGAATTCTTTAAATAGGGCTTCTGTAAAGGATGCAAGAAAAATTCCCACACCTGAGGCATTCTTTTTAGGTGACAAATATTGGAAACTGTCCCAGAATTAGGTGTCAAAATAAAGGTTTTTAAATCAATTGATAAATTTAACTGATAAGTGACCAAGACCAGAGGGAATTCATCTAAAAACTCTGAAGGAATTCAAATATTAAAATCAGAGCTACTAGTTGAGATATGTAACCTATCACTTAAATCAGCCTCTAACAGATAACTGGTAGGAAAAGTAATATAACTCAATTTTTTAAGACTACAGAGTCCAGTCTGGCAATTACATGTCAGTAAGCCTAACTTCTGCACCAGAAAAATTGGCAGAAATTACAGGAAAGACCAGAATTATCAGGCACATAGATGAATATGACATGTTGGGAAAGAATCAATGCTACTTTTCTCAAGGGAAAACATACCTCAATCTATTAGATTAATTTCTTGAGATTGTCAACAAGCATGTGTACAAGGAGGATCCAATGGATATAGTGTACCTGAACTCTTAAAAAGCTTGTAACAAGGTCCCATACCAAAAGTTCCTAAGCAAAGTAAGCAGGCATGGGATAAGACAAAGGTAAGTAGTTAGGCTATGTCTACACAGCAGCATTATCCAAAATAACATACTCGAATCTACACAGCAACAGTTATTTCAACAATGTTGAAATATTGTTGAGCTGGACGACTTCTTCTGATCTTGCTTTCAAAAGTGAAAGGAGTCGGGACACGGAATTTGCATATCCTCTTTCGAAACTTTAGCGTAGTCTAGACATAGCCTAAGCGTGAAATGGATTGTTCTTTTCTAAGTAGAGTACTTTGCATTTGTCCTTTCTGAACTTCATCCTATTTACCTCAGACCATTTCTCCAGTTTGCCCAGATGATTTCGAATTACGACCCTCTCCTCCAAAGCACTTGCAACCCCTCCCAACTTGGTATCATCCTCAAATGTTATAAGCATATACTCCATGCCATCATTAAATCATTGATGAAAATATTGAACAGAACTGGTCCCAAAATTGATCCCTGCAGAATCCCACTTGTTATGCCCTCCCAGCATGACTGTGAACCAACAACAACTACTCTCTGAGAATGGTTTTACGGCCGGTTATGCACCCACCTGATAGTATCCCCATCTAGGTTGTATTTCCCTAGTTTATTGATAAGGTGGTCATGTGAGACCATATCAAATGCTTTATTAAAGTCTAGGTATGCCACGTCCACAGCTTCTCCCTTATCCACAACACTTGTTATTCTGTCAAACAACAAATGGTCTGGTAACACTTTAAAGACTAACAAAACATGTAGATGGTATCATGATGGTATGATACCATCTACATGTTTTGTTAGTCTTTAAAGTGTTACCAGACTAGTTGTTGTTTTTTAAGTTTTTCCTGTCACAGACTAACTTGGCTACCCCTCCGAAAATTTTATTCTATCAAAGAAAGCTATCAGATTGCTTTGACAGGATTTGTTCTTTACAAATCCATGCTGACTGTTCCCCATCACCTTATTATCTTCCTGATATTTGGAGATGAATTCCTTAATTATTTGCTCCATTATCTTCCCTTGCACAGAAGTTAATACATTACTCAAGATAAATCAAACATACATAAAACAAACATAGGGAAATGCTTCTTCATATAATGCACAGTCAACCAATAAAATGTGTTGCCACATGAAGTTGAGAAGCCCAAAAGTATACATGAATTAGTAAAGAATCAGATACAGTCATAGTGTATAGGTCCTTCATTAGCTTTTAGCCAAGATGTTTAGAGATGCAACCCCATGCTAACACTAAATCTTTGATTGTCAGAAGCTGGGACTGGACTGATCACTTGATTATCGCCCTGTTCTCTTAATTCCTTTTAATTATCTTTCTTTGGCCATTGTTGGAAGATGGTTGGCTAGATGGACCTTTGCTCTGATCCAGTACAGGCATTGTTAGGTTATCTTATATAAGAGGAGCTTTTCATACTTCTTCCAATGGGAAAATTTTGTACTTTATATTATTTTTGCAAATGTTCAAAAGCCAAACAAATTAATGGAATTATCTTGTATAGAGCAGCTTTATTAGAATTATTTCTCCAAATATTGTTACTGTTTTGAGAACACAAGGAGAGTGTTCAAGTGCACACGATGATCATATATAATCATTGTAATTACCATCTCAAGGAAAAAGTATAAAAGAAAATGGAGCCACTGCTATCACACTGATTACAATTTAATCAATAATCTGTTTTAAAAAAACCTTTTCAGCCAACATTCTGTCCCCGCTCAACCTAATTTTGTTAAGTAATTTGAGTTTTCTTTGTTGTCCCAGAAAACTATGATAGGTGGAATATAAAGCTGGGAGCCATTCAAATACAATCTGATGAAAATGGGCATAAGTAATTTGAATATGAGAGGAAACAAAAACCAGAGGAGATGAGAAAGTGGAAAAAAAATCACCACGTGAAAATTAAATCTGTGATCCTATTCTCTCCTAGAGAACTCAGACAGCTGTCCAGTCAGCAATTTTGTAATAAATGCACCGGTTTCTTTTTTTAAATAGCAGCTGAGGACATTTTGAGTCTTCAACATACATAGATATTAATCATGCTGGCATTAAGACTAGTAATCTTGCGAACTCATAGTAATGTCTCTTTACAGGTGCAAACTTATTAGCATAACAATTTAAAATCAGACTAATTAAAACTAAAATTTGATTCAGCTATTAAACCATTTAGAAGCAGCTTGTAAAAAAAAATAAAATGACATGGAATCATCCTACTTTACCCATGTTTATATAATCCAGTGACTGCTGATAAGCACATCTTAAATGGAAATCCTTCCCACCCCCAAAATCTGACACACATTTAGTTATGTCATTAGCTGGTTGTGGAAGAGAATGGTGACACTATAACATCACTTTACCTATGACTGGAGACTAATTGTTTTAAATATCTGTTAACATTCACTTAACTATTATTTCTGTTAAGGCAGTAAGTAAGATTCAACACACCTGTGTACTAGGTAGGCATTATCTCCGCTATGCTGATGAGCAAATTCACAGAGAATGATTAACCACATGAGTTGGCAAAGGGTCAAACCCACAGGAAAATTGAAGAAAATAGATGCAGATCTCCTGATACATAGTTGTAGGCTCTAGTCCCCCAGTACTTGATTCTGTGGTGAAAGGAAATTAACAAGAGATCTTTGTTTTCTATCACTCCCTCTGACAATGTTTTTTATTTCTTGGACTCCATATTGAGGCAGCCTCTTCTCCATACAAACCATTCTAATCAGAGCCACTTTTAAAGCCTGTTAGCAAATCTTTGAACCCCAGACTTCTTTGACTTGTGGTTAATTTAATATCACACCATAACATCAGTTAGCTAATATTGGTCACCATCAGGGTTCACCGAACCAAAGTATACACTGACGAAATATTGTATCTTTAGAGTATGTTCCCTTTAAGATAGTGTAAAGGGCTCACCCTCTATTAAGCACCCCCTTCTGACTGAGGATGTGTGTCAAGTGCCTCTCCTCTGATTGGTTCTGGGAGTGGAGGTTTGCCAGATTACCTTTCTTCTTGGTTACCTGGGACTAGGCTTCTTTCCTGCCCCCTCCTGTAGCTACTGAGGGTTGGGATGGACCCAGGCCCATCCAATCCTCTGGATCCCAGCTGAGGACACTGTAAATAGCAGTTGCCTGCTAAGTGTCCTTACTGTCAGCTGCTACTCGCTCTCTAGGCAACTTCCCCAAGAATCTGCTCCATCCTTGCCCTCTTTCAGGGCTTTGAACAACAGTCCTCTCAGCACCCTATTCAGGGTTCTGCAATTCACCGTAGCTCTCCACAGCCAGTCTTCAGCCAACAGACTAGGGCTTCAACCAGGTCTTCAATCCAGGCTACACTCTGAGTTGCCTGAGGTACCTCTGCCTTTCCAGTCAGTCCCTAGGTCTGCCTGGCTTGAACTCCAGAGTGGAAATGCTATGCCCTGGCCCAACAACTTCTTTTTACTGGCTTGCTGGGCCCTGATTGGCTGCAGTGGAAACAGCCACTCTACCCTGTCTGGAGGACTTCTCCTCTGCTCTTTTCCCTGGGGCAGGGTGGGGCAAGGCTTCAAGCCTCCAGCAGGGGCTTCAGATCTAGTCCTCATCACAGGTAGGTATTTTGGATAGTGCAATGAATGGCTAAATTTGACTTTGTTTATTCTTTTACAACCCCATAGGACACACTTCCCCTTCCATTCGATTCACATTGCTCAAGTTATTTGTTAATAAATGACATATTGAGGAAAAACAAAATAGAGAAATTCAAGTATCATCAATATGAATATGCAGTCTACACAACTCTTGCCAGATCTTGTGTCTAATTGGTAATAAAGGATTCAAGATTAGCAATATATATATTTTCCTTTTTTATAAATGCCTATTTGACATTTGTATCTGTAATCTTTACCATGGTAACGCTCACAGAAGAAAAATAGCATGCTGAGCAAGTAGAAACAAATGTCACCCAAGTTTTTAGAGCTTTGTTCCATTCTCCATCCATTCTCATTTCAAATCTCAAATTCAGCATCTTGACCTTTCAGTACCAGGAAGCAGTCTTTAGCAAAACCTGGCCTCATCACAAAAATCAGACATTTATTAACATTAATTCCAATACAGGTGTAATCTGCTATATGAAATAAGTATATTTTAAAGATTTTATGTATTATCAATCTTTATTGGCTTTTAAGTGCATGTCCATACTTTTAAACAATTAAGGATGGTTTTCTGTTTGTTTGAATTTAAACTATTATTCCTTGGTACACATTTGAATATAATGTTAACCAGCAAAATAATTGTAAAAGGTTACAAATATTTGTTAGAAATTTTAGATGAGAGTATCAGACTCAATCAATTTTACACTTCACATTGATATCAATGGAAACATGATCAGGATGTTAGCATTGGGTTCTCAGATTATAAAAAACTCATTGCTCAAACTTGATATTAAGGTTGGATTTTCATTTTAGAAAAGTCATGTTATATGGATCATGGCAGACCCTGGGGGCTCCAATCAAGGTCAGGGCCCCATGGTACTATAGTTACACATAGTTAGAAAAAGTCCTTGATGATCTCACAATCTCATGACCAACCCCACATTATGAACAATGTAATAGATCTCTTATTCTGTATTCCTACTGAAAAGCACTCTGCCCAGGTGCAGCAAACTGCTTACATGCTTCTTTGTGTAGGATCAGAGTCTTAACAGACAACAAAAAATTACACATTGAACCTTTCTAAAATTAGGACTCTGATCTGGCAACACCTCTGGTCAAATAGGACCATGAATGTTCCAGGACCCAAAAAGTCCCCGTGGCAGCAGGGCTAGAGAGTGGCCGGAGGACCAGGTGGCATGGTGGCAGGGCTGCCTATTGGGGCCAGTGGCATCGAGGAGACAGACTAGAGGCCAGAAGTCGAGCCAGAGCTGGGGGCTAGGGTGGCGGGGGGGAGGAAGGAGGAGAAATTACCTTCTCTGGTCAGGCAAAATCCATCATCAGGGACCAATGGAGGTGCCAATGGTGCCAGACCAGGGAGGTCCAACATGTACTTCTCTCTTATGTGGACAAAATTAGGACACAGAGATTAAGTACCTTATCCTAGGGTATGTGACAAATTTCATGCAGATTTGGAAATATAACCCAGGTTTTCTTGATTCCCAGTCCAATTCTTTAATCTCAAGACTATCTTGTATTTGTAACAATTGCTCAGAGACAGTTAAAAAAAAATCAGTTGCCAGTTTCAACTGCAAGTTAATTTGATATGCCACTTAACAAGTTTACTCTAGTAATATGGTGCTCCTGAAGTTTCAATTTCCACGGGATACCTGACCAGGATAACTAACTCCCCTAGACATTTTATTTTGAACTGCAGAGCATAACCTTGCTAGTTCTATTGCTGCTTAAAGAACATCTTAAGAATAAAATCAGCTACAATTTTAATGATTTTAATTGATTGCATTAGTAGGCAACAAAGCTTTTTCTTAAATGATAGTTTAAGAATTTTGCCACAAAAAATTACAAATGAAAATTAAACTACTACCAGAAAAAGATCTCCATAGCTCTGTAAACAGTTAGAATAAGTATTATTTCTAATTACTTCCCTTTAGAAAGAGGTGTTAATATTAGAAATTCTGAAACTCTCACAACATGAAAATGCATCAAGAAGCTATGTTTTAGAATTCCTGTGTTCCCACAGGATTACTTTTTCATCTTTGGATGGGAAGTGTGAATGCCACTAAACATCTTGCTGTAGATACAAAAGGGTTAAAGTCAACATTGTATCTAAATGAGCACAATAAGAAACATTTCAAATATAGAAACATTTTCTCTAGAAATATAAATAACTGGTGGTATAAAAGTGGAGAATGGGGGCAAATAGGAGGGAGCAATATCAGTAAAGGTAATAACAATAGATCTATTAGCACTCACTTTTTAAAATAAGGGAACAAATAATAGGAAAAACATGAAAAAAAATGGAATATATAGAGGAGCAGGTGGTGCATGAGATAATTGAGAAGCAGGGTTAAGCAAGTCAAACTGGGTAAATTAGAGACAAAGGAAAGAGTAAATTAGTATTTTATAATTAAGTCCTATATATTTGAAAATATTTGAAGTACCCATTGAAAACATTCTGCACCTTCCCATAATAGTGCAGCATATGGTAATAGTGCTTGCATCACAATATGAATCCTCCAAAAAGAACAGAGGCAGAATTAATTAGGTTTACAGTAATATGCTATATGATAGCATTTCAACAGGTGGTGTTTTTTCTTAGACTCTTGAAAGTCAGACAGAAGGAAAGAGAATATTGGAAACCAGTTTTTAAAAAATAATTCAGCAATGATTATATAGCATCTTTTGCTAACGTCACTCATGGAACCCAACAATGTCCCCACGTGACCCCTGTTTTGGCTACTGAACATTAAAGCTCAGGAAAATCACTATAAACATCTTAGATTAAGGAACTGCCTATAGCTAACCACAGCTCCTCAGTGAACAATGATGGCATTTTTTTAAAAAATAAACAATGTCAGGGGAAGCCTGCACAGTTCTTAGAGAAAACTCCCATGTAATAATTAGAAATTTGGCTTTAAAGGCTGAAATTTGGGGCCCCATTGGTGCATGATGTCGATAGACATGAGGTGAAAAGGTAGCATATTTATCTGATTTTCCTGGTGTTTACATTAAGACATATTGGTTAGGGTGTGTGTTCAAATCCGTGGAATCAAAGTCTTGTTATTGAAGTTTGTGACCAAAAATGGCAAAAATCTCATATTAGTTGTTTTAATGATATTTCCACCATTTTAGGCCACATCTTAACATGAATGTGGATGAATCCAAACAAAAAAAAGTGGGAAACAGACAAACTTTTGATCTGCCTCCAAAGTCAAATAGTGTGAGTGGACGCCTCAGTCTAATTCCCAGAAATTCTGACTTAAGTCTCTGTTTTTGGTCTTAAACTGTTACCAGCTTGAGTAGAGAAAAAGGAATCTAGAGGAAGAAAACAACACCACCAAATATGAACTGATTTGAGATTTAAAATTTTCTCAGTTCTCCTACTCTTGAATGCAGTTTAGACACATGGATATTGTTAAATTAAATGGAAGTATTCTATGCACAAACACTTTAAATGCTCTGTGGTACTAAGAACTCAATACCTCCCTTGTTAGTCTATTCTTGGCATGTAATGTGCATCAGCTCATCCTGGCCCCATATATTAATCTACTTGTTTCTGAATTCTCCTTTATGACAACAAAAATGTATGCAACAGGACATTCAGGAAGTGTATCCAGGCTGTTCACCCATTTTTACATATTTCAGTTACTAGCCTCAGTTGCTTATAAAAAGACTGGGCCAGATTATTCTAGTTACTTCAGTGCTTGATCTATATTTAGAAAGTACTTACATTTCTGGGGTAAAAATTAGTGCTAGCCTGCATTGACTACTACTACAGTACTTAAATATTGTGCTGATTTGTATTTACTACAAACTATAAAATAAATCTGTCTGTCTGATGTAGGGAAAATGCAGATTACATTTTCTGAGCAACTATTTTTAAACAAATGATATAATTACATTTATATCATGCTTTTTTCATGAAGAGATATACCAGAGCATTTTGAAGATAATGGCTTGATCACCTGTTTTCATTTGGTTCAATGTGAAACAGTGAGCTTTTAAAGGTAAAATGTGTGGTATTGTCAGGCGCTTGCTGAAATCTATTTGCAATGTGTCTCAGGAAGCAGAAACTCCTTTGCCTGTCTCTTTGTTCAGAGCAGCTGATTGTTGGTGACAAGTGACATTTTTTATCATAAGTTCAACATTTAATCTAAAGGCATTCACTATGACTTAGAAAATCTATTTTGATAAGAGTATGCTGGTTGGCTGAGACCAGATTTGACCTTTAAAAACTAATGTATTAAAAAAGAGAAAAAGAAAGGAGCTTGGTTTGCTTTGTGAACAAGTATTTTGTTCTCTTCCTGAGCAGACCATAACTTGCAACTGAGCATCAAAGTAAACATCCTTTGGAGCCAGAAGCTGCTGCTTGCAAAACCTTTGCAATATGTTTCTCAAGCACTTTATTTATGAGGGCAAGGAAAACCTGACATTATTTAACCTCAGAGTTATTTTTCATGCCTTAGGACTTCTAGTATTGAGGATTGTTGTGATATGAACTAGGAGAGCAGTTTGTATAGTAAAGATCCTGATTTACAAATATTTTCATGAACCAAGCTGGTTTCATAGTGATTCATAGGGCTGCTGATGTTTAGTAGGAAGTTTTCACTTGCTCAAGTGCTTTGCTAAATAGGAGGTATTTCCTCATTCAGGCTCTAAACCAGGCAAGGATAGGAGTATGTTGTTAAGAGTGCTGGCCTATTGAATTCCTCTCATTTAGGAAGCATAAGAGATGCCCAATTAGCCATTTTCAATTTAAAGAGCACCAAAATATATGCACTTAAACTCATTTAGAAACATAATTAGTAATAGTGGATGATTAGTCCATTAGTAGTATGATTTTTTGCAGAGTGAGAAAATGGATTGTTCATCCAAATCTAACCATTCAAAATGTGATTCATCCCTTACCATGTCTGCTTGGACTTTTCACTGAAACATTCTGTACTACAATCCTAGACAAAATATTTCCCATACAGTAAGTAGATTTCTAGCATTATAGCAGCTTATCATAGTTATCCTTTAGATTGGAGCCGGGGTAGGCAATCAAATGGTGGCGGTGTGCCAGGGCTAGCCCCTGGCAAGCTGCTGCTGCTTTGCTTACCTGTTCCTCTGTAGGTCTGGGCGCTTTCTGCTCCCTGTTGGCCTCAGATCACCCTTCCTGGCCATTGGAAGCTGCAGGAAGGGGTGCAGACTGAGACACCGCTTCCCACAGCTCCCAGTGGCCACAAATGATGCGCTGCGGTCCTTGGGTGCTGCAAGAACCTGTTACTCTGGAGTCACAGGTAAATAAAGCAGAGATGGCCTGCCTGGGACTAACCCTGAAGAACTGCGTCCAGCCCACTGACTGGTTATTGCCCACCGCTGCACTGGAGCTACTGAGTTGTGAACTACCAGGCAATATTTTGCGGTGTGTCAGGTTCAAATTGTGAGATTATGCCTCTAGCAGGCATGCTATTAACAGTCTCTTACGTGCACCTTCCTCCTCCAACATTTGGGACATCTTTGACCCAAAAGAGATATAAACAAAGAAGCCTCCCACAAGTAGAGACTGGCCCTTAAATGGAACATGCACAGTAATGAAGGTTCTTATGTATTGACTAGTGATTACTCAGTGTTTAAGGTAGCAGCAGACATGCTTGGTAAAAGTTATAACATGCTTTTCATCCTACTTTAATGCAGAGGCAAGCACCTGCTTGTGGGCTTCACCTTCACTTCTTATGATAGGACACTTCTTTCTCTCATAGCTTTTGTATATTCATAATAGGAACCAGGGTTAAAGAGAATATGCAAATACTGACTTGTGCGCAAGTGTCACTGAATTACAAACTAGTTTCTAGAATATTTTAAAGGTTAATACTGCACAGGCAAATACAAATTAAAACCCTCTGCCAGAGAGATGAGGTGCTATGTTGTATGTAGAAAAGACTGCAAATGGAGAAGTCTTACATTAGGATTTATAACAACCCACCAGGCAGTATAAGCTATGGAAATGGAATCTACTGTTATTGGTGAGTTCTAATCTGGTTAGCATATTTCACTAACAAAATGTAAAAACATTAACTCTCATGAGATACTTTGATAATTAATATATGATGAGAAAACATTTCATGTTGATATTCACTATTGATGTTGATATTTCACATTGATATTTTTGCCACATGCTAATTAGCTTAATCATTTCTGAAACTGTTGCCATCCATAATCAAAAATAAATCTGTGGACACACTCTTGTTTATTGATCAAAGTTACCAAATACCACATTAGAGTTGTTTAACTATGCTGAATAAAAGATAGGAGACACTTGCTATGGGCACAACTTTGTTATTAGATGACTAGGACTAGCCAGCAGATAGCAGCGTACAGTGCAGGTAACCCCATGTTTATTCCATAATTAACTGGGAGGGTGGTTACCAGCTAACCCTATTTTTCCCACCAAGCCCCTCCAACAAATCCATACTTATGCCCTTATCATTGCCCGCTTATACAGGAGGATTAAGTGTGGGTGGATTGGCTTCCTGTCAAAGCAATCACAGGAGTCCCCTTCTGCCCCTTCCCCCTGTTATTCTTTTAATGAAGACCTCTGTTTAAGTCCTTCTCCAAGCAATGTATCTGGTCACTGTATACCTTTTTTATGAAGTACCTGCAGTGGACATCTACCACAAGGAGGCACCATCAGTTAGCTTACTGCTTCCCTCACAACACCCAATCAAGGTCCCAGACATCTTAGTGCCATCTTTTATAATCCATGACAACTCCGACGTCAGATGGGTGAACCCCATCCTCTCAAAACAACTCTGCTGCCAGAGTTTCACATACCATACCTGCATGTGAAATTCCTATCCCTGCTCTAGTCCCAAAGAATTTGGCCATCGCCCTGTTCACATACCACCTTCTTTTGTTCACCCTGCAGAGGAGGGAGCTGACAGATCCTGCACTAAAACATGTCTGACCAAATAAAGTTAACTCCTGGAAAAAGTTCAAGGATTGGCTCTAAGTACCTCCTTTATCTGAACACTAGTTCTACCTCTTTAAGCATTCCCAAATCATTATCCCCAAGATGTATCACATTTATATCTGGGAGCCACTGATGGGGCCATATAGCATCAGTATTAGTTGATCTGTTAACATGCCCCTCCTTGTATGCTGAGTATCACTTCATCACCGAAGCTCAGCGCGAAACATTTGGGCAACTTGGATGCATGCCACTGCACTCAAAATGCTGTGCCTGCAGATGTACAAAACTGGTTGTTTTCCCAACACCTGTAATGAATCTACACCAAATTAATGCTGGCTGACTGTACACATACATTCGGTATGCATCTGAAAGCCAACACCTAATTGCCTGGATTGCCTCTACTCCCATACTCAGATCTGGTGCTACTTTTGCCACCCTGACTCTGAATGAATAGTAACCAAATTCATGGGCTGGTGGCCCCAATTTCATCGGCCCCTATCTCACCAGTGTAACCAATTGATACGTTGTGATGATACTCCTGTCACTGCATTAAAAAGGGGTTATTTCACCTTCAGCCGAATCACCCTGGAGGCCTTCAAAGCCTGAATAGAGAAGAGCTCTAGCTCACTCTTCCAGAGGATAACATTCACCCCAGCCGACTTGATCCATCATTACCTATGGCAAGCATATCATCACTGAAAGTTCATGCTATTGACATTGAAAAGCCCTTTCTGTAGAGTCACTAATGGACCCAGGCACTAGGTCACGGATCCTGAAAGCATTAAAAAAAAAAAATGCTGTTAAGAATGCTGCCCTGAACAAAGGTACCTCCTGCTCCCTAAGGTATGTGGTGCCAAAGATCTGCCCGGGATCCCACAAACCATGATCCCTATAAAAAGGGTTTGAGGTACTCCACTGCCACAGAGGATAAGTCACAACTATGCTTCTCCTCCCCCTCCCCCTTGTTAAACAGCTTCATTGCACAGTATTTGTGGAAATGTGCAAAAATAACACTTTCTAAATTTGGTAGCTATTGTTTCATCTTGCTTACACCACCATTGCACAGGTATACATCATACTTCACCTAAATTGTACATAAAATACATTTTCCAATTAGATATGATGCAGGGATATATAGGGTAGACACATTAAAATCCAACAATAAAGCCCTTTTTGGGGAATTGATTCACATCTATTTTCCATATTCTGTGTCCAGAGACAAATGGCTTTGAATAACAAGAGCTTCAGAGTGCCTTAGTGAGAATCTTTGCAAAGTTCAGAACTTAAAGGTACTTTTTCAACCTTTCAACATCTATTTCTGGGCACCCTCTCAAAGTGCCAATCAAAATATAGCTCCCAGTAGTTATTCTACAGGTTTCTCACTACCAATAATTCACTGAGCCATACTACAGTAGAAAACATTCTATTCATTTTTTTTCCCAAAGAACTTTAATACTAGAGTTGATTGGGAATTTTTTGTTTACAATATTTTTCTTATTGGAAAATGCAGTTTCATTTAAATAGCTTTTGAAGGAATGAATGAGTTTTGAAAATTTCCAGTTTGAATGATTTTTTCCTGAAAAGTTGTCAGTCTCATTTCAACATTGTTTTAAAAGAGTTCTGTTTTGAGTGCACTTTTATGTTTAACATACATTAAAAAGTAACTTATTACTGGCCAAAATCAAAATGAAGCATTTTTACGGATCCAGAATGTTGCACCTGAGAAAGCCATCTCTTTTCAGATTGTCAGTTCTTAAAAGTTTAAAATGTCTACTCTTATTTTTGGTTACTCCTATCTGGATTAATTATTTAATTTACTTCCAACTTTGTAATTTATTAGTTACATTCCTTTCTGAATAAAGGGAGGTGTGAAAGAACAAAAAATGATAATTATGTTGTCTATTGCCCTTTTATATGCATATTCACTTTATGTGTTTAAAAAGGAAGATGCAGATCCAGCTCCTTAATATATAGTTTAAGCAAGAATGTTATCTGGACTACCCCATTATTTTCTACTTGGAAAGAAAAAACTGTGTCATTACTTAATGTGCTGTTTTCTCTGGATAAATTCCAGTTCAAGTGAATTTCCAGCTGCTACTATAATGATTTTCTGACAGTTTACTCACTAGGAGCCAGACTCCTACCAACCAGCAAAATACCACCTAAATGTAGGAAAAAAATGATGCTAAAATGCAACTTAAACATCAGATTCGTTCTTCTCCTTTTAATATACTATTTCAGTGCTTTCTTCCAAATGTAAATAATTTTACTAAGTTAAGCTTTTCTACTAAAAGAAAGGTATACCTGGCAAAATCTTGGTTTATCATGTCCCATTTAGCTATGGATGTATTAGCATACTGGATTCCTAAATAAAAGTCCTAATTTCTGTTATATAATTTATAGTTTAATTTTCAAGTTATGAATAGTCCCACAATATTTCTTGGGCAATCATATACAATAGCTGTTAATCTTATTTTTTTATAGTTCTCCCTTTACTTGCTTTTTAATTAATGCAAATATATACACAAGTCATCCATGTGTAATCACATATGAAGGCTAAGTCTGTTTTGCTTCCTCTCTTTTACTGGACTTCTATTGGCTGTAATTTTCACATGCAGCTGAAAATAACTCCAGACTGATTCTACAAAAGTTTTACTTGAGGCTTTTGAAAGAACTTCTCAGCACCACGTCAAATATCTATTTCATGGATATAGAGTATAGCCTAAATTCATGGACAACTGGGCATGCTCAGGAAAATAATGATGTCCAGACATAGGAAAATACAGTGTGACATTCAAAATTAATCATCTTTAAAAGAAAACTCATGAACACTTTTATGCACATCTGTGCTCTGTGAACAAACTTTTTCTTTGGGAGGCAACCTGTTCTAATGGGCAGCTAGTTTTATTCCCAGCTCTGTCCCATATCTGCTGTGTGAATTTGGACACTTCACCTTGCACCACTTGTTTTATATCTTTAAATTGTAAGCTCTTTGGGGCAGGAACTTTGTGACCCAATGGCTTCTTCAGGCTACCTGACCAAGTGCACAGAGATATATAAAGTTGCAGAGATTGACCTGAGCCTGGCATCTGTATACTAGTCCACTAAAAAAAATGTTGCATAAGGTCTCTACTGAAAGCCTATGTTGTACTGGCCATTATAACTGTGAGAGGTGCATACAAAGGTACATATAGAAAAATGTGGAGAGTTGTGTACTGAAGACTATTGTCACTGAAAGATGATCTACAAAGCCCTATCAGGCAGATGAGACATATCTCATGTTGTTTGACCATGTCCAAAATATTGTATGATTCACAAAGTAAACCGATCTACAGTCTGAGCAAAATCAGTATATTGTTGAGGCTTCAGGAGGATAAAAAGAGAGAACTGCAGGTTTTGATTCAGACTATGAATGAACTTTTTAAACTATATTGTGCAGATTAATCCAGAGTTATTCCTTCTGTCTCTGAGGACAAGGTAACCATGGCCTTAATCTTGTGAGAAGTGGCCAAAACAAACCTGGTTGAAAATGATGGGAAGAGGATTTAGTGAAGCTTAAGTTTAGGGTCCAGAAAGATATTTTGGTTTTATATGTTATTTGTTTCTAATATTACTTCATCATTTGATTCTCTGTTCTTTAATAATGAACATTATTTCCCCTATCTAAAACTAAAGTGATATGTGTTTAATATATGTGTGCACGCATAAGGTGGGGTGTACTATTAATTTAGGAGAATTCAAGCTGAGAGGTCTTCAAAAATGCAGTAGAACAGGGTTGTGTACTCCTGGAGGACTCTTGAGGAATTTGGGTGTTGTTGTTTGTGTGTTGCATATCTATGAGACCTGAAGACTGGAAATTTGTACTTGTGTGGCCGGCAGCTGGTAGTTTTAGAGAGCTAATAGACAGCAGGCATAGTCAGTACTTCTTCATACTAAGAGCAGGTAGTGGTCACATGCCTCAACCCTTGGAAATTAACAGACTTCTCTTACCAGGTATTTGTACAGAACTTAGTACAGGCCTGTTTTTAGTTGTGGTCTCTAACAAACAGCATTTCAGGTGATGGGTCATTTCAGTTTGATCTGTTGCTCTATTTCTATATATTATGGCACATTTCTGAGGTACTCAGAACCGAAACTGTATTTTCCTTACATTTTATAAGGACTCACAAAATCCCATTCTCTTAGCCAGAATATTGTATCTTTGAGATCGGTCTAAATTAGAGTACAAAAAAATCAACAGAAATTCTCCAAGAATATCTATGAAAATATCCATAATCTTGTTAAAGATGTATTCAAATACTTAATGCAGTATGAGTAGTCTCATATAGTGTGGCAAATTTTCAAGCAAAAATTATCTTATTTCCAGGACAAAGTGGTTCATTTTCCATGCAAGTACGACTTTCAAATAAAAATTAAGTGTGTTTTTACTGATAAATTACTACAGCTACACTTCAATAGGTGCAAAGCAGAGAAAAGTTAAAATATTTGCAGCAAATTTTTTAAAATGTGAAAAAGTTCTACACAGTGCTAATTAAAAGTCTTACACAGAATCATTATGAGAGTCACAATAATACAGGGAAAACATTTTGCCTCTAACACAGCAAACCTAAACAAACCATACATAGAATGCCTTGCAGCATTACCAGCAGCTGACATGTGCAAGGTTGCTTATCTGCTGTATACTTAGTTTATTTAGAATTCATCTTTGGCTTATTACTGATGATGCACCAAAACTAACATAATGTAATATGGAGAGTCAACTACCTATTCTGTTTTTATGTGTCTAGTAATCCTTAGGAGTGGTAGAATATCCAATAATACAAAAGAGAAACAGTTTGTCTATTTGCTTGTCACATGCTACCTCAAATCTCAACATCTCAAAAGTTAAATGAGATGCAAAATTAGGAATTTAAAACAAAGGAAACGGGCAACCAAAATCTGAAAGTCAAACTTTTTTCTATAAAAACTTCCTTACAACTACAGTTGTCCGATTATTTCTAGGTAGGGTGACCATCCATCCTGTTTTTACCAGAACATTCCCTTATTTAAGACTTCCTCCTGGCATCCCGACTTAAAAAAAAACACCCAGGCAAAGTACCCCGTATTTCCCCTGCAGTGGGGGAGGGGAAGAGGGCCTAGACGAGCCTCCTGCACTCAGGACTTCAGCTGCTGAAGCTCCAACCACCAGTGGCTTCCCTTCCCTGCTGCAGGGCAGAAGCCCCGAGCGCTGGTGATTCCCCTCCCCTCGCACCCTGCATGCTGTGGAGCTGAACTTCAGCCCTTCAATGGGGCAGGGTTTGTACAGAGTTACCTATACAAAAAACTGTATGTAACTGCTACCTATAGGATTGTGCTACTTCTAGGACCAATATCTTATAGGAGCATTTCTTCACCACAGTACAAATCAGAAATTGTTACTGGTAGCACAGTCCTACAAGGGAGCAGCTCTGTAGGAACCACCAGCACTCAGTGCTTCAGCTGCTGGAGCCCCGAGCACTGGCAGCTCCTTCCCCCACACCCTACCGCCTCACAGGACTGAAATCCTGAGTGCCAGTGGCTCCCCGCCTTGGTGTCCCATATTCGGCATGGGGAAATATGGTAACCCTATTTCTAGGTAGTTTAAGCTACTGAACAACGTTACATATGCAGCTTTCTACTTATTGTTGATTTGAGTTACTTTTTGTGCCCTCTATTTTGAGAAGTCTGGTGAGTTTCTAGTCTCTTTTTCCTCTAAAAACAGCTAAGCAGAGATGTTGTTTTCTAGGTTTTTTCCTTCTGGTAGCAGGAGCTTCTTTGCATAATCATTATGAGTCACTGGTTTTCAGTGAAGTACGTGCAGTGCTAGAGGGGTCAGTATAGAATATTGTTCATACCTCACTTAAACTTTGCTTCATGGAGAAGGAAGGAAAAATAGGAAGGGTCTCAAACAAAACAAATGAGATTCCAATCTTATTTTTATATCAAGAAGTAACAAACAGCTGATATCTGAACTCTGTTTCAAAATCAGGCTCTGAACTCAAATAGATGTGGAGTTATGATTTGTGCCTCTCTCTTTGAAGAATTGACTCTAGTCTGCTTTGTTTTCCATTGGGATGTTATCAGCTCCAGTGTTTATGTTATAGCTGGTATCTCCTCCTCTACAGCAGACGAGTTTTCAATAGAATTTATTTTTGTGTAGCATGACCTTATCATGCTCTTTAGACACAGTGAGCATTTCAAGAGGGAATTCTGACAAGTGCACAAACAGAAAGAATTGTGTAGCATCTGCAGACAATTCCTCAGCTTCCTTTCATTTAAGAGCTGTTAGATTTGGAGGGTATGTAAATACATTTTACATCTGTAGTCCATTATTTTTGTCTGAACATGGTTTGGGTTTTAAAGAAATTAAGTGGAACAACTGCTAATTGTGCTACATTGCTGCTGTTCCAGATATTAATTGAGCTGACAATTACTTGGCTCTAACATTCTACTCTGATATCCTTTGGCTCTTTTCTGAACTGCCATGTCAGGAGCTCTTCCTTGGATGGTTGTCTATGCCAATTAATGGCCTCCTATTCTTGCTTTCATTACATACTATGGTATTATTCTGCTACCTTATTTTTAAGACACTGGAATAAATGTATTACTGGTTTAATTTGACTGTGGCCAATCACTCAAACAATGAATCTGGCCCATTATTGCTTATGCTTAAATTACTCAAGAGTAAGACAGCATAACATGCAAAAATTTGAGATTTGGTAGCCAGTTGTCACTTATATTCAAATGTGTATTATTCATTTTTTTGTTACATCTATATTTACTCTGGTAACTGCCGAAATGAACAAAAACTTGTATGAAGTTCTTGTATATTTCAGTTAAAATATCTCACCTACTATTTCTCACAGGTATCCTTTGATCATTTCATCAAATTGAAATGCTTTCATTATGGCCTCAATTTGAAAAACAGCAAAATTAATATTCTGGACTTATTTTCTTACTGGGAGCCACTCCAGGAAACTAACCCATTGCCTTCAATGAGTATGTTAGAATACACATGTCAAGAGATACCATTCATGTGAGTCAGCAAAAATGGTTTTTTGTAAGCAGTTGTCCCTCTTCAAAGGTTTGCTGTAAAATGGGCACTTCTGTGATGTACTGAAAAGCTACTATTGTTACCAATGTTTCAGGTTTTATTCTAATCACCTTTTAAATTAGTATTATATACAGTATATAATACAGTATTCTTGGTAGGTTTATTAACAGTAGTACAGTTTACAAAAGTATACAGCATTTCTTAAACTGAAGGGTTCTGACCCAAAATGTAGTCACGTGTAAGGGTTGCAGTATTACCTCCCTTACTTCTGTGCTCCCTTCAGAGCTGGACAGCTGGAGAGTGGTAGCAGGGTTGCCCAACCACCCACCTCTGAAGGCTTGATTTTATGGATGAGGGTAAGAAAACATGGTCACTGGGAGCAAGGTCATTATTCTTCCGTTAAATTATGGGAGGATAACATACTCTGGCTTCTGCAAGTAATTGCTCATGACAGATGGTCTCTAAGGCAGCTTTTATTGTTTATGCACAGAAATTGGTGTTGCACAATCAATCCTTTATAATAAAAACCTGAAATAAAATTTCAGTTCCTTCACAATAGACTTGGTCCACTGGCCCCAGAATCCTAACTTGCTGCAGTAGGTTCTGATCTAATGCCCATTGACTTAAGTAGAACTTGGATCATGTTCATGATTCTACAGAGGGAAAAGTGTCATTTTTACTCTTAGAATTAATTCCTTGCTCTGAGCTTGGCTTTACTCTTTTATATCCCATTTTCTAGAGAACTTATTGGTGACTTAAGCCTCCTGCTAATTTCATTGCACAAATTTCAAATCAACTGTCTTGCCATACAGGTGGCCTGCAAGGAACCAAAGATATTATTGAGCTTGTAACCTTCTTTACCCTGTGTAAAAAGGGACTGAACTACTTTTGTAAAAAGTATGTAGGGGATTGTTCTTTACAGTCTTGATCTTTTCAAGATGAAGACTGGTCTTCCCTTACTTTGCTGCATGGAAAGTAGAAGCTGAAAAAGGGAGAAAAGGGAATAGTTGCCCCAGACTTGGAGATTCAAATAGGACCTAAAAGGACTCCTGGGCCCTTTAAATTGCTACCGAAGCCCTGGGTAGTGCTTTAGGAGCTGTACTGAAGAGCTGGCAGGTGGAGACTAGCCCCCAACCCTGCCCCATCTGCCTGAGGCCCCAACTCTTTTGGGAGCATGGAGTTGGCCCTCCACATTGCCAAGGGGCCCATCAATTCTTTTGTTCCCTTGGGCTTGTGTTGTGTGTTCATAGCATCTTAACTGATTAGATCACTTTTTTTTTTAGTACTTTTGAATGTACAAGTTGTGTAACCATTAGCTAATTAATACTAAAGTGGGTCAGTATTTTCTCCCTAAAGATCCAATATTAAAATATTAAACTACCAAGCATATTGGCTACTATTTCATTGGGACCACTTATGGTAATAAACACTATATTTATTAATAAGCTTCTGTAGAATTGTGCCATCTATCAGAACCTTTATATAGAAATATTTTAATCTGTTTTTCCCCTTATGCTTGTCATTAAATATGGGATTTTTAAGATAAAGGCAACTATCAAATTGAAAAGATTCACCAAGGAGAGTCAAACTTATTTAAAAAAAAACAATAAATTAATTAGAAAAGAGGGGCAGCATACATTCATAAAATACATTAATACACATAATTTTGATCTCACCAATAAACCCAATTTAAGATTTACCAGAATGACTGATTGTGAAACATTAATTGCCCCTTCCCCTCCAAAAGCCTCAGAAGCAAACTTAAACAGTACTAAGTCAGTAAAATAATGTACAGTGACTTTTTGGACATGAAGAGGATTTGAGTGCTGAGACAAGAGAGGGAAGGAAATAGCCATAAGGAGGTGAAGGACTAAATGATAATCCAAGAGTATTTATAGCGTAAGTAGACATGGAACAATGTCTATACTTGAAGGATTTTATGTGGGTGCATGTGTTTGAAGATGCAAAAAGTTGAGTGGAGTATACATAAAAACAAGAGACCCTCAGGGCCAGAAACAGACAAGACTGAATAAAATTAGAAAGATAAAAATGTAAAATGTTTGAATAATTTGAGTGCAAGCTTTTCAGGCTTCAACTTATCTTATTGTCTTTATGTCTCTAAATGCCTACCACTTTGAGTTCTCTATGAGTTATAAAGAGTCTCAGAATGTTAACATAAGAAAAAAATAGTTTAAGTCTCTGTCTGCTCCAAACATAAGAAATAATTTAGCATGTGATTTTGAAAGCTCTTGTTTGAGGAAAGTTATCCAGAGAGTTGACAGCATCTCTGTGAGTGTATTTGTACAATTTCTTGTTTAATACTTCTTGTAATACTGTGCTCTAGGAAAAGATGATATGCAAAAAGAATTTATTATAAGTGTGTGTTTAAGTTGTTTTATTATCTTATTGTTTTTCCCTGTTGGGCGCTTTGACTATACATTGTTATTAAGTGATCTGAATGAGTATTGAATTGTATTTAAATCACCCCAGGCACATATAACAGTCTGTTTCCTTACTTCAGTTTGTGTAATTAGGTTTTTACTATTTTGGAAGGTAAGAGGTGGAGTTGCAAAGGAGGATGGGAACTGTCACCACAATGGCCCTCTCCCTCAAGGGGTCCCCCTGGGGAGGCAGGTCAGTATTGAACGTTGCTAACACTATTGCAAATATCGCAGGGCATTTTGGGGAAGGGTCAAAGGTGTGAGTGTGGAGTGAATGAAGGATTCCTTTGCAGGTTGAGAGAGGCCAAAAGGGGGAGAGGGGGAGGACAAAAAGAGCAGCAAATTGGTTAACTCCACACGTCTGCTAGGCCCGAAGATAAGACGTTGGCTCCAGCGAGCTTAAGGCCACAGCACACATCTGACTCTCGGTTGCCGGCCAAGAAAGAGTGGGGGGACTGGAATCCACCGGCCAGCCATAAGAAAGACATTCAACTGAATAAATCTGCAGAGCCAGCCCATAACAAGAAAACAAGTGAAGGCCAGCACAGAGGGAAGCAAAGGGAACAACAGAGTCTAGCCGGTGTGTTTTGGGAAAGTCAAGGAGACCACAAAGCCAGTTTGGACTGTCATGAAGAGCACCAGGATGAAAGGTCGCAGAATGGAACCCCCACAAAGGAGCCCAGGACTTAAAACCCTCCTGAGAGCCAGTGCACTTCAGAGAGATCACGGCGGACCCTGGACAACCTGTGCACACAGGACCGAACTCCCTCCACCCTTCCTCCTCTTCTTCTGTTGTTACACCCAGGCCTGGCCAGCTTTGGGTAGTGTGTGTGAATATGAAAGTGGGTTAGGGCTCTGGGCACTAACACTTTCTTGCTTCCGCTGAGTGATGTGGGAATCACCCATCACTCTCTGCTGTTATTTTAATCAATAAAGCTTTAAAATTTAGACACTTGGTGTGTTCCGTCATCTCCTCCCTTAACAATCCTGTGGCCTCAGCCTGATCACTGATGCCTCAGGCAGATTGGTAACAGAAATCTGTCACAGAATTATGTTTCATGAAAGATTAAGTAGTATTGCTTTGTTCTGAATTGAATATTTTGAAATCTTGTTTCCCCACAAAGTTTATCAAAATATTTGATGTAATATTTAATTTTTTTTTTTAGTTTTGTAACTATAAATAAAGTAATTTCAAAATGAAAACCAAGAGTCTTAATTATAAAAATGTCAAAATGAGACATTTGAACAATGACAGAATTTGTATCCTCCTCAGCCATTTTTTTTCTTAATTATAATGTTGGTAAATTGACATGACTTCACAAACTATTCTGATGTAACTATTTCCCACAGAAAATGGTTCTATTGCAATTTTCCCAGCCAGCAATATGAAGAGGTAAGTGTTTGCAAAAGTCTGACTTGAGAATTCATCACTTCCTTGCTAGGGTGATCAGATTTTGAGTTCAATTTCAGAGCAGTCTCAGAAGTGTGCTTATCCTCTTTGCACAGTCACTTCTTCATATGAACATTGTATAAATATATTGTTCAAGGATGTGGTATGAAATAGGTGCTCACAAAGAAACAATAATAATTAATCTGCGGGATTTGTAAGAAAAGTAGAGCAGATTAGTAAATAAAAGATAAATTTATATTGAATAACTAGCAAGTAGATTTTACTTTACCATATTTATTAATTGTTCTCTTTTTAGACTAAAATATTGTGCTGATGAGACGTGCCAAGTCTACATTCCTGGAGACTGATACTTTCTCTCTCTAGGATAAGAAAATATCTAGGATAGGCAAGAGATAAACAAGTTTCACTATCCACTCTCTTTGCTACAATCATATTTGATCAAGGAATTCAGGAGAGACTTGCAGTTGGCTATAAAAGGCATCAAACAATCAAGCAAAAGAAACATTCCTACCTAGCACTAAGAGATACACCCTCAGGACTTAGTAGCCAAAGATTTAATCAAGGTCCAGAGAAAAAGACCTCAGAAAACACTTAGCCATAATATTTTATTTGAAATTAGCCACAGCTGAAGGAAATTTCTCTCCACAACTGGCAACTTGACCATTATCTAGGAGACCAGCCTCTTTCACACTTACCTTTGTCTTGGTCAAATGTCACGTACATACTTCCCACCACACACTGTCTGCTGGGATAGCGAACAAAGGTGCCAATTAATACCAGTTACAATGGCAAATTGTGAATGTGAACATTTTTTCTAATCATTAAAGACAAGTGAATCCTCAACGTCTCATCCTTCTCTCTCTCTTTGATCAATTAGTGAAGTCAAATGAATGAATTTGTGGCAATATGTTTATTTCCGTAGAAATGTCTGATGATGTCACAATGAGCACAGGAGAATTACTTCACTGTAAGCTAATGCAGAAGAGAACAATTTGCTGAGAGAATATCTTTGTCAAAGCACACATACCTGAAATAGAAAACTGAATTCAGAAAAATGATTGGCAAATCAAATAGTGTGGAAATATTATTACTTGTCAAATTTCACTTCAGTAGAAAAGTTTCCAGTTAAAAATAAATGTTTACCTAGATTAAGCTATATTCTGGCATTTACATAGCACAAATAATTGTACTGCTGAGAATCTGCTATTACTTATTATATATTTGTATAGAAACCTACATTAATAAAATGGCAAACATACAGATTAGCCCTTCTTTATATTTATTTGGTAGACAAAACAATTCAACACACGCCCAGTTTAACACAGGAAATTGACTAAATCGCTTCTTTATGCTGTTATTCCCCAAGTACTAAATGGAGATAATATTTCCCTGTCTCACAGGAAGACTGTGGGGATATCTTAATTAAACACTGTGTAAGGTGCTCAGATGGAAGCTGTGCTGAGTAAAACCTTTCTTCTGGGTCACACAGGCACATTGCAGCCCTTTCCCACTTTTAAAATTCTTTCAGTTTTGGTTAGTCTTTTTAGACTGCAATGGCTTGTCAGCTCTTTCCTGTTACTGAGTAGGTGAGATAGAGTCAGTTCCTTTCAAGGCACAAATACTTTCCTCTTGGTTACCACACCTTCTTGTGACCTGTTGTCCTTTTTAAGCTTGCTTCCTATAGCTTGATTTCATGCATATATCAGTCCCTTTGGCTTCTATGAGACTACTCACTGGTGTAAAATTCAGCATGTGTAAATTGCAGGATCAGAGACCACAGAAATGGAAGAGCTTTAGCAAGAAAAATAACTAACACAGCCTTTTCTAACCCCTGGGTGTACCGATTATATCATGTATTATTTATTCACATGAACACACATCAACATTTCCATAACTTCTAAACTTAGCCACCAGAATTTAATTTCAGGATCTTCAGAGACTGGAAAAATAAATTTATTATGAAAATGTTACCTCATTTCAGTCACAAGTAACTTCAGAAAGCTATTTTTTTGAGACTCACATTCTATTTTAAAACTGAAATGCTGGGGAGAAAATGCTTCCGCTGAAGAGATTTTATGATGTTTGTGGCCTCACAATTTTGGAATCTTTCTTCTAATCTGACACTGCTTCAAAAACAAAACCTTTTTGCCACTACTATTGCTAACTGCACATCACAGCAGTAAAATATGGGGCTATTGCTTTTGCACCTTTATATGGTTGTTGAAGGTGCCTCTGATCTTATTCTATTATTTTAATAATGGAATGTCTTAATCATATTGTTCTAAGACGTCTAGAAAACTGTGCATCCTATTGCATTTTTCATCAGGTAATTATCTGCACCACTACAATATAAGGGTCCAAATGATTTTATCAACCTTATATTCCAAGTGTGTCCTTAGTCCTCATGGGTGAATGGCTACATTTAGTTGAAAATGCTACTAAAAGAAACCAACAAACTCAAGTGAAATTCTCCATTTACATACAAACACAACCGTACCAAAATCTCTAGGCACCCTAATTAAACTTTACAGTCACAGTTTGATGACCACCCAGCATCGTTAGATCCTCATAAAGTAAGTATTAACTCATCCATCCACTAAATTAAAGCTACAGAAAAAGTTTTCACATCCCATCATCCAAGAACAGTGTCTTAGCCTTACCCCAAAAAACCCTGACAATCAATAGCTTTTACATCACACCCACCCAAAAAGTCATCAACTTCAAGCTATTTCAAGCCAAGTAGTACAGCAAGTTCTATGGGTCTATACCTACAAAAATAGTGGCCTGAAGTCCTTTCTCTCGACTAGTGGGATGCAGCAAGGTCACCTCCACTGACAGCAAATGTACACCATGGGGAAAGATTTTTCAGGTATGCAGATCTCAGGCCATTTAGGATGCTATTGTCATGGAAAACATCTTAAATTTTACTTAGAGGCTAACAGCAAGCCAATACATACATATATATGCATAAGACTATTTGGAAAAGGCCACTGTTCCACTATACTCCCTCTAAAGAAGGGCTACTCAACATGCGTTCTGCGGTCCGCATGGGCTGTGATGCGGTTTGGGTTTATGCGGGGCTCAAGACGCAGCCCGCAGGTGGGATCCTTTGAACATAGCCTCCACTGGGAACATGCTCCACAGTGGCACAGTGAACACTGAAAGATGCAAGTGGACAAGCTGGTTGGAACAGGTGGGTACAGGGCGTCGCTGTTTCTAGCTTCCAGGAAGGAGCTGCCAGGAGTGCCGGAACATTGTAGGAAGTGCCTTGTATTCATGCCCATCAGTGTGAAAGAAGCTATTTAGTTGAACCTATAGTAAAAAATAAAATTGTCAGACACATAGGTGAATATAATTTGTTGGGGGAAGTCAACATGGTTTCTGTAAAGGGAAATCATGTCTTACTAATCTGCTAGAGTTCTTCGAGGGGTGTCAACATGTGGACAAGGGGGATCAAGTAGATATAGTATATTTAGATTTCCAGAAAGCCTTTGACAAGGCCCACAGCAAAGGCTCTAAAGTAAGTTGTTATGGGATAAGAGGGAAGGTCCTTTCGTGGATTGATAACTGGTTAAAAGACAGGAAACAAAGGGTAGGAATAAATGGTAAGTTTTCCAAGTGGAGAGAAGTAACTAGTGGGGTCCCCCAAGGGTCTGTCCTGGGACCCATTCTATTCAACTTATTTATAAATGATCTAGAGAAAGGGGTAAACAGTGAGGTGGCAAAATTTGCAGATGAAACCAAACTGCTCAAGACCAAAGCAGACTGTAAAGAGCTTCAAAAAGATCTCAACAAAATGGCAAATGAAATTTAATGTTGATAAATGTCAAGTAATGCACATTGGAAAGAATAATCCCAACTATACATACAATATGATGGGGACTAATTTAGCTACAATTACTCAAGAGATCTTGGAGTCATTGTGGATAGTTCTCTGAAAATATCCACTTAGTGTGCAGCAGCAGCCAATAAAGCAAATAGAATGTTAGGAGTCATTAAAAAAGGGATAGAGAATAAGACAGAAAATATCTTATTGCCTCTATATAAAACCATGGTACAGCCACATCTTCAATGCTGAATACAGATGTGGTTGCCTCATCTCAGATAAGATATCTTGGCATTGGAAAAGGTTCAGAAAAGGGAAACAAAAGTGATTAGGAGTTTGGAACGGGTCCCATATGAAGAGAGATTAAAAAGACTTGGACTTTTCAGCTTAGAAAAGAGGAGACTAAGGGGGGGGGAGAATATGATAGAGGTCTATAAAAATCATGACTGGTATGGAAAAAGTGAATAAGGAAAAGTTATTTACTTATTCCCACAATAAAAGATCTAGGGGTCACCAAATGAAATTAATAGGCAGCAGGTTTAAAACAAACCAAAGGAAGTTTTTCTTCACTCAGCGCACAGTTAACCTGTGAAACTCCTTGCCAGAGGATGCAGTGAAGGCAAGGCTTTAACAGGGTTCAAAAAAGAGCTAGATAGATTCATGGAGGTTAGGTCTGTCAATGGCTATTAGCCAGGATGGGTAGGAATAGTATCTCTAGCCTCTGTTTCTCTGGAGGTGGGTGACAGGGGAGGGATCACATGAAGATTATCTGTTGTGATTCCCTCCCTCTGGGACATCTGGTATTGGCCACTGTCAGCAGACAGGATACTGGGCTAGATGGACCTTTGGTCTGACCCAGCATGGCCGTTATGTTCTTATTTGCATATGTGCACATATATAATTGATGCATATGCAACCACACTTAAGTTGCAGCCCTCGGCATATACTGAGAGTATCATTGTGGCTCCCGGGATTTCCAAAGTTGGTAGCCCTTCTCTAAAGTATCCATGTTAATATACATTGCAATGAAAAATACAGAACACCAGCATCAAAGATGACCAGTTGAGTCCAAAGCCTTATCAATACACAAATGTGTTTTCACTATAACTAAACCAGCTTAAAAACCAATTCAGTTAATTAAGTTTAAGCTCCTTGCTTGGAGACTGTTATATAAATGTAAGAATATTTGCTATCAAGTTAACTTAAGTCAGTAAGGCACTAACACACTAAACCAATTTTTAATAGGTCCACCCTGAAGAGGTTTCTTCTAATCGATTAAATGAATTTTTAAAGCCAGTTTAGTAAAACTGGTTCAACTTTGCTGTTTAGACAAGGTTTGAGTAACATGAGGGTTATTTATTCTCTGTAAATGTAATATTGCACTACATTCATATTAAAAACTTTAGCACTTCAAAAATCAATAACACACATGAACCTTGATGAAAAATTTACTACTTAATGCATCTCAAAGTAATTGAAAATGGGAAATAATCTTCCATCGGGATTTTTTTGGAAGGGGGGAGGGAAAGTAATGGGGATGGAGGCCTCAAGGATCTGTCCATGGTCCATTGCTATTTATTATCTTCATTAATGATCTAGAATATAAAGAGTTTCCTGATAAAATGTGTAGATGAAAAAGACTTGTGTAGTGATAAATAACAGAGAAGGTCAGTTCTGCAGAGTAATCTGGATTACTTGGTAAACAGAGGTGGTTTGCCAAACGCTTTGCTATAATCAAGTGCAAAATGATACAGCTAGGAACAAAAAATGAAGGTCACATATATAGGACAGGGGACCATAATTCGGAAATCACTGCCTTTGCAAGGAATTTAGGGTCATGGTGGATAAATAAACTGAACACAAGAGAAAATATGGGTTTTTGGTTTAGTTTTGTTGATCCCATAAAGTAATACATTTTATTGCACCTAACATTTGGTCCCATAGATTCTCTCGAAGAGAGTGATAATCCTTGTACATATAAACAGACCAGTCTCAAGTAGAAGTGGTTATTACCAACTAAAAGCTGTTTGTACACCACTGTACTCTTCACAGACTTATCCCTCATCTCAAAAATATATGCTTCTTATTCTTAAACTCTTTTGCTTTATTCATCCTGCCTGCAGTCATTTGTACCTGGATTTAAATTTAACTTCAGCTTTAATACATCTTGTGCTATGTTGTCCTGTCTTGTTTAATGTAATCAGCAAGCATGGGTCCTTTATCATTGTCACTTCATCTCCGGCATCCAGGGAATGCACAGCAAACAGGCTTCTGTAAACCTGCTTATTCTATGTCACCTCTGACTTTGGCTTGTAATGAAGCAGAGAAACAATATACCATTCAGTGTTTTTTCTTTCATTTACTTATTACTGACTAGAAAATGTGTCAAAATCACAATTTTTATGTTTATATTTCCTGTATTTTACAGACTGATATGAGTTAATCAAACCTCTTCTAGTAACTGTGACCCTTTAAAGCCACATATTCAGATGGATAATTATTCCATCCCTACATCAATCATATGTGGAAAGTTCTTATTTTTGAATGGTATGGCATACTGTTGCACTTCTTTGGAATTAAAACCTATCCAGTACTTCTTTAGAGTTTAGACAAACTTATGACACATTTCAAATTCATTGAAACACTATGGGTGAAATACCAGCCCTATTAATGTCAATGGTAAAATTCTATTGACTTCAAGAGAGCCAGGATTTCACATTACCTTTTGCCAACTAAAATACAGGCTATTAATAGATGAAAAGGAGAGTACATTGTCTGAAGCTCAGATAGTAAGAACTGGAAAAGACGACACATTACTCAGCAAATGTGGCTGTTATCTTTTGAACAATTTATTCAATGAACTGGCATTCATCCAACTACAAAAAAAAACCTGGTAAAATACGGCAAAAAAGCTATTTACTAAGTAGTTCCTTCTATGAACAAGAGCATGATTTGCAGGATAATGCGTGAAATTAATACAATTCAATGAACTGCCAAAAGTATTTATTAGGGGTAAATTGTTAGTGGGCACCAAGAATATTTGTCTTTGTTCATTTTGCTTGGATCCACTAGTATCCAATGTGACCTAAAGACGTATTACAATACGCTAATAGCTAGCAAAAAAAAGTTTGATATTGCTTTAGCCTGTAGAACTTGTTAACTTTCATCTACCAAAATGAAGTGATGCTATAACAGCTTATGTAACACCAATTTAAAACAAACAAACAAACAAACAAACAAACAAACACAAAAAAACCCTAATTTCAAGAAAAAAAAATGAACTCCAAGTTAGATGGATCTGAGCTATCTTGTCCCTTGTCTGTTTTCAAAATTCCAGATGCAATTGTTTGTGGATTTCCATTTAAGATGGAGTATTGTTGGTTAATTTTTACTGTATAGATTGAACTGGTTAACCTAGAGAAGGCGGCTTTAAACTAGCTTTGAAGGCCTTTGAAAGCCCACAAGTCAAAAACATGAAGACCCAGGAGGAAAAAAAAGAAGTCAGAAATTGGGAGGTGCATAGGCTGAAATAGCAGGGGGAAAGGAGAAAGACAAGACAGAACTGAGTGGGGAAATCTAATCAGTATCTTAGTTGACTATATACTAATGCAGTAATTATGGGAAATAATCAGGAAAAAAACTCAAAACATTAGTAAACACAACTGTGATGTAGTTATCACATGACTCAAATACCAATATAGAAGGGTACAGCTTGCTCAGGAAGGACAGGCAAGGAAAAAAAGGGAGGAGGTGTTGCCTTGTATATTAAAATGTATAGACTTGGAATGAGGTTGAAATGGAAATAGGACACAGACTTGTTCAGAACTTCTGAATAAAGATAAAGGAAGGTAAACAAGGAGTCTATTACAGGAAAGGACTGGGCAGGGATCGTCGAATTGAGGAAGTAAATACGTGGTTGCGCAGGTGGCGTGGCAGAGAGGTCTTTGGTTTCTTCGACCATGGGACTCTGTTCCGGGCACAAGGATTGTTAGGAAGAGATGGGATCCACCTAACCAAGAGAGGAAGGAGCATGTTTGTGGGCAGGCTTGCAAACCTAGTGAGGAGGGCTTTAAACTAGGTTCATAGGGGGACGGTGACCAAAACCCTGAGGGGAGTGGGAAAGTCGGATACCGGGAAGAAATGCAGAGAGGAACGAGCAAGAAAGGAGGACCCCTGATTCGAATGGAGAAGATAGGGCGATCAACTGGTTATCTGAGATGTTTGTACACTAATGCGAGAAGCCTGGGCAACAAACAGGAAGAACTGGAGGCCCTGGCCCAGTTCATATGATTTAATTGGGATAACAGAGACTTGGTGGGATGACTCGCATGACTGGAGCGCTGTCATGGAAGGGTATAGACTGTTCAGGAAGAACAGGCAGGGGAGAAAAGGAGGAGGAGTTGCACTATATGTAAGAGAGCACTATGATTGCTCTGAACTCCAGTATAAAGAGGGAGAAAAACCTGTTGAGAGTCTATGGGTTAAGTTTAAAGGAGCAAACAACAGCAGTGATGTTGTGGTTGGTGTCTGCTACAGACCACCGAATCAAGTGGATGAGGTAGATGAGGCTTTCTTCGGACAACTGAGAGAAGCTTCCAGATCGCAGGCCCTGGTTCTATCATGGGGGACTTTAATCACCCTGACATCTGTTGGGAAACCAATATGGCAGTACACAGGCAATCCAGGAAGTTTTTGGAGAATGTTGGGGATAACTTCTTGGCACAAGTGCTGAAGGATCCGACCAGGGGCCGTGCGCAGCTTGACGTTCTGCTCACAAACAGGGAGGAGCTAATAGGGGAAGTAGAGGTGGACCAGGACAGCTGGCAGTTTTTTAAAGAAGCCTTATTGAAGGCACAGAAAGAAACCATCCCGATACGTAGCAAGAGAGGCAAACATGGTAGGAGACCGGATTGGCTTACAGGGGAAATCCTTGGTGAACTTAAGCACAAAAAGGAAGCTTACCAAAAGTGGAAACTTGGACACATGACCAGGGAGGGGTTTAAATGTATAGCTCGAGAATGCCAGGGGGTTATCAGGAAGGCGAAAGCGCAAATGGAATTGTGACTGGCTAAGGATATGAAGGATAACAAGAAAGGTTTCTACAGGCATGTTAACAAGAAGGTGGTGATCACAGAGGCTGTGCGGCCCCTACTGGATGAAGGAGGTAACCTAGTGACAGATGATGTAGGGAAAGCTGAAGTACTCAATGCTTTCTTTGCCTCTGTATTCACGGACAAGGTCGGCTCCCGGACTAATGCGCTAAGTGACGCAAGATGGGATGAAGATGAACAGCCCTTGGTGGTTAAAGAACAGGTTAGGAACTATTTAGAAAAGCTAAACGTACACAAATCCACGGGTCTGGACTTAATGCTTCTGAGGGTACTGAGGGACTTGGCAAATGTCATTGAGGAGCCTTTGGACATTATCTTTGAAAAGTCAGAGAGATCGGGAGAAATCCCAGATGATTGGAAAAAAGGCAAATGTAGTGCCCATCTTCAAAAAAGGGAAGAAGGATGATCCAGGGAACTATAGGCCGGTCAGCCTTACCTCGGTTCCTGGAAAAATCATGGAAGGGATCCTTAAGGAATTCATTTTGAGGCACTTAGAGAGGAAAGTGATTAGGAATAGTCAGCATGGATTCACAAAGGGAAAGTTGTGCCTGACCAATCTGATTAGCTTCTGTGATGAGGTAACTGGCTCTGTGGGATGTGGGAAAGTCAGTGGATGTGATATACCTTGACTTTAGCAAGGCTTTTGATATGGTCTCTCACAATATTCTTGCCAGCAAGTTAAGGGAATGTGGATTGGATAAATGGACAGCAAGATGGATAGAAAGATGGCTAGAAGGCCGGGCCCAGCAGGTAGTGATCAACGGCTCGATGTCAGGATGGCGGTCGGTTTCTAGCGGAGTGCCCCAAGGTTCGGTTCTAGGACCAGTTTTGTTCAATATCTTTATTAATGACCTGGATGAGGGGATGGATTGCACCCTCAGCAAGTTTGCGAATCACACTAAGCTAGAGGGAGAGGTAGATACGCTTGAGGGCAGAGATAGGGTCCAGAGTGACAGACAAATTGGAGGATTGGGCCACAAGAAATCTGATGAGGTCAACAAGGACAAGTGCAGAGTCCTGCACTTGGGACGGAAGAATCCCAAGCATTGTTACAGGATGGGGACCAACCAGCTAAGTAGTAGTTCTGCAGAAAAGGACCTGGGGGATACAGTGGATGAGAAGCTGGATAGGAGTCAACAGAGTGCCCTTGTAGCCAAGAAGGCGAATGGCGTATTAGGTTGCATTAAGAGGAGCATTGCCAGCAGATCCAGAGAGGTCATTATTCCCCTTTATTCGACTCTGGTGAGGCCACCTCTGGAGTATTGTGTCCAGTTCTGGGCCCCCCACTACAAAAAGGATGTGGACACATTGGAGAGGGTCCAGCAGAGGGCAACCAAAATGATTAGGAGGCTGGAGCATATGACTTATGAGGAGAGGCTGAGGGAGTTGGGTCTGTTTAGTCTGCAGAAACAAAGAGTGAGGGGAGATTTGATAGCAGCCTTCAACTTCCTGAAGGGAGGTTCCAAAGAGGATGGAGAAAGGCTGTTCACAGTAGTAACAGACGGCAGAACAAGGAGCAATGGTCTCAAGTTGTGGTGGGAGAGGTCTAGGTTGGATATTAAGAAAAACTATTTCACTAGGAGGGTAGTGAAGCACTGGAATGGGTTACCTAGGGAAGTAGTGGAATCTAAATCCCTAGAGGTGTTTAAGTCTCGGTTTGACAAAGCCCTGGCAGGGTTGATTTAGTTGGGATTGGTCCTGCCTAGAGACCTTCTGAGGTCTCTTCCAGCTCTATGCTTCTATGATACAGATCACCTAACCAGGAAGAAGTGGATGAGGCTTTTTTTAAAACTACTAACAAAATTATCCAAAGCACCGGACTTGATAATGATGGACTTCAACTAACCAGACATCAGTTGGGGAAAATAAAATAGTGGGGCATAGATGTTCCAAGAATTTGTTGGATAATATTTGAAACTTTTTATTTCTGAAAGTGGAGAACACTACTAGGCAAGAGGCTGTTCTAGATTTGCTTTTGACAGTTAGGGCATGCCTATACTTACCAGAAGATCGACACCCTGGAGATGAATCTTCTGGTGTACATTTTAGCAGGTCTAGTGTAAACCTGTAAATCAAATGCGGAGGTCAGCTCCCACCAGTGTCTGGTACTTCTTTTGAGAGTATGGATGCAGTGTGGATGCCACCAAAGCGCAGCTAAACATAAGCCGACTCCAACTACGCATTTTGCAGTAGTCCATTATTCATTGTGTTACTTTATCTTCAACAGTTTTTCTACTGAATTATGCGTTATGAACAATATTTTTGTTCAGACTATTAGTAAATGAATATTTATCATGTAAAATTATTCCATGTCTACCTATATATATAGAGAGAAACAATTTCAATGGATTATAGCAGTTTAAAGATTATTTATATTTTCAAAATTGTGTACAATTATGTACAATATCAGCAGAGATGGAGATTCAAAATGTCAAAGCTTTATATAACATTAAAACACAGCTTATTAACACCACATCAAAATTTACCAAATAACTTTGAATCATAGAATACTAGGACTGGAAGGGACCTCGAGAGGTCATCGAGTCCAGTTCCCTGCCCTCATGGCAGGACCAAATACTATCTAGACCATCCCTGATAGACATTTATCTAACCTGCTCTTAAATATCTCCAGAGATAGAGATTCCACAACCTCCCTGGGCAATTTATTCCAGTGTCTGACTACCCTGACAGTTAGGAACTTTTTCCTAATGTCCAACCTAAACCTCCCTTGCTGCAGTGTAAGCCCATTGCTTCTTGTTCTATCCTCAGAGACCAAGATGAACAAGTTTTCTCCCTCCTCCTTATGACACCCTTTTAGATATCTAAAAATTGCTATCATGTCCCCCCTCAATCTTCTCTTTTCTAAACTAAACAAACCCAATTCCTTCAGTCTTCCTTCATAGGTCATGTTCTCTAGACCTTTAATCTTTCTCGTTGCTCTTCTCTGGACCCTCTTCAATTTCTCCACATCTTTCTTGAAATGCGGTGCCCAGAACTGGACACAATACTCCAACTGAGGCCTAACCAGCGCAGAGTAGAGCGGAAGAATGACTTCTCGTGTCGTGCTCACAACACACCTGTTAATGCATCCCAGAATCATGTTTGCTTTCTTTGCAACAGCATCACACTGCTGACTCATATTCAACTTGTGGTCCACTATAACCCCTAGATCCCTTTCTGCCATACAGAATGGGAAGCGACTGTCTGGGAAGGAGTATGTATGAAACTGATTGTTCCTTCCTAAGTGGAGCACTTTGCATTTGTCTTTATTAAACTTCATCCTATTTACCTCAGACCATTTCTCCAATTTGTCCAGGTCATTTTGAATTATTACCCTATCCTCCAGATTAGTCGCAACCCCTCCCAGCTTGGTATCATCTGCAAACTTAATAAGCGTACTTTCTATACCAATATCTAAATTGTTGATGAAGATATTGAACAGAGCAGTCCCAAAACAGACCCTGAGGAACCCCACTTGTTATGCCTTTCCAGCAGGATTGTGAACCATTAATAACTACTCTCTGAGTATGGTTATCCAGCCAGTTATGCACCCACCTTATAGTAGACCCATCTAAGTTGTATTTACCTAGTTTATTGATAAGAATATCATGCGAGACTGTATCAAACCTTACTAAAGTCTAGGTATACCACATCCTTCTCCCTTATCCACAAGACTCGTTATCCTATTAAAGAAAGCTATCAGATTGGTTTGACATGATTTGTTCTTTACAAATCCATGCTGGCTGTTCCCTATCACCTTGCCACATTCCAAGTGTTTACAGATGATTTCCTGAATTACTTGCTCCATTATCTTCCCTGGCACAGAAGTTAAACTAACTGGTTTGTAGTTTCCTGGGTTGTTCTTAAATAAAACACTTTGCTATTCATTTGCTAATCCTTTTATAATAAATGTAAATCAAAAGTCTGAACTTGATTTTCACTTGAATGAGTTGCCTGACAGTACATTTCTATCAGTAATAATGTATTTTTGTTCATTTTTGGTGGCGGTTTAAATTGATATTTACCAACATTTACATATAAATATCAAATACTTTCAAACTTACTACTCAGGTTGCCTATTATAAATGGCTTGTTTTCAATTACTCAATTTTGCCAAACTCTAAGGCTATGTCTATACTGTGCCCGTTTTGTGCAAAAAATATGCAAATGAGACAAAGCATGGAATAGCGCCACACCTCATTTGCATAATTAATGAGTCTCCATTTTTGCAGAAAACTACCCTCTTGCGGAAGAACGGCTCTTGTGCAAGAGGGGGTTTTTGTGCAAAAATTGAGCCTTATTAATTATGCAAATGAAGGGTGGCAATATGCCATGCTTTACCAGTAGTCATGGAAAATGTCAAACCAGACATTTAGGCTATGAGAGACATGTGGCTCCCAAATAATTTTTTTAATATCATCTACTATTCAGTTTTTTCTTAAATTACGGTTATTTGGCTCATATTAAAATAATTCTTTATTGCTCTATTTATGCTATAGTTTACCCATGCTTTGGAGCAGGGACAAACTGTGTCCTGCACTCTTGATATCCCTCTGAAAGTCAGCCTAAATTTGGACAAATTACAAGCCTTTGTAAAATGTAGTTTGTATTTGCTCAGAACATATCTGCTACAGCTTTGCACCTCGCCAGGGAAGGAAGTGGAGGGGAAAAGCAAATGGCGACTGACATCAAAGAAGGAACTTTGGGAGGAAGACTGGAACTATGAGCCAGTAGATATGGGGAATGTGTGGGTGATGGGGGCAGAGCAAAAGAGAGGACAAGGAGCTTGGATAGGGAGTGACTGCACAAATAGACAATAGATAAGGAATCAAGAGTATGGATAAAACAGATATAGCTCGACAAGGAGTGGAGGGGAGTCTGGGGTGAGAAGTCTGGAGGAATAAGAGTAGGACTTACTGGGCAGGACAATGGACTAGGATGAGATACCAGAGGAGTATCGATTGGGATTGACAAGGTGAGGAGGATGGAAATGGAAAGTAGAGTTAGGGTGCAGAAGAGATAGGACAGTAAAGGGGTAGATTAGACAGAGAGGGGCAGAAGAGGGTCAAGCCTGAAGAGGATGGGTCAAAGAGTTTGTGTCCACCATATAGACCGGGGGTCGGCAATAATTTTTTGCCGGGGCCCACTTCAGAAATTTTTGAAGTGGCCCGGGCCACAACAGAAGGGGTGGGGCAGAATCCTTTCCTGCTTCCCTACCCACAGACCATGATTGGTCTGGGAATGAGGGAGCAGGTGGAATCTTTGCCCCTCCAAAAGTTATCCCTAGGTGTCTAGGCCCCTGGTGGTGGGAGGAGACTGTGTGCTCTCCCTTCTGCCCCCAGGCTTCTAAGCGCCACACGCTCCTTGCAGGGTGGGAGCAGGGTGGAGGAAACTTCACATGCTCCCCCTTTCCCCAGGCCAATCAGGGCTTGTGGACGGGGTGTGTGTGTGGAGTCTCCTCCTGCCAGTCTCCTCCTGGATGGTGGAGGAAACTGTGCGCTTACCCCCCACACCCAAGACCTGATTGGCCTTGGGACGGGGGAATGGCAGGGCCTCTGCAGGCCGGATCAACCTGTTTGGCGGGCCAAATCCAGCTCACAGAGGCCCTTTTGCCTGCCCCTGATGTGGCCTCTTCTCCAGGGCCTGGAACGGAACTTAAGGTTCCTGAGTCTTATCATTCCTCTGTCTGCTGTTAGGAAACCTTTGAAATCCTCTGCTAAAAAGTGTTTATACCCCTGCTGGTGCTAGTCCACATGGAGGATTACAATTTCCTACTGCTTTATTTTACTGTTACCTCAAGTTGCCAACATCTGATTGGTAGATCCAACCCTACAGATGATCCATATGACATCACCTGATGGATTTTTTTGTTTTTTTCCAGTGTTCTTTCTTTAAAATTTTAAAACTATGCATAAAATCTATGTTAAAACATTAAGATTGCAGAGTCAAAGCACTCTAATTCTGACTTCCCATAACTTTAATGTTGCCTGTACAACATTAATTCATTTCACTTGTGGGTAGCCCATAATTACACAGTGACATACTATTTTTTCCCTAAGACCTGTGCCTTATTCAATACACACAATATACAGTACTTGCTTAATGATAAGGTATTCAGTATTCAACAGCATTATTCAAACTCTGCTCTAGGCTTTTGTATGGCACTCCTCTCTATAATATCCGAGTGCTGAAGAAATATAAATGAGTTTGTTTTCACAGCACCTTTCCAAAATGAGAGGGATATCATTCCTATTTTATACATATGTAATTGAAGCACATTCATGTGCAGGAAAAGGCACTAATTTTTTTGGTGTCCAATATGAGATCACAAGGACCTAGTTTTTCAGTGTACTTTATTTACAAAGCACCATTCCCACTGCTTTCAGTGGCAGTTTTAAGTGCTAAAAATTTACATCAGTGTCAGTGGCCTCAAGACAGATACCCAGAAGATGAGAAACACAAACTTAGTGACCACCATGGAAAAAAATCAGGTTTCATGTCGTCAATAACATTCCATAGGAACATTGTGAGAGGCATGGACACACTCCATTCTTCAGACCACTATAAAGATACAAGAGAGCTCAGTTAAGTTAGCCAGGACCTCCTTAATTCTAAGCATTTCCTTCAGGTGCTTGATTCTGAGCCTTAATACAATACTCTTTTAATGTAATTTCAGTGTTTAATAGGTCTTTAAGCTTTGATCCTGTAAGGAATTCCATGCAGACAGGCCCCATACCTTTTCAGAGCGCTCAGTGCTTTCACTGGTGCCTGCATAAGAACAGGAGTCTGCTTGTGCAGGGCTTCTTGCTATGCGTTGTAGGAAATATCTGTCTTACATCAACTATTTTGTCTCTCCTAAGAGAGACATTCTCCTGAAGGGTAAAGAACCCAAAATATTCATGGAAGGCAAACACATCTAGGGACTCAACTGGTTTAAAAAGTTGAATTGCTTATTTCATAAAAACATTGCATCCAGCTATAATGTTTAGACCATCAGTGCTGATTTTGTTTTCTTCTTCTGTGTTTATATTATAAAGTTCTTCTTGGCCCAATATTTGCTTTTTTTTCCCCCCATATGGGGAGATTAAATGTGTAGCCAGGATTGTTTGTGGTTTGCATTGCACAAGATTGTATTTAATTAGAAGGCTACCCATTTTTCATTAGCTTTCCAACCCCTAGATTTAAATTAAAAAAAATGTTTTATGATACTCAGAATAGTTTACAACACCCTCCCCAATTTTTAGCAAAAGGTCCTACAAACTGAAAACCCCAAAATTCTGCTGGTTCTCCCATGCTCTAACACCATTTTAGTGAAGGATCCTTTCAGAGAGAAGAAAGTTTCAACTTTAAAGATAAATTTCTTGATTTAGCAAAGTTAAATCAAAATCTAGTATACAAACACACAAAATGTGTCCTGGCTCCACTTAAGTCAATGGAAAAAATCTTTGACTTTAATACAGCGATGATTTTACCCTCTATGTGGTATAGTAAAGTAAGTCAATATGAACTACAGTACTGTGGAAGTTCAATTTACTGCCCCACACCATTCAGACATGTTCTGTTAATGGTAGACCAAATTTGTTGTTAATTAAGTACCCATAAATCATTTATTCATCCATCCATCAGGTGGTTATGGATGATAGTTTTCAAGTTTTTCCATGAATATTGGAAGATATTTTAAACAAAGAGGAGGAGAGAGAGAGGGGGGAAAAAAGCTCTTTGGTGCAGGTTAAAATAGCAAATATTATAACTGAAGATCCTCTAATATAGTTATGCAGAACTAATGATGTGCATTCAAGTTTATGAATCTACATTGAAGTGGTACTTAGAACTTCCTTTTATCAAAGATGCTGGTCAAGACTTTATAGTGCCTCTGAATTTATTCATTCTGATCAAACTATGGAATATAAAAGATTAAATTCCTGTGCTAATTACATGCCTGAAGGCACATTAACAATGCAAGTGTCAATGCTCTGTTAAAAATTCATTTTGCATTTTTAACACAGTGCTGATAGCAGGGCTTTGAGACAACAAAGTGGAAAGAGTTATATTTGTGTCTCAGTAGCTCCTTTTAGAAGACATTGTAAAAATGCTGGAACATTAACAGCAAGGAACATCATTATTCCATGCTGTAAAAAAGGGGATACTACTAGAAGTTCTGCAGATTCAAAGTGATAACCCTACATGCTTAGCAGTTTGATTGGAGAAAAAAATGTAATATTTAGAAGAGGGATGGGCAACAAGTGGCCCATGGTATGCTAGAGTTTGTCCTTGGTGGGCCACCAGATGCTTTACCTAAGAATCTGCAGATACAGCAGCTTGTAGCTCCCACTGGACACTGTTTGCCATTCCTGGCAAATGGGAGCCCCAGGGAGCTGTGGCCCAACCCACGCTCCTCCCTGCAGATTACAGTAGCCAACAAGAGCTGCAATCAGCTGTACCTGCAGATGCTTAGATGAATAAAGCATCTGGTGACCCATCAGGGGCTTACCCGGTGAACCACCTCTGATCCATAGACTGCTCACTGCCCATCCCTTATTTAGAAACATGTATCAAATATTTGATAAAATGTGAATGTCAGACACTGATAATTTAAAAACTGACTTTATTTGCCTGATAGGCCATTTTCTGATTTTAATACTATAGTTTCTTTCATGCCTTTCAAGCCTAACGTCCTATTTCTACAATATATCTGCTCCTTGTCTCCCACTTTTTGCTGCAGTGGATCCTTTCTCTTAACTTTCCTGTTGTGGGAAAATATGAAGTGAAGGAGTTTCAAAAGGTTCCCTGGGAAAAAAAAAATGTATGATGTAGTTAGCTGTCATGCATCTTGGGTTTCTAAAGATCAGCCATGTTTTAAAGGCTTATTTTTGCCTTTTTACTTGTATACATCTCTTGTTTATCATGCCTAAAGCCATACCATTTAGTGCCTATGATTTTACCAGATTTTGCAAAACTGAACAGGGCTACCCGGGCTTCTTATTGTTAGACTGTGCACTCCAGCAGCTGAAAGAAGTGGTGTTAGCGCTAATCCCTCAGAATTAGCATTAAACCAAGGCAATATTAAGAGCAAGGTATAGGTTGAGGTATTGTCTTTTTGAACACACATGAAACTGATCTTCACCAGTGGTGTCATTAGAATATAAAAAGGCACTTTTCACAAAAGAAGCAGATATCAGATGAAGTGGTAGAGTCAAATTCCAGTTTGGGAAATTTAATCCACAGTTTGTTAAAAAATGTTTTCTTCCATTCCTGTCTTAAGTTGTTCTGTATTGTTGAACAGCAAGAGTGTTTGTTTCATTTGGCTTTTTTTTTTTTTTTAAGATTGAAGACTTTGGAATGTATGAAACTATGTAAAGATGTAATTATCGTTGTCATCTTGGACCATTGACATCACTGAAGGAGTTTGGTATTCAAGCTTTTGTTACAGCTCCTCAAAAACTGCATGTGGTGTGGGTGTCACTGGATCTGACTCAACAAGTATCCTATGACCCATCTCATGCCTACATCATTAAAATTCTAGAATCCCCTTTCATGCCAACCTCTGGCCAATGTGTCCACCTGTTCCATGTCACATAGATGGTAGATTAGTAGTCCTCTGCCTTGTTATGTCATAAGAAGCCTTGGGAATAAAGGGGAAGCAGTAGACGTGCTATATCTAGATTTTAATAAAGCATTTGATACAGTCTCAAATAACCTTATCAATAAACTAGGGAAAACAACCTAGATGGGGCTACTATAAAGGTGGGTGCGTAACTGGTTAGATAACCATGCTCAGAGAGTAGTTATCAATGGTTTACAGTCTTGCTTGGAGAGCATAACAAGTGGGGTTCTGCAGGGATCAATTTTGGGACCAGTTCTGTTCTATATTTTCATCAATGATTTATTGATGGCATGAAGTGTACGCTTATAACATTTGAGGATGACACCAAGTTGGGCGGGGTTGCAAGTGCTTTGGAGGAGATGGTCATAATTCAAAATGATCTGGGCAAACTGGAAAAAAAGATCTGAGGTACATAGGATGAAGTTCAAAAAGGACAAATGCCAAGTACTTCACTTAGGAAGGAACAATCAGTTTCACACATATAGAATAGGAAGTGACTATCTAGGAAGGAGTACTGCAGAAAGGGAACTAGGAGTCATAGTGCATCACAAGCTAAATAAGAGTCAGCAATGTGACACTGCTGCAAAAAGGCAAAAATCATTCTGGGATGCATTAACAGGCATGTTTGAGCAAGACACAAGAAGTCATTCTTCCACTCTACTCCGTGCTCATTAGGCCTCAACTGGAGTATAGTATCCAGTTCTGGGTGCCACATTTCAGGAAAGATGTGGAGAAATTGGAGCCAGACCAGGGAAGAGCAACAAAAATTATTAGAAATTTAGAAAATATGACCTATGAGGGAAGACTGAAAGAATAGGTTTTGTTTAATTTAGAAAAAGAGGAGACTGGGAGGGGACATGATAGGATCTTTCAAGTACCTAAAAGAGTGTTATAAGGAGGAAGAGGAAGAAAAGTTGTTCTCCTTGGCCTCTGATGTTAGGACTTAAATTGCAGCAAGGGAGGTTTAGATTGGACATTAGGAAGTTTTTCCTAACCGACAGGGTAGTTAAACACTGGAATAAATTGCCTAGGGGTTTGCGGAATCTCCATCATTGGAGATATTTAAGAGCAGGTTAGACAGAAATCTGTCAGGAATGAAGTAGACGGTACTTGGTCCTGTTGTGAGGGCAGGGGACTGGACTTGATGACCTCTTGAGGGCCCTTCCAGTTTTTGTATTCTATGATTGTTTCTTTTATACCCCTTTCACAGGCTAAGTTTAACAGGCTAAGATGTGGATTCTAATCAAAAAAAATTCTTGCTGATATGGTGGGTGTACCAGCTAAGTAAAGGGAGCAAGTGATCTCTCCATGTGACACTGCCCTGCCCCCAGCCTGGAGCCTCCACGCTCTTTCCCTTCCCTGAGTTCATCTGGTGAAGGAGGGAGAATGCTGCTGACAGTTCTCCTTTCTCCGCTACCTTACCCCATGGGGAAAAAGGCCAAAAGAACTCCCATCCCCGCCCCTGCCTTCCACAGATCTGTGTCTTGTGCAGCTCCATAGAGCAGAAGCCCCACCAAAGGGCAGGGCTGGAGGCTTGAGTCTGGAGAATTCTGCTCTTTTCCACACTGGGAGGAGCAGCAGGGAAAGAAGCAGAACATCTGCAGCTCCTCCAGCTACTATGCCACTCCCATCTGCCCTCTAGCCTGGTTTTCCTGAGCAGCTGCTACAGCACAGTCAGAGCTAAAGGAAGCTCCATGGAGGATCTGGGGGGTGGTGGTAGCATTTTTCAGTAAGATGCACTAGCTATAAATATCTTGCTGGCACAATGTGGCATGTCATACCATACCAGCCTCCTTGCACTGCTGATTGTAGCATGGCATCCAAATGATTTCCTCATGAATTATGAGGCAGTCCCCATGCTGGCAGCACCCAGATGCTGATGATGGCAAACTTCCTGAAGCAGAATTTTAGATGGGTGGTCATATGTCACGTAAGAGGTATTTTCCAGGGCCAACTCAGTAGTTGAACAGCCCAGTCCACTTGTAGATGTGATATTCAAATTACTATGCATTTGTATAGTTCTCTTGCATACACTGTTGCTTTCCCACCAGAATGATTTCCCACCAGAATGATTGGCAAAGGCAGATGTTATCCCAAACTGAACCCACAATAATTGTTACATAAGCCAAAATGTACAATGGCTAAACTGAAAAACTTTTTGTAGCATGGCCAATGACCTGCCTTCCACACAGAACAATTTATTCTGCATAAAAAAACAAAATAGAAAAATAGCTATAATTTTCAATTTGCTTTTTTCTCTGCATTTTTTGTTACAATTAACCAGGCTGTGTCCAGGGAGCTCCGTTAGGGATGTTAAATGTCAGTTAATTGAATAGTTGAGTAACCTTATGAATTCTTATCATTTAGTCAACTATTCTATAGTGCCTGGGGGTGGGGCCAGCAGCCAGTGCACTCCAGCCTCACTCCCGAGAAGACCCCTGCCTCTCTGCACTGATGCCACTGTATCAGAGACAGCAGCTTGGGGTGCCAGGTGGGAGCTGATCTTCAAGGGGAGCGAGTTTAAAAGCCAGATCCCCACGTGGACCTGTGCTATCAGCCTGTACTGCTGCCTCTGATAAAGAGGCAGCGGCGTGGGGTGTTAGCAGCCCCTGTCTAGAGGGTAGTCTGAGTTCCCGGATCCAGCATGAGCTGGAAATGAGCTGGCTGCTGTTGAGCCTGCAAAAAAATTTACTGGCAAGTGTCTGTGTGTGGGTGGGGATGCATGTTGTCTATAGCATTAACCTATAAGCTTTTGCTTATTGGTTAATCGGTTAATTGACTACACTTTTACATCTCTAGTCTCCTTCAAGTTGCTGACTTCTGTGGCTCAGAACATGCTGGCCAAAAGGACACCACAGCAGGATGTGTTGTTGGGCTGTTGAGACGACTTGTAACAATGTGGACATTCAAGGGCTAGAATAGCTACAAGCCATGAGGACACTGCAAAATCTGGACTATGTTTGGTTGGATGGATTCACGTCGGTGTACCGCAGTGCAGATGCTGGAGTGCCAGGACAGAGAATTCCTAACATGTGGTTGATAATCAGAGTGGATGCTCAAGCCCTAAATCCTTTAACCAAACTTAATGCCACTCTCTGGTCTTATGCTGCAGTTTAAGGATACCCTTAGTGACCTAGTTCCTCTATTAATACAAGACAATGAAATGCTTTTTCTTATTGTATATATCTGCCTAATTGGGAGGAAAAAAAAATCTTTCTAGGAATTGAAAGAAATATCAACAGTCTGATGTTCATTTTTTGGGAGCTATTCTTCCTTTGGTTCCATTGGAAAGCAGTCCCCAAATTTTCTATATTTTAGAGAAGCTAGTAAATTTTAGTATCACTCATCTAGCAGTGACTGCACAACACCCAGCTTATTTGGGGGAGAGGAGACCTTTTCCAAAAAAGCAGAGAGATTTCAAATTTCCTGATGACATCCTGAGATCACTTGAGTGACCTCTAAAGACAGCATTTTATGAAGGTAAATTTCTAGTCAACTGTATAAAAAAGGAGTTTTTAATAATTGGTATCTGAATAAGCATCACAAAATGGCATTCATGTTTCCAACAAGAATTTAAATGTGTTGATTAATTCTGTTGCAGTGAGGGGCGTGGGCTTCCTCTGAAACGGATGGAGAGGAGTCACCATTTCTCCCCATTGACCAGGAGTTAGGACCACCGTCCCATCTTGCCAGAAACAGATGGGCAGGCCTTGGAGCTGATTTGGAGCTGAAGCCTGAAGGTGACTTTTATAGCACTGAGGACAAACCAGAGATTGCCACCAACCTGGTCACTTACAACCTGCTGAGAGTACCATCAGCGATGTACTGTGAGGACACAGAAGATAACTCCAAAACACATGGAGTACAGTGTTGTTACCTAAGTCCAAATGAGCATGTTTTGGCTGGGTCCCCAATGACCCACTAGCACAACACCACCAACTGTTAGAGCCCTGGGCTGGAACCTGGTGCAGTAGAATAAGCCCACTTTGCTGCAAACCCAATCCCTACCGTTGCATGCCAGGAGGCTTCTGTCCATCTGCCATATGTCAGAGCCAGAATGTGGGTCTGAGCCCCTATCCTATGTTTTTCTGCCCTGCCCAAGGACCCAAGTTTGTTAGACCACTTGTTCCTCTATCCTGCCCGTGGCCAGAGCCCTGGACAACTACTTGCTGCCTGGTCCCTCTTAGAGGGCCAGGGCTTCAGGTTACTAATCTTCCAGTAACCCTTGTCTTCCTTGGGGCCTGAGAATGAGGCAGTATGCCCCACCCTCAGACTGATGGGAATTGATAGCTATGCACTCCTACTCTGCAAAAACTCATGTTAAAAGCACATTGGCACAATATAGTAGCTATCAATTACTAGCACACACTTAAAATCCTTGATCCAACTGGCTCCGTGAATAAAACTTGTAATAGCTACCCATTGTAAGACAGCAATAATTAGGAATAAAAAGTTCTTTTTTCCCCTTACCAGTAAATATCATAATTTTGAATACTCTACACCCTTGTTTTCCTTATGTGAAGGAATGAGGGAGGAAGGAAAGTCAGAGCAAGAAAAAACAGGTAGAGGTTTTCTTATTTAAGGGTTATGTACTAATGTTTCCTCAAGGGAATCACTGGCTCCATCAGCTTTGTCAAGCACTGTCAGAAAGCCAATGCACACCTCAGCATGTCTAAGCAGCCTGCAGCCTAGCAAACTGAGAAAATCACTTCACATGTTCCCTTCATAAATCCCTTCAGATTTGGCAGCAAGCGGGGGCAGAAAGAGAAACCACAGCAGTCGAGAACAGCAGAAGTGGTTCTGAACACTGACAAAGAAAACATTTTTTTAATTACTCTTCCCCACCTTTCCTAAGTTAGTTATATATAAAATTCTCACTACACTATTTCTCAGTATTGCAGCAATAAAGACTGAATAGAGCACATGAGCAACAGAGCTGGATCAGAGCTATAAAGTAGAGCAGAATATCATAATACAGACTTTTTTTTTTTAAACAGTTTAATTATAATGAGTGAGGCTAACATCTCCTCCTCACACCAGATTAGGAATAGCTCCACATTTAAAAAAATACAATTAATCTCTAAAATGGTATGGGTTAATATTTACTTAATTGGACTATAGACATGATGGGAAAACAACATACCCTTCTGTTACTGGCTTCCTTTCATCTATGAGAGATGTGGGGAGTGACAGCCCATGTTTTGCAATATCTCATGTGACCAAAAAGTCCATTCTGAGATTTACTTACATTTGACAGTTATTCCAAGCATATATATCTTGGTTGGAATCTGTTTGATTCCTACAGACTCTTTCTTCAAGCTGTAGGAGCCAGATTCTGTCATGGATTTTGATTCTCTGATAGAGATTATGGTGCCACTTGATACAATCACTTGCCAAGCTTCCCAATGGTCAGAATCAATTTCAGCTGTCTTTATATCTCACTTGTGTCTTTATAGTGAAGCTAGGGGTGTCCTGTTCTTTCCTTTTAATAGCTCTCCATATAGAATGTCCTTGGATATGCATCAGTCTTCCAGTCTATTTAGATGTCCCAGCCAATGCAAAAATCTTTGCTTGACTAGGGCTCTCACACCTGGTAAATTTTCCCTTTGAAAAACCTCCATGTTGGGGGCTATCTTGTCATTTGATGTTGAGTATGAAACAAACAATGCAGGTGAAAATGGCTCAACCTTTCCTTCTGATAAGCATGAGATGTCCATGTTTCCCCACCATACATGAAAGTGCTGAGGATACAAGCTTGGAATGTAGTATTTTGGTAATGACAGTAAACTTTGAGTCAAAAGCTCATCATCTATTAAACCATCTTGTTAGTCTTTAAAGTGCTTCATAGTTTTTCCTTTTGTTTTGAGTTGTTCCAAGCACTTTTAATTAGTCTGCTAAAAATGGTGGCAGATTTTCTGATGCAAAATTTCAGTTATTCATCTCATGAGAGGTTGGTCATCACTGTAGAACCTAAATAGCTGAACTTTGACTACTTCCAGATGGTTCATATTTAATGTAATTGAAAAAACTTGTGGAATCACTGCACCAATACAACAATTTTCCTGATGATGATAGCACATGCCTGATAGGCACTTGCAAAGCAGTCCGTAAGTTCTTGTAGTAAACCTTCATTTGGGCAATAAAGAGAGAATCAGATAATAGAAGTTCCCCGATTAGCACCTTTTTGACTAAACTGGGGCAGATTGAAAAGTTTCCTATCCAATCTTGAGTGGAGATACACTCCATCTTCCATGCCGTTAAATGCACAGCTCCAGAGTATCAAATATAATGCAAGTATTTGTATTAATAATGCATGTTTTCTGATCTTGCTCCAGTAGCCATATCTCCAAGTAAGTTTCTGCGAAAAATCATGGCCAGAAGTGTTACATTGCAGTGTCTTCACATTTCTGATCATAGTGTTGATTATTAACATTTCCTTTTCCCAGCAAGGACAGACCCTCATTAACAGTCTTCCTATTGACGTCAGAGTGTGCAGGGTTAAGCCCATTGAAGTAAAAGGCATCAATGTCATCACTCTTCTCATCACTATTTCCTCCTTTTTTATGAGTCCCAACAGATCATCTTCCTCTGCTTCTTGTTCTCTGAGCCTCAGAATCCCTTGAGAGGCATGCCTGAGCCTTCTGAAAGCTTCCTTTTCAACAAAACTCTCATAAGGCTTCTCCGGATAGCTCCCCATTTTGGCAGGCTCTGCAGCCTTTGAATATTTTTGCAGAGGCCAGCAATGTCTGACAGTATATTTGCTGAGGCAATGGGCTATTGCTCTACCTTTTTTGCTTATTCAAGCCCCTAGATACCTGATTCTAGATTAAAACCTTTCATAAGAGTCAAGCAGTGAAGGATCAAGTAACTTTTCTGATCACTTTTTGAAAACCCTAAACAATGAGATCTAAGCTTCTCACTCAAGGTATTTTCTTCAGTCCCTGAATTATTTTTGTAGTATTTTTTCCCCATCCTTTCCAGTGGTTTTTTTTTTTTTAACGTAGGACTGTACACAGTATTCTAGTATGGTTCTTATCAATGTCATGAAGAGGCAAAAGCTTCTCTGCTCCTACTCACTACTTCCTCGGATACTTCCAAGGATCACAGTAGCCCTTTTTGCCAAAGCATCTCTCTGGGAAACTTACACTGAGTTGCTTGTCCAATACATTTCAAAGTTATTGCTCTCCAGAACAGTTTTCTATTCTGTGGGTATGGACTGCATTCCTTGCCCCTAGATGTACAACTCTTCATTTGGCTATATTGAAATGTATTGAATTTGAATCAGCTCAGTGTAAAAGTAAAAATACAAACTTACAGATGAGCATACTGGTGTCAAGACCCACCAATTAGCGTGAACAGAAATTACATCTGCAAGTGAGGTAACAAAGCTTCCTGTTCTCTTTGTAGCTTCACTCTGTGACTGCCCTATCCTGAGCTATTTTGTTTCTGTCCCAGGTTGGAGTGTCACAGGAAATCAAAGACTGCATGAAGGTAATACATGAGTGCAGTTTCCCTACACTCAGGGAAAACCCATTATACATTTTAATCACCACATTATTAATTATCATTACACCAATAGCTAGACAATGGGGACCGATTGTATTAGGTGTTGTACAAATAGTAAAGATAGTGCTTTTCAATAGGGACTTACAGTTTAATAGATAAGATGCAACAGCTAAACTAAAACAGAAGAAAGAAGGAAATAATTGTAGTAAAAGCAAGTTTTGACACCTGTTTGTACAATGTGCAGGCATAATAAGAATCACATTCTAAGCATAGTACACTGGGGGGGAGGAGGGAGAGAAACACACAAAACTTTGATTTAACTCTATGTAGTCTCTGACTGCATTTTTTAAGCCTCTACTACACATTAAGTATAGATCGGTGGAAGGTCTACCAATCCCATGCTGGCCAGATGCAGAAGGGGGAAAAGAGCCTCTCCTACCTACAGGTAAGCAACCTGACCACACCCTCATACAGCAGTCACAACAGCCAATCATGGAGACAGGTACTTGCTGCTGCAAACAATAAGGGAAACAAGGACTGCTATAGAAACAATAAGCTCAAAGTAGTAATGGAAGCTGAAAGGCTTAGGAGTTCACAGGGGTTAACACCTGTGCAGCAGGCTGCCTCCAGAAAGAGCCCAAGTAGACTAAAGCAGACCATTAGGCCTAATTTGAGATCAGGGATCTAAGAACTCTCCTGACTATTGATTAACCAAAGAAAGACAGTCAAGGGGCAATAGGTTATTTGAAAGACCACATGAAGGACCAGTAACACCATCCCAGAGCATATTTCCATTACACAACAAAGAATGGAGCAAAGCTAGAATATGTCTACACTACCTAGTTTTGTTGATAAAATTATGTTGAGAAAAAAAAAAATCACCAGATGTTGTTCACACTTGCTCTCGGTCAACAGATAATGTCTGCATTGGGGGCGCCATAATTTACAGTGTGAGCCATGCATGGTGGGTATGTAACCCACAGTACAGCGTTGATCCCTGCACTTCTTGGGATTACCTCAGAGTTCTCCCAAAGCATTCTCAACTACTGGGAGAAGTATCATGAGTAGCCCTGTGGGCTCTCCATGCTGAGGAACATCAAAGCAGCACAGCATCTGTCCCCATCCCCCTGCATTAGCAGTCTGCTTGCATCTGTGTTAGGCTACATCTACACTGCAGCACTATTTCAGGATACCTCTATTCCATGTTTTTTGAGTGCGCCCGTTATTCTGAAATATAGCAGGCTCGCTATTCCAATGTCCCGGTAAACCTCATTCCACAAGTAGTAAGAGACATTTTGGAATAGTGATTTATTTCGAAAGAAGTGCTGTGTAAACAGCACCAAATTTCAAAATAAGCTATTTCAAATTTGACTTGAAATAAGCTACGCAAATTGCGTACCTCAAATTGCATAGCTTATTTTGAGGCACACCCTTACTATTCAGGGCAGAACAGGAGCATTCCAGTTATTTGTTCTTTGTTTATTCCCCAAACAGAGCAGCTCACTCAACTGTCAGATACTTACCTTAGTTTTGAAAGGAAAGGGGCATATGCCTGCAGGGCAACAGAGATAAAAATTCTGAGCATATCTATCAGGGAAGGCATTATGGGACATGGGCAGAAGCCAGTTCTGTCAACAAAATGCAGCAGAGTCTACATGGGCTTTGTCAACAATAAAGGGAGGGGAAAAGGAAAAAAAAAAGTCTTATGGGGTGGAATTTTGTGTTGCCAAAACTGGTTGTTTTCCCCCCTGACAAATCGCATTGCAGTGTGAATGCTCTCACTGTTTTTTCAACAAAAGGCAGTTTGGGGTGACAAAGCTTGGTAGTGTAGACAAAACCCTACAGTGCAGCAAGGGACTTGGATTTTATGATATAGTGATAGTGACTGGTGCACGTTCCATATTAAAACATCTTGTGCTTTTTCACTTAAAATCAATGATGAGCTGAGATTTGATATTTTGGTTCAGGCAGTCAAATCCAAATTAGGATCCAGTCCAAAAAATGCATTTAAGAATGTTACTGAAAGCCTGACTTTATAACATTGGCTGATTCTGGATCCCAGTCTTTGATTTTGGTGCAAAGTCCTTTGCTTAAACACAACATTCTAAGATGTTGCTTTTTAGGGATTAGGAGTGACTAGGTGAATAGTTGGGAAAATAAAGATGACATACCCCAGAGCATACTCTCATTGCTAAAGCTGAACATGATCCCTGTCTGTTTCAGACATGTTCCCTTCCTCTATCCCCATTCCCTTTGAATTTTTTTTCTGTCCAAAAGTTGGTCAAGTAGTATTGATATTATAGAAGAAAAACTGTTAATTTGGCATTTTCAGCTGGGATTGGGAACAGAATGCTGGAAATGTCATTACAAATAGTTTTCATGAAAATTAGCGCATTTGGGAAGTTGACGCAACTTGGAAAAACATGTAAATCCCAAACATTTAGGGCAATATCCCTGGGAAACATGGCTTTGCTAAATTCCTGGCTTTGCTAAATCTTAACTTTGTAGTCTCTTATGAGAGTTATTGAAAAAGCTGTGTCTCTTTGCAAAACCACCCTGCATGGATTATAAAACATGTTAATAGTAATTCCATAAGGTTTCATTTGGGATAAAGATGCAACTAAGAAACAATAAAAATAAATAAATAAAAGACAGCATCGTAGTTTTGATAAAGCTCCAAGCACAAGTTCATACTAAAGATTTCCATGGCTTGCAAGCATGTTTTGGCAGAGTGTTATGAAGCTAACTTTGAAATATACTACACACCTGTGTGAACTGCTGTGTTGATACATTTTCCCCTCAATTTGCATACTGTTAATGTTTTCCGCTCCAGAACAAAGAGTCTTCTTTATTATAAATGATGGCAATATTTTGCTGACTGCAGAAATAAAGATGACTATGATTGAACACTGCAATTGGCATTTCCTGCTTCTCCTGGTCTTTTATTTTAAAATTGCTTATGTATATACAAATGTAGTGTTTTTGCAATTAGTAGCAATGTGACAGTAAACCGAGATCTCTTTACTGAAATTAACATTGCCGTGGCTTGCCAAGTCCCTGACCACAACAAAACTGTTTCTCCCTCAATAGGAGCAATCAAAGTGAGCAGTTGTAATAAAGTCATAGTCAGAAATGGCCTACTCAGTCATTTGTTCCTCATTCTCTTCCTAGTGCAGAACTAATCTCTGTGTTTGGATTGGATTCTCCTTTTTCTTCTATTACTTTTATACCAATTTAACTCTATTGACCTTACTTGGGGATTACTAATTTATACCTCATGAGAATCAGAACCCAAATGTTTGAATGTTGTTTTGTTCATTAAAGTGTCATAAGACAAAGTCAACTGGCTTCCACCAGTTCATTAATTCAGACATGTCAGTCAGGAAGATACAAGACTGCATAACGTGCACTGAAGACACTGATAATTTGTGTATTCAAATGATAATTTAGGAGGTTTATGCCATCCCCCAGAGCACCTTGCAATACTGAGCAAGGCTGGGACCCATGGTAATCATTTAGATTAAAACCCATCCATGTATATACACACACATGCAGAGGAGACATATCTTTAGCTCCTAGCCTAGACAATGAACACTGTAATAATAAATTATTTCCTTGCCTCAAAAGACAACCCATATTATTCATAGTAACAGAAATAGGATTTGGATTAAAGGCCACAGGTAGTGTGAGACAGGCAACTGAAAGAATCACCCATAAGTAAATCTGTATGCACAGGTTTAGAAGCCTAGCTACAGTTGCAACATCTCTGTAAAGAGTTCTCTTAATAAAGTGCCTGTAGCAGAGAGAGGTCTTCAAGGGCTTAACAGGGATATGCAGAATGTGATGGGTTGAAACCATGTTATATCCTGTTGACATAATACTTTGTCCTCCACTGGGTCTGTTATTCAGCTAAATAAAGCAGCATGTTCCCACCCTATAGTACTGTAAATAGAGGGTGTTTCTTGTAGACAGAGTCTCTTTATAAAAGGTCTGTTTTATTGCTACAAGCTTCAGATCTGTTCATGTTGTGACCCTTCATATGATATATATTGTGACAAAGTCCCTTGTTAGCTCCCCATGGGTTCTGTGCTTCCTGACAGTTTCTTGTGTGCCTCAGAGACTCATGGTGACCCCTTTGTTGCCTTGGGACTTCCCCAGAAGCAAGGGTCCCTGCTAATCAAGTAATTCTCATCACAGGTAAGTCCTGAGTACAAGGGGGGGGGGACCCAGCAGAAACAACCCCCCTTTTTCTGGCCTTTGGTCTGTTCCCATCTCCCCAGCAGGGTAATCCAAGAGAAAGGGGGGGAGGGGGTGTCCAGGCCCACCCACTCCACTGGACTCCAGCCCAGGGGCCCTACAGGAGGGACAGCTGGCAGGGTTTCTTGCCCCCCCAATACAGCTACCTCTCCCCTGGGCCACTTCACCCACCACTTCCTTCTATTATCTTTTTGCCTTGGGGTTTGCTCTGCTCTCCAACACTCCTCTATGCACCTCTCAAAACTCTCCCCCTGCTGATGCCTGGGAGGAAACCTTTTATAGTCACCGGGAGGCCGTCACTAGCAACAGGTGCTTAATTAACCCCTGTTGCAGGCTGACTCCTAATTAGGCCTCCATTGTCTGCCCTGATTGCCAGGCTGTGTTCAGGTGAGACTAACTGGGAAACAAGAAGGCATTAACCCACCTCCCAGTATAGCTGCCTTCTATAAGATTTTTGCAGTTCACAGGCTGTGGTCTGCCACAATATGTAATAAACAGCTTTTTAAAGGGAAGAGAGGCAAGGACTGAAAGAATGCTGAAAAGGCTGCCTACTGCCTTCCTTCCTTCCTGTGCAGATCTCTTTCTTTACAGCCCAAGTCTATTAGTTTGCATTTATACTCCAAAGAAAGCATGCACATGAGTGCTGAGTAAATCCCCAAGCTTACTGATTCCAATCTGTATGTCAGCTGGATGTGGCCTTACCAATAAGGCTATGTCTACACTGGCGGGTTGTTGCGCCAGAAGTATGCAAATGAGGATAAGCGTGGAATATTGTCGAGCCTCATTTGCATACCTAATGAGCCACCATATTTGCAGAAGAGGCTCTTGCGCTAGAAGGAGCTGTCTACACTGCCCCTTCTTGCGCAAGAAAAACCCTCTTGCGCAATGCCGTTATTCCTGAAAATAATCAGCATAGCGGCATTGCTCAAGAGGGTTTTCTTGCGCAAGAAGGGCAGTGTAGACAGCTCCTTCTAGCGCAAGAGCCTCTTCTGCAAATATGGCGGCTCATTAGGTATGCAAATGAGGCTCAGCAATAGTCCACGCTTAGCCTCATTTGCATACTTCTGGCGCAACAACCCGCCAGTGTAGACATAGCCTAAGTGTGCTAGAGAAGGCTTGAGTGCCCAACACAGCGAAGACAGGATGAGAAAGCCCATGTGAGTGGGTTTATTGGGATCCCACATATCAGATGGAACCCTCAATGGGAGGGGGGAGACAAAACTTGTCACAGACAATCCAGTTGATTTGGAATATTTGGATTTTCAGAAATCTGTGACAAGGCCCTGCATCAAAGGCTTTTAAGTAAGCAAGCATGGGATAAAATGTAAAGTCTACTGCTGGATCAAAAAGACAGGAAAAAAAGGATAGGACTAAATGGTTGGTTTTCATTGTAGAGACAGGTCAATAGAATGCACCAAGGATCTGTACTGGGACCAGTGCTGTTCAGCATATTTATAAATGATCTGTAAAAAGGGTCAACAGTAAGGAGACAAAGTTTTCAGGGGTTACAAAATAATTTGAAATTGCAGTCATCTTTGGACATAAGAATCAAAAAAAGTGATCTCACAAAACTGGGAGAGTGGGTAACAATATGGCCAGTGAAATTCAATGTTGATACATGCAAAGCCAGGCATATTGGAAAACAATCCCGCCCATACATAGAAAATGATGGGTTCACATTAGCTGTTACAGTCAAGAACTATCATTGAGTCATAATGGCTAATCCTGCAGCAGCAGTCAAAAGATCTAACATGGTAGGCACCATTAGGAAAGGGGTAACCAAATATAAAAGATCATAATGCCACTCTATAAATCTGTGTTATGTCCACACCTTAAATATTGCATGCAACTAAGTTTGCCCCATCTAAATATAGAAAAGATACTGGAAAGGGTAACAAAAAGCATTAGGGGTATGGAACAGCTGCCATATGAGGAGAGATTATAAAGATTGGGACTGTTCATCTTAAAAAAAATTAGTAAAGTGATGGAATATGTAAAGTCCAGTAAATCATACATGGGGGTGGGGGGGAGAGTGAAGAAAGTTCTATTTACTTGGCCACATAACACAAAAACCTGGGATCATCTAATGAAATTTATAGACAATAAGATTAAAACAAATAAAAAAGCATCTTCACACAACACATCTAGAATACTGCTCAGAACTATTTAAATGCAATTGATAAGAGTGTGCTATTGCACCCCAGGTTTTTTATGCAAATATGCTTATGAATATGCATTACTGAAAAAAGCTTTATGCAAAATACATCTTTTAACATATAATTTAAAAAGTTAGAATATACATTTTCAGCAAATTGTATTTGCATGAATGTATCATTCCTGTGTTTGAAGTTAGAATTATAAAATATAAAGCTGCTTTTACCAAACTAGACATAGTGAGTGAGGGCCACCAGCAGTATTCAAGGAACTTAATGGCCCAGTACTTGGGACAATGATCGATGAATAGTCTTGCTTTTCCTGTAAGCCTGAGGTATGGTTGGTTCCACCAAGACATGTGGCCAGGTCACCTAATGCTGGAACCCATTTTGGATGCTGTACCTTCTCCCTGGAAGTGTGAAAACTTTAAATTAACACAAAGGATTCCTGCCTTTGGCATAAGGGATACAGAGGTGGGAAACCAAACCATCGGCAGTGCTGCCAGATGCCAGGATGCTCTGGTTACTATCCAAGATAAATGCTGGAAACATCTAAGAGTGAACAAGGGGAAGGATCATCCTCATGTTGGGAAGCTTTCTAGCTTGTGAGAAAAGATTATTAGAACTACTATTAGGCTAAGAAATTACATGTAACACGTTTCTTAAAGTTTTAAGCTTAGCTGGTGTGTGTTTTATTTTGCTTAAGAACTTACTTTCTGCTATCACTTGCAAACACTTATATCCTACTTTTTATATATTTAATACAATCACTTGTTTATATACTTAATACAGTGTAAATAATTGTTACCTGGGGGTGACAACAGCTATGCATCTCTTTCATTGATAAAAGGGGCAAACAATTTAGGAGCTTGCTCTATGTAAAACTTTATATAGAGTAATAGGGATTTATCTGGGGTCCTAATCCCACTGGGACTGTGCACTGTGACAAGTTCCTTTGATTGAGCCTTCCCAGAGCTGAGCTGTTCTCTGTTTGTATAACTCTGCTGTGGGCTGTGATCCTAACTTTGCACCAGCACTGGAAGAGACCAGAGGGTCTGGCTCAGCAGTACAGAGTTGGGGAGAGGTGCCCCAAAGGGCAGATAGGTGGTATTTCAGCACATCAAGCAACAGTATCAAGGGGATCTCTGTGACCATGTCTGTCACGAAGGAGACATAACAGTGGGACTAGTTTGAAGAAATTTGAAGTTTTAGAATCATGTATATACAAACATTGGTTTATTGGATTTTTTTTTTAAATACACTTTTACCAGGAAGAAAGGAAGGGAGATATGCACCAGTTATAGTTCTTTGTACTCCATGGTTACAAGAGAGGACAAAGATGTGTTGCTATGGGAAGCTTAATAATGTATGGGAACTTCCTAGTGAGTGAGTTATCTTGTTTTTGGTTGAAAGCATTGCTCTGTCACCACACTACGCTAATTTTGGGGGGAAATAAAAAGTTTTGATGAATTTGAGTCTTTACACATACTATACTTGCATATGACATTACCGAGACTTTGTTTATATATATATACTAGTAATGCAGCCTCACACTTGCCAGCTTCATAAACAAGAAATATTTTGCAGAAACCAAACATGGGTGACACGCTCTTGTGAGTTTCCATATTTCTGACAGTTTTGTAGGATGGGAAATATTTTTTTCCCCACACTAGCATGGAACTGAGATCATTTTTTCCTTTTTAATGATCCCACTAAAATGTCTCTTAGAAAATTGTATAAAATCTTTCGTGTCCTTTCACAGTTTGTATTACACTGTACTTTAAAAAAAGCCATGAAGTACAATAAAATTGTTCAGATTATTTCACAAGATTCTACAGTACAGCTCTGCTTGACTGCTAGAAGAGAGCTTTTCATGCAGCTTCCAAATAAAATCCCATTGTCCAGAGTCACATTGCTAGAGGTACTCAGTAAGGTTAAGTAGCAAACTTCTCTTGTCTTAAGTTCAATATTCACCTTTCCATTTAAAGGAACGAGAGAGAAATCAGTGATCCTCATCTTATTTTGTAGTAAAATAAAAATCTGCTATAATGCTGCACAACTTAAATAACACTAACATATTTAATTATTTGCTGCGGATATGAAGCCTGAAGCAAGTAACACCTTTGACTCTTAACTTTTGCTCATGCACATTTGGCTCATAATACTTCTTTGGCATCTGACAGTCTAGAAGCAGCACAACATGACATTTTAACATGCATAGTGTCTGCTTCAAACATTAATTTATTTTAAACTATTGGTAGCATCTTCTACTTTATTAAATTATTACTTTAGCTTTAGTCAACTGAAACCTTTGCCAGATGGCAATACAGCCACTGAATATTTAAGAGAAGACAGAAAATATTTATATGATGGAAATGTTTGCTCAATCATTAAGTATTCATGAACTGGTTTTGCTTGATTCTTCATTAGCAGTTCTAGTGCAAAAGAAATCCAAGTGTTCAGATTTACATCTCATAGTATCATCATTATTGATATTCCAACATGTCTACTATGGCCTAAAAAAAACCCCAAAATTGCTTTGAAAATGTAGCAGTATATTCCCCTCCATTCCCACAGAAAAACACAGAGGATGGGGAAAAGTGCTTCAGAATCTCCCATCAGAACTTTTGCTATATTTTGCCCTTAAGGGAGAGAGATTTTAAGCACTGTAAAGGAGTCAGTAGGGCTGACCTTTACACTATATGAAACCAGGTTTCCCTCCAGAACAGGGAAGGATCCCGCCAAGTCACCTTATCTGGCCCATTGACCAACCTGCTGGGACCCTCCAGCATGCAGCTGACATGGTTTAAAGTTCAGTCCATGCAACTCTCCGCTCTGTGAGGCGGGGGAGGCTTTGTGTGATCTCCCCACTCCCAGCCCAATCCTCAGCTCCTATAGGCTGGAAACAACCAGCCAACAGGAGCTGAGAGATTGGCCTGGGGGATGAGGGGAGCACAAGCCTCGTTCTCTTCCCGAAGCGGAGAGCCATGTGGAGGGAACAATTCTGCAGTTTAAAGTGATTTGGGGCTGCGATAGGCAGGCAGCCCAGCCTTCTTTGGGGGTGCTGTAGGGCTGCTGGCTTAGGTAAGCATTTCCTAGTCAGAGCCTGCCTCTGGCACCCCTGCCCCTCCACATACCAACTCCCTCCCCCAGGCCACCATCCAAACCCTCTGCACCCGATCACAACTCCCTCCCAGATCCTGTATCCCCTCCTACACTCATCCCCCAGGCCACAGTCCTCTCCTGCACCCAAACACCCTCCCAGACGCTGCACCCTAATCACCTGAACCAGGTCACCACACAAACCTTCTGCAGTCTGCACCCCCTTTTCCCAGGTCACAATTCCCCCTCAGACTTTTTACCTTCTCCTAGAGCCCCTCCACCAGGCCAGAATCCTCTTCTGCACCCCTACTCCCTTCCTTACCCTACACCCCAATCCTCTGACCCAGGTCACAACTCCCTCTCAGACCTCACACTATATCCTGCACCCCAGTCCCTTATCCCATGCACCCTTCTGAACCTGACCTTAACCCTAGACCCCACATCTCCTCCACAGAAAAGTGTGGCCCTTGACCACTTTCCAAAATCTTGGAGTGGCCCCCTACAAAAAATTATTGCCCACCCCTGTTCCAGAACATTCTAACACACACAACTCCCATTGGCATCCCAGCTCATTGAAATAGTCCCACAATGTTTCCTCTATTAGGTCTACAGACTCCAAGGTTGTAGGTTACATTAAGGTTACCTGAAAGCTGGCTCTCTACCCGTGTTTCTCAAAGTGGTCCATGAAACCACTTTGAGAAAGCAGCTTACTGGCCACTCTGATGTGTTTATTTATTTAGCCCATGCTGCTTCCTGTGACTCCCTTTGGCTGCAAATGTTGAACCAGAGACAATGGGAGCCATGAGGCCCTGTAGCTATGGAGCTGGTAAATAAAAACCCCAGAGCAACCAGTTAGCAGGTTTCTCGGAGTGGTTTCACGGACCACTTTGAGAAACACTTCTCTATACTCTGCAAACCCAACCACCTTCCTCCTATTCTGCTCTCCTATACCTAAAAACAAAAGTCCACAGAGCTTTTAGGATGCTGTTTCCCATGGATTTTTCATGTAATGTGTCCTAAATGAAAAGTCATTATTAAAACTAAAATTGTTCTTTATTAAGAACTCTGTTTACAGAGATATGATTGGAACTAGCACTTTAGCCATGTATGCACTGACTGACATCTTGCTACTGTTTCCAAGATCTTCTCTTATAACCCATTTTCTTCTTAACAAGTTTCATGCAGGTTTCTGCAGTTTCTAAGTAATATTTTTTCTTTCATGCCAGTGTTTGCTAAATTTGTAGCCAGATGTTGTTTGAAAATTTAGCCCATCCTAGGGATATAGCCTTTACCTCCTTCCTGTTTCAACATTTTAGGCATTATAGTCCTTCAAGTATCCTGGTCTTCAAAGCAGTCACATGCTTCTTGTTCATTACAGAAGATGTGGAGGCCTTGTTTTAATTTTTTTCTTCCTTCATTCTGTTATGAGCACTACAAGGGACTAACAAGATAATACCTAAGCCTCACCTCTTTCAAGTATCATACATCAGGTGAAAACTTCAGCCATCACCTTCTGGCCAGGACCTTGACCCTGTTAGTCAGGTATGCTGATTGTGTTGCTACTCCAGTTTTGTCTCTATCACTGGCTTGAGTCTCTAGCTACCTCATATGACCTGTGCCTTGAGACCTGGATGTACTCCCCTGTGCATAGTGACCTCAGATTACTTTGTTTTAGCAAGCTCATCTTGGGGTTTGCTATAAGAAAGACATGACTCTTCACGCAGTTAAAACCACATCACAGTGGGTGCAACAGCAAGTCTGCTGTATATTCCTCTGGGTCCAGGTGCTCCAGCTGTTTGGCTATTACAGATCCAAAGGCAAATATCTAGTAGGCATGACATGCTCAATGAGAAAACGTAATCCACCCATATGGACAGGGCGTGATTAAATAAGGGAAGACAACCCTGCTGCAGGAGATGCGAGCAGAGCGTGAGGACAGAAATGTGAGCGGGGAAAGTGAAGTGATGACACAGGGTCATGGCAGAGCTAATGACATGTAGTAGCCTCACAGGAGAGCCAGATGCACAGGCCCATCCTGACCCACATTCCCTCGTCACCAAGTTCCATAGCTTCCTCTCCCAGGCACCCTAGAACACAGGAGAGTGGGAGACAAGTCAAGGACAGCCTCACACTCAACCCCCAGGGATGTGTCGTAGAACAAAAGGCTATCATTCTCAGCCCTGTGTGATTGCTGAACAGGGGGATTGCAATATGCTGCTTTCCTTTCTCTCACCGCTCCCTCTCCCTCCCCCGATGCTCCCATCCTGAACTCCTTTTCTGGCTCTTCTTTCTTGTGTTCTCTGAATAAAAACGTATGATTTCTCAACAACACTATATTTATTGCTTGTGTTGCATATGGGGGAAGAGGAAGAGTAGAGGAAAGCACGCTGAATGCAGGGGGTACCTTGTTAAGAGCAACACACATGACTGTTATATCACTATTTGGCCATTCACAAAGCTATTTTTCAAAGACACTGATTTTCAGTGCCCCTCAGTGTGCTCTCTCTATTGCCCTGGTGTTTGGCTTCTCATAATTAGTGGCTAGGCATTGTGCCTCTGCCCCCCATCCTGCCATAAAAAAAACCCTTTCTCCTTACTCTCACAAATATGTTGGAGCACACAGCAGGGTGCCGCAACAATGGGACTGTTGCTTTCACTGAGATTTAATCTAGTCAATAAACTGCAAAACTTTCCTTTCAAATGTACAAAAGCACCTTTTACCACCATTCTGCACTTGCTCAGCCTGTAGTTGAACTATTCCTTATTGTAGTCCAGGCGGCTGTGTATGGCTTCATGAGTCATGGAAGCAAGGCATAGGCTGGGTCACCAAGGATCACTATTGGTCCAATGGTAATTTTCCGGTCTGGGAAGAAAGTTCCAGCTTGCAGCTTTCTGAAGAGCCAGGAGTTCCTAAAGATGCATGTGTCACTCACCTTTCCTGACCATCCCATGTGGATGTCAAGGAAGCAAATCTTGTGTCCTCCAGCGCTGGCAACTCCATTGACAAGTGTACCTTGCAGATTATGTACTCTTTAGCAAGGTGATTAGGCACCTAGATAGTGATGTGCATTTCATCTATCGCCCCACCACAGTTAGGGAATCCCATTGCAGCAAAGTCCTCCATTATATCCTGCACATTTCCCAGAGTCACTGCCCTTCATAACAGAAGCATATTGATTGCCTGAGCTCATTGAATGATAGCAGCCCCCACTGTAGATTTCCTTACTCCAAATTGATTCCCAACTGACCAGTAGCTGTCTGGCATTGCAAGCTTCCACAGGGCTATTGCCACTCATTTGCCAACTGTTAGAGCGGGTCTCATTCTGGTATTGCTGCACTTCAATTCACAAGCTCCCATGAAAGTGGCCTTACACATGCAAAAGTTTTGCAGACACTGCTGATCATCCCATACATGCATAACTATGCGGTCCCACCAGTCAGTGCTTGTCTCATGGCACCAGAACTGGGTTTCCCCTGTGTCAAGAGGATCAAATGTCACCTGCATCTGTCAATTACTCATCTTACATGCTTCACACAAGAGTTTGTTCATGGTCTCCTCAGATTTTTCCTTGTTCTAGCAGGACCTGGATAGGCTCTGGACATACTGCAGCATAAAGGCACAGGATGGTTGCTATGATTGCCATAGTACTTTGCTGAACGGGATCCATGCTTAGCCTACTTGCACGGATAACCAGGGGAAGAAAGTGCATATAAAGATTGTTTGGCATTGCTTTCAAGCAAGGGCGGGAGGAAGATAAGTGTATTATGGGATGCTGATGACATGCACCCACAACCACCTGCTGCACTGTTTGATCCCACTGGGCACTGGGATCATAAGCCAGTGCAAACGGGTGGCAGGAACTGTGGGATAGCTACCCATTATGCATCGCTGTCAGAGTCAAAGGTAGCCACCCTTTCGGGGATGCACAATGTTAAATTATTGCACACAGTGGAGACAATGCACCTTAGACTTTACAAAATGCAGTGCTAAAAAAACCCAAATTCAGTCTTCTCATCATGTTAACAAGGCATCAGTCAACTCCTCACTGTACCTCCCAACTAATGTGTCATCTACATATAAGGTGACATTCTCTCCGTCCCCAGCAAAACATATTGGTGTGCAATAGCTGGGGGAAATGCAAGGCCTGGGAAAATCTTTTGAGTAAGTACTGTTGTCCCTTAAAGGTAAACGTAAAGCATTCCCAAGAATGGAGATGCAATTGGATGGCGAAAAAACAATTTGCCATATCTGTGACAGAACCATTTCAGGGCTCCTTGTATTCTTGCCATCACTTGAGGTACGTCTGCTACCATTGGTGCCATAGAGGGGGTGGCTTTATTAATTTGTCTAAAATCCACTGTAAATCTCCAAACTCCTGAAGCTTTTAAGACAGGCCAAATTGAGCTACTATAAATGGAATTCTCCTTTCAATCATTCCCTGTTCTAATTATAACATGATTTTTTTCAATTCCTGCCTCTACTTTCACAGGATATTTATACTGTCTCCGTGATGGCACTTTCCCCTCCCCCACAAATTTTAACACATGGTTTGACTTTACCACATTTTGGTTTATTCTTAGTCTATCCATACATCAGGAAATTATTTCACCCACACATCTTGTTTGTAATCACCTCCACTTCTTCTGCAGCACATATTTTGGAATGCACCCTGCTGTCAGGGTGCCTTCCATCCAGCCATTCCCATACCTCAGAACTCCATTAGTTAAATTAAACAGATTCCTCTTCAAAAAATGAGTCCCTCATGTTACTGGCTCAGCCATCTGATTTATCTGAATAATTTGTTCTTTACATAAAAAAAAAAAAAATCTCCCATTCTCTCTCTGAGTGTAACTATTTCTACTGATATATACATCTTTCTTGTCATTCTTCCCCAATAAATAATGCTGCAGTCATGATCTCAGTCACCCATTGGCTTAAATCACAATTTCTATTTGCAATATCCACACCAGCCTGACTTTCCAAAAGGGCATCTTTGGGTCCATTGTCTCCCACAACAGCAGTTGTTCTAGGCCTCCCAACATCTCCCACTCCTGGGGACCTATTTCCCATCAGTCATTGGGGCTTCCCTATAGAATAGATTTCTCTGAATCCTCATCTTGCACAGCTGCAACTCTTTTCTGCTATCTAGTCATGTCTTTCATCCTTTTCATTTCTTTAAGTCAGTACATCTCCTGCTTATCTAATCTCTTCATTGGTAGCTCCAAGATCAACCTATAAGATTCAGTCATATTTCAATAATTCTCCATTCTTCCTAACTCTGCCCACCATACTAGCCATGCAACTTGATTTTTTTTCATATTCACTGGGTCTAATGACTTCATTGTTAATTGTAAATCTGATTTTTTTTGCCTGTTCTGCTTGTATCTCCCCTGCTGAATCCCTAATGCAGGTTGTTTCTATCACTGCTACCAATTTTTCCGTCTTTGGCTCTCCTAGCCAGTTTCTTATTTCTTCCCTCAATTTAGTATAAAGCCTCTTTTGAGCCAATCAAATTCTCTTTTCTCTTACTCCCCAACCCCCCAATTGGGTCTTATGAATCCTCTCCCTGCCAGATATTGCCATTAAAATCTAAATTCAGAGCTCTACTCTGTTTGACACACAGCTGCCACTTGCAGTTCCTTCATTCTCACCTGTTTCCTTGATGTTGCTATGGTTTTCTGCACCAACTGTGAGAAGTGCTTGCAATATCCTCTTCGTAAATCAGTGCTCAAGCCTTCCTACCACTTGGTTACCTAATTTATCTAGGTCTGCCTTAATCTTTTCCCAATACATCATTTTCTTTTCCAATTCCCTATTGTTTCCCTATTTAGTCTAATTGAATTCGCATTATCTGTGTCTGTCTCACTTCTGGCTCCAAATTCTCTTGGAAAGTTTTAGAATTCTCCTGTAGTGTCTAACTGCATACAGATTTCCCTCTTACATGGAATTGCCCTTTTTATAGCCTGCTATGACAGCTATATTATAACTGTTTATTTTTTTTAGTGGTATTAGCCTTGTACTTCTCTACATATTTCTCAAACATGTTTTCTAAGGCATCAATTGTTACACTGGGTTCCACTGCACTCTCAAGAGCAAACCTCACATGCAATAATCTCCTTCTCTGAAAGAGAAGGGACTTTAATTTTACTCAATGGGGGTGCTTCCTCCACCCCTTTACTTTTCTTCTTAAACAGGGTTTTAAACATTGTTACAAAAATCACAGTATCTCCCTCATACACGCTCACTGACCCATACTGTCACTTGTTCTACACATGATAAGTATCTCTCCATATTTATGTAATTTTTTTCACAAATTCCACAAGGAAGGAGTCACTCTTATTCAGTTTAAGTAAGGACTTCCCTACAGTTTTGGTAGGCAACACCATCTCAAAATTCTGCAGTCCTTAAAATCTCCTTCCAGCTTCATTCTCCACCAAGTCTTAGACCTGTAGCAGGGGCCTCCCTATAGCATGGGAGATCAGACAGGCACTAGAAACCATGCTGGCATATAAGTATTCTTTATTGCTTACACAATGAACCTCACTCACTGAACATTCATACCCCAAATCATAGCACACCAGAGTCCATCGTCAGAAGTCCTGATGACCAGTCAAAGGTCATTCCATCACAAGGGTAGTCTGCCAATACCACACCATGTCTAAACAGGGGTCTGGATCAATATGCTACTACAAACCACAAATGTGTGAAGACTCCATTTATAATCCACTTTGTGACTTCATTAGTTGTTGTTTTTTTTGTCTGTGTGGGCCAGACAAAGCCTGGCCCACACAGAAAAGCCTGTGTGGGCTGCCATGCTCCAAAATGAGCCATTTCCTCCAATTCTGTATATTTTATAGCAGTCCAGCAAGTGTTATTTCTTTATCTGCTTATTCTTATTTTCCTGGGAAAGGAAGTTGTTTTTGCACAAGCAGTTCTTGACTGCTTGAATCCTTACATTCTTCCTTCAGTTGCCAACATGCATGCATGTACTCACGCGCAAAATGTTAGGCTACCTCAATAGTCTATAACATATTACATAGAGATTTTATATTATATACATTCCAGCAGTCCCACATTAGGAAATGTTTTCTTCCCTGGTCATTTGGTAGATATGATACCACTAGTATCAAAGCATATTCCAAAGCTTCTTGTAGTGTTTTGGGAATGGTTGAAAATAAGCCAGCATTTGGTTTATCTTTAGTAATGTATTTAGACTAGTAGCACCTTAAAGACTAACAAAACATGTAGATGGTATCATGAGCTTTTGTAGGCACAGAACACTTCTTCACATGACAGGAGTGTTAGAAGTCCAAATCTGAAAGCTCATGATACCATCTACACGTTTTGTTAGTCTTTAAAGGTGCTATTAGTCTATTTGTTGTTTAAGTTTTTCCTGTTACAGACTAACTCGACTACCCCCTGAAGTTTATAAAATCAGTGTGATAAGATATTTTAGAGTTCCTTAGAGGCACACCGTTATCATAGAATCATAGAATACTAGGACTGGAAGGGACCTCGAGAGGTCATCGAGTCCAGTCCCCTGCCCTCATGGCAGGACCAAATACTGTCTAGACCATCCCTGATAGACATTTATCTAACCTACTCTTAAATGTCTCCAGAGATGGAGATTCCACAACCTCCCTGGGCAATTTATTCCAGTGTCTGACTACCCTGACAGTTAGGAACTTTTTCCTAATGTCCAACCTAAACCACCCTTGCTGCAGTGTAAGCCCATTGCTTCTTGTTCTATCCTCAGAGGCCAAGATGAACAAGTTTTCTCCCTCCTCCTTATGACACCCTTTTAGATATCTAAAAACTGCTATCATGTCCCCCCTCAATCTTCTCTTTTCTAAACTAAACAAACCCAATTCCTTCAGTCTTCCCTCATAGGTCATGTTCTCTAGACCTTTAATCATTCTCGTTGCTCTTCTCTGGACCCTCTCCAATTTCTCCACATCTTTCTTGAAATGCGGTGCCCAGAACTGGACACAATACTCCAACTGAGGCCTAACCAGCGCAGAGTAGAGCGGAAGAATGACTTCTTGTGTCTTGCTCACAACACACCTGTTAATGCATCCCAGAATCATGTTTGCTTTCTTTGCAACAGCATCACACTGCTGACTCATATTCAACTTGTGGTCCACTATAACCCTAGATCCCTTTCTGCCATACTCCTTCCCAGACAGTCACTTCCCATTCTGTATGTATGAAACTGATTGTTCCTTCCTAAGTGGAGCACTTTGCATTTGTCTTTATTAAACTTCATCCTATTTACCTCAGACCATTTCTCCAATTTGTCCAGGTCATTTTGAATTATTACCCTATCCTCCAGATTAGTAAACCCCTCCCAGCTTGGTATCATCTGCAAACTTAATAGCGTACTTTCTATACCAATATCTAAATCGTTGATGAAGATATTGAACAGAGCAGTCCCAAAACAGACCCCTGAGAACCCCACTTGTTATGCCTTTCCAGCAGGATTGTGAACCATTAATAACTACTCTCTGAGTGGTTATCCAGCCAGTTATGCACCCACCTTATAGTAGCCCCATCTAAGTTGTATTTACCTAGTTTATTGATAAGAATATCATGCGAGACCGTATCAAACGCCTTACTAAAGTCTAGGTATACCACATCCACGCTTCTCCCTTATCCACAAGACTCGTTATCCTATTAAAGAAAGCTATCAGATTGGTTTGACATGATTTGTTCTTTACAAATCCATGCTGGCTGTTCCCTATCACCTTGCCACATTCCAAGTGTTTACAGATGATTTCCTTAATTACTTGCTCCATTATCTTCCTGGCACAGAAGTTAAACTAACTGGTCTGTAGTTTCCTGGGTTGTTCTTATTTCCCTTTTACAAATGGGCACTATATTTGCCCTTTTCCAGTCTTCTGGAATCTCTCCTGTCTCCCATGATTTTCCAAAGATGATAGCTAGAGGCTCAGATACCTCCTCTATCAGCTCCTTGAGTATTCTAGGATGCATTTCATCAGGCCCTGGTGACTTGCAGGCATCTAACTTTTCTAGGTGATTTTTGACTTGTTCTTTTTTATTTTACCTTCTAAAACTACCCCCTTCCCACTAGCATTCACTATGTTAGGCATTCCTACAGACTTCTCGGTGAAGACCGAAACAAAGAAGTCATTGAGCATCTCTGCCATTTCCAAGTTTCCTGTTACTGTTTCTCCTCCTCACTGACCAGTGGGCCTACCCTCTCCTTGGTCTTCCTCTTGCTTCTAATGTATTTATAAAAAGTCTTCTTGTTTCCCTTTATTCCTGTAGCTAGTTTGAGCTCATTCTGTGCCTTTGCCTTTCTAATCTTGCCCCTGCATTCCTGTGCTGTTTGCCTATATTCATCCTTTGTAATTTGTCCTACTTTCCATTTTTATATGACTCCTTTTTTATTTTTAGATCATGCAAGATCTCGTGGTTAAGCCAAGGCAGTCTTTTGTCAGATATCTATCTTTCTTTCAACACATTGGAATAGCTTGCTTTTGAGCCCTTAACAATGTCCCTTTGAAAAACTGCCAACTCTCCTCAGTTGTTTTTCCCCTCAGTCTCGATTCCCATGGGACCTTACCTATCAGCTCTCTGAGCTTACCAAAATCCGCCTTCCGAAATCCATTGTCTCTATTTTGCTGTTCTCCTTCTACCCTTCCTTAGAATTGTGAACTCTATGATTTCATGATCACTTTCACCCAAGCTGCCTTCCACTTTCAAATTCTCAACCAGTTCCTCCCTATTTGTTAGGATCAAATCTAGAACAGCTTCCCCCTGGTAGCTTTTTCAACCTTCTGAAATAAAAAGTTGTCTCCAATGTAGTCCAAGAAATTATTGGATAGTCTGTGCCCTGCAGTGTTATTTTCCCAACATATATCTGGATAGTTGAAGTCCACCATCACCACCAATTAGTTATGTTTAATGCACTAATTTTCAAGGACTATCTTAAGTCTGTTCTGGCAGAAATGTTTCACTTACTGTAATGTAATTCTTCAACTCTGCAAATTCTGTTTGCTGTCCGACTCCAAAATGACTGGCTAACGTAACTACTGCTAATGTTTGATAACTCTTCATGTCTTTTTCTGACAAACTGCTGAGCAAAATAGGTGCAGGTCCCTTTCCACTGACAGCAAGAAATACTACTTTCTATTCCTCAGATGAATGGTTCATTTGGCTTATTATTTCAAACTGAGCATAATAAGCTTTCCAAGATGATTTTTCTTCAGAGTTGACTGGTCTCTGAATTGGTCAATTAAACAAGTCATCTGTGTGAGCATTTGTCTCAGTTTTCTGTAGCTGGAAACCTCATACTAGATCCCATGTTCTAAAATAATTTGTAATTCTTTTGCCATGACAAGTTTTTTTAAATGCTGAAAGGGATGTAAATTATAGCCAACTGCCAATAAACCAATGACATGCTTTGTCTCCCATGTTCTCCTATATAGGAAAATGCCTCTCTCAGCTGGACTCCATGTTATTCCTGAAGTCATGTGATACCAAAACCAATTTCTTACATAATTCTATTCAGGCTACAAAACCAGGAGTCTACTCAGTGGTGATTTGCATGGTTTCTCTGAGCAGGGAGTTCCTGAGTTTTCCCATTTCCTCTCTATCCTGTTACCTCCAACCAGAGTCAGGCCTCCAATATGATAGCTCAGAGCTAAACCCCCCCACATGGTTCCATTCAGGCAAACTCTTGTGCCTTGATTTAGGCTTGATCCTTCAATGATCTAGCCTATGAAAGAAAGTTCACTCCAAAAAATTGCTATCTAAATAAACAAAATCATCATGTGGTGGGAAAAAGTTTAAATATATACCAGCAGAATGAGCTTTACCTACCTGGTTTGTTTCAATTGCAATCTCTTTTGGTCAGGGTCTCATTACATGTATGCATAGGCACAGGAAGAAAGGGTGCAGTACCCCCACATTTTGTACCCGGCTTCCCTGTGCCCATGGGCTGGCTCCACTGCTGACCCACCAGCACAGGTCCCAGTCTCTGGATCACCCCTCCAGGGTCCCCCTGGCTTTGGCAACTCTGGGGGCTCTGCAGCCCACTGTCTGCAGGTTCCAGGCCACTGGCCCTGAAGGTCCGCATCCTGCTTGGGGTCTCGTTGCTGGCCTGTGGCTACTTAGCCACCCCTAGCTGTGGATACATTGCCAACTCACAAACCAGACGCCATTTGAGACATTAGCGTCTGTTCTCTCTAGGAGAATTGGCAAGAATATCTGTGACTCCAGCCTGGGGCAGGGAGGCAAAGAGAAGTAAGGGGGAACACAACTGAGCATCTCCATCCTAAACATAGTTCCAGCGCTCTTGTATGTATGTGGCTTGCAAACCATTAAAAATAGTTTATCGTAGGAAACCATAATCTCCTTAGGCAGATGCCTTAGTGTTTTACTTATATAATGAAGCTCCTACTAACTTCCCAGTTCCACCAGAGTTTAAAAAAAGTTATTTCCTTACAGAATCAGACAAAAATACAAACGAGTGTCACAGCACACTGTTACTAGAAAAATTGCTTGCAGTCTCAATTTGCCATATAACATCAATTGGAATATAATCTTGTACTTACACATCAGAGTACAGTATACACAGCATGTGCAGACAGCATGGTGTGGTACAGTATAGACATTTATAGTCGGAGGAGCTGTTGGCCTTTTGCTTCATGTCCCACTGCAGTTGCTGGGAAAGCCATGAACCCCAGCGCTCTCCTAGGAACCACAGTAGGGAAAGGAGGAGTATTTGGCAGCTGCATACCAGTGGCTCCTCTTTCATAGCTGTACCCAGAGGTGAAAGTGGGATGGTGGAACAATCTAGTAAGAACCAGCCACCAGACCAGCCTTCAGATGGCTGACTTTTTGCTCCACCCTGTTGGCAGTCCTTGCTGGTAGGAACTGGCAGCATTTTCACAGAAGGGGCAGCAACATTTAAATGCTGCCATAGTCGCACTGCTAGGACCTATTGGCAGGGCTACTGATGGGGGGAGCAAAAGGGCAGCAGCTGATAGGAGGGTACCAATATAAAAGGGCCTGGGGTTCCCAGCTGCTGCTACTGCAGCAGTGGCAGCTGGAACCCCAGGACTCCAAGTTTCCACCTCTGCAGCTCCAGGGCTTCTGGTTTCTCACCATGAAGGACTGGCTGGAGGGGGGTTCTGCCCCTTTTCCCTCCCTTTCTGAAAGCCCAGAGCCACCCCACCCCACCAAGGATGCTAGACCCAGTGCAGAGTACAACAGTAAGTCCCAGAATCTACTTCCAACCCTGTCCTCTGGTGGGGCTGCATGGAAGGGGTGGGGGTGGTACAGCTATGCTAGTGAATGAAGCCACCAGGTGGTTCCATGTCCTGCTCCTATACCCCATGTAGTTCCTGAGAGCCCTGCAGTTTAGAAAAAAAACAGAGTGCTGGCAGCTCCTCTGGTGGAGCTGTACTGCCTCCAACCTAGTCTTCCAGCAATGGGGTCTGTAGACACCCCAGACAGATTCAGCAGCATGGAATGGTGGAGGCAGTATAGCCATGATGGAGGCTCTACCAGCATGGAGCCACAAAGTGATCCTATGTTTTTCCTTTCCCTGGTGTAGTTTTGAAGTCTCTGGTGCAGTGGGAGGAAGACAGAGGCCCTCCCCCCACAGTGAAGGGAGTGGACCATGTGGAAGAGATGGGGAGAGCTTTGGGGCCCTAGGCTGAGGGCAGGAAGGAGTTATATGGAAGATTATATGCAGGCTCACTGACAGGGAGGGGAGGCAAAAGGACAGTTGCCCTGGGGCCTGGAGATTCAAAGTGGCCTAGAACTCCCAAATGCTGTTGCTGCTGCTGCTACTACAGGAGTGGACAAAGCAGCTCCCGAGCCCCGCAGCTCTGAAGGCCATGGGGGAAGTGGGGGAAGGTGCTGCGGTCTGAGGGGCGGTGAGGGCTAACTGCCCACAGCCACACCCCTTCTACCCAAGGCCCCGTCCTCTACACATCTTGAACCAGGGCCAGTGGTGGCTGTGGTCCCCTCTGATTACATGCTTCCTGTTGGCTTCTCTCCTCCTCCTCTTCCATACTGGTAAAAAAATGGATTCTCCTGTGCAGCACTGGCTATATAGAACACCACATTCATTGTGTGACATTTTAGTCTTTAAGGGACTTTGCCAGGCATTTTTGTGTAGCTGATTGTAACACTAGGCAAATACCTCCCTATCCTGTAGCATTTACTTTCCAAATTATGACACTGTCTGTTCTATGTGCTGCTATACTCACTTGTTAATCTAGCACCTTTCTGTTTGGAAAATATAAGACTTAGTTCACATCTACACACCTTCAAGAACCCTGAAACCACAAATGAAAGTAGAACACACCAAACACTAATGTGACAAAACATCAATACTGATTAGCTAAGAATACTGGGCTTGTTTTCAACCCTTTTCAAATGGTATGTTCATTTTTGCTGGGGGGAAAAAATGAAACACCACCACCAGGTTACTAACATTAAGGCGTACATTTTTAGAGCACGTATAACTTTAAAGCTGTGAGTCACAATGACTTCAATGGAAGTTATGTGGCTGAATCCCCAGGCAAACCTGAAAACATATCCCTAAGGCCCAGGGTTTAATATTGGTAATGATGTACTGTAAAACAGGTAATTCCTGTGTACAGTATATTTCATGCTTCTAGAGTCTCAGGCAGATTAGCACAAATTAAATTTCACTTTAATCCGCTGGTGGCTGGGAGCGCTCTATTAGGCTTCATTGAATTCAGATAATTTGCAAAAAGTAGTGAAAATATTTTAATAGCTATTATAATGAATTTTACAGAATAAGATGCTAAGAGACATTTTGTCTACAGGAGAAATATTGCAAGCATTAATCAAGACTGAAACCAGAAATGTAAATTCATGCCAGAACAATTCAAACGTCTTTCTTCCAACAAGTCAGTATCTAACTATCTTCAAAGAAACCCCTGGCAATGAAGTTCCAAATTGCAACTATCTTGAGTGAAAAGAATAAGATTTTATATATTCTTTGCCATTATTTTGTTTCTTGACAGAGAAAGTAGTTACGAAAAATAATTCTTGGTTTTAAGACTGTAGCAACAGAAGTAATAGTTGCGTAATATTTGTGCAATTAGAAGCTGGCATGCCAAAAATATAAACTGACCAACTAAAGTATTTAACTGTCAGAATGATTGCCTGGTCTGTGATTTGTTAATAAACCTTCAATGAACATACTTTCTATCAAGTAAACAGTCTTCAGATCGGAATTAAGATGAAATACAGAAGAAAATGTCAACAGAAATTGATGCCATGTACACAGAATCACTTGAATTTAGAATGGAAATAATTTTGGTTTACATTTATTTTTCTTCTACATGGATAGCTTTCTTAACTGATGAGTGCATGTTTAAATATTAGAGTTGCTCCTGGTAACCAAGTTTACATTTATAGGTAAAATATAAAAAACTTTTTTTTTTTTTTTTTTTAATATGGTGGCTTACAGTTTCCAGTGAAAGAAAGGGAAGAGTTTCTTATGGCAGATATTGAGATTTCTTCTTTTTTCAGCAGAAAAACCTCTTCTGGTCAATATTATAGACCCCTTGACGTCACTTAGTAGTTAAAACAAAGAGTACTGCAAATTGCTGAGAACCCTTTACCCCAATATCAGTGAACTGAAGACATTCCTGGCATTCAGGTTTTTCAGCATCTTACAGGACAAGGACCTTTGGACCTGTGTAGTTTTCTGTTTTAAGCTCCTTTTCTTTTTTCCTCTTTCCCCTCCTCCCCCCACAAAAAACCCCCCACAAAAAAACACCTTAACTCTCTTCTATATTTGGAATTTTACATGTGGTTTGTAGCCTGAGGTGGGGGTTTTTTCCCCCCATCTGAGTTTGTTTCTGAAAATTGAGAAGTCTAAGATAAAGTGTTTCTCAGTTATGGAACAGACATTTGGAGAGGTTTTAAAAATGTACTATGAAGTCATATTTGGAAAAAAAAAAAAAAAAAAAAAAAAAAAAGCTTGTTCTAGCAATTTTAAAGTTAACACTACTTACTCAGCAGATATTTATCTTCTATTTTTAGTTCTTCATTTTAAAAGAACTAGAATTCTACAAATTTGATCGTAATGTGTCCAGTAAGATTATATTTCCTTACAGCTATTCTAATTTAAGGGTTGGCCATTCAAAGTGCTCAAACAACACAATCACCCTTGAGATGCAAAGGCTAGGGGTACATCTACACTGCAGTGTTATTTCGGAATACTGAAGTATCCTGAAATAGCTACCCAGCGTCTTCACAGCAAGCCCATTATTTCGGGCTTGCTATTCCGCCATCCCTGTAAACCTGATTCTACAAGGAGTAAGGGACGTTTCGGAATAGCGATTGATTTCGAAATTTGGTGCTGTGAAGACAGCGCCAAATGACAACATAAGCTATTATGAAATAGCATCGAAATAAGATATGCAATTTGCGTAGCTCAAATTGCATATCTTATTTTGAGTTAGGGTGCCACTGAGCAACTATGTGGCCTTTGGAAAGTCAATTCACCTCGCACTTTCTCCCTGTATCTCTACCCTTTGTTTATTTAGACTGTAAGCTCCTTGATACAAGTATTGACATCTTATATTTACGTACAGCATCTGTTATAATGAGGGCCTGTTGGAGCTTTTAGGCATTATTGTATTATTTTATAATTATAAATAGCAGAACACCAAGAAGAAAGAAGCACCAGAGATGGCAATTCCTAGCACCATCACTATTATCACTCTAGCAATCACTAGGCCAACAGTACAAAGTACTGGGGGAGAGGAAAGGAATCCTGATATAATCCAACCATATGGAATCCACTAGACTGGGAAAATTGAATGCTAGTTCTTGAAGGAGCACTATAAAGACAATATTGTAACAACTCATTTAAATAATTACTTTTTACTATGAGGGAGAAAAAAGTCAGTATGCTGGCTATAATATGGATCACAACTTTAGCCGTGAGTTTTTTGAATCACTATTCCCAAACAGAAGTTGACTCGTTTTGGGATAAGCTAATGAAACAAGAGTTCCCTTTTTCACAGACATCCCCTTTATTCATCACAAACATAAATATGTTTAGATTGTCTAACTGAAGAATAAAAACTACTGTAAACATTGCAACCTGTTATTGTGCACATGAAAATAACTGACATCTTTATTACATTTCCAGATTGCTGTTCACTTACATGTGATGCACCAGCATCTCATGGTGTAACTAAACAAGATGTTTGAGAATGTGGTACAAGATATTTTCTCTTTTACAATTAAAACATTAGGAAAAAACATTCATTAGACTACAGGTATCTTCAATGTCAATACAAGAGTACACTAAAACCATCCAAAGAATGATCTGTGCCTTTATACATTATGCACCTCTAAGTTAAAGCCTATTGCAGCCTTTACAAGTAAACCCATGAGAGAGCTCTCAACTAAGCAGGCAATTCATTCAGGCAAAACACTTGGTTATTCCCCCTCGCCATTTTTAAAATAAAACATTAAAAATACAAGTTTATTATTGCCCCAAAATTTGCCTATCCTTTTCACACAAATAAGAAAAGGTAACTGGAATTAACTAGTCAGTTGCATAATTTTGTTAAGATTTATCACACCAATGAAAAGCTCTGAGACGTAGTTATTACTTTACTATAATATTGTTAGTTCCATAGCTTTGTTTTGACATTACTTGTTTTGCTGTCTCCTATATATTTGTCAAAGGACATATTCTAACAGTTTGCTGTAAGCAGCAACAGGTTGAAGGACATCAAATAGATATGCCTGGAAACCTTTTCCTATAGAACTATACTTCAAATAGCCTTGAATACAATGCACAACTTCACTTACTAAAACAGATTGAGACCACCACAATCTTGTCTTCATTTTTCACTACCCCTGACATCAGCACTTTAACATATCACTCACCATTCACATATGCCTTTATATATACACACACGTATATTAATTTGACTGTGTGAAGTCAAAAAGTTGTGTCCCTACTACTTAATATAAATAAAACTCTGGAATGGAGAAGGGATATATCCACTGGAATAAAAGGAATGGCAGATGTATTTCTGTAATTCTATTCTTATGCAATATATAATTCCATATTATCTTATGGAGAGTAATTTGTTTATCACATGATTTTTTTCCTTCTAAAAATGCATGATACCATTCACCAGGTTGAGAAACATTGTGTATTTAGTATTTATATTGCCTTCCATTCAGAAAGGCTTGAATTGCAAACTAAAGCTAGGAGGATAAACACATTACCTTGAAGTGAACCAATGGAATAAAAGACATGTTAATCTTTGCTGCCACCTAAGGCTAAGGAATTCCTTTCATTCTTAACTCTCCTTACACTGGCCAGACTATTTACGTTTTTTCCCCCCCTTCCTTTTTCCCCCCCTCCATATGCTATTTATTTTGGAACTGGAGTTTTAATACTCCACTCATCTGAAGAAGTGGGTCGTACCTATGAAAGTTCATGATACCATCTCCATGTTTTGTTAGTCTTTAAGGTGCTGCTTGACTATTTGTTGTTTTCTATGTTTTCCAGTTACAGACTAACTTGGCTACCCCCTCTGAAGCTTTTATTCTAGATATTGTCATTCCATAAAATCAAAGTTTCTGAAATAGCTGTAGAGACTGTTCAAAATGCTGTGCTCCAGTCAAATATAGTCCCCTGAGCCACTGTCTAGCTCAGGAAAAAAAAAAATCAGTGCACTTAATTTTATTTCTATGTCCATCTGGGAAATGGCTTGCATGGTTGGATATCACTAAAAGTATATTACGTAAATGTATCTCTCTTCAATTTGGTCTGGTAGCCCACAGAGAGCATCTGATTTATGGTTGTTTTATATGTGAAAAAACAAAGCCTGGAAGACACGAGTACATGTTAAACTATGTACCTTCATCCATCACTGCTACAAGACAAACATCACAAAAATCTTTTGTAAGATGGCATCTATGGAAACTGTTTGTCTGTGTATAAATGTACACAGCTAGTATCTAATTCCTTTCAGGGCACAGCAACCAACACAAATATTCATTTGACCCCTCACAAGTTACTTTAAAATTGCATAAAATTCAATGTACTGAGAAGCAAAACAAGTTGAGTGGAGAAAGAAAATGTTAAATACCCAGACCTCCATTGCTCCAGGCCAGAAGTGAGACCACTGGCCAGATACATGTAGAGATGCTCACATTGTGATTGTTCACAATATATGACTTGCTGTCAGAGAAATGTCTAATGCTGACAATCTTAGTCTTCACTAAATAAGAAGACATTTTCTGTCAGGTAAGTCCATGCATGGAAGTTAATGAGAATTTAGCTTAATAGCTACCGTAAAAGGCACAAAGGAGTCCACCAGATATACTCAGACAATTAGGCCCAATTTATATAGTCATCTGGGATTGCCACAGGTAAGTAATTGAAAAGTGAAGAAAGATAGATCACTGAACTGAAGAAAAGGCATAAAACCCTTAGTCCGTACATTCAGTATAGAAAATGACCAGAACTTCTTTAAAGTGTCTGAGTGTGCAGTTTAAATGTGTAAGCAAAGCCCTACATTGTTACTTAATATTTCAATTAAGGCCATTTGTACCAGAGTTGCTACATTTTAAGTAAAGCAGCCAACATGATAGGTCAGCTGCGCAAGCTTCTTGCTTAGATTATAGTTAAATTACATGATTTATTTGCATGTACCAGTAATTTAGATTATGGATATTATTTTGCTGTCAGGGTCTGCAGAGTGACTTTTGCTAGAATTAACAATGGTCCAGGATTTGTTTCAGATCACTCTCTGGGGAAGTCAGAAAATATGCAACATCTAGACCCCATCCTGGGTTCCACTCACCACAAAGGCACATCCTGCTGGCCATCCTGGAGATTAGCTCTGCCAGTTTGCACTCTCCCTCTCATGTGGTTTTCTTCCATCTGGTCTTGTTCTGCTGGCCAGCTCACTCCAAGGCCTGCAGCTTTTTCTCTGTGGCTTGGCCCCCAGCCAGGTCAAAAAATTCTCCCCTTCCAAGGAATTCATTGTTTTTCCAGACCTCCAATGCTCTTTGCCACTCCTCAGTGGTGGGTACAGGAACCCAGGCTCACAGTGGGTGACAACCCAAGGACCCTATAAAAAGTTAACAAAGTCTCTGTACTGTCCCAACCTTGCTGCTGTTTCCCCAGGCTTCTTCCTGCATATCTGGCTTCTCCACTTTCTAGATTTGCCTGCCTCCACTCAGGGAGAGACAATAGTTTACTTCCCTTTTCCAACTTCACCAGACCCTCCCCCAGCCCTACAGCCCACTCCCTGGCTTTTTACAGGACCTGCCTGTTCCTGACAGGTGAGCCTGTTTCAAATTAGCTGCCTCCAGGCTAAATCTCCCACCTGACATAATCCAGCTCTTGCTGGGTTAGTGAGGAGCATACTTCATCACACCTCTAAATACCAGAGTAATATTTTAATCCAAACAAGGAAAAAATTAAAATAAGTACAACATGGCAATAACTCAGAACTATAGAGAGAATTTCAAGTGTTCAATATTCATTGTATGTATTACAGCATCCAATGAGTTTCTGTAGTAACTCACTTTTATGTGTTCAAGGAAATAAGGAAAAGTAATCATAAGATAAACAGATTCAATTTTTAAAATATCATATGCCCCCATTTGTAATTTTCAGAGAGGTTTGCATTGCAGGCATTTTGTATCAAGTACAATTTTGTTTGCAGATAATGTAGAGGACCTGGGAAGGGAAATATGACCCTGCTGATCACAGGAGACCTTTATCTATTCCATAGATCCAGATGAAATATGAGATTTTACTCAAGTCTCTCTCAAGAAATACATACTCTGAAACCTATATATCCTGTTTCTTAGTCTCACATGTATTTTGAAATCATTCAGATCTCTGTGAGAATTTTAATAGCATAATTAGAATCAATTAGCAAATATTACTAGTAGTTCAAGACATAGCAAAATCTGTACTTTTTAATTAACAGATTTGGGGGCTCTCTTTTCTTGGATTATTTCCAAAAAGTGCAGATTTCTTATAAATCTGGAGAGCAATTTGCAAGTGTCATTACTTTGAAGACAACTTCATTACAATAAAATCTTTACTTATGAACAATGCTTGTAATTTCCTATCTATGCAGGACACCGAGTGTTGTATTTATTTCCTTAGCCTTACACTGGTCTTTGTTTTGTTTATTTTATTACCTGTTTAGAACACGTTTTACATTCCAACTATTTTATTAAAGTTACATACCATTGCAGATATGCCAGCAATGAAATAGCCATTATTGGAAGCTATGGTATATATATTCTTTTTAGCTATGGAGACTTTCATACACTGGTTTTCTGTAGGTGATTTCTGATCATATTGTAGAGGTAATTATTTTGGATGTATATACAAAATTTCTCAGAAGGTTTGGCAGGCTTACGTACTGAGAGACAGGAAAACGAGTTAGAAAATATACCCGTTATGCAAAGAGACATTACCATACGTTTCATCCTACCTTTGATAAAACATTTTTTGCATTTATACATAATGTATGTACAGTCACAGCATATAGCATAACTACTAAAGAAGCAGAGATGAATGGTTGGCTGAACTTGGAAATGCAGTCTTTTTGGACGTAACTTATTTGGTTCCCTGTCCCCCAAATCATATTGCTGTTGTCATCTGGAGAAAATTTCACCTCTGTTTGGACACATCTGTGTGTACTCTGTACCTGATTTGTGGAGTGTCCTGACAACCTCAAAAATCTGTCTTTCATATGTAATACAAGGTAGTTGAGATGAACTAATATGGTATTAAGTGTTGAGAGCAGAGAAGACATTTTTTTGCTCCCCTCAGACAATCTCTCTCAACACAAAGGCTGGAGACAAACACACATTTGAACTCAGAGGAGCACAGTCCATCCCAAAAGGAGTCAAACAAAGTCAAGGTGAGTGAAACCATCAACCCACACAGCTGGCAAGAAATGCCCTGTGCAGGCTTCACATAGGTTAGGTACATCATCCTCTCCCTGTATGTTCAAGGGATGGTGGTATATGTGAGACAGAATATCTCCTAATTCTTATAGCACCCCTGAGGTTATACATTTTTGTCTTACCCACAAAAAATGCAAATTCAAAGTGCCCAATCTGGCCCTGTGATGATACATTTACAAAATTCCATGTACACCTGACAATTGTATTCTGTACTAAAAGGCACTTTGGGAATAATTTTTCATTTCTAGCGACATTTTTGTCTATGTCAGGGTTTATTTATAGTGTCAGTGCCTCTACTGTTTATCATTAAGAAAGTTTGTCTGCATGGTATATACCACAGGCTTCATCACAAAAATACTTCATTCTAGCAGACAAATTTCATCATGACTATTTCATTTTGTGGTATTCATCAATTTTTATAGTTTTATTAAGCTATGAGAAGTGGTCTCCTGGCTTTTTGTCTTCATTATTGACAGTAATAAGCACTCGTTTTATTGGAGAAAAAACAAAATGGGATGAACAATGAGTGTTTGCTAAAAATGCATTTCTTACTTGCTGTTTCTCTATTATTACTTTCCCAAACTGCAAACATCATCAGTCACTGAAGACTAACTGCTGTGCTATGACGGAAAATGTATGCTTGCCTTACAGTCATGTTTTCCTTCTTTTATAAGAGACATTATTCAGAATGGAAATAGTAAATCTTAACTACTGATTTCAGAGTGTTTGGCATCAGACAAGCTAATATTTTATGTAGTGTTTTTAAGAATTGTACTGAAGAAAAAAACAATGAAACAAAATTGGTGTCACAAATCTCACCTCACCAAAAAGATGTAACAATGCAGATTCTAAGGCCAGAAGGAGACATTTGATAGTATAAACTGACCTATTTTTTTATTACAGGCCACAGGACTTCCTGGAATAAAATCCCTGATCTGAGTGCAATACTTATAGTTGAAAAACCATATCATTGGCGGCCGGGGAGGGCACGGGAGGAGAGAACCAACACCCTATTCAATCTTGAGTAAAAAAGTTTCCACTGATAGAGAATCCATCACACTCCTTGTTAAGTTGTTCCAAAGGTCAGATTGGTCACCGTTAAAATGCTTACCTTACATCTGGTGTGAATTTACCTCGTTTCACTTTCCAGCCATTGGATTTTGTTATACCTTTGCTTCTTGACTGATGAACCTGCTTCTCAGATTTGTGTTCCACATGCAAACACTTAAAGACTGCTCAAGTCACCCCTTAAATTTCTTTTTGAGAAACTTAACAAGTTAAGCTCCTGGTTTTCAACATTCTCGTGACTCTTCTTAGAATCCCATTTTTCTACATGCTTCTTGAAATTCAGACACCAGAACTGGAGACAATATTCCAGTAACAGTCACACACTCATGCCAAATACAGAGGTAACATGACCCCTCCATTCTTACATAAGATTCATCTGTCTGTACAGCCAAGAATTGCATCAGCCTTTTTGGCCACAGCATTGCACTGGGAGCTCATCTTTTTTGGAGTCCTATTTCCCATGAATGACTCTCCCATCCTCTAGGCAAGAACTGTGTTTCTTTCATAGATGCATAACTTTAAGATTAGCTATATACAAATCCATATTGTTTCCTTGAGCCTTGAGTGGTCCAGATTGCTTTCTGACAGTGACTAGCTCTCTTCATTGTTTACCAGTACTCCAATCTCTGTAGCATTTACAAACTTTATTAATAACGATTTTATGTTTTCTTTCAGACCATTGATAAAAATGTTAGATAGCAGAGGACCAAGAACTAATCCTCGTGGTTACCCACTACAACACCTGCAATGGCAATTCCCTATTTACAGTTACATTTAAGATCTATTAGCAATCCATTTAATGTGTGCCAGGGTTAATTCTGAATCATTCTAGTTTTCCCCCAATCAAAATGCTGTGCTGTTCCAAGTCAAATGTCTAAATCTCCATCACCTCTGTTATCTTTATCAATCAAACTTGTCATTAAAAAATATTAAGTTTGAGAAGATTGTATATAAGCCCATGTTGATTGGCATTAGTTATATTACCACCCTTTAATTCTTTATTGTTTGAATCCATTACAGCCACTTCATTATTCTCCTTGGGATTGATGTGAGGCTTAAAGTCTATAGCAAGGTTGATAGAGCCCACACTAAACTAGAGCAACACATGGAGCAATCCTGGATTAATAGGACATGCTTTAGGTTGAGGAACAATTTAAAAGGACACTGGCAGCCCAAGGAAAAGGCGCCTCAGGCTTCACAAGGAAGTGAAGTTAAAATCCCAAATGGTTGGCACAATGCTTATGGAACTGGTAAAACCACTCCAGAAGCAGTGATCCAGACTCTCCCCCCACCTCCTTTTGTAGAGGAGAACCCAGGAAAGGCCCTGAAGAGCAGGACATTACCCTCAAGGGCAGACTACTATTAACACAGATCATGTTCCAAAGGGTATGTCTACACTTGCAGCCTAATTCGAACTAGGGCTGCAAATGTAGGCATTTGGAATTGCAAATCAAGCCGGGATTTAAATATCCGGCAGATTTGCATCTTCAACCAGCGCCATTTTTGAAATTTACAAACCCCAAGTAACTGCCCGGCGTCTGCGCGTAGTGAAAAATGGCGTTCAAAATAAAGCCCTAGTTTGAACTACCTGTTAAACCTCATTGCAGGAGGAATAACAGGTAGTTCGAACTAGGGCATTATTTCGAATGCCCATTTCACTGCTGCGTGTAGACACGGGCAGTTACTTCGGGCTTGTAAATTTCAAAAATGGCGCCCAGCTGGGAAGATGCAAAGGAAGCGCGGGATATTTAAATCCCGGGCTTGATTTGCAATTCTGAATGCCTACATTTGCAGCCCTAGTTCGAATTAGGCTGCAAGTGTAGACATACCCACAGGGAGGAGCTCCCCATCCTATAGCAAAAGACTCTGGGAAGAGGGAGGCTGTAACTTGGGATAGAACAGTAGGTGTTCTGGACACAGCAACACCCCTTCAGGGCACTGGGTTGGGACCCAACAGAGAGGGAGAGCCTGAGCTCCCCTGCCTTGCCCCCTCTTCCGTTTGTTCTGACATAGACCTGATGGGAGAAGAGGGAATACACCAGAGGGATTAATGGCTACCCTATCAGCCCCAGCAAGGCCTTCCTTCCAGAACAGATAGACTGAAAAATACTGAAGCCATGGCGTGACCAGTAGGCTAACCCACCTACTATACAGGCCTATTGCTTGAGCCATCCAATTTACCCTTTTTAGATATGATCATGTGAACTCATTAGGTAATCTGTTACACAGCCATAGTTCAGTTGCACTACATAGCACAATATTTCCAGTCCTCGACACTAGAGGGTAACATTCTTTCCTGAAAAAGTATGATGGCAAAGTACCTGAGCTATTGGCTCCTTGTCCTCTATTCCTAGTCAGATGGGACTAAACAAACAGGGCAGTGATATGGTACAAATGATACTGATTGGACTCAGGCATCTTGTCTTGTGTGTTTGTAGATCATCTGAAGCCTTTGGAGAGCCCTTGTCAAAGAGAGATGCAGTAGCCAAACCTAAGATTCTGTCCCTTCCACAAGCTTCCTAAAACTTGTATTGAGGCTTGATGAGAGACACTAAACATTTTTCCCATTTACAAAATTTCTGTCAGTGGAAAGCACTTCATAGTTCCACCAGTATATTTTGCTTAAAATAGAAATGCTAAAGCAAGAAACCAAATAATGAGGTACCTGTACCTCCAGTCATCTGAAGAAGTGGGTTTTGACTACGAAAGCTCATGATACCATCTACATGTTTTTTGTTAGTCTTTAAGGTGCTACTAGACTATTTGTTATTTTTTAAGTTTTTCCTGTTACAGACTAACTTGGCTACTCCTCTGAAGCTTCTAAATAAAAGTTGTTTTCATTTTGTTATGCAATTTCTCCCAGAGTAATGGGCAAACATTCTGAGGTTCAGATAATTCTTGAAAGTCCTTATGAGAAAACATAACATCTTATATAAAAACTGAACTGTATCTGAAGACACAGTTTTATTTACAACTGATGGTGGATCAGATAGCAAAATGAGGACAGGCATATGCATGACATTAAGTGGCAGTCCTCAACTTTTATTCAACTGAAAACATAGGGAAGGTGTGCTCCCTCCCCATACCCACTCTCTGCTATATTAGGTAGAAATTGTTCCAGTGCAGGGGACAAGGGCACCTTACCATACAGCTTCTAAAAAAGGTTGCTGTCCTCAGCCTACTCCCCAGACTCAGCTCTGAGTCCTCAGACACACACCCCCTCACAACGGGGACAAATGGCACAGAACACTGGGGTCCTCAGCTCATGAGAACCACAAGATCTGACTTGGCTTTTACCTCTAGGAACATTCCATTTATTCTCTAACTGCACTGGAAAGTTTCTACAAATTGAGATGAATGAACTACCACCCTCTACCAGCGGTTTGAGAATGAGAAAAACTCCTTGGACCTCTGCCAATTGGACCATGGAAGAAAAAAAAACCCATCTTCCCCAAAGCCTTAACAGGTGGTCAGCCAGGCCTCTGTAAGGCCAGGTTCCCATTCCTAGTTTGGATGGGTAGGGAGTGGTGCTGGAATGGAGTCAAATACGGTCCAAATGGCTCTATGCACTGGGCTAAATCCCAGTAGCTGGGGAATTCTGGCCAGTTAGCACCACTCTCTCCCAACCAACCAATGGGGGACAGAGACTGCCAAGGGAAAATAGGTTGTTCCTCCCTTGGGAATCTCCCTCCCTTGCTAATAAGACTGACTCCCTTTCACTGTTGGTCTAATCAATTTCCCCCACCCATTGATGTCAGTGGGTGGCATTTTTGCGTGTTGGTGATGATCTTGCTGAAACCTCATCTGTGAAAGTTGTGGGAGCTCAATGGCAGAGACTTTTCAGCAGTATCCGTCCAGATTTATCAATGATTTCTCATACGGAAGGAAAGTTTTCAGAAAGGCATGTGTGATTTACACAGCATTGTAAACCAAAACTCTCAGCAAGCAAATTTGTGTAAGCTACTGTTAATGTCAAGTTTTAAAAAAAAATCCATTCATAATAAACAAATTAATACTCTTTATATTATATGAGATTTTAAATTTGGTAACTTTACAAAAAATTTCATAAAAATTAGTGATTAATAGCATTAAACACTTGCATGCCATATGAAATCCAAGCTCTACTGAAGTCAGAGAGATTTTTGCCACTGACTTCTGGAGAGCTTGGATTTGATGTGAAAAGTCTGATCCTACAACTCTTGTACATGCACAATTCATTTGGAAATCATTGGCCAAGACCGACAGGATCAGCCTCTCAGTTCTTCAGCCCTGCTTAAATGCTGAAAATATCTTTCAGAACCAAAGTAAAAGATATGTTATACAAAAAAGTTACCATGTGATTAATTTACACAGGCACACTACTTTTTTTCAGGCATCAGTCTTCCCCCCAGCACATACACACACAGAAGATGATGAACTGAGCTTCAGCTGCAGTGTTGGCATGCTATGTGGTCTATGTCTTAACAAGGTTTCCAAATCATATTTAACTAATTTGATAGAACAACTTTAACAGAACCCCCTCCTGTGGCCCTCAAGCTGTGACCTAAGTGACAGGGAAGATAATGAAGTTGTTAGTGGTAGTAGATAAAAATAAAGCTTTTAATGTTGCCTTGGAGGGTGGGATAAACCCAGTGCTTCACTGAACATGTATCCATTTGTTACAGGAAAAAACAGGGAAAAGTTTTGTATGTAGCTGGATATGTATATTTATGAGCATGGAAAAGTTCATTTTCAGGATGTCAGATGGATTTTATGAACATGAGCTTGGTGGAAGTTGTTTAAGCAGTGAAGAAAAAGACAATCATTCTAATTAATTAATAGGCTTGATATGAGTACTTTTACTTATATACTCTCTTTGTTTTTTCGCTTTACTCTTCCTATTCAAAATATTTGTTTAGCACTTTTTATAATGGGGCTAAGTGAAATAACTAATCTGTTATATTGCTTATCAAGTGCCTCGGCACTGAGATATGTATAATATATGAGCTACATCTACACTACAGCCCAGATCTATGAGATCGATCCACGGTGGTCAATTTAGCAGGTCTAGTGAAGACCCGTCAAATTGACTGCAAATTACTCTCCCATTGACCCTGTTACTTTACCCCCCATAGAAGAGTAAGGAAGTCGACAGGAGAGTTTCTCCTGTCAACCGCCCCAAAGTGTAGACCCTGATGTAACTCAACTTATGGTAAGTCAATTCCAGCTATGTTATTGACATAGCTGGAGTTGCTCACCTTAAGTCGACTTTCTGCTGTGGTGTAGGCATACTCTAATCAAGTTAATCCATCTGCAACCCTATTAATTAGAATAGTTCATTGAAGGGATACAGAACTGGACTTTTATTTTATACAAGTAACCAGAAGCATTTGGAAAGTAAGAATGATTAGCCGTTTGGACCTGAAACAAAGTAACTATAGGTAAGTGATCTGTTCACTGAAACTTAAAGGCTGTGTCTACATTGGCACCCTTTTTCGAAAAAGGGATGCTAATGAGACCAGTCGCAATTGCAAATCCGCGGGGGATTTAAATATCCCCCGCGGTATTTGCATTACATGGCTGCCGCTTTTTTCCGGCTCTGGGCTTTGCCGGAAAAAAGCGCCAGTCTAGACGGGGATCTTGCGGAAAATAAACCCTTTTCCGCAAGATCTCTTATTCCTAATTTGCAATTGCGACTGGTCTCATTAGCATCCCTTTTTCGAAAAAGGGTGCCAATGTAGACACAGCCAAATAGAACTGAAATGGGAGAGGGCAACATACTAACAAAACCAAACAAATTCAGCACAATTATCTAGAGAAGAGAAAGCAAAGGCTGTTTTAAAAAACAAAACAAAAAACAAACACTTCCATCTACCTCTGCTAAGTGCTTAGATTTCTCAGAGATCATCTCCCAAATTGTATTTAAAATTAAATATATGATTGTATTGAGATATTCTGGTGTGGTGACAGAGAATTAAAAAAATTAACAAAAAAAAACACCTTAGTTCGGTCCTAAACAAGATGGAACTGAAAACAAAGGCAAAATATTTAATATACATATTTGACCACTTGAGTGAATCACAGCAGTTCTCATTAACAAAATTGACTGATCTCACACCAGTGAGAAATGTGGGTGAAATAAAAATCAGGACCAAAATATACAGTAAGTAGCAAAACCATGTCCTGATCTCTAGCTAGGGGTCATAGGCACTTTAGTAACAAATATGCAATTACACTTTTCTATGTAATATTTAATATTTTATATTTCATTGATCCTTTTATCTCCAGTATTTACTAAGATACCTTCATTTGTGAATCAACTGAAACTGAGAAACAAGCAAGAAACTACTTCCTGAAAGAATTCTTATTGTAAGCTAAACTTGGGTTAATGTTCCAAAATCAGCACTAACAGGGTTGAGAACATGGTAGGACTGTGGTTCTGTTCAGAAGCTATCCAAATATTCATAGATAATGTCTCACAGTTTGCTAATCTCAAGTTCAGACCACTAATTTTCAATTAACAGGCAACATAGCTAAAATAATATATGAATGTAAATTTAAAATTAGTGGTCTGAACTTGGGTAAACATGTGCAAGTTAAACAGTTAGTATTTAAATTATGTAAATTTTGCATTGCTTAAGTCAAAATTGCCCTTCAACTATAGTTCTGAAGTGTTTATCAAGAATTCATGTAAGTGTCATTTCAAAAGTATTATCTTCAAACTTCATTGGCAAAATTCTCTGCTGCTGAAATGACCAAACTTCCATTGAAGTCAATAGAACCTCATATATTTAAACAAGAAGATAATTTGATCTCTTTTTTTTTCATAAAAGTTAAAAATGTTGTAAGAAGCACTTGTAACCATAAGTACTTCCAAATTGCTGTAACAAGCAAATTGCTACATTTGTCTTTTGGGCAATATCTTAATTCCATGTTAAGGTGTCAACATTTATAACAGACGATGGAAAGAAAAGTACACAGTATTGTTGTCTGAACTGTGCGGGAAAGGAATTTTTAACCTTGCCGTCAATCTAATTTACATAAGGAATAGTAAGTACCTGTACTCTCATTAGTCCATCAAATATCTTTATTTGAAACATTAAAAATTGATAAAATTAAAGACACAAAAGAATGGCAAGATGATAAAAACATAAGCAGACTAACTTATGTAACAGAATGTACATCTGTTTTTCAAAATATATGTTTTAGTGAACATCAATTCTCTGGCAAATTTTAAAGTGTTCATATATTAGGCAAAGGTCCCTGCAGTGCTTAACAATGCTGCAAAGCTTTTGGGACCATAGAGACTACTTAGGATTGAGTCTCATCCCCATCAAGAACTGCAGAAAATAAAAATTAATTTTGAAAAGAGAGAGATCAAACAATCCCTCCCTTAAATCAGCAAACGAAACAGCAAAACAATCAGCAGACAGCCAAAACTCTCTCCGTTTTTATCACCAGAAGAGCAGAGAAAGCCTGCAGGGATTACTGGTGATCACCTCAGGCTTGGCAAACCAGCAGGAAACCTCACCCAGTTTTCTACCCAGCAGGTTTGGCAGCTATCATGTTTAACTCAGAGCTAATTGTTCTCTGTGAAAATAGCTGTAAGTGCTAGAAATGAAGTAACAAAAGGCTGTTCAACACTTTTTATATTTAACCACACATATTGACAACTCCTTCTTTTAAACAACCAAGACAGTTTGCAAACATGTATAGGACTTTATAATAAAGCACACTTTTCTTACATGCATTTAGCACCCATTATCTTCTTGTGTACATTTTTGGAAGCGTATTTTTAGTTATGATATAGGGGGTTTATAACAACGATTTGGGACCTGGCTACATCTGTTACTTTTCCTCATATAGTGTTATCTGAGGCACTTGTGCTCACCTCCACTTAAAAAAACTTGATACAGCCGGTCCCCGAGTTATGAACGAGTTACGGACCAAACATTTGGCCGTAACTCAAAGTTTTCGTAACTCGGATCCCATTGAGTACATGGCGACTGTGCTGTTCGTAAGCGCGGATCACGTTCGTAACTCGGGGACCGAATTCATGACCGCTTTGGTTGTAAGTGCGGATGGTCGTAAGAGGAGGTGGTCGTAAGTCGGAGAGCGGCTGTAGATGAATGCAGGAATAAATTCCACCACCTTTAGAACATTCAACCTTTCCTTCTTTGTTTATTTGTTTGCTTTTTAGATTTTTCATAGCTCCTTTGCAAGGCCTGCATTTTTCACTTAACTATTCCTTTCAGGAATACATTGAACGGGTAAAGGAAGGATAATTTAATTTGTGTTGAGTAGGACCTGGATGCTGCAAAGTACTCAGAGCCTTTTTTAAGATTCAAAACCATATTTTTTCCTTTGATGAGATAGCCTATCATAGGTATGCTATAATCCTGTCATCCTTACATTTAATGGCTTTGGCTGAAGGCAGGTCTTATGGTACTGTTTCTCTATCCTCTTTGTAACTGAAGGTTGCCCATTTTAGTTTTGAAAGGTGTATTTAAAAAATGTTATCAGCTGTTGCTCTTCAGTGACATGTGAAGTTAATTGATGTCTCTCCAATATCTCATGGATGTCTAGCTATCAGCTCAAGCTAAGTGTGGCTTAAGAAAGAAATCGTTACCTCCCTGCCCCCTCCTCCAAGACTTCTCTGCTATTATTCTTTTGTTATAATCATCGTGGACAGCACCACCATCCTGTCCATCACATTGGCCCATAACCTGGTGTTATCTTCAGCTCAGATTTCTGTATAGATCCTCACACCTGGGTTGTCTCTGAATCTTCCTAGATCTTTCGGCATATTCTAGGTGTTATCTATTCCTCTCCAACTACTAGGCTACACTGTAATCCAAGACTCATCTCATCTTGATTTTTGCCACATTATTCTCTCTAGCCACAACAAATTCAATTATGTCCTGGTTATATCCAGTCAGAATGTTCCTGCAAAGGTCACTTTGATCATATTGCTGTGCTCTGTGAATCATGGATTCCAACTCCAAACGAGACCATTGTAGTCATCCAATCTTGATTTTAAAATGGTCAGATGGCGAGTTTATCAGGATCCTTGGTAAATTGCTCTAATGGTTTATTTACCTCGGTAAAAAATCATATCTTATTTCCAATCTGAATATATCTAACTGTACGTATGGTATGGTATGTATGGTAACTGGCTCTGTGGACATGGGGAAGTCAGTGGATCTGATATACCTTGACTTTAGCAAAACTTTTGAAATGGTCTCCCACAATATGCTTGCCAGCAAGTTAAGGAAATATGGGTTGGATAAATGGATTGTAAGATGGATAGAAAGCTGGCTAGATTGTCGGACCCAACGGGTAGTGATCAATGGTTCGATGTCTGGTTAGCGGTCGGTTTCAAGTGGAATGTCCCAAGGATGGGCTCTAGGGCTGGTTTTATTCAACATCTTCATTAATGACCTGGATGAGGGGATGGATTGCACCCTCAGCAAGTTTGCGGAGGACACTCAGCTGGGGGGAGAGGTAGATATGTTGGAGGGCAGGGATAGGGTCCAGAGTGACCTAGACAGATTAGAGGATTGGGCCAAAAGAAATCTGATGAGGTTCAACAAGGACAAGTGCAGAGTCCTGAACTTGGGATGGAAGAACCCAAGCACTGATACAGGCTGGGTAGGAGTTCAGCAAAAATGACCTGGGGATTACAGTAGATGAGAGCTGGGTATGAGTCAACAGTGTGCCCTTGTAGACAAGAAGGCTAATGGCATATTAGGGTGCATTAGGAGGAGCATTGCCAGCAGATCTAGAGAAGTGATTATTCCCCTTTATTCGGCACTGGTGAGGCCACATCTGGAATATTGTGTCCAATTTTGGGGCCCCCACTACAGAAAGTATGGGTACACATTGGAGAGGGTCCAGTGGAGAGCAACCAAAATGACTAGGAGGCTAGAACACATGACCTACAAGGAGAGACTGAGGGATTTGGGCTTATTTAGTCTACAGAAGAGAAGAGTGAGGGGGGGATTTGATAGCAGTCTTCAACTTCCTGATGGGAGGTTCCAAAGAGAATGGAGAGAGGCTGTTCTCAGTAGTGACAGATGGCAGAACAAGGAGCAATGGTCTCAAGTTAGTGGGGGAGATCTAGGTTGGATATTAGGAAAAACTATTTCACTAGGAGGATGGGGAAGCACTGGACTGGGTTACCTAGGGAGTTGGTGGAATCTCCATCCCTAGAGGTTTTAAAGTCCTGGCTTGACAAAGCCCTGGCTGGGATGATTTAGTTGGGGTTGGTCTTGCTTTGGGCAGGGGTCTGGACTCGATGACCTCCTGAGGGAGGTCTCTTCCAGCTCTATGATTCTATGACTTCCAGCCATTGGATCCAGCCATACTTTCTCTGCTAGACTGAAGGACTGATTATCAAATAACTGTTCCCCATGTAGGTACCTCTGGGTAGTAATTAAGTCACCCATTAATCCTTTCTTGTTAAACTAACTAGATTGACTAAAGGATAGAAAAAAATGTCTTAGAGTGATCATTCTTATGACTCTTCTCTGACCCTCTCCAGTTAATCAACATCCTTCTTGAAATTGTAACTCTAGAATTAGACACTGTTATGCATCCAAGAATAGACTAGCCCTTTTGGCCATCACATTGCTTTGGGATGTTTATCCACCACTGACAATCCCTGTTTCGGTTCCCATTTCTCTATCATATCACACACAAATTGCTTTAATTCATTTCAAGATCCTTCACAGTCAGTTCCCATCTTAGCAATCATCTTATTTGCTAGTGAGTCACCATTGTTCCCCTCTATTCAGCCAATGAAGCCAGCTTCCACTGCCTACCTGTTACATTTTCAAACAAGCACTTCCATGTTCTTTCCTGTGTTGCCCCACAAACCAAGGAGACACTTCCTTGTAAATATACACACAGCTGCCTCGTTACCCATTTTCAAGTCCAGTCTCAAAATTCTCCTTTGCCATGCTAACTCTATAAAACTTAGCAGTTAAGATGCTAGTATGGAGAAACCACCACCTACTCATGCTGATCAATATTATCTTCTGTAGTTGTACTCCCCACATCTGCCTGCATCCATTGTTTCTTGCCTTATACTTAGATTATAAGTAACTTGAGGAAGAACCATTTTTTGTTCTGTGTTTGTACAGAATCTAGCATGATGAGATCCTGATCTGTGCCTTGAGCTGTGGAGAGTCAAAATAATACAAATAATAATCCACGTGGATAACTGTCCCATCTGCAAAGGTTTCTAGTTGTGGTCATGGTTTATTTTTTGACAAAGATTCAAGGAACAAGGCAAGTGAACTATATCACACCTAGAGATGACCCTTCCAGGTAAGATCTGACATTAAATATATCAAATCTGTGCCTGTTCTGTGATGGACAGTCGAGAGTTTGGGTGAGGTTATTTCCATAAATTCATGCAGGAGTGTGTGTGTGTGTGTGTGTGTGCTGTACATAACACACACACACACAGTTTATAAAATGCAGGTGTATCTAGAAAGCCTAAATATGAAGGGATCAAATGCTACCACTCAAGATAAAAATGCTTAGAAAAGTCATTACAGCTTCTGGAGTAAGCCAAGCTGAATTGTACAAGTCTCCATATAAATATGTTTAGTTTATTTGTTTTAAATGAAAAACAGAAGGATACAAGTGTACATACCACTAAAGTATGGCCAAGAGAAATTATGTAAACCAGAAAAACTCAAGACTGAAATTCCATTTAATAGCCATTGTTTTGACTGAAACACTACCATAAAGCTATAAATGAGGAACTGCCTCAAAAATATTACTGTAAAAATATTCTTAGCCACACTCTCAAGAGTGTTCAAGAAACAAAAGCTTACAGCACACTTTCTAGCACACTATTGCCATAGTAGAAGATGGTGCTCCACCATGATTTGTAGTGTGAAGTGGTAATGATTAGCAATAAGCTCAGTGCTACCTAATACATAAAGTCATCTCAATATTGCTATATAATAATGAATATGTAGATATTTAACTGTATGAAGCATGATACAAGGAAATACTTTTATTGTTACCATGCACATAGTTGATCATTATTATGCACTGAGTGTTTCCAGGATGCAGTGCCGGTGTTTAGCAAGCAAATAGATGAGGATGCTAACTGCCGAAATACTTTGGCTGAATTGCAACTAGTCCGGTGTAACAAGAAGGGGAGTCTGTAAGCTAATCAAAACCAAAAGGTACATTGATTGAGAAAATTCAACAGCTGTGCTTTAAACTTCACTCACATCAATTGGCAGCCAATGCAGAGTATGTATGAAACACCAGTTAATAGATAGGACAGTGGTCAATCTGCTCCAGCTGCTACAGTGATGACTCCAGCCTGATATTCTCATTTAGTTGTTGACACCAGAAACTAAACTGTCAAGTAAACAAAGGCACTGACCATTCTTAAAGATATGAATTCCAGAACTAAAAACCAAGAACTCCAGCATTTTCATTAATATAAATCCCAAATTACCTACCTCTTACATTGCCAGAGTTATAGTTTCCACCTTAGTATTGCATATCTAGGTGAAAGGCAACAGCCACACATGCATTACTGTCAGGAAGCATGGCTAAGTGGTCAGATTTTTTTTAAAAAAAGCACTTTCACCAAACACTTGCACTGCCTCCTCATTTATTCTTAGTTCCTCTATGGATCCATTAGCATCGAAGACACCTTTGGCTTTTAAATAAAATACTCATGCTTTGCTTTATTTTTTTTAAATAAAGCCTCTTCCATAGTTTATCTTTTCCCCCTTCTGTGACAAAAAGGGGGCAGAAAGAAAATAAATAACATTTCATTATATGCAGTGAGTGGCCTTAAAAGACTCCAGTCTGAAGCCGTAAAATAGAAGTTCAGAAAGCTTTACACATAGCAAGAAGGCAATCAAACAAGACATTCTTCACCTACTTAAAACTACAGGAAATGGAATAAATACTTAGTGGGACATCATATGTGCAGATTTAAAGAAAAAAGGAAAAAATTCTCAGCTCCAGATATTACAAGATTTATGTTTGTTTTCAGAGGGTATGTCTCCACTACAGAGAAGATTGAACTTGGCACTTTCGATCTGCCAGGATTCAAATTAGTGGGTCTAGTGAAGACATGCTAATTTTAACTGAGAGGGGCACTCCAGTCGATGCTGATAGTCCTGCTTCCATAGGCAGGAAGCAAAGTCGAAGGGAGAGTGTTCTCTTTTCAACCTCCTGCACTGTGTGCAGTGCCAAAAGTCAAGTTAAGGAACTTTGACTTCAGCTACGCAATTAACGTAACTGAAGTTGTGTATCTTAATTCAACCTTATTACGTAGTATAGACATAAGAGACTGAAAATGCTTGGTTAGAATCAATGTAAAATAATGATGCTTATCCCTTGCCTGCTGCCCCCTCTCTGAAATTTCAAGATAAATAATCTTGAAACTGCCTATTACCTTGTGATGGAAAAAAAGTTGGATAATTTGAACTGTTAAAAGTTCTGTACTCCCACTCCCCATATCATAACCTCTTCAAGCTGATGATGATCACTGAAACTATTTGAAATTTAGCAGTTTTAATTCATAAGGATTCTTGAATTATTCATTTACAGAGCACGTTTCACCCTCAAGGTTTCACTTGGAGTTTCAGATTAGTCAAAAATCTTCAATGAAAATCTTGGAGCTTTGTTTGGTCTTGCTTAAAAGTTATAAAAGTTTGTCAAAATCTGTTAAAATATCAGGAGATAAGCATACATTACCTGAACTGTAGAGTCCAGTCTTCTACTATCACATGCAACCCTGTTCTAGGATCATGTTTATAAGCTTATCAAGCTCCTTTTCTTTCCCCATCACACTTACTGGAAGGCTGTTCCAGAGCTTCCCTCCTCTTGTGGATAGAAAACTTATAATTTCTAGGTTAAATTTACTTATAGGTATTTGTTGCCTATGATTTTATCAGCTAGTCTGTATCGCTAAATTCTGTTTAAAATTGTGTAATTTTAACAATCTGCTGTGACATTTGTTATGTAAATTTGATATTATATAATTCTGATTACTCTATCCTTATGGATAATATCAATTGAAAAATTATTTATTTATAATTGGTTCAAGTTAGCCAAAAGGTCTGCACATATTGTGAGGATTCTGGTGTGTGTGTCAGCTTTATAAAGTAGCAACAAAAAGTAAAAAGTACCTGGTGGCCGGTTTAGCATTATGTTCTGCTGATGTACAGAAATTACTGATTCTAGCATCCTATACAGAAAGGCAGGGCTATTTCTGCTGAGTCACTCTGAAGTCACCTCAAGCATCTACATTGCATCTACATTGCAGCCATGGGTATGATTTTCAGCTCAAGTACACATCCCCAGGCTAGGTGTACTCCAGATAACTTGCTAAAAATAAAAGTGAGCCATAGCCTGGGCTCCAGATACCTGCATTGCCCCAAGGGTCACACACTTATTTGTACAGTTGACACAAAAGCCAGTGGTGCATATTAGTATTAGGGATATTACTTAGCACTCAGAAAAAAAATCCTAAGAAGAGCAAAGCAGAGGAGGTGGTCAGGCTAAGTTTGGACCCTAACCAAACTGTAGAAATTCTTCACAGGAGAGCAGAAAAACCAAGCTTATAGGAATACACTATTCCAAGTAGTATTTTACAGCATTTTAACCAACACTTGAAGAAAACATAATATGGAGCAAGTCATTTTTCTGCTTACATCAGCATGTCAAGAAATACATTTTTTCTTCAGAAACCATAGCAGAATTATTCCAGTGCCCAACGCTATTACTACCTATTGTGGCTTCCCTTGATATGTTGTCGCATGCTATTTATCTCCCTTTGCTTGAAGGCAAAATTTTATCTAATCATTGAAAGGAAAGGAGCGTGAAGAGTCTCCACTGCTCCTTCTACCTCCTGCACAATCACAATCCTCAAAACACGGATTGTTCCATCTTAATCCCCGGGCTTGGCAGACAACTGAAAGGAGGCATGGAATATGGAAGGACATACTCTCTACTTTCCCAATGCCATACTGGCCCCAAATAGGGAAAGATATTGTATCATCCCCTGTATGTTGTGAACCTCTATGTAGGATTATATCTTCTGATGCACAGTTCTGTCTAGAGCTCCTAATGGAGTGAATGGTGTCACATTAGTCCATAATAGAGAGTGGGACTCACAATCTAGCCTTGAATAAATGTTCAAAAGTCTGAAATTTGGCATATATTCAAACAGATTGTACATTCTAATTATATTTTTGGACAATATTTAGCCACCCTTGTTTCTACTCCCGAAACAACTTTCTTTTTAATGGCAGCTAAGCACAGGGACTGAATGAAATTCACTTCAGCTGATAGTTTTGCTCTGAGAAAAATAGCTAGTGAATGATTTAAACACAAAGGACAGTATATTGAAGATTATATAGCTATTATAATTCAAACACGTGTTAGCCAGATCCCTAGGATATATAGCAGTTTATTAAAAAACCTACTCTCGTACTCTCACCATGTTAGTAAATGTGCTTTTTTTTTTTCTACAGGCGCTATTTGTAAGAAATATTGAAGATGTAAAACAACAGAAAATGTAAAATGTTTGAGACTTCATAATAATGTGGCATACAGTTTCACCTGATTGTTAACCTTAGTTATCTGAACAGATTCCTGCTACTTGATGAGCGGTGTTAAAAAAAAAAGATTTGGAGATTTGGATAATAAATTCCCTAATGAATAAAGATAGATATATTCCTTATAGTTTATGTGATAGCTGCAATGGGGGAAAAAACTCAGAAGAGCTAGATAAACCTTAAGTAATTATTGATGCTATTCCCATTCATATTTTTTTAGTCTTGCTAATTGGTTGCTTCCACGATATCAGCAGTAATAAGTATGATGTATCAAATGCAGTAAGCAAATGTGAGACATGGAAAAATTTTGTTTCTTGAAGTTACTGCCCAATTCCACTCCATTCTAGCACAACATAACGGAGAAACAGGTTCCCTCTTCTATCTATTAGCCACTTTTCTGATCAGAGGTTGGATTAGTCCCTTACTTACATAGTTTTTAGACCCACGTACTATCATTCATAGCTATTAATCAATATATTCTTAATGCACACTGGGGTAAGTGAATGTAGAAGTCTGGTCCAATGGATAATTTTAGTAGATACAGTTCTGGGTCTGTTTTATCTTGCAAGGCAACATACTGTAAGGTATAAACTACTTTTTCATTGAATATGACACTTGTTTGTATACAGATGCCCATGCAGCACACCATTGATTATGGCTCTGGCTGGCTTACTATGTTTGAATACTAGTCAGTCACTTTACCCAGAATCTTCAATGGGCTGAGATAAAGCAGTACAGTACTAAAATCCACCTGAATCCACAGCTCCCTCAAACCATAATTCAGACCATAAGACCAGTCCTGAAAGGCAAGAGAGTAGGAGTTCAAGGAACTTGGCACCTACAGTAACAAAGCCTTCACATTATTCCCATAAAAGTTTAGGATGAGGTAGAGGACACGGTAGGGGTGGAAACACAGCTTCATTCAGAAGAATAAATATGAGAAGAGGATAGAGTAGGAAGTTCAGTTATTCTTGGCATGTACAAAGTCAACTTCAAGGTCTGGAGTTGCTAGAGAAAGGAAATAAGTTCTCAACTTCTCCTTAATTTTGGTGAAGAAGCTAAACAAAAATATTTAATATTCTATTGCACTTCTGCAGTGCCTTTAAAATAAGATAGGGAGGTGAAGGGATTGTAACAAATAAATAGCAAACAATGTGTCAATTAAATCACAATTCATAACATAAGAAAGGCCCAGGGAGAGTAATGTAACCTCTCATACATAAACATTTGGGCATATCCTTGGAAGACAAACCGAGTCCTTTCCAGGATTCCTATATAGTGAAACCTGCCAAAGATTTGTAAAGTGCCCAGGAAGAAATAAGTGGAGGATGGTTAGTGGCAATGTTTTTAATTATGATATAATTTCAACAGAATAGAGCATATTGAAACGGACTCTAAAAGTAAGACAAGCACCAAAATTCAGATATAGGATATATAGTCTCAACTTTAGATGTGTATGGATAACTAGTCTCAAATTGTAACAATACCATTTTTCTCAAGAATATAAAATTATATACAAATGGCATGAACATTTATTCCCTGAGGAATTTTTATTATTTATCATTTTTATAATTTATCATTTTTAATACATTTATCATTATTTAAAGTTATTTACATTCTACATCTATTTAGAAAATAAAATTTGTATTTATATATTTTCTTGAGCTTTAATTTAAAACAGTAAAAAATTGTATTTGAACTTTTTTATATTTTATTAAAAATAAACATGCATAAAGAATAAGATCTATGAAGACTTTCAAGTTCTTGATTAAAACTAGCAAATGTGAAGAAACCATAAATAGAGGCTGATTCTCATTTGTTATTTATTTTGTTTGTTTCTATAGGGGAGGGATTTTTGATATAATGTTTTTAAATTGTCCATGTTCTAATTTGTGTCAGAATCGTCAATACATTCTAATTCACAGACCAAAAAAACCCACCCTATCATTTTAAAATCAAATATAATTGAATAAACCTGCTTAGAAAAATCTCAATTGAACTATATTCATTTGGAATATCTAATTCCATCAAACTATAAATGCTTCATAAAACTGTGTATATTTCAAAACAAAATGCAGTAAAAGTAAGTTCTGTCAGTGTTGACCTGTCCTATTCTGATGTTTTCTAAACATAACATTTTGATTCTTTTACTTTAAAACTCCTTCTTTTCATGTTGTAAAAATGTATTTCACATCAAAACATTTTGCCAAAATGAAATATTTTGATATGGTCAAAATGAATAATTTAAAGGGGATTTTTTGTTGTTGTTGTTTTTGCTTTAATTAATTAACAAAGCCAATTTTTAAAATCTTGAAGTCATTTGCAAAGGCAACTTTCATTCTTGATATAGCACTACAACTGAGCTCATTTATTTCTACAGACCATTGTTTCCACTGAACTACTGTAGGTGAGATGTGAAATTCATAGCATTTTACTATATTTCCAAATTTCCATTTACTTCCTTTCCATCAATCCAGTTCTCCTGCTTTGAGTCTAACTAGCTATTGGCCTTTTTTTGGCAGCACAACAGTTTGCAAACAGCTTGAAGTGCTGTAAATGACAGAAGTAGATGTACACAACAAAAATACTTACATTCGTTTAATAAAAAAAACAATGTTTTGAGAAATCCACATATTGATTCCATGTGGAGCTAAATAGAGCAGCAGTTGCCTAAATCTATCAAATAGATACCTTTCCTTTAAAGATCCCCACATGTTATTTACTCCTCTCCATCCTTCTATTGCAATTCATGGAGCATTTTAACCAACATCTAGGACCAGATTCAGAGCTGGGATAAGCAGGTGCAAATTCATGGAAACAAACTGTCATTTCAGGTCTGAATTTTCCCTCTACTCTCATGAGTAGCATTAAAAGACAAGCAGCCATATTTCTCATAAATGTGGTCATTTCTAATTTTTGTCACTGTCAGTTGATGCTCCTTTGCCCTACATCTCACCTACAAACATAGGCTTGAGCTAAATATTATCTGTTGTAAAAAAAAACACTAAACCCAGACTCTGACTGAGGTTTGAGCCCAAACCCTGCTTCTGTCCACTAATAAATCACTGTGACTCAGGTCAGAAAGCACTTATGTCCCAGGACCCTGTAAGGGGTGGGGGTGGGTAGATCTGAGCCATTCTATCATTTTGGAGTGTAGATCTGCAGCTTGATCTGCATCTGAGTCAGAAGGTATGTGTAAAATAGTATGAATGAGTTCAGCACTACTGGCACGCCAAAGCAATTATTAAACAAGGTTTACAATGTAATGTGGATGCTCATATACAGGCTTGGAAACACCAACTCCATAGTGTGGGTCCCACAGGCTTAGTGGGCAGCACAGACATCATTTTAGATCCAAAAATCCCCTATAGTCTCATAGAGGTTTTATAAATCTCAACTGGAGGTAGGACTGGGAACCCACCCATTTCAAGCACCCCTTCTAATCTGAGTTTGCAGCCAATCTTGATTAAACTAAATACTGACAGACGAGAGAGTTCAGTTAGCCCAGTATTTCTCTCTAGAATAAAGTGTGATTCTGTAAAAATGAAAATATTATATCATGTATTATATCAAGTAATTTTAGAGGGACCAGTCAATTTGGAATTCCTCTATATATGTTTTTACAAAACGTACCATCCCAGAGCACCTCTCGTGATGTAGAAGGATATTGAATCAGCTTTGCCTCATTTTCCCCTTGGTCTTTTGTGACATTTCCTAGTCACTAATGTCTTACATGATTCTTGAGTGACTTAGCCCTCCTGCTATATTACAGCGCTCTTATGATCTGTAGAAACAGTCCATTGTCATATTCCAATAGCTCCAGGGGGTCAACAATAGTCCCAGGTAAATCTTGACTCTGCCACTGTTTTTTTGGCCCTCAGGAAGGAAATCAGTACCACTCCTCTCCAGTCAGCCCTCTCCTGCTGGACTTTCTTCCTTTTAAGTATAAACCTGTGTGTGACAAGGACCAGATGGCCTGGACCCTGCTTCCTGAGCTAAAATAGGAAGGCCACTTTGTCACAGTACTTCTGAAAGCACCAAGTCAAATCCTGATCCTATAGAAGTCAGTGAGTTTTGCTATTGACTTCAGTGGAGAAAGGAATTCATTCAGTGTTCTTAGAGACCTATGGATGCAGTAGCCCAGTGTTTCTCAGTCTGTGGTTCAGAACCCCAAAGTGGGTGATGACCCATTTTCATGGGTTCCCCAGGGCCAGCATGAGACTTGTGGGACCCAGGGCTGAAGCTGAAGCCTGAGTTCTATCCTCACCTGGGACAACAGGGCTCAGACTGCAGCCACCCTTGACGTGGGGTTGCATGATTTAGTCTGTGGCTCCCGTTTCCCCATGCATGGCAGCAGGTTTTGGGTTCCAACCTTTCTCTCTCCCCTCTGCCCCAGGGATCATGTAGTAGATTTATTGTCAGAAGGGAGGTCACAATGCAATGAAGTTTGTGAACCCCTGTGAATCAGTAGACTGATTATTTTTATTTCATCATGTTAAAAGAGGTGGACATTGGCTGCGAAAAGCTCTATATTTACACAATTGATTAACTGATTCTATGACATAATTCCAAGTGGTAATTTCTGTAAAAACAATAGTATTTCAAGAAGTGAGATAAATATGATGAAGTCCCAGCCCTCAGCTGTGTAATTATAGGAGTCAATCACCAGAAAACCAAATATCACAAGAGATTGATGATCCTAGACTCCCACTGAATTTAGAATAGAAAAATCTTAAACTAAAATTCCATGTCAACTCCAGCATTAACAGTATTCAGAATTATTTTTGTTTCTCAGGGGAAAGTTCACCCTCTTGGGTCACAAGGGGTACCTGTGTAGCAAAACTGATGTGGTCCAACTGCACAAAAAGACATTTGGATGTGAAATAGAATGTAAGAAAATGATTTTCTTCCTGGATACTTCTGTTTCCTATTTTCAGCTCACTACAGAGTTTTTTCAGAAAAACGACCGTTTTTCCGAAAAAACTTCACTTACATCCACACTGCAATGATGTTCTTTCAGAAAAAAATTGAAAGAACAGAGGGGATTTTCCGACATTGGTAAACCTCTTTCTATGAGGAAGAAGCCTTTTTCTGAAAGAGCTCTTTCGGTAAAAGGCGTGTGTGGACGGGGAAGAGGGAGCTCTTTCAAAAGAAGAGGAAAGAGGAAAAAGCATAGGTGCCCTGGTGGCAAATTCGTCCATAGTAATCACAGCTTAAATGTGAGATAGTGTCCATTCAGTGCGGACGCTATCTTTCAAAAAAGCAAATCGCTTTTTCAATGCGCTTTGGCAGTGTGGACGCTCTCTTTCGGAAGAAGTTTTTTTGGAAGATCTCTTCCAGAAAAGCTTCTTCCGAAAAAGCCCTGCAGTCTAGACATAGCCTCAGTATCTATAAGGCTATGTCTAGACTGCAGGCTTCTTTCGGAAGAAGCTTTTCCGGAAGAGATCTTCTGAAAAAACTTCTTCCAAAAGAGAGCGTCCACACTGCCAAAGTGCATCGAAAAAGTGATGCACTTTTTCAAAAGAGAGCATCCAGACTGATTGGACGCTCTATCTCATAAAAGGCCACCGGGAACCACATCAGGCAGGGCTTTAAGTCACCAGTTGCATCCAAGTGCTGGTGCCGGAGTCTTGCAGAGACACGCGCTTAAAGGAACCCCCCTGGACAGCCGTTTCTCTGCTTCTGCTGAGTGCTTGGGTACCTCTTCGAGGAACAGCAATGCTCTTGCAGTGCCTGCTGTGGTTGCCCTGCTTTTTCGGACGCCACAGCTTTTATCTTGGTGCCATGGAGCCAGAGCTGCCCCATGGCACGCGATGGCCCGAAACGGCCATGCTTCAGTTTTTGCAGCACTTTGTGCCAGTTGCCTTCCTGTTCCTGACCAAACTCCACCCCAAGCTCATTCTGGGGACCCTCTCCCTTGGTGCAGGAGCTACACTCTGGCAACCGCAACCCACTGTGGAGAGCCATTTTTGGAGGCTTGACATCAGTTCAAACTGGTGGGACCGGCTGGTCATGGAGCAGTGGGATGACCAGCAGTGGCTCCAAAACTTCTGCATGCGGAAGGCCACCTTTTCGGAGCTATGTGCCCTGCTCCCACCTGCCCTCTGGAGACACGACACACACCTGCGACCCACCATCCCCCTGGAGAAACGGGTTACAATCACCCTCTGCAATCTCACCACCCTGACAGCTACCGGTCAATGGGCAACCAGTTTGGCATGGGGAAGTCCACCATTGGGGTCCTCCTCATGGAGGTAAGGCACTCTTGGCCTGCAATCTCTGCAAAAGGGGAGAATCCTGGAAAGGGGGACCCTAGGAAATGGTGGGTTGGGGACTGTGGGGTGGATTGGGGTGGGGAAGCCCTGTCTCTGGGGGATTGTGCCTTCCTGCCCTCACACAGCTCTGCTGCTGGGGGTATGACCTCTCAGGGCATGATGGCTCCTGGGGTGTTTGGGGGAAGGGAGGAGAGGGGGGTGGGCACCTGCCAAGGGTTCAGGCACTCCCTCTCATTCTCTGTTTTGTGTGTTTGTTTGTCTTCTTCTGCAGGTGGTTAGGGCCATCAATTCCATCCTGCTGCGGAGGGCCATCTGCCTGGGAGACCTGTACCCGATTGTCCACTCTGGGATTCCCAAACTGCACTGGAGCCATAGGTGGGATCCACATCCCAATCCAAGCACCAGAACATTAAGCAGCCCAGTATATTAATAGGAAGGGCTACTTTTCTACGGTGCTCCAGGCCCTGGTCGACCACCATGGACAGTTCATGAACATTTTTGTCGGGGGTCGGGCAGAGCACATGATGCCTGCGTGTTTCGGAACTCTAGCCTGTGCAGAAAATTGGAGGTGGGCACATTCTTCGCCCGCTGTGACTTTGCAGTTGGGTAGTGCAGATGCCACTGAGCAGCATGGGGAACGTTGTTTACTTCTAATGCTGTGGCTAATGAAGCCATATACAGGACACCTGGACCCCCACAGGAACCAATTTAATACCCGCCTGAACTGGGCCTGGATCTGGGTGGAGTGCGCTTTTGGCCACCTCAAGGTGTGGTTCAGGCATCTGCTGACCCGCCTTGAGATGGGGGAGCACAATATCCCCAACGTTATCGAGGCATGTTGTGTCCTCCACAACATTATGGAGAGGAAGGGGGAGGCCTTCCTCCCTGGGTGGGGGACAGACGCTGGCTGCGAGGGGTGAGCCTTCAAGCAATCGAGGACAGCTGCCATCTGACAGGCCCATCAGGCCAGGGTGCACATCTGGGAGGCCCTGAGGGAGAGATTCTCTCAAGTACCCTAGTAACTCTTTGCAGAGCCTCCCCACTAGAGGCCTCTGCCTTGCAGCCCTATCCCTTCCCCACCCACAACTCCTCCCTTTGCCCCTTCCCTGTTCTCAGAAAGACACCTGTTTGATTGTGAACAAACCAAAGTCTGTATTTATCTTATAATCAAAAAAGGTGGGCAATTAGTGGAGGGCTCATAACCTGGAGGAGGAGGGAGAGGCTAGATGAGCCACTTCGGGTGTGGGGGCTTCATCAGAGTTGGGGTCAGGTGGGTCCGGGGACCATAGGGAGATGGAGAAGGGGCTGGAGCAGGGTCAGGGATGGCAGGGGGCAAGGGGAGGTGGCATGGGCATTACCCGGGGAGGGGGCATGGGCATAGTATGGGGGGCAGGCAGAGGGGGCAGGAGAGTGGAAGCCAGGAGCAGCGACAGCAGGCGGTTGTGCCATTATGAGGTCTTCCTGGACCCTGGCATGCTTTTGGATCCCCCGGGCTCTCATGGCTGGCTGTGGTGGAGTGGCTCATCCATCAGTCCTGGCTGTGGAGAATACAAAGAGGGAGAGGTGGTCAGTCATCCATGCAGACACTGTCCCTAAGGCTGTGCCTTGCACTGTGAGCAGCAACCAACAGTCCTCAGGCCAGAGGAGGGGGATGTCCCAGGAGCAAGGCCACACGTGGCCTGCACAGTGGGCCATGCCTCACAGGGGCCCTGAGGTGCCAGGGGACTGTGCTGCCCGCTTTCCAACCTCCTTCCCCACCCCAACCCATGAACAAGCAGGCAAGGGAAGTGTCTGGCCACAGTGGGATCCCCTCATGGGCGGCAGAGGAGCCAGGAGCAGCTTGGACCTCTCTCGTGTCTGCAAACACACCTGCAGCTTGCAGCACCACCCGTGGGAGCCCGTGTTCCGTGTGTGTCATGCCCCGGTGTTTCTGGGGTCATGCCTATGCCCTTGTGGCTAGCCTGCTTCCAGTCATGGGAGGTGCTGGGAGCCCCGTGGCAGGACATGTGTGGCCTCCCCTGAGTCTGGCAGATCGATCCCACCCATGCTCAGGGGCTGCCTGCTGACTCCGCGTGCCATACACTAATGCTGAACATGGTTCCACGTGCACGGACCACAGCACGATGTGCAACACTCACACCCCACCCTCTGTGTGCCAGCCTTCCCTGCCCTGTGTGTGTGACAAACTAAGACAACTCACCTGAATATCCCTCCCTGGCGTACAACGAGGCCTGGGAGATGTCCTGCCTTACAGGCACCAGCTCCAGGGACAGGGTCACAGTCTCCGTCTCCTCCTCCTCCTCGGCTGTCCCTGGTCTTCCTGCTCCTCCTCTGCTATGACCTCTGGCTGGGAGACGATGGGGGTCTGGAGGCTGGAGTCCACTATGATGGGTGAGGAAGACATTTCCCCACTCCCTAGGATCTGGTGCAGCTCATCAAAGTGGGGTCAGGTGTGGGGTCCTGCCCCTGAGCATGAGCTGCACCCTCTGGCCCAGACATATCCCTGGCAGAGCTTCTTTACCTTACTCTGGACCTGTTCCAAGGTCTGGGGTGGGTGTCCATGCTCCACCATGGTCTCAGCCATGCACTCAAATATCTCGGAGTTGTGCCGCTTGGAGCAGAGATCCTGCAAGGTGCCCTCCTTGCCTCACAGCTCAAGGAGGAACAGGATCTCCACTCCGGACCAGGAGGGTGCCCGCCTCTTGGTCCCCCTGGGTCAGTCCTGGGACCCCAGGGCTGCTTCCTGCGAGGTCCAGGGAAATCATTGGGGGCTTGAGGCTGGGCCATGAGTGGCAAGGCCTTTGGCAAGGATAGCTGCGCGATGAGGTGCTGCTCTGAAGCCGGCTTCCTGCCAGAAGGCTTGTCCAGGGTGCCTGCAGCTTTAAGAGGGACCAGGAGACAGGAACTATAGGGTCCTGATTAATTGGGACCAAATGTCCACCAGGGCACCTGTGTTATTTCCTGGAGGCCTCTACTTTCGAAAAAAAAAACCTCCTCCCTGTCCACAGAAGTCTTCTTCCTCAGAGGATTACCAACACCAGAAAAATCCCTCTGTTCTTTCAATTTACTTTCTGAAGAACGTGATTGAAGTATGGATGTAACGTACACTACAGACAAAATTCTGTAGTGTAGACATACCCTTTGTGGCCTCTTTGGGAAAGGTCTCCAGTTGAGCGCTGTAAGTAGCCCTGGTTTTGAGCAACTTGCCCTGAGCTGATGCCCTCAGTGGTACCCAGACCTGGCCTGATCCGTCACAGCATAAAACTTCACTTTGTCAATAATTCTCGTGTTATTGTTGGTGACAAAACGGTGGGGGTTGCGGGAGGGTCTATATGACATAATACTCAGGACCTGGAACTGCAATGCAAACTTTTAAAATATTTTTCTGCAAGTAGAGAATGATGCATAAAATGAAATGCAAAATCAATACGACCCACACTCTATGAAGGAAATGGTGTGATGCTTTCTTTCCTTCCTCTCCCCAGTTGTCTCATTCTTCTGAGAGAGGCAACTCATATCACCAGAATCATTGACAAAGTGAAGCTAGAGGCCCTGAAGGGAAATGCTATGCAAGGGCATTGTAAAGAAGATTTCCTCAATTAAAAAACAGTGATCAGATACTGAATACATACAAGTGAGAAAAAGGACACTATTGCTTTGGGTTCAGATTATATACATTGCTTCTATTTATCTATCTACATAAGTAGATATACACACATTCATCCAGTTGTAACCAAATAGGATCTATATAGCTTGTACACAGATTAAAGAATCAAAAAGAAAACAAAATCCAAACTTCCTCTAAAACCTCTCCTGGTCTGCTGTATTATTTGAATAAACATTTCATTGCTGAACCTGCTAAGTAGAATTTCTTTGATATGCTATTGTTTTCTAAGTTCTTGGATAAGAAACTGTGTTCATAAACTATTAGAACAAGCAAGCATTTAGCCTGAGGTTTAGGTGTTTATAAATAGATGCTGCATCCGCACACTAATTGTGTGGGCTCCAATACTCAGGTTAGCGGACAGCTGTTTTGTTTCAGGAATCTGAAATAGTACAAGAAAATGTTTGTACTTCTAATGTCAAGTTACCACAGACAGTCTCATCAATATTACCCTAGCTGAAGTCTGGATGAACTTCATCAGTACAGATTAATTGAAAGCATTACTGTATATATGTTGACTTCTGACTGACTTCTGTCATTTATATCTACATCTCTGCCTTGAATTGCACAGGAACTGAATTGGGCTGGATACTGCAAAACATCAGACATTGAATGCTGTTAAAGAGAAATCCATACATTCTACTAATAGTAATACAATAGATTTAGTGAAGTTCAATAACAAGTGGAATCAAGGGCTTCCATGAAGCTTCTTCTCACATACTGTACAGCAGGTTAATGGCAATGTGATTTCCTAATGAATAATCATGACAGCTAAAACTAATGCTTAAGGCAAGGTTATCATTAATCCTCTTCTGCTAAAGCAAACTAGTACTCAGAACTGGTTAGATATCCTTCCCCTTACAAATAATGAGTGTCATGATGTTCTGCACTAGACTTTGAAGACCTTCCCTCATCTTGCAAAGACAAAGCAGATTACTCAGCCAATGATCATGCATGTAATAACTCTACCCCTATGTTTCTATTCCTTCTTCCCATCACACTCATCAAGCAAGCTACACTGGACACCTTCCAAAAAGTTGTGACAACCATGGAACAAATAAGTGAAATGTCTTTGGAGCTGGGCCTGTAGTGTGTGATGTGAGAGAAGGCATTGATGATAGCATAGTAAACTCATCACATCACCTGTGTGATCATTATCCACTTGAATTGTGTAAGAAAGGTAATTTTCAGGAAGGAATGGTGGGTTTTGGTTTTTTTGATGGAAACTCTTCTTTCACATGTTTAAGGGGAAGCATGGGAGAAAGCACAAATGTGCTTCCTAGAGAATTGGGCAAATGATGCTGCTGGAACCTGTGCCAACACCTGTGATTACAATTTATTTTTCTGACATATCATGTTAAGAAATATGAAAGCAGAACATGAAGTCTGACGTAGTGAAAGAAAAGTGGAGAGGTGACCTAGTCAAAGTAACTGTTCATGTAGAATTTCAGTAGCATCATTTTGCATTGACCCAAGAAAGGTGAGCTAGAAGCATTGAGGCCACAGAAGCGATTTCAGTGGTGAAAATATGAGATAAACAAAGCTTTGGCAAGGATTTTAGTAGCATGAGTTGAGATAAAAGGTCATACTTTCAAAGTCTATGCAAGAAAAATCAGCAAGATTTTCACACTGCCTGGATCGTGGATCAAAGGAGAATGCCAACAAAGGATGAAATCAAGATAATATTTATTCAGTTATTTATTTATTTATTTAAATATGTTGTACCCCGCCTTTCTATTTAAAATATTCAAGGCAGCTTATAAGAACAAACAAAAAAAATACAAATATATATAAACCTTTAAAATATGAGAATCATATATATAGTAGCCCATTGTCTGTGCATCTGTAACGCTGATGTACACGGCCATGCCCCCTGGCTGTGTACGTCAGTGCCCCTCCCCCCTTCCCATTCCTCCATGGCGGTTTGGCCGAGTGCTGCGCCGCTCGGCTGGGCCGGCGGGGGACCAAGCGGCGGCAAACAGCCGTTTGGGGTCCGCGCTCCCCACGCGTGGGGGCGTGGACCCCAAACGGCCGCTTGCCGCCAGTTGCTCCCCCGCCGGGAGTGCCACTCAGCTGGGCCCAGCTGAGCAGTGCAGCATGCCACGGAGGGAGGAGAAGGGGGCCGGGGTGCCACGCAGGAGGAAGGGGCGGAGCTGGCCGGAAGGAGGCAGGAAGCAGAGCTGGGGGATTGGGGCTGGAGGGAGGATGGAGGGCCCGGAGGAAAGGGGAGGAAGCAGCACTGGCAGGGGAGGAGGGGTGTCCAGGGGCCATGGGGCTGGCAGTCAGGAAGAGGGGCGGGAAGCAGAGCTGGGGGATTGGGGGCCATGGGGCTGGACGGGAGGGGGTGGGAAGCAGACCTGGCCGGGGGCGGGGGAGCAACTGGACACAGCCGGACCTCAAACAGCCGCTTGCTCCCTGGCCGCAGCCCAGCTGAGTGGCACTGGCACTGCGCCACTCAGCTGAGCCCCGGTGGCACAGGAAGGGGGGGCGTGGCGGTGATGTACACGGCCGGGGCGGGACGTGTCGTCACGCCCCCTTCCTCCTCCCGCTGTGGCACTGAGTGGTGCGCCCCTCAGTCTGGCCACCACGGGGGTCGCCCGGCAGCCCCGCCCCTGGCCATGTATGTCACCGCCCCGCCCCTCCTCCCCCACGGCAGCCCGGCTGAGTGCACAACACTCAGCCGAGCTGCCACGGAGGGAGGGGAAGGGGGCGGGGTGGTGATGTACACGGCCAGGGGGCGGGGCCGTGTACATCACTGCCCCCCTTTCCCTCCCACTGTAGCACTCAGCTGAGTGCTGCGCCCCTCAGCCGGGCCACCAGGGGAGCCAGCAGCACAAGGGGCTGTTTGGGCTCCCCCGGGGTGGGAGGGGAAGGAAGGGCGGTGACGTACATGGCCCCGCCCCCTGGCCATGTACATCATCACCCGGCCCCCCTCCCTCATGGCAGCCCGGCTGAGCAGGCAGCACTCAGCCAAGTGCCACGGCGGGAGGGAAGGGGAAGGGGAAGGGGGGCGGGGAGAGATGGAGGAGAGAGAGAGAGGCAGGAGGAGGGGGAGAAGAGAAAGGGAGGGTGAGAGGCAGGAGGAAGAGAAAGAAAGAGAGCGGAGAGAGAGGCAGGAGGTGGAGAGAGCTGAGAGAGGGGAGGCAGTAGGAGGAGAGAGAGAGACAGAGCGAGAGAGCTCAGGAGAGAAGACCTGAAAATCCCGTCTTATGACGGGCTAATTGGCTAGTTTAAAATATGAGACCTCAGGGGGACATAACCAGCTAAAAACATATAGAGAGGAGGAACTCACACATACAGACTCAAACATTAATAAAAGCACGAGTAAAAAGGATGGCTTTAGCCTGACGCCGAAACAACGCTAGCGTTGGCATCATGCGAATATCCCGAGGAAGAGAATTCCACAGCCTGGGGAGCAAAAGCTAGAATGCCCTGTTCCACGTAGATGTTAATCTTATCTCCGCAAGTGGGGGAACACGAAGCAAAGCCTCCCCAGCTGACCTCAATCCCCGGGCAGGTTCATATGGGAGAAGACGGTCCTTCAGATACCCCGGACCCAACTCATTTAAGGCTTTATAGGTCAAAACTAAAACCTTAAATTGTGCCCGGAAACATACTGGAAGCCAGTGCAGCTGCCGAAGCACTGGCATAATGTGCTCCATATAACTAGTGTTAGTTAAAACTTGAGCAGCCGCATTCTGGACCAGTTGAAGTTTCCAAAGGCTTTTTAGAATAGGTTTGTATGACAAGGACGATAGTTCATAGGGCTAAAAAAGAACTAGCTAAGTTCATAGAGGATAGGTCCATCAATGGCTACTAGCCAGACACCGTTCCTACCCTCTTTTTTCCAGAAACTGGGAATGGGATGGATCATTTCATGATTGCCTGGTTTGTTCATTTCCTCTGCAGCACCTGGCATTGGCCACTGTCAGAAGACAAAACACTGAGTTAGATGAACCTTTGGTCTGACCCACTATACCATTTTTAGGAAATGCTCTGACTAATTTCCTAGAATATCCTCTTAGGGTATGTCTAGAGGGGATTTAAATATCCCGCGCTTCATTAGAATAAAAATGGTGGCCACTTTTTGCCTCCACGGCACTTTGCTGGCAAAAAGCGGCAGTCTAGATGGGGATCGGTCGACAACGAAAGCCTTTTCTGACCAATCCTGTAAACCTTGTTGCTCGAGGCATAAGGGATCGATTGGAAAAAGGCTTTCATTGTCGACCGATCCCGACTATTGCCGCTTTTTTGCCTACAATGCGCGTGGTATTTTATTCTAATGAAGCGGGATATTTAAATCCCGCTTCATTAGTACTTTTCAATTTACATCCCTCTGGCGACAGAGGGATGTAGTCTAGACATATCCTTAGGAAATAGTTTGTGACTTTGATCTTGAGTCTCTCAACAAATTCACAGATTTTTTTTGCTCATTACTTGAGCTGAGATTTATATAAGCCTGTTACCAACAAAATGTCACCTTTACAGAAAAAAATCAGATAAATGATTATGCTAGTCTATAAAAGTGGACTGTACCTAAATCTGCTTTAATAGTGGAATGCTGCAACTATTTTGTATTGACTCCAAAATAGCAATATAAGTCACTTACCAATTGGTCATTATTATATATGCATTTATTTTGATTAAAACAACAACCATGAAATTTAGAATGTAAAACAGTTTTTCCTGGGAAAACCACAGCTAATTTGTTTATATTATTGTTTTATTCCATTTTTAAGAAAAACAGCAATTATTCCAAGGTACTGATGTAACATGGCACATTTTTTTAAGATTTAAAAATCCTAATAGTAGCAGCACTTGAAACATGATTAACTCAGTGATAGCGCATTCTCATTCCAGAATCCATTTATGAACAAAAGTGTCCAAAACACACATAATTTCAGGTACTTGTACATATAAGTATTTGTTGACCTCTCAACAAATCTAATAATATTGGGCCCAAATCATTGCTACCAAGAAGGCAATTTTTAAAATTCTGCTAGCAATTTTATGTTAAAATAAGCCACAGCTTGTTACTGTAATGTTCACAATACATAAAAGTTGTTACAGAGCAGAGTCAGAAATCCATAAACTCCTAAAGTTTAATTTTTGGAATACAGACACAAAACTAACCTGTGTATATGTACATAATGGTATATGTTAATAACAAGAAATACCACATATGTAGCCAGATCTAATTAATTTTGATAGAGGAACCTCCACATTTTGAAATTTCCTGACTTAACAAAAAGAAAATAAAGACGATTATAAATCCATAGGTAAAAAATCTTGAGAAACTTCAAAGCTTTATTGGCTTTTCAAGCAGAGTTTGTAAGTTCTTTGAAATAGCAGAGCAGTTCTAATTAGCAGTACTCTTAAAAATCTAAATCTTCAAGGAACCAGGCACCCTCAAGTCTCATTAGCTGCAATACCTTAAATAGGTACTCACATACAGTGTAACTATGTTTCAATGAGAAATGGTGTCCTGTGGATACTCAGTATGTCGTTTTCAGATGCTCGTGTCTTTATTAAATCAAAAAATGTTACGCAAACCAATAACAAAGCATTAACCATGCACATGCATGCCAAGTTTTTTTCTTTAAAAATATATTAGTGTGTTTCTGTAACTATATGATATTTATAGTCTACCAGAAAGACTAATTCCTAGGGAAATGAAACCAGCATAACAGGATGATTTTGTTGGTAACTAGATGAAATGCATTTCTCATTTCTTTCATTGTTATTATTATACAGATTGAACCTCTAAAATCCAAGACTCTGTGGTTCGGCAATGTCTGTGGTCCAGCAGAACCATGGATATTGCTGGATCAGAGAGCCCCAGCTGGCCAGGTTCAGAAGCGCAGCCCAGGCTAGTGGGGCTGGCACAGTGAGGATCACAGTCCTGGCCAGGGCTGACAGCAAGGAGTGCAGCCCCAGCTGGGGCTGGAGGCAGTGGCTGGCAAGGTGGGGAGCACAGCTTCAATTGGGGCTGGCACAGTCAGAGCTGGGGTTGGGGAGGACAGTCCCCTCCAGGGCTGGACACAGCAAGGCCAGCAGCCAGGAGTGCAATCCTGGCCTGGGCTGGCTGTGGAGAGTGCAGCCCTGGCCAGGGCTGGAGGCAGTGGGGCCAGTCTCTGGCCAGGGCTGGTACGGTGGGAGACATGGCCCCAGTCATGGCTGGCATGGCGGGGGGGAGGGGGCTGGAGGCAGCTGTCAGGGAGTGCAGTCCCAGCTGGGATCAAAGTCTACATTTGGGTAGGGAGCCTTGACCTCCCTTTGTCCAGAAAATTCTGTGGTTTGTGACCACTCAGGTCCCAAGGGTGCTGGTCAAGGGAGGTTCAACCTGTTGTAGTGCCTAGAGAGCTGTCACAGGGTTTACTCACAGCTAGGGGTGTCCAACAGTAGCTGTATTTGGGGATTAGCTCTGCTCAGTCTGGCACTGCAGCCCCTCTTGCGCTGTAGGAGTCACATCACTACATCTTTGTGGGTTGGCTTCTAGCCAGGTATCTTTCAGGTAACAAGTCTCACTGTCTGCATACCATTCCAAGCAAGCTTCCTACTCCTGACTGTGCCACTTTTCCAGTGGCTAGGAGAAGAACCTGGGTGTACTTATTTCTCCAGGTTCTTGACCCAGGCCCTAAACCTAGCAGTAAATCTCTATACCATGTCGACTTTTGCTGCTGTTTTCCTGAGATTTTTACTACTCCGCCCTGTGATGGCATTTTTCTACACTTTCCTGTTTGGTCAATCTCTTCCATCAAGAACCTAGGACTTCTGCTTGTCACCAGCTTTCAACCCTGTTTTCTCACTAAGCTCAGAATATTTAAGACTTCCATACTGAAGCCTCTTCTGCTTGCACTTCCTGGCTTTATGCAAGGCCCCAACTAGTCCTAAGCAACTGGCTTCCACTTTAGTGCTCCTCTATCCAGCTTAAGTATCTCCAGAAGGTATAGTTCACTAGGTTAACTAGCCTGTAAGGGTATGTCTATAGTATGGGATATGGTTGAATTAAGATAAACAACTTCAGCTACATTAATTGCGTAGCTGAAGTTGAAGTAGCTTAATTCAACTTTTGGCGCTGTCCATACTGCAGTAAGTTGAAGGGAGAACACTCTCCCTTAGACTTCCTTTATTCCTCATAGAAGCAGGACTACTGGTATCAACTGGAGTGCCCCTCTCAGTTCAAATTCGCATGTCTTCACTGGATCCGCAAATTTGAACCCTGGAAGATCAACAGCAGCAGCTTTGATATTTTCTATAGTGTAGACGTATCCTGATGGTCCACCTTACTCCCTCAAGGGTAGCGTGGGATGAACAACCCATTCCAAGTTCCCAAATGGGATCAGGGCTTTCCAGTGCTGTATAAGACAACCTCTGTCCCAGAAATCCTAATATCACATACTTTCACATAGATTTGTTTTTTCCCCCTTTCCTCCATTCTTTGCAGATGACACTAAGCTAGGGGGAGAGGTAGATACATTGAAGGGCAGGGACAGGGTCCTGAGTGACCTAAACAAATTGGATGATTGGGCCAAAAGAAATCTGATGTTGTTCAACAAGGACAAGTGCAGAGTCCTGCACTTGGGACAGAAGAATCCCAAGCATTGTTACAGTCTGGGGACTGACTGGCTAAGTAACATTTCAGCAGAAAAGGATCTGGGGATTACGGTGGATGAGAAGCTGGATATGAGTCAACAGTGTGCCCTTGTAGACAAGAAGGTTAATGGCATATTAGGGTGCATTAGGAGGAGCATTGCCAGCAGATCTAGAGAAGTGATTAGTCCCCTTTATTTGGCACTGGTGAGGCCACATCTGGAATATTGTGTCCAATTTTGGGGCCCCCACTACAGAAAGTATGGGTACACATTGGAGAGGGTCCAGTGGAGGGCAACCAAAATGACTAGGAGGCTAGAACACATGACCTACAAGGAGAGACTGAGGGATTTGGGCTTATTTAGTCTACAGAAGAGAAGAGTGGGGGGGGATTTGATAGCAGTCTTCAACTTCCTGATGGGAGGTTCCAAAGAGAATGGAGAGAGGCTGTTCTCAGTAGTGACAGATGGCAGAACAAAGAGCAATGGTCTCAAGTTAGTGGGGGGGGATCTAGGTGGGATATTAGGAAAAACTATTTCACTAGGAGGATGGGGAAGCACTGGACTGGGTTACCTAGGGAGTTGGTGGAATCTCCATCACTAGAGGTTTTAAAGTCCTGGCTTGACAAAGCCCTGGCTGGGATGATTTAGATAGGACACATCTAAACTACATTCCTCTTCTGAAAAAGGAATGTAAATGAAGCCGATTGAAAATTCAAAGGCAGCGCGGATTTACAAATCTCACGCTTCATTTGCATAATCGCATGAGAGTGCTTTTTCGAAAAAGGGTTTTTCAAAAAAGACCCCGCAGTCTAGACAGTCTGAAAAAATGAGGAGTATGGGTTTTTTGGAAAAAGAGCTTTTTTTGAAAGAACCCCATCTAGACTGCGGGGGGTTTTTCGAAAGAGCGCTCTCACGCAATTATGCACATGAAGCACGAGATTTGTAAAGCCACGCTTCATTTGAATTTTCGATCGGCCTCATTTACGTTCCTCTTTCAGAAGAGGAATGTAGTTTAGACATAACCTTAGGCTTGGTCCTGATTTGGGCAGGGAGCTGGACTCGATGACCTCCTGAGGTCTCTTCCAGTCCTAGGATTCTATGATTCTAAGCTTGCAATATTGAATGTAAACTACTAATAAATTCTGCATATTAGTACCTTATCTGCTACCATATGAAGTAGGAATCCTCAGATTTCTGATGGGAGTTTTGCACAGATTATATATTATTTTCACTGGGACAATTAGGCACTGAACACCTGTTTCAGACAGTGTACTGTAATTTACTTTAGAAGAACTAAAAACAGCTTATCTGCTTCAGTACACAGACCACAACTCTTTTGATAGAAAAAAGATAGTCTGTATTCCCCTTCATGATCTGAATAAACTTGAAAACAAGCTAAAAATCATGCATTAACTCAAATTTCTATAATTTGTTCAGAAAGCAACTGTCAATACAGAAAACAATGTTATGAGACATATTAAGGCTTTTAATGGCTTTGCCAAGTAAGGACAGGATTTTGTTGTGTCAGGAGCAGACAGGGAGGAAGATTTACACAGTCTTCACAGTGGGGAAAATATCATGTGGGGAACTACCTTGTCCCACATTGAGACAGGACATAGCTTATACCCAGGCCTGAAATTGTTACATGGATTGGGAAGATAAAGTTGAAGCTTTGCCCAGTCCCAGACACTTCTCTCCCACAAATGTGTATGTGGGCAAATAGAGTGGCTTTGCAAAGACTCGATTAGTTCTGAGCTGCTAGCTACAGTGACTAGACCTCCCAGAAGAGTAAGGGAGGGCTGTACATTCTCCTTCCTCACAGCACTCCCTGGTATGACTGCATATGAGGGGACATGATCAAGTCAAGAATGTACTGCAGGTAGAATGGGCTCAACAGAGGTTAACAATGGGATAAAACAAGAAATAAAAAATAAATTGCTCTTGTTTGCTCTTGGGGCCAATTCACTGCTCAGTGAATGCTTTCCTCATTCTTTCTCTTTCCCTGTTCATTCATATCCTCCCATCACTCTCTCTCTTCATCACTATCCATTTGATTCATTAACTCTGCCCAGATATGTTATTGTTATTTTTGACCCTCCTCTCCAACCTACATGTGTGGTGCTGCTCAGCCTGTTTTTGGGCTGGGGACACCTTGAGGAGCATAGGCATCTGCCAGGATCAGGGCCGGCTTTAGGAAGTGCGGGGCCCAATTCGAACAATTTGGACGGGGCCCCGCTGCAGACAGCAATTTTGGTTGAGAAAAAAAAACGCACACAAAAAATCCCCAGCTACCTTCCCCACCAAACTCCGGAGGTAGCTAACAACAACCTCCCCCCCCATACCGCGGCGCAGGGAAACCCTGTGCTCAACTCACACCTCCCTCAGTGTGCCCGCCCGGCACACTTACGGCTTTAGGGCGCGGGGCCTGATTCAGGGGAATCGGCCTAAGGCCAGCCCTGGCCAGGCTCCTCACTGGTCTGATAGCTTGTGAATGTGCTGAGCTATAGAGTATTGCACAAAACCTCTGGTGGGTGTATAGACACACACACACACGTCCTGATACTCCATATATTTTCATAGAGGTCCTAGGCCCAATCTTGAAGTCTTTAATTCTCTGGGTGCATCTGCTGAAGACTATAGGGCTGCTTACAGGTTTAAGTCTTCAAGATCAAACCACTTATCTTGGAACAGTTGATTAGCACAATGGTGGAACTTACAGGAAGAAACAAATAAAGCTAAATATTTACTTCAAAGCTTTTCAGCAAGGCACATAGCATTCAAAAATTATGCTATTAATTGCTAACTACTAATACAGAAGTCTGGATTATTCTTGTCAGATGCTCGCAGTAGCCCACTGTGCCACCTTGCCACTGATATTCAAGAAAAGCTCACTGGGATCTTATATTTCTACTTTTCTTTGGTTTGAAATTTAAGTGTTCCAAGTGAATCATTGTTTAATACAATATGCAAGTGGTATTTAAAAGCTCAGACTGAAAATTCTTACAAATACGTTTCACTTTAAGCATATAAGTAATCCTTCTTAAATCTTTGGGATTACTCATATGCTTGAAATTAAGAATATGCAGAAACATCTGCATCAGATGCACAACGTAAACCAACTGGCTTTGCTTTCACATTTGTATTACTTAATACAAGCTATATACCATATTTACAAAGTCAATTGTGTTTATTGTCCCTGGTCTACGAGTGAGCTCTCTCTTCTGTTTGCACTCAGAGTAATTTTATTGTTTTTTTGAATTGTATTCCTTATTGAAGTTTGAGCCAAGTAGCAAATAGTATTGTTTTTCACAAATACCTCTGCTGCTTCAGATATGAATTCCTGGAGGGGGACAGAGGCCTGTCAGGTGACTGTTGTTTGTTTTATGAGATGTTCTTGATGTGATGTCCTTCAAAATGAGTGAGATTAATAGGCATTAATTGATTGTAGCTCATTAATATGCATGTTGTCATTTGTCAGTTATTTTGTTACCATAAGAGCTGTATAGATTCCCAGTGATGTTTGTGATATTCTTTCTTTCAGATTTAATTTTTATTCCCTAGCTATGTTTTTCTATTTTAGCAGTATTATTATGTAATTATCAGCCTTAGTGCTGTGTGTACTGTGTTTATGTGGTTCTTTGTATTTTATCCTTTTACGATCAAGGATGATTGACAATTAATTTGCATAAATCTTACTCAAATATTCTTTAGTTGATACCACTTGGTGTAATATACTAAAGCTTTGGGGAATTTTTGTGTTCTTTTAATTTTTCTGTAGCACTTGAAAAACATCACCATGAACATTGAATCTTCTCAGTTTTATTCCAGTAACAGATCAATGTTTTCCCAAAATGATGATTTAAAATTGGTATTAAACATACCTTTTTCAAACCTACATAAGAACAACCATACCAGGTCAGACCAAAGATCTATCTAGCCCAGTATCCTATCTTCTAACAGTGGCCAATGCCAGATGTCCCAGAAGGAGTGAACAGAATAGGGAATCATCAAGTGATCCCTCTCCTGTCATCCATTTCCAGCTTCTGACAAAGAGAGGCTAGGGACACCATTCCTATTCACTCTGGCTAATAAGTATTGATGGACCTAACCTCCATGAATTTATTGAGTTATTTTTTGAACCCTGTTAAAGTCTTGGTCTTCACAACATCCTCTGGCAAGGAGTTCCACAGGTTGCACTGTGTGAAGAAACACTTCCTTCTGTTTGTTTTAAACCTGCTACCTATTAATTTCATTTGGTGACCCCTAGTTCTTATGTTATGGGAACAAGTAAATAACTTTTCCTTATTCACTTTCTCCATATCTGTCATGATTTTATAGACCTCTATCATATCCTCCCCAGTCTCCTTTTTTCTAAGATGAAAAGTCCCAGTCTTTGAAATCTCTCTTCATATGGCATCTGTTCCAAATCCCTATTCATTTTTGTTGCCCTTTTCTGAACTTTTTCTAATGCCAAGATATCTTTTTTGAGATGAGCTGACCAAATCTGTATGCAATATTCAGGATGTGGGCATACCATGGATTTATACATTAAATTATAAATCATACATAAATTTAACTACATTAAACATGGTTTATTATCTCAGTAGGATCTGCATCAACATGCTACAGAATACAAAAGCTCTTTATAACGTATCTTGGCTATTACGTTAAATGTATTCTGTAAGATCTAGAGTCCACATAGATAATTTTTAAGGCCCTTTGGTTTTGGTTTTTACCAAAGTTCTCTGAAAAATTCTTGGGTTCAGAAAAAGCCATTATTTGGGCTTTACCATTTTGAACCCAAATTTTGCAAGTACCATAACTCCCTGAACCTTGCTCCGTGCTCAAACAATCCTCACTGAATGGTACAGTGCATTTGACAGGCTACAAAGGGGGCACACATTCAGACTGGTGCCTCCCTTCCTGAATCATGGCTGAGCTCAGTTTGGCCAAGGGATCAAACTCAAGAGCGTAAATGTCAGCTGTTATCTACCCATTATCATTTGTTGCATAGTGTTTTCACTTATGGCTAAGAGCAGTGAACACTGACGTCAAAAGGAGCTGAAGGCTCTCAGAATGTTCAGCACAATAAGAATCAAGCTTTAAGGTACCTTTATGCATGGAGCTATACGGCCATCAACAAGACTGTCTCCAGTGACCACTTGCCCATTCTATGAGTTCATCTCAGCTATTTATTTCAATACAATTATTGGCTTAATAACCTCACCGTTGGCTCATAGTCTATAGTATTGATCTGCAGGAACCCCATCAATATTTTACAGCCCGTATGTACCGAATTTTCTGGGTTTGGTTCATTTTATACATTTTTAAACAATTTCCCCAATAGTGCCAGATGATACATGGACTACATGAGGTAATTGTAAAAATGTAGATTACCTAGATGGTATATTGGTTTAAAACACTTCCATTAAAAACAAAGAAACAATGTTCAACAACTGATTTCAACCCATATAAGGAGAGAACTATGGAATTAAAGCTAAAATTAGAGGCTGAAAAGGTCATGCCTAGAATTCATTGTACCTTCCATGATTTAAAAACAAATACAGTTTCTATTGCGACTTTTGCAGTTTAAAATCACCTGGATTGTTGCTTTGTAGAGCACTTTATCATATATTTCTCAACTCACATTCTAGTTTTATTGCAAAAATGAGTTAAACCATTATACACTGATATTTTCTTTTTATTTTATCAGGGGAATTTTACATTTTACTTAGAAGTTTTGTATTAGTATAGTCCAGTGGTTAATCTTAAAAGGGGAATATGAAGGATTCTGGCTTCAAATCCTTTTTCAGACCCGAATCTTGCAAAATTGAACATCAGATGTTTTAGTAGCCCTATTGAAGGCAATTCTCTGTGAGTGTAAAGGGACCTTAGCATATATAAAAATATTGGGACTAATCAGGTACTTAAAATATAATACATGCATAAATATTCAAAGTGCAGCTAAGTTAAAAACTTCCCATGTGGTCTCCAACAAGTCATCTGAAACATCATATTTCTATCAGCCAACTTGTAAAACTGGGAAACCAAATATTCTTTCCTACATAAAACAAGTAATCCCATGGCACCTTAGAGTCTAACAACTCTAAATGACTATTTCTTTCCTTTTTTTCCCTCTCCCAGTCTCTATTTATTTTGAAACTGGAACTTTAATAACTCCATTCATCTGAAGAAGTGGGTTATGCTCAAGAAAGCTCATGAACCATCTACATATTTTGTTAGTCTTTAAAGTTCTGCAAAATTATTTGTTGTTTTTTTAAGTTTTTCCAGTTACAGTGTAACTTAGCTACCCCTCTGAAGTTTAAAAAAAAAATAGAATATTGTGATGGGGCGGACAGAGCCCAATCATCCACTGGAGGCCGTTCAGCACCCTGGACAGCAGTGGGGACAGTGGAGAGGGCCTCCAAGCAGGGCAGAAGGGCTGCCGGCCCTGCAGCCAATCAGGGTTCAGTAGCCTGGTATATAAGGAGCTGCTGCGTGAAGGTCAGTTAGTTCCTTCCTGGAGCTCAGCCTTGCTAGAACTCTGGGGTGGCTGGGAGTATCAGCACCTGGGCCAGCTCCGAGTGGGAGCTGGACCTTTTCAATGAACCAAGGCTAGATCCTACAACAGGAGGCTAGCCTGTGGCAGTGTGGAAGAACCCCGGGCAAGAGGGGAACCCTGGACCTTGACCGCCAGTTGGACTGTATCTCACCCTGAGTGGGTGAGGTCATTGTTGTGAGCCCCCCTTGTAGCTGCTAAGGGGTGCTCGTGGACAGGACTGAACCTGTTACACTGGTACCAGGAGTGGGGTCTCTCCAAACTGCCCCTGCATACTAGGGGTAGTGGAGGACTTGGTGAGGTTGCTGGCCTAGCAGCAGCATAGCGCTGAGGTGGCACAGAAGGCCCTGTTGGAAGCACAACAGGAGGCCCAGCAAGCAGCCCTGCAACAGCAGGGAGTACTCCTGGAGGTACTGCAGGTACGGCAGCAGAGGCAACAGCAGGAGCACCAGTTCCAGGAGGCCGTGCTCCAGTGATTAGCATCCCCTGTGCCCAGTAGTCTGCTCAATTCAGGACTTGGGGTACCACTAGCCAAGTTCAGCCCGCACGGTGACCCAGAAGCCTACCTGGTTACCTTTGAGCGTGTAGCCACAGTTGCAGGCTGGGAAAGGGGTATGTGGGCCACCTGCCTGGCGCCCTTTCTCTCTGGGGAGGCCCAGACCGCCTATTTTGAAATTAGTAAATTTGACTTAACTCCAGATTCCAGAAATTTGAGCTAGTGTATCCACACTATGGGACAGCCTCAAAATTAGTCTGAGGTAGGCTCTGTTAATGTGGATGCGCTACCTCAGACTTAGAGCCCCAGGAAGCATTGGGAAGTAACTAGTTCGAATTACTCTGGGAATAATTATTTTGAAACTAGCCAATTAGCCCGTTGTAAGACAGGATTTTCAGGTCTCTCCTCCACGTCGGTCTTCTCTCCTGAGCCTCCAGTCTCTCTCTCTCTCTCTCTCTCTCTCTCTTCCTCCTGTCTTCTCTCCCCCCGCCCCTCAGCTCTCCTCTGCCTCCTACCTCTCGCTCTTTCTCTTCTCCTCCCCATCCTGCCTCTCACTTGGGGGACTGAGGAGCCCAAATGGCTGTTTGGGCTCTGCGCTCCCCGTGCTGCATGGGGAGCACGGAGCCCAAACAGTCGCTTGCGCCACTTGCTCCCACGCGGCGGCCCAGCTGAGCAGCGCAGAAGTCAGCTGAGCGCCACTACGGGAGGTGAAGGGGGGCGGGGAGGTGACGTTCATGGCTGGGTGGGGGCCCGGCCATGTACGTCACCACCCCGCTCCCCTTCGCCTCCCGCCGTGGCGCTCGACTGACTCCTGCACCACTCAGCCGGGCCGCCGTGGGGGAGCAAGTGGCCATTTGGGCTCCCCTGTGGCGGCCCTGCTGAGTGGCGCAGAAGGCAGCCGAGTGCCACGGCGGGAGGTGAAGGGGGGCGGGGCAGTGACGTTCACGGCTGGGGAAGGGGCGGCCATGTACATCACCGCCCCACCCCCCTTCGCCTTCCGCCGTGGTGCTCGGCTGATTTCTGCACCGCTCAGCTGGGCCGCCGTGGGGGAGCAAGCGGCGCAAGTGGCCATTTGGGCTCCCCCCGCGGCGGCCTAGCTGAGTGGCGCAGAAGTCAGCTGAGCACCATGGCGGGAGGCGAAGGACATGACTCAGGCAACAGCACTGCCCAGAGGGAACAGCCAGCGAGGCAACAGCACCGCCCAGAGGGAACAGCCAGCATTTCAGCATTAGAGTCACAGACATTGGGCTACTATATATATGATAGTGGCACTGAAGCGTCCACATTATTGTTATTTCAAAATAACTCTTTCAGAATTAGCACAACTCCTGATGAAAAGCAGGAGTACAGATTTTGAATTCTATGGCCCATTATTTTAAAATAAAGGCTTTGGTAGTATGGACACTCCACTTATAGATTCGACATTGGGGGGTTATTTTGAAAAAGTCCTAGTATAGAGCAGGGCAAAGGTGCCATAGGACTACTCATTTTTAAAGTTATAGACTAACCTGGCTACCCCTTGAGACTTTTCCTAGAAAAATCATTTTAAAAAATCAAAGCTGCATTTTCCCAAGTACTCATTATTGCAGCATCAAGCAAGTAAATTTATACAATATTTTCCTGTTGGTTCTGTCCTTTGAAGGATTTAATATTCTTTTTATATATGTCCACTTTGGAATTCTACTTTTAATTTTTTTTCTAAACGTTCTTTTAGACTACAGGGAAACAGTTCCCAAATGGCTGAGTTATCTGGCAATTTTGGTATTTTGGCATTTAAAAAAAAAATCAGGGAATTTATGGTCATCTATTTTCATGCTTCATCCAACTCCTCCATATCCTCCCCTAGTCCTTCCATCATCTCATAAGGAAGTGTAAGTACATTTGCAAGTACTTAGAGAAACCTCATCACTTTAAATAATATCAAAATGTTCAATTTTCAGAAGAGTAATGATGGGCAAATCTGACCAGGGTCAAAAACATTCACAAATTCTTAACCCTCTCTACACTGCTAATAATTAAGCTAGAAATCTCACAGAATGGCTTTTCTCATGCTTTCCCCATAGTTGGAAACAGAATGATAATGGTATTTCCTGTAGTGTTTTATAACCAGGGCTCGACAAACTATACAATCTACTCGCCCATGGCGAGTAGATTTCAGCCACGCGCCCCGTTCATTCGCGGCGCGCGCATGCGCAATGCAGCTCTTACGCATGCGCAGTATGGGGCTAGCAAACGGTTTTCGCCGCTGTTTGTCAAGCCCTGTTTATAACCATTCCAGAACATTTTTAAGTATAGAAAAGGAAAAAAAAAACAGTTGTCTGGACTACTTTGAGCTTCTGAAGAGGTTCAAGTCTGGTTTGGTTGAAGTTTTAAGTGAAGAGTCAAGGTAGTTTTCATTTTAAATTTAAAAGGTTTAGTAATACATACCTGAAAAGAAGGAGGGAACTGTCAGCTGTTAGTTATAGCTGAAGTGAGTAGGCTCTCTCAATCAATTCTCTATCTGATTTGTATTACAGATGGATCATGAGCAGAGACGTGTGTGTGTGTGTGCCCACACATATCTGGTACATGGATATTTGTGTTCATTGTATTGTACTAGGCAAATAATTTTGGGGATGTGAAGAAGAAATTTAAAAAAAAAACCATGGTTGCTAAGTGGGGGGTCACTATTACAGATGATTTTGCTTTTCAGAAAAAAATAGGTTTGAACAATAGCCAATTATTTTATTCTCTTTAACTAAGGACCTTCATCCAGATAGTTAAGTACAATGCTAATTTAATAATAGAAATAAACCTATTAACTTGCATAGGACTACTTGTGTATCTTGTGGAGTTGGGGCTTGAAATACTACAGGTTGCACCTCCCTGGTCCAGCATGCTCTGGACCTGATCCGTCCCAGATGAGGGATTTTGCTGGACCAGGGGAGGAGGTAATTTTGGACTCCTGATATCAACCCCTCTGGCCCTGCCACTGGTCTCCTGGCTAGCTCCCCACCTCCTGCTGGCCTCTCCGACCTGCCAACCTCTCTGGGCAGCCATTGATGCCGTGGTCTGGGATCCACAGCACAGCCAGGTGCACTACCCCAGAGCCCTGCTGGAACCCATGGGACAGCCACATGTCATGGCTCCCAGCCTACCAAGCTACTGCGGCTCCCAGCCCCACCGAGCCAGCCAACACTGCTGGGCAGCCCTGCTGCCACATGCTGGATGGCCCTGCTGCCAACTCGTTATGGGCAGCCCACTGTCCTGCTGACTCTGCAGGAATCCTCGCCACTGGCTTTCCACTGGGACTCTCTCCTCCTGCGATATCCATGCCAGACCATGGATGTTGCCAGACCAGAAAATCTGAGTTAAGAGTTTCAACCTACATCTTCTTAATCCTGATCAACCACTTTTTGGTTCTTGAAAAGAAACAGTACTAATCTGGAACCTACTCATTTCAGCTATAACTAAAGGCTTGTCTAAACTATGCTGAAGTTTTGAAAGAAGATATGCAAATTTCATGGGAATTTGCATATCTTCTGATCTCACTTTTGAAAGCAGAGCTTTCGAAAGTAAAAGTAGTCAGGATGCAGTTTTTTTGGCAACCCCCCCCCCTTTTTCGAAAAGCCTCTCTTCCTCAAAAAGCAAGGTGTACGCGGCTTTTTGAAAAAGGGGGGGAGGGGGGGGGAGTTGCCAAAAAAAGTGTCCCAAAAGCAGAGCTTTCAAAAGTGAGAGCGGAAGAAGATATGCAAATTTGTGAGGAATTTGCATATCCTTTTTCAAAACTTCAACATGGTCTAGACATAGCCTAACAGCTTACAGTTCTTTCCTTCTTGAGGGCTATACCTCAGAGTTTGCCCTTTTGAGATACATGTAATAACATACAGAAAAGGAGGAATAATGAGAAACTTCTTTAGGCAGAACTATGAAATTAAAAGATTACAGGATGAAAACAGCAAGAACTTATTTTAGCTTTCATTTGAAGTGTTTTTCCTGCATTCTCCTTTTTAACATTTTTCCTCTGTAAGATTTTCCCCTTCCCCCAATACCATTGTTTTCTGGCTACTGGCATATATCATTATCTGCAAGCATCCAGCAAATTTCCTTTGGGAAATTACTATGAATCTCTCAACCACCTATGTACTGGAGTCAAACACCATTTGTTTTTTCGGTTTGTGAATGGTACAAGAAGCTGCCTTATTCTAAGTCCTTGCATAAGGATTCCTCTTCCTCTATTGAATCATCCCACTCTAAAGTGCTTGAATTCCCACATGGAAGTTCAGTGTAATTACTTCTGCTTGCTTGTACAATGATAAGGCAGGTGTAGGACTCTCTCTCTCTCAGCATTGGGAACTGAAATCTGGAACAGGAAAAAAAAGAGCAGGTAAGTCTGTAGAAACACTGAACCTCTGAGAAAGTTTAAGATGAGTTTATGGTGGTGATTTTTTTGTTACCAATAGAATTGGACATCAGGCAGCAAGTACGATGGCAGTGATGCTTGGACATATGCCTGCCCAGCTCTAACAGAACTAAAGAGAGGTAGAGGGTAAACTACAGTATAAACAAAATTAGCTTCTTATTTCAACCCTCTTCTTGTACAGTAACTAGTGTTATTCCAAAATAACTTAGTTCACATCTACACTGCAGGCAGTTATTTCAAAATAGTGTCAAAATACTGTCAAGCTGGAGGATTTCTTACTCTGACTCCTGTTACTCTCATTGTATGAGGAATAAGGGAAGTCGAAGGAAGAGTGCTCTATTTCGAAATAAGTGCTGCGTAGACGCTCCTTATTTCAAATAAGCTACACAATAGATGTAGCTCAATTTGCGTAGCTTATTTCGAGTTAAACCCTGCATTATAGAAACACCACTAGAGAGTTATAACACCTTAATTTATATTCATCTAAATATATTCCCCAAAGAGAAATCTCCCTAGTCCCTTCAGCATACTGTATTGCTTTGTGGTGTGTTTTGCAATGAATGGTAATAAAGGGAACAGTTGTTTATAATATCGGAGATGTTTTTCTGTTCTCAGACAGCTGGAGAGGAGGAGTACATTCAACAGTTGCCTACTTCATCATGAAATTCTCTGTGCTTCTTGATCAGTGCTTACTCTATGTCCTCTTACATAATAAGCTCCACAACATTTGATTCCTGAGTCACATGTCCATCTTCAAGCTTCAAAACAATGCATATAACACAAGATTTAGGAAAATAGTTCAAAATAAGGCTTGGCATTTTGAAAAATAGTAATTCATTTTTCTCGCTTATACTTGTGCAAAGTGGGGGGGGACCCCAATGAAGTCATTGAGTTACACAGCTGTAAAACCACTGTCAGTTAAATCACAATCTACCCCAAAGTACTGCATCAGTACCTTCTGAGCAGTTTATATCACAGGGCTTCAGAAACTCATTTTGGACCACTTCAGTGTCAATAGATGAAGTGAACCAGTAGGTGAAGAATGCGAGGCAGTAAAAAAAAAAAATGCAATAAGTAGCAGCAGGAAACATAAAAGACAGAGGAAAATCTCAGAGCAGGAGGATGAAAACTCATTCTCATTGAAATCTTCCCTCTTATCTCACTTTGCCTCTGATTTCAGAATTGTATGCCAGAGTAATGCCACATGTATGTCATTCTGGTTGCAAAGATGCAGCAATGATGATGAAGATGAGATGGCAAAAGATTAATAAAGGTGATGTGAAGTACTGAAGTATATTGGAGTGAGAGTAATGCCATTTATGGCAGAAACACAATGTAAGGGTTCTATCTTGAAGACCACATGACACTAAGAACTATTTGCCCAAGCAGTGGTTTCCAAGACCAAGCCTCAATCATTTGAAAAATTTCATATTTTCCTGCCAAGAACAGCTTTCTTTGGTTCTGCTCCCATTTATCTTGTTCCTGAATTGTAGCTATACATGAGAGGTTTTGTCATCCTAACACTGTAATGTTTTTATAAGTAGGAAATGGAGGACATACAATACCTTAACATATATTTTTTGCCACTGTAGACCTAGTCAACTACTACAAACGGAGAACTACAGGAAGTTTGAAGTTTGCATTTCAAGCCTAAACAATGTGTACATTTACTCAAAACCCTTCCCAAACTCATCTGACATGGTTTGGGTTCCTCTAGTCCAGGAATTCTGCAAAAGCAGCTCTTATTGTGGTATTTTGGTACTTCTCCTTACAATGCTTTCCCTAGCTAGGAAGCATAGAGACAGGTCATTCTTCATTCCAGATAGAGGAGTAATAAAAATGATTTTTCTGCCTTACTCCTCTCCTAATCCAGTTTTGCTGCCTAGTCCTCTTGCATTAGCATATACAGGGAGCGTTCTGCGACCTTCTAGGACTGCAGAAAAGGGAGATTTGCGCAAAATGGCTGAAATGTTAAGAAAGTTCTACAAGAGGACTGAAATTTTTATTTTAGAGTCATCATCATTCACACACTCTGTTAACCATGAAATGTTACCCCTAGTGCCTCTTGTCTGAAAAGGATACCACTTGGAGTTAGGATTAAAGTATAGCTGTGTGGGGGCAGGGAGGGGGTTAGGGTTCAAATAGAAAAAAATACTTTTTGAAGTAAAGTCAAATACTTAGCAGACAAGAACAAACTGCTTTTTACCCATAAATACCTGAGTGATGAATACTGGTAGCATTGTATACGTTTTGTGCTCAGATTCCCCTTACAGTACTCCCATTTAGCATGCTAATGAGATGAAACATCAGATAAGAATTACGAACACATTCTATATATAGTTTGATAAAAGATTCTCATCTCATTCACTAACAAGGTTTTCCTTCCCATATGAAAATTGTTGATGCTTTTGAGAGGCAGCTTGGATCATTATTTTCTTAATTTTTAGCCATAAACTCCAGATGGCTACCATCCCACTAAAGCATTTTTCTTTGTCACTATATTATGCTGCAGCGTGTACTGGTCAATAATGAATAGTTAAATTGTTTTTCTGGTTGCATTTCTATGATTTCACAGGTTTTGGTGGTAAAGCATCTAAGTCAATATTTCAAGCTGAATGAATCTGCTTTATTATTCTAATGAACATTATCTTTAATGTAAGCCAATGGGAGAAGGAAAACTAACCATGAAGTAATTCTCTTTAAAGGGATCAGAAGAACACAGAAAGAGGTACAAATATTCCTTCTTATAATAGTGTAGTCCTTTCTTCTGATAGTGTTTTATTTTTGACACCAGTGTTGACCCTCTGCCAAGTGGCATCAGATGTCTGTTGCCCAGCACAATGGGCTCCCAATAAAGGATAAATAAGCGTGGCATGGAGACTGACTATATTCTCAGTGTCATCTACTTTATAGACCCATATTCACCAGCCCTGAACAGGGGCAATCACAAACAGGAGGCTCTCCTTTGCAAGAGAAATCTCAATCCATGCATCCATGTCCAGTTCTCAGGATGGCCCTTTGCTATCAAATTTGCCTTCAAATATAGAGAATAATACTAAGAGCTAACTCACTGCCATCTGCCATGGCTTGTCTGAAAGAATTACTACATAACAAACTGATATGGTGGAGCTGGTTGTGAATTTTCCAAAGAAACAAGTAGCTGAAAGCCTAAAATTGTGGGAGCCACTCCTAAGCCATAATTATGCCTGGGCTCCAGGGCTAAATTTGTTTTAACATTTTCAAAAAAGAACCCATTCTGATTATTTCAAAATATTTTTTTCAGATTTCCTTTCTACTGGAAATGTCAAAATTTGTCTTTTGGTTCCAAGATGGAATGTTATGTCCTTCAGAATTTCACAATGTTCCATAGAATAGAAATTCTGTTTTTCAGCCAGTTCAACAATACATTGCTTTGACTAGTAAAAAAAAAAAACCTCCTTGTAAGCCAAGCCATTATAACATTAAGGGGAGAACAGAGGATTGTGAAGTTGCACCTATAGCAATGCATCTACTGTTACCTACCAGCCCTGTGCTTTTGGGAGCCAGGGAGTGACATTCGTGGAAAACCATGCCCCCCCCCCCCTTTCCCTAAGCCTTTGCTGGAATCAGACAAAGCAATGAAAAGGCCGGGGAAGACACACCTAAACTGCTTCAGACAAGGGTGATACAATTAAGGAAACACCCCAGCCTCATTTGCATTAAAGATGGAACAGAAGGACATCTCATTAGCATACAGAATGGAGAGCAGCTCTTCCAAGGCAGGAACCGCAGTGAACTGTGGGACACCGAAAGCAGAGAAGCACTGCCTGATGGGAAATCCCTGCTCCAGATGCTAATGAACCCAGGCCTGCTCACACCCAAATTAGTCATTATCAGACCAATTCTAGTAACGATCCTATTGACATCTAAAATACTGAAACTGCCTAGTTGCATTGTGAGCTCGTTCAAGGAACATCACCCATAACCAGGGGTGATCAATCTCTATTGTCTCTCCTCTTTCTCTTTGAACTATCTCTATAAAACTCCTATCCTTGCACCAAGAAAAACTGTTCTGATACCTGGATTTAAACTGCATCAGTTCCATTGAGACTTCTTCATCTCCTGTCTGATCATGCTGGGGGCTCTGCTCTGCTTGTCTCCTGCCCTCTGGACCCCCGGCTACCATCATCATCTGGGACCCCCAATCAGTGCAAGCTCCATGGAGTGGTGAGGTCTCTCTCTCCCATCAACTACCTCTCTAAGCATAGCCTCCTGACCCTGCCCTATGTAAACTGTTATATGGTTACCTAACATTTGTAATCAGTTTCAATTTAGATTTAATATTGTAACTTTTTGATATCTATGTACTACTCAGAAATAAATAACTTTCATTGTTAAGCTGGTTGCTTCTCTCTCTTTCTTTCTCTTTTGCTCACTCTTCCTTAAGGGGTGTTGTTTTGGCTTCCCCATTTGCTCTGCAACAACGCTTCTTGTACCCAAGCTAAAGATCCCTGTAGTGCCCAAAATCCTGTGGGGTTTGCTCATCGTGTGGTTTGCCAGTGAATGATTGTGGGGTGAAAGTGGGGATAGGGAAGTGCTGAACCTGGGGGCTTATGAGGATGGCAGCTTAAAGTGCTGTTTAATCCAGCCCACTGAGTCCAAAGGCACATGAGGGTGCATTGTGGCATTGCTGTGAAACCCAGCCAGCTGAGTCCAGGGACATATGAGGGGGTCAGCTTGTGAGTGCTGATTACCCAGTCCTCTCAGACGTGCTCTGTTAGTGAGTGTGAGTGTCTGTGTGTGTTGCTAAGGTGGTAACCCCATCCTGAGGAACCTAGTTCCTGCAGGAGAGCTCCAGTGGGAGGGGGAATTGGCAGCAGGGAGAATTCAGCTCCATATGAGAGCACAAGTAAGCACAAACAGCACACTGATAGAATTGTTAACCTTCCCCCGTCCCATAAGAGTAACCCTGATAAATGAGCATACCCCAGAGTATTGGGCAAATCTGGTAACACTACCACCTATTCAACAGTTAATATCAATAGTAGCTTCTTCTATATTTGAAGCCAAACAACATTTCTTCATTTCTGTACATTGAACCTAATGGCAAAGAGGAAGCTCAATTTATTGTAAAAATCAAACAACCAAGTGTTCCAAAAAACACTACATGCTTGTCACTAAAAGTATTTAGGTGTTACTCTCATGCTTATCTAGGGACAAAAGGACCTTGAGGAATAAAATGAGTCTTTATGCTTAATACTATGACATTTTCTCTCTTTGATCTTTGAAGAGAATTCAGGAGAGTTATTTGACAAATAAAGATGTATACTAAACAGGAGAACAATACATAAAATCATACAAAGGGAAATGTCATGTTTTCCCTTACTCCACTGTGTTCCTTCAAAAGTGTAAAATTCAAGTATATATCCTTGTAATGACCTAACTGATAATCTGCATGTAGAATTTTAAAGAGACTATAGTGACAAAGAATTGATTTAGTGCAGAGAAGTTGGTGCCAGTACTTCATGCTTCCTTGGCCTTATTCTAATTATCCTGTCTTGTGTCTAAAGAAATAGGACGTTACAGGTTAAGTTAAGCAAGATGAGGAGCTCTCACATGTCCTCATTTTATCAATTCATTCATTCATTCATTTACTAGAAGATTTACCCAGCATTGCTCGGGTGCTTCAGGGCAGCAAGTGAGCAGGTTGTGGAGGATGCAGGATTCAGGGCAAAGGCTTGGGAATGTGTGGGGGTTTGGGCAGGGGGGCTGGAGGAATGGAGGGTGCAGGAGTCAGGGCAGAGCTTGGGAGTTCAGAGAAGGGGGTGGAGGTGCAGGAGTCAGGGCGGTGTCAGCTGCTGCTGCTCCCTGGGTTTAGCTCAAGGTGGTAGGGGCTGCTCTGCCCAGCCAGCAGCTGCTCCAGGGCTCTCCAGAGCTGTCAGGGTGGTGGGGAACCTCTCCCATGGACCAGAAGTGGTGGTGGGGGCCACACTGCTTGGCCAGTGGCTCTCTGGGACTGTCAGGGAGAGGTGGGAGCATGCTTATTTGCTGCCCCCGCTCTGGTCATTCTGCAGTATTCTTGCTAACACAGCCCTCTCTTTCCATTTGATGAGAAACAATCAAATTCTAGGTATGTCCCATTGTCCTGGCACAACCTGACCCTGACCTTGCTTTAAGTTATGATAAGAGAAAGCTACATACCAAATTTGGTGGTTCTAGCTCTCACTGTTTAGGAGGAGTTCTTGAACATGCAGACTTACAGATGGATGGAGAGACAGACAGATTCACAAACTCTTTCAAATATATAGTAGATTTGCAGTGCAGTGGTGCCTTAGAGCCCCAATCATGGACTGAAACCCCCATTACACTAGGTGCAATACAAATACATAAAGAGATGGTCCCTAACCCAAGCTGAGTAAATGATGGACACGTGATCAGAATTTCATAATGACCTTGAGCCTTTTCCTTACAAGGTGACTGATATGTAGAGGACAGAAGCTTTGGTGAACTTTTATTTGTTGAAATCAGTGAATTAAAAATACTTGCTAGAACTGTTTTCATTCTTATGAATCATGTGATATTGTACAGAGGCGGTAAGTAAAATTTTGTCTTATAAATTTTATAAGTATTTTATTTACGGTTTATAAAAATATCTCAAATCATGACAAGATCAGTGGGCCAAATAAAACTCTGGGCAAGTGAAATATGCCTCCCCTTTTTTTCTTTATTTAAATCTAATAAAAGGTAGTGTAGAGTAGGACAAATTCTGAAATCCATAATTTAAATATATAGTTTGATCCAGAACTGAATTTTAGCCCTCCTCCAAAGCATTCAGACCAGACGTTTTAGACAAACATACCTCAATTTTAAATCTTGACTTTTGGGTAAAATTGGTCAGAAAGCCAGCGAGTGGAGGTAGGGATGCTCAAAATATCATTTGCCTGAACATGTTATGACTTTTTAATCTTGCTTGTTTAGTAACAACCACTATGCTGAACAATGTCCATAGTAATTATAAGAGCTATGAAAGAAGAAGTAAAATTAAATAAATTGAACACAAAATACATATTAAGCAGAGAAACCATATTCAGGGAAAAACCCTAGAACAGAGTGGTAGCCTGCTTCTGAGTTATAGTTTTCTCCTACAAATTTGGTAACATTACTAGAAATGCTAACCTATGTAGTAGTTATATAGAGTCTTGCAATTTACCACAGAAGAAATATGTTTTATGAAATGTTTTTTTCTTTGACACCCAGATTGATGACCTTTAGCACTAAAGAGCAAATGATCAATATAACTTCAGGGCTCAAAGGGAGTTAATTGGGCTCTGTATATAGATCAGCTGTAGAATGATATGGACGTAAATGGCCAAAAAAGCAGAATGTATTCCAAAAGGCCTAACAGATCAGCTATTCTGTATAATTGTTTTAATGTGTAAAACAGAATAATCTAAATAGTTGTCATCCTGTAAAAACACACATATGACTCTACATCATTAATTACCTTGCTGGAAGCTGGTGATTTTTGAAATCTAATACAAAGTATGATCCTTCTCTATGACGTTTTTTGTATTATTAATGAATAAACAGTCCTGAATACACCTGGGGAGGGGGGGACTGTCATATTTTATTTTTGATTATAATTTAAATTAATTTGCATGTGTGGACTGAAAAATTGTGGAAAGTTTTGTAAGCACAAATCCACAAAAAGAATCATTCTGCCAGCTAGTTAAATACTCAGAATCAAACTCATAGGCATGTGCACAGGGTGTGCTGGGTGTGCCCAGGCACACCCTAATGTTTCAAAGGGCCGCCCTGGTGCGCTGGGGAACATCGCTGCGCTGGGTTTGCCACGCATGCGCGGCCAAAACCGGCAGGTCTTAGGACCCCACGGAAACAGGCGGTAGGGAGCAGCAACGTCACCCCGCCTCCCCGGCAAGCGAGGTAAGTTTAAACCAAGGGCAGGAAGGTGGGGGGTGTGCCCCGGGCAGGGGATTGGGAGCAGCGCGGCTAGCCCGGGGGTGGGCTCAGCTCGGCTCGGCTCGGGAGCAGCGCAGCTGTGGGTCGGCCCCGGGGGTGGGGCAGCGTGGCTGGCTTGGGGGTCGGCTCAGCTCAGGAGCAGCGCAGCTGGTGTATGTATGGGGTTGGGTCAGGAGCAGCGTGGCTGGCCTGGGTCGGGGGGGCCTGGGGTCGGGGGCAGTGTGGCTGGTCTGGGGAGGAGGAGGAGGGGCCTGGCATTGGGGGCAGCGCGGCTGGCCCGGGGAAGGGGGGGCCGGGGTTGGGGGCAGTGCGGCTGGCCCTTGCCCCCCCAGAGCTGCTTCCCATTCCTCCTTCTTCCCGGCCCCCACTTCCTCCCGGCCAGCCCTGCAGCCCCTGATCCCCCACCAGCTCTGCTTCCTGCCCCCCCTTTCGCCTGGACAGTCCCTCCGCCTGGACAGTCCCTCCGCCCCGTCCATGATCAAGTGTGTCCGTTTTTTTGGGGGGTGGTCTACCTGGTAAACCTACCCGCTGCAGCTCCACAACATGCTCAGGGACAGGGCTTCTCCTCCTCCCCAAGACGTCAGACTCAACTAGAGGCTGCCAGTGCCGATTGTGCCCCACCTTCCAGCTATTTCCCCCACTGCCGCCAGGCTTCAGTCTGGTGCCCAGCTGGAAAACCAGGAAATACCAGACATTGCATGTGTTTGGTATTTTCTGGATTTTTTTTTTACCAGACAGAGGGTCCAAAAACCGGACTGTCCGGTAGAAAACCAAACACCTGGCAACCCTACGAGTCGGACCCGGTGCAGGCACCAAGTGATGGGGAGACTGCCGGAACTTTGGGAAACAGAGACTGTGGGGTGGGGGTTTGTGGCCCAAAAGGGGGCTGAGAAACCTAAGAAAGACAGAGTAGGGGGAGCACCAAAAGGGTGACAGTCAGGGCGACCCTAGAACTCTGTTACAGACCAGCTGGCAGCTGCTGGAGGAGGAGGGAAAATAGGGGGAAAGGGTCAGAGAGGAAGGGGCTTGTGCTGAGGGGAGGGGGCAGGTCAGGAGAAGAAAGGAGAAGGCACCAAGGGACAGGGTGGAGGAGAGAGACAAATGCCAGGGGGCCAAGTGGAGACAATGAGGAAAGGGCAGGAGGGGAAGTGTCAGTGAGAGGGGGGACAGGCTGATGCTGGGAGAGGAGAGGGGAAGGGCTTTGGGGGCTAGAGCGGAGAAGGGGAGGTGCTGGGAGAAGGCTTGAAAGAAGGGGTGGGCATGAGGAAGGCAGGAATGGAGCAAGGCATGTGTGAGGGGCATGAGGGGAATGGGGGCAGAGGTGGTGAGGGGTGGGCATCAGGGAAAAAAGGGGCAGGGGCAGTGAGGGAAGGGGAAGCACCAGGAGGGTGCAGGGGTAAGGGAAGGTGCAGGTGCCAGGGATTCTGGGGTGAAGCAGAAGGGCAGACACCTGCAGGAGGACCAGCACCAAAGGAGAGAGGCAGGGCAGGTGTGTAGAGGGAGGTGTTAGTAGAGGGGATGAGGAGGGGTAGCTCATATGATCAGAATGGCACTACTGGAGGAGTGGGCACAGGGGGGAGAGAAGGGCTGGTAGAGGGGGCAGGTCTCAGGAAGGCTGAGGGCAGTGAGAAGGGCAGGAGTCAGGACAGCAGAGGTGGGTGAGGGGTTGGGGGGCAGCAGGCACCAGGGGAGCTGATGGAGCAAGGGGAGGAGACAGGGCGGCAGAGGGGAAAGGTAGAGGTTTATAAGATACTTATTAATAACTTAGGATGTGCCACTGTGGCACCCAACAAGCCACAAACTCAGTACTGGTGCACAACATAAAATTTATTGTGATCATGGGAGGAAACTCTTAGAGGGGACACTTCCCCCAGCCTCTCCACCCCCCAAGTTAATGTCACACACATTGGGTTAATGCAATTGCAGGATAGTTGCATGAGGGGGGGTTTGGTGAGGGCCAAACTAATCCCTATTGGTAAGAGGATGGTGGGAAAAGTCCTTGGGGGGGGGGGGGAAGAGTGTCACATGACACATTTTATTTCTAGTCATGTGTCCATATTGCCCCAAAAGTATTACCTCCAGAGGCATGGCTAATGGGGGTCAGGGAGTGTGACTAATGGGGGTCAAAGAGTACATTTAAAAAAAATTCTTTGGGTGCACACCCTAATGAAATGTGCTGCGCACGCCTATCCAAACTTCAGAAATGGCAACTGCAATGAGAGGAATGAGGGTTAGCAATGCATAGTATGGAATAATTGCCATTAACATAATTCATGTCAACTTATGAGACATTCTCAGTGGAGGGTTGGAAAGGAGTTAGACCACTGTTAAAGTTACTCAAATGGGAAAGATATTTTAGTCTATATTTGCATATAGATTCTGCTGATGTCTCTTCCAGTTTATGACTATGGTATGGGTATGTCTAGGCTACATGGCTCTGTCGCCAGAGCCATGTAGATTAGTTTACTAGACATACCCAAATGAAGCCGTGATTTAAATAATCGCTGCTTCATTTAAATTAAAATGGCTGCCGCGCTGTGCCGATCAGCTGTTTGTCGGCTCAGCGCTGTAGTCTGGACGCTCCATGGTCGACATCAAGGCATTTGTCGACCTCCCTGGTAAACCTCATCCCACGAGGCATACCGGGGAGGTTGACAAATGCCTTTGATGTCGACCGTGGAGCGTCCAGACTACAGCGCTGAGCTGACAAACAGCTGATCGGCACAGCGCGGCAGCCATTTTAATTTAAATGAAGCAGCGATTATTTAAATCACGGCTTTATTTGGGTATGTCTAGTAAACTAATCTACATGGCTCTGGCAACAGAGCCATGTAGTCTAGACACACCCTATGTTCCTATCTCCCAGCTCCCTTGTTTGTCTTAGATGGCTTGTGAGTGGGGAAGTTCTGTCTATTAAGTGGACTCAGAGACCATAGTTTCCCCAACTTTCTGAGCTAGTTTAATCAATGTCAAATGAGACCCTTGCTCCATTTTTTTCTCTTGTTAAACACTTGGCAGATAGACACACAAGGAATAAATGGCTAGAGGTAGAACTATTTGCTCTGTTCCAGATCCAAATGGATACCAAATTGTTGTATTCACAATTTCAAAAAGATTGTGCTAGATTAAATTAGCTATCAAAATTGCTGGTCGGTAGAAAGAAGCCTGCTAGTATCTTTAAAAGCAATTTTAAATTCTATTAATAATGTAAGTCAAAATTCTTACTCAAAAAACAATTATAAAAATCTGCCTCCAGCTATTATATTATAAAACTGAGACCTCTAGGATGTCATTTGAAGATCTTATTAGAAAAGATTCTCTTTAATATTCTTTGCTTACAAAGCAAAACACTACAAAATCTGTTTAGTTTGGCTGGCATTTTTTTAAGGATCTCTCCAGAAATCCTTTTTAAGGGGGGGAAAAAAAAGGGAAAAAGATGTATCTCTGGATATGGCTAATAAGAATTGGTCCAGACTCCATGAGCAAATTTAAAAAAGTACCAAACATAATTAAACAGTGTTTTATAAGGGAATACTCTCCTCTATGCACATTCAGTCCTAAAAATACTAATTTCTTATTAGTGTTGGTTTTCGTATACTACTTTTATGTTGCTGCTAAGCTATGTTGATGAGACAACTTGCAGAAATGTGGGAGAGATTCTGCAGATCCCACTCCCTGAGACACAGACCCACCAGCTGCCAGGGGGCTGCCTATCCACCTCCCTGTGTCAGGTACTTCTCCAAGCTGCTGCAGAGTGCTGTTGAGGGGATTCCAAGGAATCTAGGGAGTTAGCTAGCCTCACAGACAGAGCAGTGCACAAGTTTAAAGTTCTGTTTGTTCTAGATAACTTTTATTCAAATTCATTCTTTGCAAATGAGACAGTTTTAAAGGACTATATGGAATGAAAACCAATTCAAGCCCTAACACCAAAGTTGAAACAAATACAAACTTAACTGAAATTTTGAGAAAAATGTGGCCCATTTCTCAGAGTCAATTTTCATTTTTGCAGGCATCTGAGTTTCCTAATTCAAGCTGAGACTAGAAGGAGAAGTGCTGAAATATCCTAGTGAAGTTAGTTCTTATAGTAGTTTCAAACTGACCAGAAACATCTGATACTAGAAATCCTTGTCTAATGAAATTAGTTTGAGCCCCACTCTAAATACCCAGTAAGCTTGGATAGTTCAGATGAATATGCTTCTAAACTTTGGGTGCACATTTGAATCAAGTCCTTTCAGGTTTACTCATCTCTAATAACTACTATAGGCTAAATGCTGCCTATCCCTTCTGTGGTTGTTTGTTGTCAAGTAGAAGAGGTTGTCAGGAACCTGCCCTCCCCTTGTGGGATTTGCATAAAAGTGCAATGCTTTCAGTGGTACACATAGATTCTATTGGAGCTTATCAAAGATACTGTGGTAACTTTAACATAATGCTATTGGAACCTAGGGAATATTACAAAGAGATTACTCTTTACAGTATATACATTGCCCATTTTCTTTCCAATCTATGGAAGGAAAAGTCCCAAACCCAACCCAACCCCTTCCTGCAATTTTTAGATATCCACATAAAACTTTAAAATAGCTAAAAATAAACTCCAAAAATAAATTAATAAACTTGGGGGGAAAACATGCCATGACTAAATCATGTCTGTACTGGCTTCATCACTGCTGTTGTCTCTCCATTTTTTTTCCTCTATAGTAGGAAATCTCAATAGCACATGCAACAGCAAAATACACTCTGGTGAGTATCTGGAACAGGCTGCAGAAGTCCACCTGAAACTAGTTCTAAGTCTTGCGATTTTTCATTGAAAACTGGTAATTTTACACCACTTAAATTAAGCTATACTATTGCAACAAACATTACAAAAAGGGGTTTCATCCAAACAGCTTAAGACCTTTTACACCACACCAATGCAGTGAGGCAGCTAAGCATACGTCTGGCATGGAATATTTTGACTGGGATAATTTATCTTGATTCTAGGTCATCTTTTCATCTTCTCATAGAAAAGGGGGCATGCCAGAGATGGGAAGGGATTCAGCAAGAGTGCAGTGTTATCTGGGTACCCTAGGCATCATAACGGTATTTAGGAGTCCATCACAATTTAGCATAACTTAAATAAATCCACTTTATATCTATTTTAAGTTGCACCTCAGGCCAAACAAGCCCAGAGTCAGGTCCAGGACAGGAGGGAGCTAAATGCTGCTCCAGAGCACTTGAATCTCAGCTCTTCCAGGCTAGTGAAGATCAGATAGATAGATAGATAGCACTGGTATGGTGTAAAAGGTATTACACTTTTTGTATACCACCCCTTTTTGTATTGCTTTGTGCAACACCATAGTTTAATTTAGGTGGTGTAAAATTACCAGTTTTCAATGGAAAATCCATTTAACAAATCACCAGATTTAATGCCTTATATAAATTAGACAATCAATAAATTTACAGTGTTATACAGTCAGTACACCTACAACAAAACATTTTATATGCTGTCTGCAAGCACTATCACTAAAATTGCAACACATCAGAAAACAAAAGCCAGAAAACTGTGAGTTCCCTATGCCTACAAACTACTGCTGAAAGCAGAAGAAATTTACTTTGGGGACATCTCTAAAGTAATGAAAAGAGCTTTTATATTTTACTTTTCTTTCTTTTTTTTTAAGTCAAGTTTCTTCCCCCAAAACCATCTGCCATGTAATCAGATTCTGTGGTCATCACAGACAGTTTCAGTAAAATCAAAGTACAGATGGTGGTTTATTACAAAACAACATAGCAGGCTCAGAATAGATGATACATTTGGTCATTTTTGCACATAAACTCCCTGATTAAGTATGAAAAATGTGAACGTTTGTTTATCTTGGAAAAACTGCTATTACTTGTCAAGCATGACCAATTAGGTATTTCTAAACAGTTACCCATATAATTAAGAAAACAGCCATCTGTAAAGTTAGAAGTTCTGTCTCTTCTTTTTTCTGATTCACATGTAAATGTAGTTTCTCTAATCTGATTTACTCACAAGACAGTTACCAGAGAGAGCACAGAGGCTGGTGATTGAAACTGGTCTATTTTATTTTATTTTTCCTAATTTTCCACTTACATTTTTCTTATGACAAATTTTGGTTGCTAATAAGAGAAGTCAGGAAGAAATCTTCTCAAAATATTTATCACTTCATCCTCTACTGCACTTGAGGGATGTACAAGACAGAGAGCAACAATAAAAGCTTCTTTTTCATTATTATTCAGAGTTTGTTAGATTGAATTTTAAAATTCAGAGAGAAAAACAAACCAACAAACAATAGCTCAGTGCATTTCTACATTCTGTAAGATTAAAGCAATGGAACTCATTTGTATCCACATCTGCATCCATGGCTCATTTTTGCAGATATGGATACAAATTTTGTACCCATAAAAGCTCTATCTATTTTGATTCTTTTCAAGTTATAACAAACACATTGAACTTTGATAATCCAAAGGTGGAGGAGTAGGTGTGAGAAAAAACAAGGAAGCTCCATGCCAATGGGAGTCCCTACAAGCAGTTCAATTCTTCTAGAAGTTGTCTTAAACTTGGAAAATAAACACTGAAGCAAAGACTAAAATGCACTTGCACCAGAAACTGTGCACTATCATTTTACACATGGAAATACTCTGAATTTCCATGCACAAACTTCATATGGACTCAGTTTAACAAATTAAGAGCTTAATTCAGCTCTCCTGCTGAAATCAATGGGACTCTTCTAAATGACAGAAAGAAGAGCTAGATCAGACCCCCCTGCCCCCTGGGGTAAATCTAGATATGATTTCAATGTGCAGATTTTGGTAAAATCACAAATATGACCTCAGTCTCCTCTTCTTGGAACTGGGTGACTTGAAATCATCCTTGTTACTTTATCAGGTCTAAGAAACTATTTCTTTTTCTTCCAAAAACACCCCTAAATTTAGAAGGATATTATACCTATATTTCCATTTAGTACAAACATAAATTTTAATAGTTCAGTTTAGGTCAACTAATCTGAGAACTTCAGATACATGAAAATATATAATACTGATATATTTTCTGGAAAATGTTAACCGTTAAATGTTAAAATCAAGGGGCAGACAGAGTTGATCCTGATCCACCAAGTAACAAGACTTTAACAACATTCTCATTAAAAATAATCCATTCAGAATACCAGTAGCTAATCTTTTAAACCCAGAAACTGAACCGAGAAAGGTTACATTTGCACAGGAGGTACACATTTAAAAAGCCAAATGTTCTTGAATCAATCAGGAAGACTGATGAAATTATCAGATCCCTAAAGATCTCCCTTTTAAACACCCCAGAATGCATATGGTCCATTTCTCATTCTGAAATTTGAACTTCATTTTGCAAAAGATACTTTCCTTAATAAGTGTGCCATCAAGTAGTTTCCAATTCAGAATTAATCTAGTTTCCTAAACTTCCTAAAGTGGTTTGAAAATTACTTCAAAGCCATACAAAATACATTTAATTTTTGCTAATCCCAGCACTGTCCATTTCACTTTGGACACAAACAGTCTTAACTTCTACAAAATCATTAAAGGAATGATATGAGATTCACTTTCCACAAAAGCAGCTGCTTCAGAAAGATTCCGCAGCTATTAGGAGAAGGAATCTACTGCAGAGAACCTACAAGCTTCAGTGGTCATGCCCCTATTTCCCATGGACCCAGACTGAATTGTTCAAAAGCATTATTTATAACAATGCAGATTTTCCAGTGTTCTGCTTTCCCTTTCTTGTTATTGCCATTCTTTATTTACTACCTGCAACTAAACTCAAAACATTAAAAATAAGTTATACTCAAAATAAAAAAGCCCTCCATCAGTTTTTAAAGGACAATGTAATTTCTAAGCAAGCTAATTAATTGAAATAGTACCATTGTCCTTATCTTATCAAGGGGGCTAATTCTGAGGATTTTGGTTCAATCTCTCTATTCCTCAACATTCTGATGTTACAAAAAAAAAATCACAGTATGAAAAGATCTGTCTGTAAACCAGGGGAGCATGTTATGGTCCCAGCACCTATTAGCAATCAGTCACATCAACAAATGAAGGTTGTGACTAGGGATGCAAAGTGGTGAATCTTTATGCAATGCCTCAGCCAAGTTCTGAAAGTGACATCTGCAGAGAGACAAACAGATGGCATTATGGAACTGTAGGTCAGCCCCAACAGCCAGGAGTACAAAAGAGTGAATCCTTTCCTTATGCTCAGTCTGAGCAAAGAAGTGGCATGAGAGGGGAAGCAAGTCAGGGCTACAATTGAGGTGCACTTCAGCAAGCCATGGTGGTGTGTGGTTTGTGTGTTTTTTTTTTTGTTTGTTTTTTTTTTTTTTTAAGGTTCTCAAAAGTTTCAGACAGTCTGGATAAGATTCAAAACTTTTGGGTGCTTATCCCTGCCAAATCATTATACTGATGAAAGGTCACCCTCTGAGAGTTTTGCAATTTACTCATCCAAATTGCTCATCAACAGTAGGTCATATTAAGTACAGTACTACAGATAGTGCATTATGTAAATTATAATTATGCTTTCCAACCAAAGCCCTAGTTCAGCAAGGTAAATTTAGTATGTGAGTACTCTTACTGAAGTTTATGGGACTACTTTTGTGCTTACGTGTGTAGACAGATGCTTAAATACATGGCTGAATTGGGGCCAAAACCTGGATGTGAACCAAAGAAAATATATACAATGTTAGTGCACCTCAGGTATAGTTGTTCATCTAAAAGATATAGGACAGGGGTGGGAAACCTTTTTTGATCAGGGACTGTTGACCCACAGAAAAATCAGTCGTGGGCTGCACACAAGTGAGAAGCAGGAAAAATAACTCTCAAAAACAAAACAAAAAGAACCCCTCACTGATGGTGCCCCACGTTCCCCTCTCACACCAGAGATAAGGGGGACCCAGGCTAGTAGATTTTGTGTGCTCCAGCCCTGCAGGGGAGCGGTGGGAGCTGGAGTGCCAGTGCAGGCTTCCCAATGTTGCGGGGTGGGAGCCCTGAGCCCTGGGGACTGGGTCCAGGCAAACTGGGGACCACATCCCTTCCCCAGCTCTTAGATTCCCCATCCCTGCTATAGGATACTGCCACCATTCTTTTGAGAAGGATTTGGGAAAAAAAGTGTTTGGAGTGTTCTGTAATGTTAAATGAGCCTATGAATGCTATAGGAAAAAAATGTTAATGCAAAATGCTGATGACTACAAAAGTCTAATCAAACATCGCTTACTTATAACACAGAATCCTATCACATGAAATAGGAAGTTGGCATCAGATTTTGGCATAGGGAAAATAAGTTTAAGTCTTGCTTGTTGAGAAGACTGGGTATTACTAAGCAGCTGGGGTGAGAGAAACACAAGGTGGAGACATGCTGCCTTCTAAAGAACAGCATAAAATGTTTTATAAAGTTATTAATCACTCAGAATAATTAATATGGAAACATGCAAATATAATTTTATTTTGCCTAGGGAATAAACGTCATCAACTGCTACACCTGGAAATGAAATTGATGTCTGCCAGAAAGGAAAAAGTCATCGATGACAAGTTCAATCCATGCTCTACGAGTTTTTCCACCCCTCTCTCAGATGGTTGCTTGGCAAGAGCACAACTGCTAGCCAAAATACTGTACCCATTCCTTCCTCCTCTGCCATTTCTCAGCCTCTTGAAGAAGTCAATTCTATTAAAAAAGGTGCTGAAGCTTAATGTATGATGCAACTACATTACAGTCTAATGCTAGCCAGCTCTTCCCAATTGTGGGGTCAATGTTGCCCTTCTTAAGAAATATTTACTCTGTTGCATATCTTCTTTTGACACTTTCAAAACAGCTTATTTTATCATTTAATTTCGAAATAAAGCATTATTCTGAAACCTCCCCTTACTCCTCGTAGAATGAGATTTACAGGGATGCCGGAATAGCGAGCCTGAAATAACAGGCTTGCTGTGAAGACACAGGATAGCTATTTCGGGATACTCCAGTATCCCAAAATAGCATTGCAGTGTAGTTGTAGCCATAGTGTCCATGTAATATTTTCTCTGTTCCCATGGTTCTTCTTACCATGAGTAAATTGAGAAAAAGAAGATCTCTACATCAAGATTGTCTGTCTAGGAGAGGAGACTACCAAGGTAAGGGAAATGTTCAACATTTTCCAGGGGATTCACCACTGATGAACATTTGTGGGAGAATGGAGACAACTTCTGTTGGGGTAGGTTGAAGGAGCATCTTAGTCTTTCCAACGTTAAGGGAAAGTCTCAGGCTAGGATAGGTGCCTGAGAAAAAATATAGTGGGGATTGAAAGTCAGCCTCAGAATGTGCAGCAATAGCACAGTTGCCAAGCATACTGAAGGTCAGTAATAACAGTCCTGATCACTTTGAATTTAGAAGACACTGCAGGTTGAAAAACTGGCTGATCATGCAATACTTAATCCCAACTTCCAGAAGAAAGACATAAGGGTACGTCTACACAGCAAGGGTATGTCTACACTACAGTGTTATTTCAAAATAGCTTATTTCGAAATAACGTGTCTACACACAAAATGCATTTCAAAATAGCATTTTGTATTTTGAAATAGCGCGTCCACACTGAGTGGACTCTGAATCGCATATAAGGCTGGCCGGAACCAGTTCCAGCAGGGCACCAGGTCAGGACTTACTGTGTGGGGCTGCTGCCTGAGGCTATCTGAGGTCTGTGCTTAAAGGGACCCCCCCTTGGACAGCCAGTTCTCAGGTTTCCCTGCTTGCTTGTCTACCTCGATGATGGACAGAAAAGCATTTTGTCTCTGCGTGCTCTGGTTGCCCTCACTCGGGACACCATAGCACTCTGCAACATGGAGCCAGAGCTGCCCCTGGGCACTCTAGTGCTTCTTGTGGAAGTGTTGCTGCGAGCCTGGCTGCATTTTTTGCAGGCTGCCATCCAGGAGGTCCATCGGGAGGCTGTCAGTATCCAGGAGGCCCTGTGGGAGAGCTTCCACTCTGAGGAGCACTAAGAGCCTCCCTGGTCTGCACCACTGGGGCCTTGTGCCTCATTCCTCCCTCACGTCCTTCCACTTACCCCTCCTTAACCTGATGTCAAATAAAATACAAGTATTTTCATAAACACAAACTCTCTTCATTTAACAAAACTGGAGGGAGGGAATGAAACTCTGGTGAGACTGAGGAAAGGAGGCAGGAGAGGGGAGAAGAGAGGGGATGGGGAAACCTGGGAGGAGGGAGATGGAAGGGGGAAGCAAGAGGTAAAAGGGGGAGGGGAAGCTCAGGGGTCATGGGTGAGGGTCTCGCCGGACCAACTTGATTGTCACGCAAACCTGCTCCTGGGTTCACATGTGGCCTTTGGTGGCCAGGCTGGCAGCTATCCTGCCATAGACGGCCGCATTCCTCCATCTAGTGCGGAGATCATGGACATTGGGGGCATCCCCCCCCAAACCTGAATAAGGTCCATGATCTCCACCCTGGACCAGGAAGGCGCCCGCCTTCTCTGGGCCCTGGCAGGCTCCTGGGAGCTGGCAGACTGCTCCTGGGGAGCGGTGGAGGGCTGGCTACCAGTGGCTTGCTGGCTCATTTTTGGGGGCCACTGGGTCAGGGCAGTGACTGCTGGCTCTGGGCTGGCAGGCTTGGAGCTGGCACAGGCACTGTGGCCAGAGTCTACCCCTTTAAGGGCTCCGGTGGGGGGGGGGGAAGGGAGTAGAGTGTTCTTGGGTGAGGCTGGAGTGACCACCAGGGCACCCTGGGAAGGCTGGAAGCCCCCTATTTTGAAATAAGTGTCTACACTGCACTTATTTCGAAATAGCTATTTCGAATTTGGCGTTATTCCTCATAGAATGAGGTTTACCAAATTCGAAATAAGCACTCCACTATTTCGAATTAATTTCGAAATAGCGGTTTGGCTGTGTAGACGCTAGGAAAGTTATTTCGAAATAAGGGCTGTTATTTCAAAATAATTTTGCTGTGTAGACATACCTCAACATTTTTTTGAAATAACTGCCTGCTGTGTAGACGCAGACTAAGTTATTTCGAAATAATGTTGAAATACTGTCAAGCTGGAGAACTTCTTACTCTGACTCCTATAACCCTCATTATACAAGGAGTAAGGGAATTCAAAGGAAGAGTGCTCTATTTCTAAATTAGTGTTGTATAGACGCTCCCAATTTCAATTTCAAAATTACCTACGCAATTTATATAGCTCAATTTGCAAAGCTTATTTCAAGTTATGCCCTGTTGTGTAGATGCATATTTACAAATGAGAATCGGGATCATAGCAAAATAGATGGGAAAAGGGTTAGAACAATTACACAGCCCTGAATAAGTCCATTTCCAACCCATTAAAGAGGACAATGGTAGTCATCTCATCATGAGGCAGCCAAAGAACATCAATGAATTTCATGGACAACTAAACCTAGATAACGTAGATAGGTTTAGATAAACCTAAACCTTCCATAACACTTGATGACTGGAGCAATAAAAAGCCTTAGTTTGGTCAATAAATGCCATCAACAATGGCTTGTGTTGTTCTCTACACGTCTTTTGGGCCTGTCATGCTATAAAATCAAGTCAGTGGTGCCTCAAGGTGGTTTGAAACCACATTGGGATTCTGAAAAGATGTTTTTGGCAAGACAGAGGGGATGGTCCAAAAGGATGTGAGCCAGGATCTTTCTGTCAATTGAAAGGAGGACAATACCTCAGTGATTCCCACACACTAACTTGTCTCCTTTCTTTAAAATAGTCACAATATTTCTATTCTTTAGGCCAGGTGGAATGTCTTCAGTAACCCAAATTCTAACAAGAAACTGATGAAGTTTTTGCCAAAGTGCTATTCCATGTGGTTTGAAGACCTCCACAGGTATGTCATCAGGGCCTGTCATCTTGTTGTTTCTAATGTGAGTGATGGCATGCTACATTTTCTGAGCAGACGAGGACTTGGCAAGAGGTTCTTTTACTGGATGCTGAGGAATGGATTTGATGGTAGCAACCATAGATGACATGTGCCTCCTAACATTGGGGGGAGGGAACACAATCTAAAGGGACGTATATGGGGCTACTTCACATGTCTCCTCTGCATGAGGATCTTTCCACCCTGCACCCAGCCAAGGACTGCCATAGATCCTCACCAGAGTTACCTGCTAAGGGTGTGTATGTGTGTGTGTTGGGGAGGGATTTGGACTTCTGCTCCTGGAAATGAGGCCTGGGCAGGACGTGGAGGTAGCAGAATAGAATCGCTGCTTTGTGAAATGTGGCAGCTATCTGAGACAGAGCTCAGCCCTTCCTCCCCCACCTCTCTAGCTGGATTATTGCAGGTAGTTGCTACCTTACACAGAGCAGCAATCTGGGACAGCCAGCATGAGAAGTAGATGGTCCCTTCCCACTCCTCTGCTTGATTCCACATGTCCCCTTTTCTCCCCTCCCCCAACAGATTACCTATGGTGATAGCGGAGACTTCAGACTTGCAGTTCAGTAGAGTCTCAAAGTGATCCTTCCAATGTTGCTTGAGAGGTACATTATCCTTAAGAAGGGTGGAGCTATTCTAAGATTATACATGGTTTGTACCATTTGAGCTGCACCCATAGATGGCTTTTGTTGCTTAAAAATAAGGCTTCTCCAATCACGTTAATCAGCAAAGCACTGGATCTCTGTGGCCTTTGCTAGTCACCAATCATTCTTGTTGTCATGTAGTCTCCTTTAAACTACAGCTTTAAGCTGCTGCTAAATCTCTCATTTTTGCTGCCAAGTGCAAAATCTATTTCTCTTCTGATGAAAAAATGCTAGGAATTCCTCATTGTTCTCATTGAACCAATTCTCATGGCTGTGAGAGAAATATCCAATTGATTCAGCACATGCCTTGTGAATAATGGTCTTCAACTCCACCCAATACGTATGTATATAATTGATTTTCTCAGGTAGGTCAAAAAGCCTCTCAATGAAGCACTGCTAAAGGGTCTCACAACTCGGGTGATTTTGAAGGGTCCCAATGTAAATCTCTTTTGCATTCCTTTTGGTTGTCAATGGTGTTTTGGTGCAAGCTAAATGTTCAAGATTGATCTGATCAAATGATGGTCTGTCCCACAATTCTTCATATGGCTCATGTAAAATGCACATTCATACGAGCACTAACAGTGACATGGTTAAAAAGAGGCCAGCACCGACAATGTGGGTGTTTCTAAGTGGTTTTATATTTGTCCGTCTATCTAAAAATAGTATTTATATTAAGCAAATAATTCTCCACACTTTGCTATAGGCTACTTTACTCTCCCTTGTAGTTGCAGTTTGATTAATTATTTTTCTCCATTTCCTCTCTTGAAGGGCTCCAGAGAAACATGGTGTGAAATCCCAGACCCAGTTCAAGTCAGTGGAAGATTTTTATAGCTCACAGTATGTTCTGACATTCAACTTAAAATTTCCCTTTCTAATTTTCATTCCATTGTTCTTAACTATGCCCATTTATGTTACTATGACCTAAATACTTTTTCTTCCTATATGGTATTTACATTGTAACAACATCTCAGCTTTATATTATTTAGCTAAGCTATAAATAGAAACATGTTAATTTCCATGCACATGTCGAGCCTTTCTATTGGTTATTGCGCTGAAAGCTATTTCCAGTTTGACAAAACTTGTAGATAATATGGAGCCTAGAATTGAATGAGATATTCCAGATGGGTTGCATCAGCATCATGCAGAATGCAACTGATCCAGAGCCATGTAGACTAGGACAAGATGTAATGGCTGTGTATGCAGGTCCAAACTGGCACTAGCTTTTTTTGCTCTGATATTACATAGCAGAATCATTGATGTTCTCAACAGCCCTTAATCTCTTTCAACATCATTTTTTCCTAGGTTTCTTGTTCCCATTTAGAAATTAGATTGAAGATTATTTGTCCACAGAGGTATTATCTTGTATTTTTTTAAAATTAAATCTTATTCTAATTTCTACCCATGTTTCCAACCTCCAAAGTCCTTTTATATTATTTCTTCATTCTCAAAATTTGCAATAGTTTGAAGTGTAGAGTCCTTGGCAAATTACACTTAAATGGGGATTATTTGGTTTTAACCAACCATTGCTGATATATTAATCCATTTGATTTATTCCATAGCAATTTTCTTCTAAATTTCTATGATTCAAGCATGTGGCCAAATTCCAGTATAGTACACTGGCATATATAGTCACATGATGATTGCTAAATTCAGCTGGAGAGGTGCAGTTAAATCCCTCCATGATAAGTTGTTATATATAGGGGTTAGAGTTTACTATGGAAAATAGTTGACTAAACAATCTAAAATAACGATTTGGAGTTTTGTTGGTAGCTATTAGCAATTCTGCTATGAAGCAGCTGCTTGATTTAATTGGCAGACACTTGTTCTTTTCATTTACAGGCAGAATTAGCACTTCTCCCCTTGCCAACGAATTAAAGATTGTACCAGTTCTGAAATAGGCACTACTTAACATGGTTCAAAATTAAAACAGAAAAATCCTACCTTGCATAGTTAGCCCTTCCTGGTATGGGATAAAATTGAATGGCAATTAATGCTCATCAGCACTTATTTTAGCTATCAGGAACTAATTTTAAGTGAATTCTTGAAATCTCATCTGCAACCTTACCCCTCCCTCCAATGCTTTGTGCTTTATAAAACTGAGCAAATTCAACTGAGTGAAATTTTGGAGAAAGTAGGTTAGATGGGATGTATCGGTAATATAATGGGGGTGGGGAGGACATGGATCAGGATTCACTGTTCATTACCCATCAGTAAGCAGTCCAGCCTGGAAAAAACAAATGATCCAACCAGTAGACCAAATTCAGTGATGAATGTTTGTCATGAGTAACTTGAATCATGTTGTGCATACACTAAGGGCTCGTCTAGACTACGCTGAAGTTCCGAAAAGAGGATATGCAAATTCTCCGAGAATTTGCATATCTTCTTCTAATCTCACCTTCGAAAGTGGAGCTTTTGAAAATGAAAGTAGTTGGAACGTGTTTTTTTTCGGCAACCCCCCTTTTTTGAAAAGTCGCATGAACCTCATTTTTTGCGTAAGAAGCCTGTAGTGTAGATATAGCCTTAGTATGTGGCAAGATTCATCAGCCAGATACTGGGGGAAAGAATTCTCGATATTAACTCAGAGCCCTCCCCATCTATGGTGCCATCGTTAGCTCTTGGCAATATTTGCTCCTAGCAGTCACAGATGGCTTACAATGCCATGCAGCCTGTCCCAAACTATACCCTCCATAAATGTATCAAACTCAGTCTTGAAGCCAGTAGGTTTTTGGCCCCCACAGCTGCCCTTAGAAATGAATGGAGTCAGAATATTTCTTTTTCATTTATTTGCATTTACATTTCAAATTGTGAATATGGATGGAGAAAACTTGCAAAACAGCAAAATGGACGGAGATATATCAGCACATTTCTCATGTGTCTACACAATGGCGTTATTTCAGAATAACAGCCATTATTCTGAAATAATGTGAGTGTCTACACAGCAATTCCGTTATTTTGAAATAAACAAACAGCTTATTCTGACTTCTGTAAACCTCATTCCATAAGGAATAACACCAATTCCAGAACAGCTATTTTGAAATAGCTCCTCCCCAGGGCCATTCAAACTAACTACTCCCTATTGCCTCATGGGACTCTAAATCGAAGTAGCACGTTCACATTAGGTAAGCCTGCCTCGGACTAATTTTTAGGCTTCCCTGTAGTGTAGACGTGCTATTTTGACATAAGCTACTTCGGAGCATTTCTTCCAGAATAGCTTATTTCAAAATAAGTGTGCAGTTAGACGTACCCTTAGAGCTCTAGAAAAAGAGCTCCATGTTCATGTTCTCCATGTTCATATTCTTCAGCCACAATGACAAGACAAAGGATAACAACAAATTTACTGATTCAATATCTTAACTAATCTTGTGTCCTAAACAGCAACTGCACAGCATGGAGACCTCTTCATTTTAAAATCTAAGTATTAACATCACAGGGTTTGTTCCCAAGTTACCACAGCAAATTTAATAAAATATACACATTCTATCTGATTTACCATTAACTTTCATGTCTTGAGTCTCCCTCATTTCCAAACCAATTTTTTGACAACTCTCATGTGAGAACAGTTCATATTCTGAAACTGGCAGGGAAGGAAAGAAAAGGAAACATCATTGTTGTTTCCCCACCTTAAAATTGGGAATGAATTGCTGTGTTCTTTTGAACAGGATTTACAGTGTAATTTAAGAAGATTTCATCTGCTGTTCCTGTTAACTTTTATAAGGTAGCCAGTATTGTCTGAAACGGCAGACAGCTAAATCTCCCTACAGAGCTAGTTGTAATCTTAATATGTCAAAAAGACAACCGGGGACCATTCAAATGTTACATTTTCCTTTAAACAGCATTACACTGAAATATACAGAGAGGCATCTGTCTGTTCTTCTTGTTAGTATGACTACAGGACTAGGTCTTCCACATGTCAACAGTGCTGACGTTGACACTGTTTCTTTTGGGGACTGGAGCATGTGTCAAAATTTGAGTGTAGGAACCAAATCAGGAAAACAAAATTAATTTTAACAGGACTATCAGCTAAATCAAAAGGGTTTTTTGTTATTATAAAGTTATTTTAAATGACAGGCAACTTTTATGATGTCAAGAAAATATTTGTAATTTTTGCTACATCACATGAGTTTTTTTCAGTTTTAGATTGTACTAGCAGAAATACCCAGCATCGCCCAGGGAAAACATAGTAAAAGGTGTGATGAATGAACTACATCAATGACATTAACATAGCATATTGTATTGGAAATACTTTTCTCTGATATATTACTTTAAGAAATTAACATAGCTAGTGATGTACTCACAAAACGACAAATCCCATAGGATCTCTTTTCTCAATCCCCACAAATCAGGAAGGCTCATCTTCCCTTAAAGACTCTATGCAAACCAATGCCTGCTGCCTCCTTGCCAGAAGCCCTGAGAAATTGAGGGGATGTCTCCTGGGCTCTGCAGCAGCAGCAAATCACTGTTCCCCAAGTAGCCACTCCAGAGTGCCTTCAGTGCACGCTCCATGGGGCAACCTGAATGGACTTCCTAGCGGCAGCTAGACCGGTTGCATTGATCAGACAAAGCAAAACACCTTCAGACCAGGTGCAATTAGTGATATCTAGATGATCAGAACATTCAGCACCTGAATGTACCTGTTCTAATGAGAATAGGCTGTTTTGAGTGTACCATGTCCTTCTCAGGCTCCACGGTGCTCAGAACCTTGTCCTCCTACCCACCTCCTCTTTGTACTGTGAGCTGAATCCTGAAAAGTGCATAATACCTGTGGCACTTGCTGATAACGCACACAGCCCTGCCAGGAGAATGCACGCAGCCCAAAGGAGGGCGAGTGGTGGGATGGCTCATTTGGGTGTGGGGGACGGGAAGCAACTTTAATTTCCAGAAGGGGTTCAGTTGGAGCTCTGCTGCATAAAGATGTTGAAACACTGTGATAGCTGGAGGTTTCTCCCACCCACAATTAGCAAGGCTAGACCCCAGCCAGCATCAGCCACATTTGGGTCTGTCCTGGAGACCTGCTGGTGCCCTAGTATAGGGGAGGTTGCTGATTCTCTGCCCCACTGCAGCCTCTCCCCCATGGGCTTTCCCTTGATGGTGCTGCAGGTGCCCACATGCTTTATCCTCTGGGATCTTGTAGTTGCAGTTTATGTGACATGCTTAACAGAAGAGTCCAGCAAATGCCTATGATCAGGTGCTACAAAAAGCTAATTATCAGTGGGCCCAATTGGGGCTCTGGGGGAACCTGGGGAACCAATTTTGAGATCTAACCAATCCAGTTATTGAAGTTAGGAAATCAGTGCTATCCATTCAAAATTTGATGTTTCTAGCTCTTACCTTTTCAGAGATCTTTTGGAATTATCAGTGGGCCCATTTGGGGCTCTGGGGGAACCAGGGGAAGTGATTTTGAGATATAACAAATCCAATTATTTAAGTTAGGAAATCAGTAGTATCCATGCAAAATTTGGTGTTTCTAGCTCTTATTGTTTTAGAGATCTTCTAGGACAAACAAACAAACAAACAAACAAACAAACAGTCAGAAATATTTATAAGATAGTTATTCTTTAGTGCAGTCTCTCTCTTTTTCTGGGAGATTCAAATGCTTGCATATGCATTTAAAGACTTGTCATGCTACAGGTTGGACCTCTCTAGTCCCACACTCTCTGGTATGGGAATATCTGTGGTCTGGCATGATTTTAGTTAGCTGGATGTCCACTTATCATGGCTGTGGTCAAATTTCCCGTAATCCCATAAAATTTGCTTACAGCCGACAGTCCTGACTCTCAGTGTTCTGTGCTGTTATTTAGCTCTAATGTATCCCTCAATGTTATCTAAGAGCCCAGTAAGCAGTGGAAGTGTTGGTATTGACCTCCTGTGATTCAGCTAATTCTCTGGTTTGGCACCGATCATGCCTGAGGGTGCCAGACTAAAGAAGTTCAACCTGTACTACACCTTACTCTTCAGACCATTTTCTGAGTCAGTACTAGTTCATTTACAATTATTAATCAAATAGATTCTTAATTAAGAGTAGTGATAGAAATGTAGCCGTGTTAGTCTGGTGTAGCTGAAACAAAATACAGGACTATGTAGCACTTTAAAGACTAACAAGATGGTTTATTAGATGATGAGCTTTCGTGGGCCAGACCCACTTCCTCAGATCAAATAGTGGAAGAAAATAGTCACAACCATATATACCAAAGGATACAATTTAAAAAAATGAACATATATGAAAAGGACAAATCACATTTCAGAACAGAAGCGGGATGGGGAAGGTAAATGTCTGTGAGCTAATGGTATTCGAGGTGGGAAAAGGTAAATGTCTGTGAGCTAATGGTATTAGAGGTGATAATTGGGGAAGCTATCTTTGTAATGGGTAAGATAGTTAGCGTCTTTGTTGAGACCGACGCGTAGAGTGTCGAATTTTAGCATGAATGACAGTTCAGAGGATTCCCTTTCAAGTGCAGATTTAAAAGTCTTCTGAAGCAGGATGCAGGTAATTAAGTCATTGAGACAGTGTCCTTTCTGGTTGAAATGGCAAGAAACTGTTTTTTCTTTGTGATCCTGTCTAATATCTGTTTTGTGGGCATTGATCCTTTGGCGAAGTGTCTGAGACGTTTGTCCAATGTACAAAGCAGACGGACACTTTCGGCACATGATAGCATAAATTATATTTCTGGATGCGCAGGAATATGTATTCTTGATCTTATAACTCACTTGGTTAGGTCAATAATGGTATCAGCAGAGTGGATATGTGGACAAAGCTGGCAGCGGGGTTTGTTGCAAGGGAAGGTACCAGGGTTGGTATTAGTGTGGTATGTCCTGTGGTTGTTGGTAAGAATCATCCTTGAGGTTAGGTGGTTGTCTATAGGAGACTATGGGTCTGTCTCCCAGAGCCTCTTGGAGTTTAGTATCCTGTTCCAGTATAGGCTGTAGTTTATTGATAATGTGTTGGACAGGTTTAAGTTGGGGGCTGTAGGTGATGACAAGTGGTGTTCTATTGTTGGTTTTCTTGGGTCTGTCTTGAAGAAGATGGTTTCTAGGTATTCGTCTGGCTCTTTCAATTTGCTTTTTTATTTCTCCGGGTGGGTAGTTAGGTTTATAAATGCTTGGTAGAGATCCTGAAGTTTCTGGTCTCTGTCAGTGGGATTAGAGCAGATGCGGTTGTATCGAAGGGCTTGGCTATAGATGATGGATCGTATGGTGTGTGCTGGATGGGAGCTGGAAGCATGTAGGTAACTGTATGAGTCAGTGGGTTTTCTGTAGAGGGTGGTGTCTAATTTTCCATTGTTGATTTGTACTGTGGTGTCTAATTTTCCATTGTTGATTTGTACTATGGATCTCTCGTGTAGAATGGTCCAGGCTGAGGTTGATGGTGGGGTGTAGGTTGTTGAAATCTCTGTGGAATGTCTCCAGTGTTTCTTGGCCATGCGTCCAGATCATAAAGATGTCATCGATGTAGCGTAAGTAGAGAAGGGGTGAAAGGGGACGGGAGTTGAGGAAATGTTGTTCTAGGTCAGCCATAAAGATATTAGCATACTGTGGGGCCATGCGTGTACCCATGGCTGTGCCGCTGATCTGGAGGTATAAGTTGTTCTCAAACTGGAAATAATTGTGGGTGAGAACAAAGTTACATAGGTCTGCTATCAGGTTGGCAGTGGTGTCCTCTGGGATAGTGTTTCTAATTGCTTGTAATCCGTCTTCATGTGGGATGTTGGTGTATAGAGCTTCTACATCCATGGTGGCAAGGATGGTGTTATTGGGGAGGTTATCGATGTTTTGTAGTTTCCTTAGGAAGTCAGTAGTGTCTCGGAGATAGCTGGGGGTGTTGGTTGCGTAGGGTTTGAGGAGAGAGTCTACATAGCTGGATAGACCAGTAGTGAGCGTGCCAATACCAGAGATGATGGAACGTCAATTATCACCTCTAATACTATTAGCTCACAGACATTTATCTTTTCCCACCTCTAATACCATTAGCTCACAGACATTTACCTTCCCTCCCCCCCCCCCCCCCCGCATCCCCCTTCTGTTCTGAAATGTGATTTGTCCTTTTCATATATGTTCATTTTTTTTAAATTGTATCCTTTGGTATATATGGTTGTGACTATTTTCTTCTACTATTTGATCTGAGGAAGTGGGTCTGGCCCACGAAAGCTCATCATCTAATAAACCATCTTGTTAGTCTTTAAAGTGCTACATAGTCTGTAATTAAGAGTAATAATTTTAAAAATGTTTCAAATTAAAAAAGGTTTTCAATTTTACTGAGCAGAGAGGTTATACAGCAATTGAACTTTGTACAGTGCATTGACATACTGTTCTAAACCCAATGCTTCCAGGGGTTTATTCAAAATTACGGCATTGTCTAATTCTAATTCTAATTGTCCAATTAATTCTAATGGACAGCGAGTCAGACATTTTGCTTTAAAGAAGGTAGGGAATCAAGGAAATCATTCTAACGCATCGAGAACATGGAAAATGTAGATTTTTCTGAATGTTTGTATAGCCTTTAAAGTATATTCTACTGGAAAAAAAAGAAAAATATGTATTCTCCTCGTCCCCATTCATAGACTCAAGAATCCGATGTCACAGAATGTTGTTTCATATTACCATTAAGGTCCATCTCTCACTCTCTCTCTCTCTCTCTCTCTCTCTCATATTTTATAAAATGCATTAAGGGCTCACTTATACAGTATCACCTTTCCTCACTCCAAGTCATCTTTAATCTGCCAGTAGTCCCATTGAAATTACATTAGTATATACACTTTATTTAAAATATTACATACTTGCCATTTTTTCCTTCTATTTTCAAATGCATTTTGCCATGCCATTTTCCAAAACAAATACATTCATAGATGACTTTATATAATAGTCATTTTTCCTTCACATGCAATATATTTTGAGCCTAATCTTGATTCCACTCTCACCTCTCAGGTATGCATACCATAAGAAAAGAATATGTTCCCATTGTAACTGTTCAGAAAACTGTTATGAATAAGTAAATTAATAGAGAAAAACGGTCTAATGAGTTGAGAAATGTTATCTGTCTACTGTGTGGGGACTGGGACATAGAGTCAAGCACAGGGTGAAATGGGACGTGAAGCTGGGAGGGAAGAACTGGCACTGGCACCAAAAGAGAATAGAGGAGTCAGGGGAGAGGTGTCTATAACCAGTAGAATACACTTCCTTCAGAACCTGGAATAGAACCTGGAATTCCAGGGGCTCACTGTATTTTTGCTGTCAGCAGGCCTGCTTGCAGGGGGCAGGAGGGCAAGGGATGCAGTTGCCCAGGGATCCCAGACATTGCTTCTACTACTGTGGCAGTGGCAGAAGTTGGAGCACTGAGCCCTTTAAATCATGTCCTGAGCATGTTGCATGGTGCACTCCATGCAGCTCTGAGGGCCGGGAGGGGCACACCATGCTCCTGGTAGTGCGGAGGGCTAGTTTCCCTTGGCCCGATCCCTTCCACCAGAAGCCCCACTCTTTCCGGGAGCACAGAACCAGGGGCTCCTCCACCTTGCCCAGGGGCCTGCAGAGGCTGTCCGCATCCTCGGCTCTCAGCAATTAGCTGTGAAACTTACTTGTTAGAGTTTGCCTTCTCTACTGCCTTGTTCACATACAGGCTGACAACCTAGTGCTGTTATCAGCTATTCTGTTAGCTCCAGAGGCTGGATCTATGTGGGTCTGTATGTTCCATCTCTGCTAATCACTAACCACGTGGTAGTCAATGTGATATCATATGATATCAAGAAGCCATCTGTTCAGGAAAGTGTTGTGGTACCTGTTCTAGACGGGGTTATGTTCCCCCTGAAAGAACAGGTACACAGCATGGGAGTCCTCCTGGACCCTTTTTTAACATCAAATTTCTTCAGTGGCCAGGAGTGCTTTTGGGCAGCTGATCCACCAGCTGCAACCCTTCCTGAATAAGCATGACTCAGCCATAGTGATCCATGCTCTTGTTACATCCCGATTGGATGATTGCAATGCACTTTACATGGAGCTGCCTCTGAAGAGCCTTCGGAAACTTTAACTGGACCAGAATGTGGCTGCTCAAGTTTTAACTAATACTCATTATAAGGTGCTCTGGCAGCTGCACTGGCTTCCGGTTTCTGGGCACAATTGTGTGTTTCTGGGCACAATTTAAGGTCTTGGTTATGACCTATTAAGCCCTAAACGAGTTGAGTCTGGGGTATCTCTAGACTGTCTTCTCCCATATGAACCTGCCCGGGGATTGAGGTCAGCTGGGGAGGCTCTGCTATGTGTTCCTCCACTTGTGGAGAGAAGATTAACATCTACATGGAGGAGGGCCTTCTTAGCTTTTGCTCCCAGGCTGTGGAATTCTCTCCCTTGGGATATTCACATGACACCAACATTAGCATTGTTTCGGCACAGACTAAAGCCACCCTTTTTACTTGTGCTTGGTGTTTGAGTCTGTGTGTGTGTGCATGTCACTCCTCTTGAGCTGTCTTTGCAGGTTTTATGTCCCTCTGGGGCTTGTATTTTAATTTTTTATATATATTTATAATGTGTTTTAAAAATTTTGTAAGCTCCCTGAAATATTTTAAATAGAGAGGCAGGGTAAAAATATTTTAAATAAATAAATAAATAAATGGTGGTTGTTTTGCGTTTGTTTTTTTCAGTTTGTTTTCACACACACACACACACACACACGGAAATAAAAAATACATTAAAAAATGAAGTGTACAAAATGTCAACATTAAACTTGCAATTTTAATTGAGTTACCTTGTGAATATGCATTCTGATATAATTTGTAATTACATAATCATTACCCTGTAATTACTCTGCATCATTCAGTGCTCAGGATGGACTTTGAGGATGAACCAGGGTAGTATAATGAAAGGGTCTTGTTGGGAGCATCCCTGCTTAATTTGGTCCTATTGGAGTCTGGGAGGTGGGCAGGCATGAGCCCATCCACATCTAAAGGACCTCTCCCCAGCCTATAGGGAGGGTCCTCAGAGCCCAGAACACCAAGTAATTACAGGGGATAAATCATGAAAGAACAGGGACAGGTGTGGAGGTCAAAGGGCTAAAATGAGGGAGCCAAATGGGGACACCAAGCAGAGAACTCTGGGCAGAAGGCCTCAAGAGAGCCAGTAGACACCGTCCAGTGGAACTCTGCCCAAATGAGAGAATGGGTACAGGAGTGGAACTAGGCCCCACAGTCACAGGCCCCTCCCTCAGCTAACCACTGCTCCTTTGTCTTGTAAATTGCCATCGTGGCTATAGCCAGAAGGGGATCGCTGAGGAGGTCCTGTGACTTTGTAGGGCCAGCCTGCATTATTTGATCCAAGGAAAATGTGCAGTGAATGAAAATAAAGATTTACTTTAGGCTGTTGATTCTATCTAGGAGACTTGGCTTTTGTCCCTGTTTTTGCCACAGAGTTCCTACGTGATTCTAGGCAAGGTATTTAAACCACCTGTTTCACAGGGGGGCATTAATTCTATGTTCTTCAATTTCTGGGTGCCCAGTCTCAGATAATCTGATTTATAGAAGTCCTGAGCATTTACAGCTGTGCTTGAAGTCAATGACAGCTAAGTTCTAAACAAAGTTCTATGAGACTCTGTGTTTCAGTTTTGCCCTGTCTAAATTGGAATAAAACTATCACCCTACCTCCCTGGGTATCATGAAGATAATCTCACTAACAATTTGTGAAGAACTCACTATAATGATGAGTGCCATAGAAAACCAAATAAGGAAATTAATTCAAAGCAACTTTGAATTATATGTAGTTACAAAAGGCTTTGGTCCAAATTTCAATGATGTGGGTAAAACAAAATACTGCCTAGTCATTCAGTGAGCACTATCTTTTCTGTGCACTGAATGAAGCAGTAGCCCTGTAGAGAAAATAGTATGTTATCATATAATTAAGACTGTAAGATAATGCGTATACACAAGTCAGTCAAATTAATTTTGCAGGGGTTAACTTAATTTTTGCATTTCTTAACTTGAGTGTAATCCATGTGGTTTATAATGCAATGTTTACCTGTCTTTCAAGGGGATGGGAAGAGGAATACATTTTAGCCGGATATTTTGTCTTTGCACACCTGCAGAAAGCAAGGTAGGGCAACTCAGAATGACCGGAAACTTCCAGAACATGGTAACCAGCAAGGCCACCCATGAGAGGGTGGGAAGGGGAGGGACAGTTTCCCTAGGGCCTGGTGATTTAAAAGGGTCTGGGCCTCCCAAATGCTGCTGTCATTACTGCAGCAGAAACTGGAGTCCTGGGCAGCAAGGAAGGGCTGGTTGGTGAAAATTAGGCCTGTGTCCCAATCTTTCTACCCAAGGCCCCACCCCTTCCAGAGGCCCAGAGCCATGCTCAGGAGTCTGACAACTCTGTTGACAGCCCTGGGAACCAGACATGCTTAGTAGTCATTCTGATGCTGCGTAGGAAGTTGTGAGCCACCAGCCTCATACTTCACTCTGAGAGTTGAGCAATCAGTTTGTGCGTATTGGTGTGGGGGCGGAAGGGGGGTAATAAACAGAGTTGGAAACAAGCTTGTAGATTCAGTTGCTGATCAATATAGCACCACGAATTGTGTTTGCTCTGAAGGCTGGGTCCCACTTGCTATTTGATTTTGGATATAGGTAAGTGCTTTTTCAGCTTTATTTCCTAAGCCCTCCATTAGGATAATGTTTGGGGCACAGAGGTGGACTAAAGGGAAAGTTAGAATTAAGCATTTGTTACCTCACAGTAGCTAAAGAGCCTGTGGAATTTATCAGCTAACTGCTTTAAGCTGGGAATCTGTTTCAGTTACAAAAAAGAAGACGGGGACAGCATTTAATAAAGTTGGGCTTATGGGGAGAAGAGAACACCCCAAAGATCAAGAACCTTTTAGAGACTGAGGGAATGGATATTTTACATGCTGATCTGAAGCTCTAACCAACTTTTGATACAGATTTCTATTGTAGCAGCAACTGAGATGACTTGTCAGATATTAACCCAAAGCTGAAATGCTGCTACCTCTAAATATCCCAGACTGTTTATTTGCTGGAAGGTTCTGAAGCATTGGAGAGGACTGATATTCTACCATTCTCTTCAAGCTTGGAGAAGACCAGGTAATACACTACATATGATGATCACACTATAAAGACTGAGAAATCATCTCTGAGAAAAAATATCAGAGGGAAATGTGGTTTCATATCTGTGCTAGGTATACATAATGTTATATTGAAACCTTATGTTTGCATGGTTGTAGCAAACAAAAGGAAGAAGTCAGGAAAAAGGAAGAGTAGATATGTTAAAAAACTATTCACAATATCACAGTATTCCAAATTATGATTTACAATGTGTTGTGTGTGTATTGTTTGTTGTACTAAGAAACTTTGATACTCTTTGAAATTGACCTGAACTATTAACATCTATTTTACATACAATAGTCCCAAGATTTCATTCTTTGTGACACTTTTTTTAACATCCTGGAAAGGCAAAACTCTGGTCTGTGCTTCAGCAAGTGTTAAGTTCAGGTACAGGGGAAAGAAAAAGATCATAGATGTGTATTGAATAGTGTCAGAGCATTTCCTGTCCTGTTACATGCACACTTGGTTTTGCAACCTTTTTGCTGTGCTAATGTAGGGCTTAGGATTTTTTAAACATATCTTTTAAATTAGCATCAGTGGCCTCAGCAGCTATACTGGACCCTGTTGTACTCAACATGACACAGCATTCAGAAAGTAACAATCTTTTTATTTTTGTCAGTCTAAAAGATACAAAACCTCATGTGGATGAGATAAGAAGCTTAGGGTGAAGGCAGGGGAGACAAAGTAACAAATAAAAATAAGACATACACTATCCTTAGTCAGTATTAAGGAGCAGTATTCATAGCTGGGTATTTGATTAGCTATTATCTATGCAGAAGTTCCCTATTTCTGGCAGAAAAAAATATATTCGTGCCTTTTCCTTCTGTTTTTGTCAGAAATGAAGGAAAGCTCTCCTTTGGGGCAACAATAAAATATTTTGCTTTCTGAAAACCAAATTGTGCACCTCAGTCAAAGAGCACAGTGAGAAGTCAAGGGTAAATTCCAATTACTGTGACTTGTTCTCTGAAAACTGAATCTTAACCTTTGAAAAGGTTCAGATGAAACATTTACTAGCTGAATTAATCGTGACATGTAAGTGATGGAGGAAACCTCAAAGTTCAACTTAAAAAAGTTAGCTGAACTATCCAAAATATTCCAGCCAGCAAATTCAGCTGGAAGTTTGTGAAAATAAGCTCATGAGATGTTCCCATTTCCAATAGCTATCTGAAATACCATGAGGGCAAATATACTATGTTTTGAACTTTTTAGCACTAGTTCTATCTGGAAGCCCAAGTGAAAAGGCCTTCTTTGGACTTTCCAGAATGGCAAATACTATGAAAAAACAAAACAAAAAAACCCCATTAGATTCATCTTTCCAACTCTCCCACCTTAACCACACAATGGATACCTGCTTCAGTGGTGTTGGGAAGCAGGACTATGATTTTGAGAACAGCAAAACAGTGGAATTATGACAGGAGGTGGGGGAACGTTCTACTGTCCAACTGCAAGCGTTTCATTCCATTGACTAGATAGGGCAAAGAACTTACAAATGTGATTTTGGAGAGCGGTAAATGTAATATAAGCTGTAAGGGTGTCATTGTACTTAATTTTTTCCTCCCCATAATAGCTGACAGCAACTCATAAAGCTCTTCCTTGCCTCAGACCTGTTCCTTTGCTAGTTATCTACCAGCAGCACCTGTGTTCTCACAGTAGTCTAGACAAGAATTTTATATTGCAAGATCATAATCCTAATGAGCTAATTATTAGTGCTTTGTGTATATTTTATAGGTTATGACCAGTTGATATTCTAGGAGTATGAGTTGCTTATCTGTCTTACGATTTTCTATTGCAAAGATCTGAGTACTTCCTTAGTAAAGTGTTCACTCCAGTGAAGTCACTAAGAGCACCTGAGTGGGGGCAGAGGCTATGTATGCTTCACATTAGCAATACTCTTTACTCTCCAGTATCATTGACTTTGTCTCCATTCCTTTTCCTGAAATAGTAGGAAGCATTTTAGTGCTCACGAAGAAGAGAAGACTTAATGGAAAGCTTTGTCTATGCAAACTTATAGCACCTTAATCTATGTTCAGTTTAATTATTTTAGCAAAAGACAGCACAGGAAAATATCAGAAGCAAAAGCATTTTGAATAAATGGTCAGATTTGTCAATGTATTTAGAAAATTACATTAGCATGATACACCCCCTTGATTAATTCCCTAATGATGAGTTTCTAGTCTCCTTGTGTTATGTAACGTTATTTTAAGTACATTCATTAGTGTATAATATTTATTCCTCAATAAAAATCACTCTCAGCTATATTATTTTCTTCCTTTTGTACAGGTCAAAAGCTTTCAATACAAAGTATTAATACAAAAGAGATGAATGCACTTCAAATACAAATTGGGAAGCAGAATCCATTATCAGGTTTGTAACCTTTGGCCTGTGGATTCTAATTGAGATGGTTAGCAGAAAATGTTATTACTTTTCAAACATGGCTGAAAATAATTGCAGTTTTGACAATGGCTGGAACATGACCATTCTTCCTGTGAGAGAACACTGAGGGTATGTCTACACTATAGAGATTTTTTTTGGAAAAATGGCAGTTTTTCCAAAAAACCTTCAATTATGTACACATTGCAATCACATTCTTTCAAAAGAAAAATCAAAAGAACAGAGGGATTTTTCCAGCACTGGTAATCCTCTTTCTACAAGGAAGAAGCCTTTTTCTGAAAGAGCTCTTTTAGAAAAAGGCGTGTGTGGATGGGGAAGAGGGAGTTCTTTCGGAAGAAAAGGAAAGAGGAAAAAGCACAGGTACCCTGGTGGCCACTCCATCCATAGTAATCACAGCTTAAATGCAAGATAGCGCCTATTCAGTGTGGATGCTGTCTTTCAAAAAAGCAGATCACTTTTTCGATGCGCTTTGGCAGTGTGGACGCTTTCTTTCGGAAGAAGTTTTCTTGAAAGATCTCTTCCAGAAAAACTTCTTCCAAAATAAGCCTGCAGTCTAGACGTAGCCTGAGCTAGAGAATTGTGTTGATAGCAACACACAAACTAGCAACCATGCCTGTATGGATTGGTAGACACAATATGTGGGGCAATTACATGTATTCATTGAATCACCACTGCAGAAATTAAGGCCAGGTCTACACTACATCCGGGTGGTCAGTTTAAGGTACAAAACTCCAGTGATTAAGACAATCATCTGGGACTTAAGTTCATGTGCCTGCTCCAATTACTGTGTTTATACAAAGCAGAACGGATTTAATAGGAAGGAAAGAGAAACCAAGGTCACAATATCTATAGCTCAGTGGGAGACTGGAGTTCAAATCCCTTCTACACATCAAGCAGATATGGGAGTAGATCCCAGATCTACCACATCCCCAATGACTTCACTGGGATAAAGGTTACAATAGAAGCAGCAGCTTCTCCTCCAGCCATTCTGTTTCTTTTGTTATCATGTTAAGAAGTGCCGGGAAATAAAACTATTCATTTTGAGTCAAAAAGTGTTTTAACATAGAACAAAATCGGTATTGATCCTTTTGATTTGACACAAGCTTTTGGAATTTTCTGATTTGGTTTGGGTCAGTTTTTCAAATCAGTGAAATTAAGAGCCCATGGTTCCTACAACTGTAGTTATTAGATAGTTTCCGGGTACAAATATGGCAAGTCTGTCTGCAGAATAATGGCAGAATATGGCCTTTTATACTTCTGCTGTATCTGGCACATTTTCAAAATATTAGAATTTCCATTTTGAGATTGTGGGGGTACTCTCACCACTAGGACACCTCAGGCTCGGGATTAGTTCTTTCCAGGTCCAATGCATAGATTCCACTGCTCATTCACACCTGCTACCTCTCTGCAATTCAGGATCCTCTCTCTTCCAGCCTTGGGCTTCTAGACAGGTCGTTATAGTCCCTCACATTGTAGGATGTGTTTAGAAAATGCTCCTAGGCAGACTTCTGCTCCATGGCCTGGTCTGTGCTACTTTGACAGTAGTTGGTAGGAAAGCCCAGGCCCATCCACTACTCTAGGTTCCAGCCCATGGTTCCTACAACCATCAGCCAAGTTCTTCAATGTCACAATCTCTTTTCCTGGGCTGCTTCCTACTTCAGCTCTGCCAGACTCTTTTCCCACTCTCCTTTCTATATTCCCTTCTCTCAGGACCAGAATCTGAGGGCTTCTACTGTCCCAATGTCTTCTACTCTCTTTTCCCTGTTTCTAGAGAGTAACTGCAGACCTCTCTGTTTGCAGAACTCTCTGTATACCTGTTTTGGGCCAGCTAAGCTCTTGTATTAGTGCTAACTCTAGTCAGCATAATCCTTCCCCAGGTGCATCCTATCAGCTTAGTGGCACCCTTCCCAGCTACTTTAACCCTCTCAGGTGAGCAGAGTTGTGAACACCATATCTCAGACCCCGATACCAGTAGTGCCACATCCTGGATGCTTTTCTCCATATTAGCTTTATCAAGCTGTTTATTGCTCTACACATATATATTGGTTGTGAAGTTAATATACTGTATGTCCCTAATAGTGACATAGGTTTAGTCTATTAATCAAAACAAACATTTTATTGTACATTTCATTTGATTGTCAATTTATGCTGACAGAAAGCGAAGAAATCTCTCTGAGGATGTCTTCAAAAAGGAAAGGAGTATGACTTGTTAAAATAATACTTTTAAAAACACTTTTTACTTTAGCAAATAACTGTAATAACATGCTAATGTCAACAAAGTGATGTTTGAATTAATTGAAAGTCAGACATCTCTTCTAGACATGGGTTTAAATGTTCTGTACTAAAAGGTATGGCTGTTAAGTCTCTATGCTATCTTTGCACTTATCACTTCCCACACACAGTTGTGGGAGTAGAATCATAATGTATTCCACATTTTTTTTTTAGATAGCAAATCTTACATTTCATTTTCACTTTGATTCATACATCTGTGAAGCTTTCCTTGGAATTCTTAGACAGGGGAGCAGGTGGAGACTTTCAAAATATTTATCAAAAAATACATATCAAAATTGTGTGCCAGAGACAAGAGTTCCAAAAATAGGAAACTGTAGTTGAACTCCTAAATACATTTAAACTCTTAAATAAATGCCCACAGTGCTGAAAATGAATTAGCGTGAAGTTTTTGTACTCTTTCTGACTCTGATACCTTGAGTATGTCAACTTTCTTAGATGGCAATGGCTTAAGTTTCTATAACTAAATCAAATAGGGTTATTCCCTTTTTCTTCTATCTCATATCTATTTAAAGGAAATGGAGCAGAAATAATACCATTGGTAACTACCCTAAAAGTTGGATTAGCGTATAAAAGCTTAATCCAAGCAATAAATTGGTTACCAAACCCAAATTTTGCTAACACATGGAAAAGATAGCTTGGGGGCTATGTGGTCAAAGTCCTTTTTGACATATAAAGAAATGACAGCTAAGGGTTCTTTACAATGTCTTGAAGCAGCAATAATGTCAGTCAATTGACACAAATTATCTGAGCCATTTCTGTTATGAGGGAAGTCTACCTTATTTATGTGTGTAATGTGAGCGAGAACTTTATCCAGTCTCGTAGCTAAAACGTTATCACCACAATTGATAACAGCAATTGGTCTGTAATTACTGCAGAGTCCAAGGTATTCCAGATTTAGGAATAACTGAAATTACATCTTTTATTAAGTAAGCAGGAGGGTTTGCTCATTCTTGGTTTCATTAACACCTAGATTACTGGATATGTTCACAGTTTCAGAAAACGTTTATAATTCAACTAGGAACACATCTGCACCATGAGTCTTTCCAATCTTCATTTCTTGTATAGCCTAACTCAGTTCTGTGATTTCTAAAGAAGCATCTCAAAGTTCCTCCTCAGATGCAGAGATCTGTGGCAGAGACAATCCAATAAATATATAATCATCCATCATATTCCCGCAATGCCTCTGGCATTTAGAAAAACTCTGTAGCACTTTAAAGACTAACAAGGTGGTTTAATGGGTGATGAGCTTTTGTGGACCAGACCCACTTCCTCAGATCATATTCTGGAAGAGAATTGGCATGACCATATATACCAAAGGAATACAATGAAAAAAGTGGCCCACGGAAGCTTATCATCTATTAAACCATCTTGTTAGTCTTTAAAGTGCTACAGAGTTTTTCCTTTTGTTTTAGCAAGATCAGACTAACACAGCTACCTCTCTATTACTATCTGGCATTTAGGGCAGCGATGAAGCTCCTCCACGCCTGTTATGGTGAGTTTTTCAATGGTTCCCCATCTATACACCAGGGTTTTCAGCTCAGCTTCCACCTTCCTTTGCCATGTTGTTTTCAGGCAGCCTCATTTTTATTTTCCTTCAGGTGTCCTTCTTATTGCTACTCTGGTGATGGAATCAGTTTCAATCCGAAGCACATGGTCAATCCATTTTCAGCGCCTCCTGGCAATGATGGTGTCACATCAACTTGGCCTCACGGTGTGACTAGATCTTGGTTTGAGATTGTTCTGGACCAAAAGATATGGAGGATTTTTCGGAGGTATGTTTTATGGAATGAAGACAGTTTGAGCTTGTCAGACTCTCATTCCCCAGAATTCTGCACTATAAAAGTAACGTTGAAAGCATGCAATTCTGACAAATCTCGATATTACTGTATTTTGAGGATTTCCAGACTGCCTTTAATGATTTTATCAGTTCGCTGGCTGATAGTTCGCAAGAATATAAATATTTCTACATTGGTGAGAACATAATCCGCTATCCATACTGGTGATGGTAGGGCACTATTATCATGATATATATGTTATTGTGGTTGCTGGCTGAAGGGGTTGAGTCAAATTGTTTTTTTTTTTTCTTCTTCTATATGTTGTTGAATACGAGAGTGAGATCGTCTTCAAAGGAGAAGAATGTCCATTTAATGCCTCTTGAAATGTCTTTGGTTGTTTGCTGCTTTATCCAGTCAATAGCAATGTTGAAGAGGATGGAGACATGCTACACCCCCAATAAACCCCTGTTTTGACTTCACAACTGATCTCACTGTGATGTGTACCACAGGTAAAACTGAAACAGAAGGATTTGATATATATGGAGACAGATTCTGCATGCCTGCAGAATATATCATAGGGCTGGTCCTGTGAATGCTATCAAAACCTCTCTCAAAGTGTCTGAAGTTTATGTAGATATGTTGCCATTCTATGCATTGCTCTATTAAGCTTTGAAAAGTGAAGATCTGATCTGAAAATCCACATCCTCTTTGAAAACCAGCTAGCTCATTTCTGAGAATGCTATGAATTACCTCTGATATATGCTGGACTGTGATCTTACACAACACTTTATTTGGCACAGATAAAAAGCATGATATCACATCAGTTATTACAGTGAATGAGAGTTCCTTTCTTCGGTATTTTCACTGTAATTCCATTTGTCCACTCATTTTTTTTTTTTTCCCTTTCCCAGACTGATGTAAATAGAGGGGCCAGGATAGATGCTAACATAGAATTTACCTTGAAAAATTGTGTTTTCAAATTCCTTGCCAGGAATATTCCCGTTTTTCAAGTCTTTGATGGCTTGAACAATCTATTCTTTAGTTGGGGTTTCTGTGTTGATCTCAAGTTCTTCTGTCTTCTGGATATTTGTTTCTCCTTCAGATAGTCTTTAAAATACTCTGTCCAGTGCATTTATTGTTATTTTTCTATTGTTAATCCCTGATGAGAGTTTGTTGGTGTCTGCCATTTACTGCTGATGAGCCTCATCATTCCCTCTTCAGTTAAATAAAACTGTTGAAATTGTTTATTAAGATCTGACTGTGTTGAATATAATTTATTACTATTATCACAAATAGAAGCAATTTTATTTGTTAGTCATCAGCTTAAATCTGTATGCCAGGAGCTTGTAGGCTCTCCCCAGATTCCCAGTGGCTCTGCTTTAAATGGAAAAAAAATTAAGTTTTGCAGACATGACTTTGTTAATTTCATATCTTAGATTGATGAGGGTTCTGAGTTTTTCTGGGAGAGGACAGAAGCAAAGTCTACATACGAGGCCTTAGTGTCCTTCACAAACATATCAATTCTATGTTCACTCTATTTCTTTGTAAAGGTGGCGTAAGAGATTATATAGCCTCTAATGAAGGCTTTAAAAGCTTCCCAGTGGAAGGTGATGAAGCGGTGGGGAACATTTTATTTTTATTTATTTTTATTCCTGGATTGAGTTAAAAAATGGAGTAGCAAACAGCAGATTAGTATTTGATCTCCACATTTTAGTTGAGGATACATACCCTGGGGGCCTAAAAGACCTATGTATGAAAGATGGTCCGATGTCACAATGTCACAGTCAGTGTCAAAATACTTGATCAATTCTGTCATTAAGAAATAGTTCAATCATGAATATATTGAATGAGCTGAAGAGGGGGAAAAAAGTATAGTCTGTGGTTACAGGATTACTCAATCTCCACACATCCTGCAAACTTAAATCAGATATGTACGTATGAAGTACCTGATGAGTAGTTGTGTTGGTATATGAAGATTTATTTAGGGCTTCCATAAAGTCTCCAGCAATAATAATCAGCTGGTGGCCCATGTGTAATATACTCAAAAAATTGAGATCATCTTGGTTTGGTCCATACAGATCACAGCTGGGCAAGATGCACCCTGAGGGCCAGATCCGGCCTGCATAACACTTTGATCCAGCCCACACAATGTATCTGGGCACTTTCTATTTATATCCTGCTGCCTGTGCCACTGAATTTACAGGCAGTGGCTCAGGCAGCAGAAATGTCTCACAGCTCCTGGTTGTGGTTGAACCCCTGCAGGGCTAAAGCTGGAGCTAGAGCCAGAGCCATGATCCCTTTAAATAGCCACAGCAATGCTTGGCAGCTTCCAGGCCATGCGGTAGTGGTGGGGCCTTTATTGTGTTTTTAATTCAAAGCCTCCGGCCCCAGACAACTCTGGGTGGAGGCTAGTCTCCAGCCCCGCACCTTCCTCTCCAGGTCCTGCCACTTCTATAGGTGGAGCCAGCCCATGACTACCTGCTAAACTCCATTAAGGGTACATCTATACTGCATGCTTATTTCAGAATGCCCCTCAAAATAGCGCTGAGTTATTTCAAAATAGAGTGTCCACACTCATTGGATGCTTAATCACATTTAAGGCCACCTGGAAGCATTTCAGGCAGGGCATCAGGACAGCAGCCACTTCCCATAGCTGTCTCCACGCGCTGCTCATGCAGCATGACCCCATCCACCCTCCCCTGCACACCATGCACCCCCCCTCTGTCGACTGGATACTAGATCCAAACTGGTAGGAGCGGTGGGACGACCAGCAGTGGCTCCAGAATTTCTGCATGCAGAAGGACACCTTCATGGAGCTGTGTGACTGGCTCACCCCTGCCCTCAAGCAATAGGATGTCCACAAGTGACCTGCCATCCCCTTCCAGAAGTGGGTAGCCATTGTTATCTAGAAGTTCACCATACTGGACAGCTACTGCTCTGTAGCGAACTAGTTCGGCATGAGGAGATTGACTGTCAGGCCCGTGCTCATGCAGGTATGACTCTCTTGTGCTATTGTCCCAGGGGGGGTGGTGAACTGCTGGAATAGGGTACCCTAGGGAAGAGAGGTGATTGTGGTGGAAGCCCCCTCCCCAGGAAGTTTTTCAGTTCTGCCTTCACAAAGCCCTTTCGGGGGGTTGGGATAAGTAGGGGTTGCTCCTGATGTGTGTGGGGGGGTGGGGGAGTTGGGTTCAGGGACCTCCTGTGGGCCCTGGCAACCTGTGATTCTCTGTTTGTCTCCTTCTACAGGTGGTGATGGGCATCAACACCATCCTGCTGCATAGGTCATGAACCTGAGTGACATGGACCCCATTCCGGCCCGGCCAAAGAGCGTGCGGGGCCCAAGGCAGCACGCTGAGCCACATGGCTCCCAGCCAGGTGGGCAGGGCCAGGAGGTGGACAGTGCGGGGCCCCGAATGCACGAGGCCCGAGGTGACCGCCTCTCTCACTTTGCCCAAAGGCCAGGCCTGACCCCACCAATTAATTATTAAAAAATGCAGAGTATGTTTAATCAAAAAACATCTCCAAGCTTTGTCTTACTCAACACATGGCTTTCATGAATATTCTGGGGAATGCTTATGATACTTACCTACCTAAAACTAACCTCCATGAGTAGTGGTACTAGCTACACTGTAACTACCTCAATGAAGTGTTTTGCTGATAGATTTGCTGTCCTCTAAGAAACAGCTGCTTTAGCTTCTTCAGCTGATTCTTGGGCAATGATTCAAGGGGCACCACTTGTTTCCTCATTCTGAAACCAAATAAAACCCAGTATCTATCTTCCAAGGATGAAGCATCTGCTGCACAATACTGCTAATCACTAGTTGCTCTCATAGCATTGGGGTGGTAAATAGTGGGAAAGGAAAAAAAAAAGACATGGATAAGGAACAAAGAAACTGCAACGAGCCAGTGATCTAGAATGCTTAATCAGGGAATATTTGGAGAAGAGAAAACACAGACAAATTGAGACAGATGGATTTTCACTATATTTTCCAAAATAAATATGCCTGAGGAGAGTACAAAAGAAAAACAAAGATGAAATATGAACAATTATTTGACTGTCATTGAAACATATTTGAAATTGAGAAAATATGGTATGGGAATAAAAGCACAAAATTGGGATTAGAGATAAAGGAATTCTTTTCACTTCTCTGCTACTGATTTCCTCCATGATTTTGGGAAAGTCACTTAGTTTTTCTTTGCTCCTAGACAGAGATGTCATTAGGCTTAATATCTGTAACGTTGTGAAAGGTATAATGTAAATGCAACATTTTGTTATTGCATGCAATGGAGATACTATCTGGGAAAAAAAAAACTCTTTATAATCCTAGATAAGTGATTTTTTAAGATTATGCAATATGCCACAGATACTGTTTTATTACACAATATACATTAGAAATAGTCATTTTCCAGTTTAATAAGCATATTGGACAATTCTAAGAATTTTGCTTCTTGTTAATACCACATTTCTCTTTATACGGTGATACAATTCCTCTGTCCCTTGCTTAAATTAATTCTCTTTTAGAAGTTTAATTCTTTGTGAATAACAAGTTAAAAATGCTTAATTACAGCTTTTCTGAATGAACTGAATTTCTTAACTCTTCAGTATGATCATCCAGTAACCTCCCAGTTCTGTTCCCCTTGAATAGGTTTTTTTTAATTGAACATGGTCCAAAATTCCAAAATGTGTTTTATGAGGCTCAATTCAGTGACTCTAGTCCCATTATAAGTAAGGAATTAAACATGCACATTTTGCCTTTACAGCTAGTAGAAAATTTATCTGCCTCCTTGAAATGTTGAGTACTACCCAGAGTGGCCACTTCCATTGTGGGTTATGGCTTACTAAAAAAAAGTTTGAGAAATTCTATCAGCTCTGCCTTTGAATCCAGTTAACTTTACCATCAGTATTCCAAAACTTGAGATTAATAATGTAAGCTTGTTTGTGAATACCGCCTATGAACAAATATCTCTGGGAATAAGTAAAACTCACCCCTGTATGGCCTTTATTCCTCTGCATCTCTACGTATACTCCAAAGGTATTGTCTACACTACGGGATAAGGTCGAATTAAGATACGCAACTTCAGCTATGTCAATTGCGTAGTTGAAGTCAAAGTTACTTAACTCGACTTTTGGTGCTGTCCACACTGCAGGAATTCGAAGGGAGAACACTCTCCCTTTGACTTCCCTTACTGCTCATGGAAGCAGGACTACCGGCATTGACCAGAATGCCCCTCTCAATTCGAATTAGCGTGTCTTCACTAGACCTACTAATTCGAACCCTGGAAGATTGACAGTAGCAGCTTTGATCTTCTCCGTAGTGTCCTTTTTTTCTTTTATTTCAAATATATATGGTAGGGCAGGCCTCAGATGCCCTATTTTCTATTCACGTTATCACAATTCTAAAGAGAGAACTCAATTCTCTTAAAATGGCAGGTTTTATACCATCCCCTTTTTCCCACAAGGGAAATCTTTTCCTTGCTAATTCTTATAATGTTTCTATTCCTCTGTTGCTGAGCAACCTATGTTTTCATTTAATAACGTATAAGTGATATTTTTAAACATTAGGCTATAAAGCAGCTCAAGGGGATAGCAGAATGAGAGGACAACAGCAGAAAATCAGTTTTAAATTCTCCCTATTCCCACTAAAGCGCCAGGCATCAGGAATGGCTCTCAAGTCCTTGAACTCTTATATTCCCAGTTCAGCTTACATGGGGAAAAAACCCCAGAAAGTAAGCAGAGGGTTTTTGTTTTTTTTTCCAGAAAATTTCACCAGAATTAAAGAGGATGTTTTGTTTGGGAAGGCAGTACATCTACAAAATCTACACAATGTAATCTACACAGTGGCAATATTTCTCCCCACCTCTCTCCTTGTCTAATTATTTCCCATAGAAAGTATGATGAAAGTGGCTCTTCTTCCACAAACTGCTTCTGAAAGAGAAATCAGACTTGTGAAGAAATGAGGGGAGAGATGTCCAAAATAATCTAGGGGAATTTTTAGGAGTGGCTGAAAAACCCAAACAATATAAATAAAATATTAAGAAATATTCTGTATTTTCCTCCTCTTAGCCTTTTACTGGGGTCTACTTTTTGTAGTGGCAAGATGTATTGATTATAGCTTCTGAAATATGGTTTTCTTTTTAAAGGAAACTTTAAATTAAAGACCCACATTCTAATATCAATAAACACCTCTGATCTGTTTATGAGGCCTACACAATGGGGCCTTATTACATCATATCTACAACACCATAACCTTGCCCACATAATCCTGTGGTTATAGAGGTTTACCCTTGCTGTAGGAACTCCACCTCCCTGGGTGCCCGCAGCTACATTAATGGAAGCATTCTTAAACTGATGTGGCACTATCTACCCTAGAGATTAAACCAGCAAACTATGGCATAAAAGGATGTGCATTTTGCATCCCCCTGAGTACTAGAGTGGTGTCAATTCAAATTTTAAGTGTAGATTAGTCTTTAGTACAACATTGGTAAATTTTGATCTTTTACCTTGCATGCATGCACCCATAGTCTACTATGTCTTATTACTCTGAGGCCTGATTTTCATGAGTGGTCAGTTCATAGTACCACTGTTCTGTGGAAAGTGGGTAGTTTTTGAGGCACAATAATTTGCATACCTTAAACGGCAATGTGTTCTCAGCATTTAAGAAAAAATTGAAAAGCAGGAAGTTATTGAACATGTATCTCATGATAAGTACATACAATTATTATGAGAGCTAGACAAAAACCAGTTCTCATCTCATGAAGTGTTTAGGATTTAAAAAAACCCACCAAGTCTGATTCTTAAGACAAATTCTGTCCTTCTGTGCATATCTCAAGTCAAATGGGAGCAACACATGCATGAAGACAAAATCTGCAAGTATTACTGTTCCATACTCTTATTTTCCAACTTTTGTTTTATTTGCACCCATCTCTGTGCTTGTACAGAGCAAAGGATGACAGGAAGATGGAATAATAGAAAAAAGTAGTAATTTACTAGAACAATCACCTCCCAAACTCTCTCATATAAATGCTATGAAATTTAATTGCATCACTGGAACATTTTTTTCCATGAATAAATCTTAATCTCCCATACAAATGTAATACACTCTAAACTGTCTAATTGTGCATTGGTATTGCTCATGCAATTTTGAACTAATTAAACTGCATCTCGATTAATCTCTTTCATACTTGTTAAACTTCAATAATTGTTCTTTTAACAATCAATACCCATTTAATTAATAGGAAAACAATTGGCCTATTAAATTAAAGTGACTTCCCCATGTTTTGCTGAGTATATGCATTGTGTTGCCACTTCCCCCTGGCAAAGAAGTTAAATTTAGAGATAAAAGGATCTTGCCTGAAGGCCATTTTTCAGGCATGGAAACCAATGAGAGTTTGCATGGCCAGGAAATGCAAGACTGATCCCTGTACAGCTGTTGGATATCTGAGCCACTTTCCTTAAATCTATTATCACATCAGGGTTTTGGTTATTTTAATTTGTAATAGATAACAGTAAATAAAGCATATATTATGGATCCAGTAAGACTCTGTAGACATTCTGTATGCGGAGCACATATTTTAATACAAATTACATAATTTTTAACATCCACGTTAAAGCTCCTACTTTAAACAAAGATCTAGGACATCTTCCTCAGCAAACACTGGGAAAGCAAGAAGTAAACAGTTCAGAAGATGCCCCTTATCTGTTCCTCCACCCTCAGGCTATGTCTACACTGAAAAGCTTTTCCGGGATACCTCCGGTATCCTGGAAAAGCTCTGCCACGTCCAAGGAATGAATCTGCTTTTCTGAAATTTTTTTCCGGAAAAGCAAATGCATTTTTTCGGCACCCCTGTAAACCTCGTTCTATGAGGAAGAAGGGATGTTCTGAAAAAGGCCTTTTTCCCCTGACATTTGGCTCAGTATAAATGGGCCAAATGTCGGAAAAGCCTCTTTTGGAAGAAAAGCGGAAAAAGACACACAAATTGCGACCCGCAATTTGCATATCTTTTTCCGATTTATCTTTGTAGTGTAGACATAGCCTCACTGAAAATATTTCCATGAGGAACTCATGGATTCATTGGCTCTGTGGCCTTTGCTATAGCTTTTGAGATAGTAGTTAGTATAGAAGCTCTTTCATTCATTGCTGATGGGAATGAGATTATAGCCACTCCAGAACATTGAAAGTGCAAGAGAAACGTATATGCAGTGCAAAAGAAGGCAATTCTATAATCTGAGTGTTAACTTCACTTGCACTGTAGGAAGAGCTGACCAAAAGCTACCACTTTTTTTTTATAATCCTTAAACTGTCATTCTGCCTTTATCTTGTTGATATGCAGAATGTTTCAAAAATCATTCCATCATTTAATTCTGCTTCTATAGTGTCTATAATCAAGCTAAGCCTTTTGCTAATGAGTAGATAATGAACTGATTTTATGAATGAATTGATTTTATTAATTAGTAACAAGCAACCAATTTGATAGCTCTTTTAATGAGCTAAGCTGAAATACAAAACTTCAGCAGTTTGGATGACTGAATATGCAATTAGACGAACAGTATCAACTGGCCTGGCAAGATTAAAGAATTTCAGCCATAAAATAAACTAAATTCTAATCAACCTACTTTTCGTCTGAGAAACTGCTCAGAAGATTGGTGAATCAGACAGTGAATGGGGGAGAGAACTCAATGGGTAGAAGATGATAAAAATATTACAAATTCACTATGCTGAAGTGATAACTTACCTCTGCCTTTACGGTATACACATCTTTGAAGATGACACTGACTCAGAAATTATTAAATGGAGGAGTGACCACCATGGTTCATGAGATTCTGTTCAAAACAATATTGTTCAACCAATTTCCATTTCCATCTGAATTTGGGCAACATTTTCAAAACTGCCTAAGTGACATAAGAGCCTAAACCCTACTGAAACTAGGTTTCTAAGTGCACAAGTCACTTTGAAATTGGGACTTGGTTTCTTTTATGGGAATGGAATTAGGATAGAAGTTTGAAGGGAGTCAGGCAGACATATTGGCACCTTGGAAGAAATATGTTGAACTTATTCCTTAGCCAGGAAGGTGAATAGGAATTAGTGTTCACTCACTCAGCAGGAGCAGATATTGTAAGAACAGATCCTTGGATCTTTTCCAAAGGCTTTCTGCCAGCACATTGCAATGAAAATTACATCCTATAAATACAAATGAAGTTGTGATAGTTCTTATTAATTGTTATAATATTATTTAGTTGCTTACATAAAATATAAACTAAATTATTTGGCCCTTAGATTTTATTTGCTCTACTGAGCTTTGAGGATCCATTATTGGTGATATGCAAGTAGTATGTTGGTACTCAACTTTGAACAAAGTACGGTTCCTTTGATCTACATGTAAATGAGAGAGTTTGGCTAATCAGTAACTTGGACTAAGTTATGGGCAAAGCAATTACGTGACCTGTAATTTGATTTAATATTTGTATGGGTACCATACTTATATAATAGTGATATGCCATGTTTGTCTCCTTCTATTGCCTGACCTTATTGAGCTGTTCCTGTACCATTGTTAAATGTGCTCAATTTAAAAAACAGAATTTATCTTCCAAATGTCCTCTGCTTCCTAGTGCAGTCAAATGGGAACTGCTTTTCTGCACTCACACTCTACATCTTACCAGTGGTAAAATTTCCAAAAACCTCTAAAGTGATTTAGAAGTCTAGGTGCCATTTTCAAAAGAGACAATGTATGCCTGCTCTGCAATATAAGATCAGGCTCGGACTCTGGCTTGAGCCCACACCAGGCTTCGGACTACACACAAATCTCTCCAACTCAGGCTTAGGGTCATAGAGCCCTGTGGAGGTGGAGGGTTCAAGCCTGTGTCAATTTGGAACTGCTTGAGCAGCTGGTAGCACTAACTACAACAAGGGCACCTGCTCCAGCTCCATCACCCACACAGTAGCCTGTGTCCCCTCCTCAGTACAACATAGTGCAGTCTAGATATAGCCTGGAAAACTCCAAGGAAGGATGGATCATGCAACCAGGCCCCATGAGTGGTTAGACAGGGCACCTCTGACCCATGCATCACTCCTTATTTCCCCTTAACCCTGCAGGTGTCTCCACCCCATCTTTAAGCACCAGATGTGTCACAAATTGAGAAAGAAAAGAAAGGAGAACATGGGGAGAGGAAACATGCCATTGTAGATGGTTTCTGTTTTGTGCACAATTTCACTGCTTGCACTTGCTCTCACACAGGTTTTTTTGTTTGATTTCTTAAGGTTCTATTACTTGTATTTTGGTGTGGGGATGGCATCTGGCCTGCCTGCCAATGGGTTAATGATGTACTTTGTGATAAATCACATTCTTTATTGCTTCACAAACCTCTCACACTTTATCCATATTCAACTTTCTAATATCAATGAACCAGAAGCAGTCTCACTTAGCTGTCTTTCTAAAGCAACCCACTTTTAGACTGGGATAGTCACTCATGCAATTACACCACCTGGTGAGTCAGGATAAGCTGCTCACAAAGTTCTGGGTTTCTTCATGCAATAGTTCTGAACCCACTGTTGGTCCTCCAAAATCTATGGTCTCATCATTGTGTCCCTGTTTCAGGGGAGCTGGTCTACATAGGAGGCACCAGAGAGTGTATTGAAGAGCATTAACCAGTTCAAGTCTGCTTTGTCTGTATCCTCTTCTAACAATATAAGCTGTCAGGGAACTTTTGTGGGTCGAAAAACTCGGCCAAAATGTCTACCAGTGTGTCACATAAGCTCTGCCCATTTCCTGGCAGGAGTGAAAGCACAAGCAAGAGAAATTCTCCGTGTTGCTGGTTCCATGAGCAGGGAGTGCACAGACCGACATGACTGCTTAGCCACAGTGTGGATGCTGGGTTCAAGCCCAAGAGAAAATTCTTAATGTATGATGAACAATTCCTGTGGGCACTCAAGCTATGGGTTCTCTCACCAAGGGTCAGATGACTCAAGTTATATTAACCATGGGCTGACAATGTAGTGTAACCATATCCTTAGTCACTTAGGAACTTAAATCTCATTGAAAATCAATATAACTTAAAGCTAGAATGTGCCTAAAAGTCAAATGTACTTCACCTTAAGTACTCTCAAAACTGACAGCAGAACTGTAGCCTTAGAGTTTAAATGTAGTGTCAATAAACTGGCAGTTACTTAAGGAACAGTTGGTCTAAGCCTATTTCTCACGAAGTATTTGATTGCATCTCTAATCAACGGGTTTGAAAAGAATTCTAGAAACTTACAATTAAATTTACCAAAAATAGTGGGATATGTACACTTCTCCTAAATTTATCCAATTACCTTAATATAATTTCACAAATATGATAGAATTTAAGAAACAACCGGAAATTCTATGGGATCAGGAGTGCATTCCATAAAATCAACTGTCCAGAATAAAAGATGCAAGTACTTGTGAACTTTAATCATTCCTGCCCCTTATTTCATGTTTCTACTGATCTTCAGAAATACTAAAATAAAATGCAAGTCAGTCACCACAACATATGTTCTCAATATTTTTATTACTCTAGCAGTACAATTTTCATATAGGACATTTCCTTATGATTAATAAATAGATAGGGTTAATTAAGTCCTCTTAGATACTCATTTGTCTTCAGGTTATGCAGCTGAATCACTGTGATTATTAATATTTAATAATATAAATACACAGTGATTCACTATACTGATTTTAAGAGACAGATAATATGAACTGGTGTAAGGCTCTTTAAGCTCACTACTCATCCAGACTATACCTTAAATTAATGAAAATTGAGCCAGTTGGTTGGAAGCATATTTTAAACTGCTTACAAGTGGCAAAAAAAAAGTTTCTTTTTTATTATTTATAGTTACCTAGAGTCGATGGGTTGTATGTCCCTATAAATGTTAATATTTACCTGCTCCACAGAAAAATAAAACATGCTTTCCTTAGCATGGATAGAATGACATAGGCTATATAATGGACATACTGCTGAAGTATTTTTATTTAATTAAGGGAAATGTGCCATGTATAATGTCTAATTGTATACATTTATAACACTAAATTGAAAAGTTTTGTATGGAATTCTGTATGTTCAGGAACAAGTATAAACAAAATTATTAAAATCACTATATCCCTAACTTTCGTATTTACAGAGCATACTGTTATACATAAGGAAAATCTCAATTGCTTGTTGAAAGAGTTATTTTATATCCTTTAATACTATCCAATCCAGAGCTGTCAAAGCCAAATATTAGGTTTTCCTACCTCTATTTATTTTGCTCTAACAAAATGGGGTCAGAATTCTCAGAGAATATGGAGTATGGATGGTTACCAACATGTAAATGGCAGAAAAGTTCAGGTTTCAACATGCCCCTTCAGCAGAAGTACAATATTTATTATGTCAGAATGTGCTGTGGAAATCCTTTGCTCCTTTATCTAGTCAGATTCAAATAATGATACTTAGCCCTTGTGATCATCTCTAATTAGCAATTAATCCTCACAATACCCTTATGTGCCTGGAAGGAATTTGCTGTTTTTTAGAGGGAGAAAATAAAGTAAATCAGAAATGTCAAGTGAATTTGGCCTGGGTCACAGTCAGTCACTGGAACAGTCATTAAAATCAGGAATTAATAATAATAGTAATAATGCCATGTTTCTTGAACTTATTACTGAAAATAGATTTTAATAGATGCATGGGCATCTATCATGGAATCAAAAAAGAGCAGAGTCTACATAGTATGGTTAAAATCACAGTAATTTCATAATCTATAGGATTAATGAGAATATTAACACAGACTATGCCTTAAACTCCATCTGTAGGAAAAGATAAATGGGCTAGATTCTAACAGCAAAATGAAGTAATTCCATTAACTTCCATGGAGCTATCCCAATTTACATCAACAGCAAATCTGGCTGAATTTTTTTAAAATAATGTCTATAGCATATCTTAACTGACAAAACATATGCATTTATGTGTACTAACATTGCATTTTTAATAGACGGACAGAGCTTTTAAAAAAAAAATAAAATCAGGACAAAAGAAAAGCTTCAATTAAAATGTTCAAAACTGCAGGTTCCAATAAGGAAGGGAGTCTTAAAGTGGGTGTCTAGTTTTATTTCAAAAGACATTCATGCTTCAGCAACAAAGTTCACTTCTTGTTTCCAGAAACAAATAATTTGATCTGAGTTTTAATGAAATATCACCTAAGTCATATATGCATGGTGCTTATTTGCTGTTGTTACCTAAGGATTTCAAAACCAATGTCCCAGTCATCCAGAATTGTTGGAACATTTGGTCTCTGGTTTTACAACATTGAACCTGGAAGAAAAGCAAAACACCACAAACTGAGGGTGCACGTCGAGGCACTGATCTGCTGTAGTTCATAGATTAGAACTGAAACTGTCAGCAACAATTACTGCATTTTTTTCTTTCACCCTTGCCCTTATTCTACTAGCACATCCACAGGAATGTCTATGAGATAGGGATAAGTCTCCTCTATATTACAATGGCAGTTAAGTGTTTAGCCATTTAACTTGAATAGTTTCTTCACAATGTCATGGTTTGTTACATGTGTGTACCTTATAGGTGTTGCCACAGGAGGAAACACATTTGACATACAGGTACATAGTAAATACCCATAATTTCAGATACAAAAATGATGCATACAAATAGGATAATCATATGAAGCAAATGATAACTTTTCCATGGACACCTTATAGGACATACTCTGTGCAAGATTCATTGTGATTATATAAGTGATAGCAACAATGATTGCTCAGAACTCGCGTATATAGAGGGAGAAAAGCCTGTTGAGAGTCTATGGGTCAAGTTTAGAGATGTAAGCAACAGCAGTGATGTTGTGGTTGGTGTCTGCTACAGGCTGCTGAATCAGGTACATGAGGTAGACGAGGCTTTCTTCGGACAACTGAGAGAAGTTTCCAGATCGCAGGCCCTGGTTCTCATGGGGGACTTTAATCACCCTGACATCTGTTGGGAAACCAATACAGCAGTACACAGACAATCCAGAAAGTTTTTGGAGAATGTTGGGGATAACTTCTTGGTACAAGTGCTGCAGGATCCAACCAGAGGCTGTGCGCAGCTTGACCTGCTGCTCACAAACAGGGAGGAACTAATAGGGGAAGCAGAGGTGGGTGACAACCTGGGAAGCAGTGATCATAAGATGGTAGATTTCAGGATACTGACCAAAGGAAGAAAAGAGAGTTGTAAAATACACACCTTGGACTTCAGAAGACTTTGACTCCCTCAGAGACCTGATGGGCAGAATCCACTGGGATGCTAACATGAAGGGGAAAGGAGCCCAGGAGAGCTGGCAGTATTTTAAAGAAGACTTATTGAAGGCACAGAAAGAAACCATTACAATGCGTAGCAAGAGAAGCAAATATGGTGGGAGACCAGACTGGCTTACCGGGGAAATCCTTGGTGAACTTAAGCACAAAAAGGGAGCTTACAAAAAGTGGAAACTTGGACAGATGACTAGGGAGGGGTATAAATGTATAGCTCAAGAATGCAGGGGAGTTATCAGGAAGGTGAAAGCGCAATTGAAATTGCAACTCGCAAGGGATGTGAAGGATAACAAGAAAGGTTTCTACAGGCATGTTAGCAAGAAAAAGGTGATCAGAGAGGGTATGGGGCCCCTACTGGATGAGGGCAGTAACCTAGTGATAGGTGATGTGGGGAAACCTGAAGTACTTAATGCTTTCCTTGCCTCTGTCTTCACGGACAAGGTCAGCTCCCAGACTAATGTGCTAAGTGACGCAATATGGGACAAAGGTGGACAGCCCTTGGTGGGGAAAGAACAGGTTAGGAACTATTTAGAAAAGTTAAACGTACATAAATCCATGGGTCCGGGCTTAATACATCTGAGGGTACTGAGGGAGTTGGCAAATGTCATTGAGGAGCCTTTGGCCGTTATCTTTGAAAAGTCGTGGAGATCAGGAGAGATCCCGGATGATTGGAAATAGGCAAATGTAGTGCCCATCTTTAAGAAAGGGAAGAAGGATGATCCAGGGAACTATAGGCCGGTCAGCCTTACCTCGGTCCCTGGAAAAATCATGGAGGGGATCCTCAAGGACTCCGTTTTGAAGCACTTGGAAGAGGGGAAGGTGATCAGGAATAGTCAGCATGGATTCATGAAGGGCAAGTCGTGCCTGACCAATCTGATTAGCTTTTATGATGAGGTAACTGGCTCTGTGGATATGGGGAAGTCAGTGGATGTGATATACCTTGACTTTAGCAAGGCTTTCTATACGGTCTCCCACAATATTCTTGCCAGCAAGTTAAGGGAATGTGGATTGGATAAATGGACAGTAAGATGGATAGAAAGCTGGATGGATGGTCAGGCCCAGCAGGTAGTGTTCAACGGCTCGATGTCAGGATGGCGGTCGGTTTCTAGCGGAGTGCCCCAAGGTTCCGTTCTGGGACTGGTTTTGTTCAACATCTTTATTAATTACCTGTATGAGGGGATGGATTGCAGCCTCAGCAAGTTTGCAGATGACACTAAGCTAGGGGGAGAGGCAGATACGCTGGAGGGCAGGGATAGAGTTCAGAGTGACTTAGACAAATTGGAGGATTGGGCCACAAGAAATCTGATGAGGTTCAACAAGGACCTCACTTGGGACGGAAGTGAGGTCCTTGGGACGGAAGAATCCCAAGCATTGTTATGGGCTGGGGATCGAATGGCTAAGTAGCAGTTCTGCAGAAAAGGACCTGAGGATTGCAGTGGATGAGAAGCTGGATATGAGTCAACAGTGTACCCTTGTAGCCAAGAAGGCGAATGGCATATTAGGTTGCATTAAGAGGAGCATTGCCAGTCGATCCAGAGATGTTGGCTCTGATGAGGCCACATCTGGAGTATTGAGTCCAGTTCTGGTGCTCCAATTACAGGAAGGATGTGGATGCATTAGAGAGGGTCCAGAGGGGGGCCACCAAAATGATTAGGGGGCTGGAGCATATGACCTACGAGGAGAGGCTGAGGGAGTTGGGTCTATTTAGTCTGCAGAAGAGACGAGTGAGGGGGGATTTGATAGCAGCCTTCAACTTCCTGAAGGGAGGTTCCAAAGAGGCTGGAGAAAGGCTGTTCACAGTAGTGATGGATGGCAGAACAAGGAACAATGGTCTCAAGTTGCGGTGGAAGAGGTCTATGTTGGATACTAGGAAAAACTATTTCACTAGGAGGGTGGTGAAGCTCTGGAATGGGTTACCTAGGGAGGTGGTGGAGTCTCCATCCCTAGAGGTGTTTAAGTCTCGACTTGACAAAGTCCTGGCTGGGTTGATTTAATTGGGATTGGTCCTGCGTTGGGCAGGGGGCTGGATTTGATGGCCTTCTAAGATCTCTTCCAGCTCTATGATTCTATAATTATCTTCATGATCATATGACACCGCAATCCCAAAGGTCTGGAGGGGAATTACATTAGTTCAGTCACTCTGTTTATTATAGTAAAGAGTTTCTGTTCTACTGCTCAGTCAAACTGTCCTCTGAATATAGTTGATATGCTTTCTGCTTCTGGCTAGTCAATAAAAGATATATTTATACTATACATATATGTACTGTTTGTCTATGTACTTGGTTTTTGATGAGGGATGATTTCCATTTATAATCTATCATAATTCTTTCAGGGAATCAAGAAGCACAAGGATAAGTGTGATCCAGTACAAACAGTGTACTTGGGATTTTTTTACATGGTCCCTCACCAAAGTTTCTTTAGGACATTAAGTAGCCACGAGATGAAAGAAGTCTCAGAGATGTAAGAGTATGCAGAGCCTGGGGCAGATGAAACCAGCACATGGCCTCCTGGAGTCTCACCCAAAGAGCACTGTGGAGCTTAAATGCAGAAGAGATCATAGTGACAGGACCCTGTGCTCCTCTGATTGGCTCATACTTCGTTTATCCATGAAGAGTACTTCAGGAAGCTGTCTGGGAAACCATGCATACTTCTAGCTTGCTGCATCTGCAGACTTTACCTTGTTTCATTTTCCAGTCTCCAGTCTCTGACTCTGGACTGACGTTGACTCAGATGCTTCCCTTGCCTCCACACTGGTAACTACTTCTGATCTTCAGTCTCCTGCCTTAGCTTAACTCTAGTCCTCACTCTTGCCCATTGATCCTGGCTCTAGAAATCAGTCTCATCCATCGTCACTTACTAGTACCTTGTGGCCAGATTGCCCATTACTTTCAGCTATGCTCATTGTGTTCTCCTATGGAGCTCTTCTTCTCTCTTCTGCCAGTTCTCTCCAAATGGAGCTCTCCTGCAGGATCTAGGTTCCCCAGGGCTGGGTTTCTCCCACCCTAGAATTAGATGAAAACACTCACATGCACTAAAAGCATGTCTAAGATGATCAGTTAATCAGCACTCACAAGCTGACCACTTATATGTCTCTGGATTCAATAGGCTGGGTTGGAGAGCAGTGCCAAGCTAGGACCCTGATGTGCCCTTGGATTTAGGAGGCTTGTGGCCAAAGACACATATTCATTAGAGGACTTCCCTTTCAGAGAAGGAGAACATCAGAAACTATTTTATGTATTATTTCAGTCAGAAGAGCAGAGCAAATGCATCCATTGGTGGGTGATCTGGAATCTGTTCTGGCTTTCACATTATCAAAAGAATTGTTCAACTTAGTTGTGACTGCAGTCTCTATTTCTTTTGAGAAATCTTGAGCCAGAAACAAAACACTTTCAGAACCCAAGTAAGTTTACAAGATTTTCATGTTCAGATCAGATTTGGAAGTCACTGAGAAAGACCGTCATGAAACTTCATGATACACTTTTCACACACAGTTTTATCCAGAGCAGAAGTACATTAAAATGAAAAGTGGACCACCATGTGATTAGTTTACTTTAGACTAACAAGTAACAGAAAAGAACTCTGTAGCTCTAAAGCTTGTAATTTTCATTTACAGAAGTTGGTCCAACAAAATATTACCCCAACTTCCTTGTCTCAGATAAATATGATATTGAGGGTATGTTTAGATAGCAAAATAAAGCCTGCAGCTGAGCTATACTAGCTGACTCAAGCTTATGATATAATATATTGCTGTGTAGACTTCAAGGTTATCCTGGAACATGGGCTCTGGGGCATAGCAATGAAAAAGCTCTGCAGCCCAAGCCGAGTCAGCTAGGACAGCTATCCATGAATTTTCCTTTCCTATGCAAACATACCCTTCGCCAAATCTTGATATTGGTTTACTTTGTTTATTTGCCTATTACCAATTATTATCTGGTTCTACATTCATACTTACAGAATGAAAATAATTCTTCATGCAACTTGTGGGGTTCAGTTTTACTCTTTAATGCTTCAACACTTAGTAAAAGGTCTAGGGAGAAAAAAACTTACCCAAACTGCCCAAAATCATGATTTCCCACAACTGCAAAGTTCACCGAAGTTGGCTTAAAAAAAAAAGAGGAGATTTCTATTTGTAGGAATGTCTTGTATAACTCTATTTTATCAGCAAAGATTCCAAGCAGGTTTCTCCTGAGAAATATTGTGGCTATTAAGCAGATTGTCTCTGTTATAAATAGATATTTGTTCTAGACATTGTTAGGTGAACGATAAATTGTCTCGTATAATATGCCCACACAGGTCAAAATTTTTAAGTGCTAATTGTGTTCATATTTTAATTTAAACATTGATGAGTTCAATTCTTTTTCCCTAAGGAAGAAAGAATTAACACCTAAGATTTACTGGAAGAGTACAAAGTCTGAGTGAAATACATTTTTCAAAAGTCAGAAACCAAAATTACAAGAATTGGAGTTGTTAGAATATACTGTATAACACAAATTATTACAACTGAAAGTAAAAGATTTCAGTGTGTTCCAAGTAGTAATCAGGATATATACGTCAGACCAAAGTGACACTTGCAAAAAACATTACAATCTCCTGAAATCTTTATATTTGTACATTCTTGAATCAATGTCGTTAACGAGGAGTTATTGCCTTGTAAAGATACTATCACAATATAAGAAAAAATAGAGTTCTACGTATTGAAGAAAATGAACATCTATTACATTACTAATTAATATTAATCTGTAAATATTCCTCTGAATACAGCTTCCTAGAAATCAAATAGACTTTAATTTGATCTTAAATGAATCTACCCAGGAATTACAGATTGAACTTCTATAAAAGTAGTCTGCAGCAGGGTTCTCTCTAAGGGCATTGAGGAACCATCCACCATATTACCCTCAGGATTCACCACTCAATCCTAACTCTCTCAGTCTCAGCCAGGAACACTGCCATGTCAGCTGTATGATCATTCGTATCCAAGCCAGCTAACAATTCCTAAGAAACCTGACTTTAAGCTCTTGGGGACCAAGATTGTCTTTACTCCATATTCTGCAAAGCACTGGCCACATTAATAAAAAACAGACCATGTGCAATTTTTTTCTACATCACTAGCAAGTTACTGACTCAAACAGTCCCCAGTCTGAATCATAATATCTGATAGATCAGTATCAAAGAAATCAGAGGAATTGGCCAAGCCCCTCACCTCCCAGATCCATACCTACCTGTTGAATGATCAGTAACAGAAGTTGGCATCTTGCCCTATTGTGAGGGAGGAGGGGAACTGGAAGATTCACTGTTTCTCTACTAGATTTTTTTTATCAGGTAAGAGACATGCATTTCATTTGAATATGGTAGCCTGAAGTTCAGTCAGCATCTCCAGACTTTCAGTGAGTTATGCCAGATATAACTCAAGCAGAGAAAATCCCACATGTCCTCTTTTTGGATGGCCTCTGCTGCCAAAGTGACTGACTGGGCCTAATCTGCCCTGTAAGAAATTCTTCACTTTGTCACCTTTGACAGATTTCCCTCTGCTAAGTATTATTTAGGTTTGTTAGTTAAGCATTGATGGTGTGTTCCTGGCTCTAGAAGGAAAAAATAATTAAGAAGATCGCTGCCACAGAGAGTTTAGAATCTGATCAGACTCAGGGCAAAATGGAAGACACAGCCTAGAGTGTTAATTTTGACATATTTTCCTTTCCTTATAATGTATTATATGTATAAGCTAAGAGAGTGTTTGAGTGATATGGGTTAGAGTTTGTGGGTCTTTCAGAGAAGTGAGCCTGTAAGTGATATTAAATGAGAAAAGGATGGGCATTAGGCGCACTACTACCTAGAAAAATGCAGGAAAGGAGAAGGCAACTTTTAATTTTAAGATCTAAGCCTGTATCATGGGCATTAATGTGCAGTGGCACTGGGAAAAGTTTTTGGAGAGGAGGTGCTGAGCTCCACCCTCCCCTTATCACTCTCTTCCCCCCTCACCAGCCCCTAAAGCACAGGATTGATGTCCAGACAGGGTTATGGGGCCATCAATGGAGCTCCCTGGGCCAGCATCTGAGTGGGACCTCCAACTAGCAGCAAAGCCCCCTGGAGTAATTCCAACCCTTAAGTGCCTTGCCAAATTTCAATTTAAAAAACAGAACCTAAAGCCCAGTGTTATGAAATTACACTAATTTAAAAAGACAGAAAGCCAATATATATATTTGTGGTTTTTTTATATCTGCCTTTTCTCATAGAAGTTAGTGCCAGCAGACCATCTACAAGCATACAGACTCCAGAACATTAGAATTTTGCTTGTCTGTTAAAAAATATCATTCAGTTGCAAATGTAAACATTAAATGTTTGTTTGCAGTTATTTTTTCATTTTAATTGTAATAGACTTGTTTAGATCTTATACAGTATACAGAGAACATTTTATTTTTACATATAAAATCAACCCTACATTTTCTCCCACTAGTCCTATAATAATCTGAGTTTGAAGAATGTGAAATAATGGAATTCATGCATCTTTAACAGAGGAAGAAAAATGCCTTATGGAATTCTTTGCTTTCCTTAACCATAATATAGCAGCTTGTTAAAATAGCTTTGTGTTGTAGAATGATAGTATTCACTTGATACAACTATAGGGTGGTCTGGCTGGTTATTTTGCAGGCATCATTCATTTTAATGAGAAGGGATTGAATGAATGAACCCATTTATTTATTTATTACTTTAGAGCTTCCAACAAAGACTCCTTTACAAATTTTCTGGGCGGATTTATTATTTTGCATTTGCATTTACCTTCAGTCCTCAGGGTTACCATAGCAAAAGCAGAGATTTCAATTGTAAACAAAATATTACAGAAGGGAGGAGCTATAATTGGTATTTCATCAATCTTCATTTTTTATATCAAAACAAAAAAAAAAGGGGGAGGGAAGAAGAAAATAATATGTTTCTAATAAAATGGATTTAAACAAACCATTAGGGACCTTATTTTTACTGATTTTTTTTGGAGGGTAACAATTTGGAGATTGGGACAAAAACAAGCTTTTATTCTTAAAGGCAAAAGCTGACAATCATGTGGAAAATAGACTATTCAACACTGTTCATAACAAGAAATGCTCTACAAACAAATTAAAATGCTGATGAGTCAAGCCACTGGAAAAAAACTACTACTGTATTACCTAGACCATTTTGCAACAGAGAAAGCAGATCAAAGTGACAGACAAAGAAAACAAGGATAATTTTTTTTTATGGCTCTAACGGAGTACACATTTTTGAAAAAATCAGAGTAACATCTGTCACATACTCACGAATTCCATTAATTACTTTGCAGAGTTACTAAAAATACAAACACAAACTAGTTGCCACAGTCTACATTTTTTGTAAAACTTTCCATGACCTTTGGGTAATATTTTTATTCTAAAGGAATGGAAATACACAGACACCAACACTAAAGTATTTTAAAAAGGTATTTTTGTCATCATTTAGGGCTGTTTCTTTGAGACAAACAATTCCAAGTGAATTAGTTGGATCTCAACAAAATAACCAGGCTGCAGACTCACACACAAACACCACAATGAAAAGTGTTGTCATGGAGTAGTACTGGTCACACTTCCCTGGTCCAGGACCCTTGGAACCTGCTCAGTCCTGAACCAGGGAACCTGCCAGACTATGGGAGGTCAATGCTGGTGCCTCTTCTGTCTCCAGCTGCAGGGCTCTGCTCCAGCTGCAGCAGTGGGGCTGGCATTAACCGAGTGGAAACTGGGCAGGGGGAAACTCGGGGGAAGAAGCAGACTGGATGTGGATCCCAGCAGGAGTGCACTAAGCCACCCTGCCTCTTTCCCTGAGCATCCCCTAGCCCTGCTCTTCTCCCTCCTTCTCTCCCTGAACTTGAGCACTGCAGATGTGCTACTTGTGGTGCTTCAGAAGTTCTGGGAGGGTAGGGGAAGAGTTTCTGAGCACAGGGCCCGGCTTTTCCCCAAGAGTCCTCCAACCTGGGATCACCCATGTGGATGCCAGACCAAGATTTTGCTGGACTGTGGAAGTTCAGACCATAGAAGTTGAAACTGCATCACAATTTGGACAGGAGCATGTTCAAAATTTGAAATTTTGCCAAAGAAAAACACAATGCTTTCCCCACTGATACAACTTGCTTTATATATACACACTGGTTTTAGAAATACAAACCTATATGTCTGTCCCAGGAGGCCATGGGAAGAGCAAAAGACCAAAAAAGTATAAAGAGATTGAAGTAATGAAAAACACACACACAAAAAAAGAATCACCATGCAACAATCATCCTCTCACTGAAATTCAGAGGAAATAAAATAAGGCCATATATTTATTCTTCATTTCATTTTAGTAATTTATTTTTGGAATGTATTAATAATATCTCCTAAACAGATCACCATGTAGAAGGCAGATTTTCCTATGACTCCTACAGGTGGTGGTGAGTCCTCAATGTTTTGTAAGGTCAGTCTGCTTATATGCATCTAACTATGGTATTCAGGAATCTAACTTAAATAATCCATTTGGAAAGAATAGGTTTGATCTAAAAGACCCTGAAGGTAGAAGTAACATGTTACTAAGCACAATATATGGGGTCACTGAGTGAAAATTAATGGCTTGGGCTACACAGGCCAAACTAAATGATGTAACGGTGCTTCTGGCTTTAAACTCTATGAAATAACTGTATGAAATAATAGCTGAGGTATAAAACACTTACTTTTGCCGTAAAAAGAAATCGGATTGTTATGGGGTACGATTTTCCTAGAATAGTCTGGTTGTCACATTAAGATCTAAGTGAGTGGATGGCATACTGCAAGATTGTGCTGACCAGTTCAAAAGAGGGAAAAGGGGACAGAGTATCTGTTATCTGGAGTACAATGGGATTTGATCTATTGCATTGACCTCATAAAAATATAAAGGAACACTTGCAGATTGATGGCACAATCCTACAATGAGCAGTTCCACTATAAGTCAGATTTTCAGAAGAAATCTCGGCCAGATATTCAAAAGTGGTCATACTTACAAGGTTCAGATATTTACAGAATTCTGCATTATCATTTATCATTTTGACACTTATAGGCATTTTTCAAAAATCACATTATCCAATGAGTTATTTTTTAATGGAACTGGTTAAAGTCTCTAAATGACAGTTAAGCATGCATGACAATCTTCTTCCATGTCCTTTGTTGGATCACAGAGAGAGTATTCCTCTATCATTTGGACACAGCAAAATTTTAATTTTACTACCTGTTTTTAGTCTTTTTTTTCTTTTCCCCTTTCATATTTTACATAATTATGATTCCAGAACACTTTAAAGGACTGCTGTGCTTTATTTTTGTTACGTATTGATGTGAATGGCTCAAATATACATGAGTAATTTACACTGCAACTAATCAGAAAAAGAACAAACAACTTGTTCCAATGTACACGTGGGCAAAGTTAATCTCAATGATGTTGTTTTGCTTCTTTTGTAATGCACACTATATATGATTCTTGAATAACAGAAGAAAAACATAATTGTGTATTTCTCATTTTTATATTAAGCCTGTTCATGACTCCATCTTTTCAACAGCACCACTCCACTTGTTTAAAAAGAAAGTCTTGATTACATAGACCATACTATTTAATCCCAAATTATATCTACCTTATAAATTAACTGAAGTTAATACATTTAACATCTTACAGGAGTTGAAACAGCATCCGATCAATTTAGTCCCCCATGATTTCAGCCTTTGACTGCAGAATTATTACAAACTGCCTTGAGACATACCTTTCTTTTTAATAACATGCAGAAAATGCAACCCTTCAAGTATAGTTATTGTTCAGCGTTATGTTAGTGGAAGAGAAGTGGCATATAGTTATTAAATTGTCAGAACATTAAAAGTGCATAAATCATAACAAACCTTGTAACACATTGTACACCAGCCAAGTTTTATCATTCTTTCAGGGAGAAATTCCAGGAGATGGTGAAACAATTTAAGCATGAAAGATGTAACTGACAACTGTCTGCACACACAAACATATACAATGGGACAAAAATATAGAAAACTAAAGCAGATATAATGTGATTTAATATAATATGCATCATCAACCATAACTCAGAGGAAGCAAAGTGGAGAATGAGTTACTCTTACTCCTGGTGCAGTAAATAATGTTTTACTTAATACACACAACTGAGCTCCTCAGGACAGGGGCTGTCTCTTCAGATGTTTGTGTATAATACCTTGCATAACGGGATCCTGATAGTGTCTGGAGCACTTGGGCAATATTGGAAATATAAATATTATTCATAAAAAGGAAAACCCATTTATGTAAGAGATATTGGGAAAAAAACCTTTACCTGCAAACAAAATAATATTACAGGGAAAAACTGACCTTGCACACTATATGTGCAATATGTATCTACAGTACAGAGACATATGTATTTCAACAGATGTAATGCAACCAGTGAACAGAGCACTGGACTGAGAGTCAAGAAATTGGATCTTATTCTTAGCTTTACCTTTAATCTGTATAACTTGAGAAAATCCCCTTTTGGTTTGTTTCTGTATTGTCTATTTATGTTATAAACTCTTTGAAAGAAGGTTATAATTTACTACATGCTTCTACAGTGGTTATCACACTCTGGTCCTGATCTCAGAGCTAGATGCTACTGTAATATAAATATATAAAAATGTCTTAATTAATCAGTTTTTATATTAAACATATCACATAATGTTTTAAGTTTGTGTCTTTCAAAGAAACAGTTAAACGACAGACACTCAAGGCATGGAAGAAACACCACACGTCCTATGGTAGTCATATAGTTCTAAATCATTTGAGAACTGTCAACTCCAACTGATCTTTCAGTCAAATCTCTCATCCTGCTTGTACGGTACACATGTTTTTATCTCTAATAGTTTTCTCAGTAGTTTTCTACCTTTCTAGTTCCCTACCATCAATGTGACACTTCACCACAGTTATTGATAAGTAGCAAGTATAATTCATAACAAGGTATTAAATGTCTGTAGTTTCCTGACATGTGAAAGGTGTTGTTTCGGTTCATTTGTAAGGTAGGGGGAAAACAATACACCAGTTTTAAGTATCCTCCTTTTATGTACATTCATTATAATATTCAGGATAACTTCTGACTAGTTATGCTAGCAAAACTGACAGAGTGAAAGTGAGATACTGAAATGTATTAATCTATGTGTGTATGGCTTGTAATTGCTTTATGGGTGCTAATTCTGTTAAAATAATTACCAAAATTAAAGCAAATTTCTGGATAATGATATCAGAGCGATAAGGTGGGAGAGAGAATACATTTTAGTGGATCTAGACTAGAACTGCACTAAATAGACTAAGGATAGATATTTAACACCACTATTGAACATGCAATGTGACATGAAAAGGACAGATGGAAAGCTATCAGCAAGAAATAGCAATTATTTTCAGTGTTTTAGTTTCTTACATAATTCATATTTTGCATCAAACAATTCCATGGTTATTTGCTTTCTACAGGCTTCTCTCTAGAAAATGAACTAACAGCAGTTTTGTATTTACATATGAGGAGCTGAGATGTTTCAAATCAATGTTGCCCGAAGTAATTCCCTCGCTATCATTTCCTGAAAGGTGCAATTTATTCAACTGTAAATCTTCAATAACCAATCTTGTTTATGTAGATGAAATGCAGGGATACTGGGAATGCAGTTCTCCAGTCCTTAGCGACAGTATGGAATGGAGGCACAACTACCTCTTCCCTCACTCACTACTAGACTGTAGACTGTAACCACTGCCGTTTTTATTTTGCAGCACTTGTGCAATGACTTGAGATAACTGGATCCACAAGACAACCACCTCTCACCCCAGCCTGATCCTAGTGGCATCCTTCACTAGCCTATGCAAAACAGGTACTGTGACTCTCAGAAACATACAAAGGGTATAGAGGTTATCATCTGAGGTGACTACACCAGTATTCTCCTCTCCCTCAAACAGAAACATACAAGCCTTATACATCAAAGTATAATTTATCCAGTTTACCAAAGTTTTAAAAGGCAGAATAGTTTGCCATCATAATTAGGTTTGGCACATATTTTAAATAGCGGAAACGGCTTTGTCTACCAACGTTAGCATTTGATAAGGTGTAAACTAAAGATACCTAGAGAGCAAGGAGTAAGATTTAATTTGTACATATGATTTTTGTAACTGGAATCCTTTGGTGCTTACATAATTACTTCATTTACATCCCAATCAACATTTGATGGCTCAGATAATTCATATTCAGATCATTGAGCAATACTAAAGTAGACAGAACATTTGTGATAAAGCCATCAATAATAATATGAAATAAATTATTCAAAGTTAAAACATTTAAAGAAAAACCTTCCTGTAAGTATTTGATCATATTCAGCTTTGAGGCATTATTTCATGCACTTTATGAGTATGTATGATAAGTGAGTCTTAAAATTTTTGAAGGAAATTTCACTTATTTTATCTATCCTTTCTCCCTTTCAGCCACCCCAGAATCTCCTCCTTTTTCCTTCTCAAGTGCTCCCTTTACTGTAGACCCTGTAATTCTCTTCCTTCATTCTTTTAGTCCCTAGCACACACTCTAGTAGCAGGAATAATCTTAAAAGAAGCTTTATGGATCCTTCCAAAGGAAGGTCACTTCAGGGGATGATCTGTTTGGTGCACGGTCAACTATAAGAGCACTTTTTTCGTTCTGTAGAGTGAAACATTCTGAAAAACAAACATTGGAGGATGGGAAAGTTAAGACAGATAAAAGTTCATGTTGGTTCATCTATTATGAAACTGTCAGTAGAAAGATAGAGGAGGCAAAAAGGAAAAAAAGCAATTCTTGATGCTGCATCAATAAATCTATCATCATGCACCATGGGGCTTCTATTAGTCATGTTTCAAGGGAATGCTGAGGTAAGATTAAGGAGGAACTCCAAAGGTTATTTGATAGTATCAGCTATATAAAGCGATCACAAGACCCTTACCAATAATTAACCAACGAATCATGACTGTTGCTTTCTCTGAAGTTCACCCACTGAAAATACCTATGAACAGTATTAACTTCATAAGAAGTTATTGCACACATAAAAACCTCGTTGAATATTAATGGAAGCCCACTGAGGCTACAAAGTGAATCCTGTCCTTTCACCCTTTCCTCCAGTTAATAAAATATGAATATACATACAATTATTTATTGGAACAAATAGGAATTAGGTTTGTTCCACCTTATTCTGTGAAGGAGGCTTGGGGAAGAGAAAGAAAAGGAAACTGAAAAAAGGAGAGGCCTAGAGCTCTACTAGGAAATGAAGGAGGAAGGATTTTGGGGACCATATGCAGAGGTGATGAGAGAGAGGGTATTTAGAATTGAGATTATGAATAATTTTTTTGTGAAAGGGGTTATGCTTGATACAGGGTCCCCCCCCGCCCCCCGCCCCCCGGGCAATTCAGAAATAAGAATATTGCTTTGCTAGATCAAACCCATGGCAGATACTTCAGAAAAAGGCACAAGAAACTTTTACAGATAGTTTTATGGAATAAAATGCCAATAAAAAAATCATTCCAAATCATTGTTAATGGGTGGTTCATGCCCAGCTACATAACTTTATATATATTTAATCTATATAATGATCTTCTTACCTATACATATTTTAATCTTTTTAAAAAAATCCTACTATACTCTATTTCAGTGATTCCTTATGGCAGTGACCTCCACAGGTTAAATAGGTACTTGTCTTTCATTATTTTTAAATCTGTTGACTTTCAATTCTATTAAATGTCCCCTTGTTCCTGCACTATGAGAAAGGGCAAACAATGATCATGCACCTGACTTACCTTTCATGTACCTTTCATTATTTTGTACCCCTCTAACATATATCCACACCATGTCTGGACTGGGGTTGGTGAATTGATATTGAAAGCCTTTAGAGCCTTGAAACTTTCTCAGGTTCACCATCAAATACAAATGCTTAAACATCCTATTTCTGGTTCACATACACAAAGAGAAACAGTGCAATGATTTTACTCAACTGACAAATGGTTTCCGTGGAGAATAATTTTTATATGATCTCTTAATTTTGCAACTGACAATTTAAGGTAAGACAGTTACCTTACTATACATAAACCAACTTTAAATGTCCTTGGTTATATATTGCACATTTCTAGATGTAACAATAACAAAACCAACTCTAAACATGTACAGAGGGACCAATGTTTCTAGATATAGTCCATATTATTATCCAGGAAATAACATTCCAAAGTGTCCATTGATTATATTGATGAGACTCAAGATGACTACATGTTTTAAATGAGGAAATGTATTACAAGAACGGGGGGATAACATTCTGTGTTTGCCAATAAAAGACACCACAATAGCTGACATTTATGGATATCTGTATTTAATGCAAAAGCAATTATTGTACTTTACTATAACTGCAAGAGCTGATGGCTGAAAAGTTTGCATCAGCTGTATCAGCAGGTGATTTATATTTGAATACTGTAAACATTTGCATCTGAAACTAAACAGAAAAGCTCAGAAGTCAAATATACGATAGGGCCCAATTAATTTTAGGTAAGGATAGTAAAGTAAATAGGGATAAGTTAGGATGTTAAGTATATGAGACTGATGGTAATAAGCCAGCTCAGATCAAAACCACAGACTAATTCTGTGTATGATAAAGAAATGTCATAGTTCTTGTATCCACTTACCTATAACCTATTTTTTACTAGTGCATTATATTATGTATAACTGGTAATTAGATAATGCTAGTTAGTATTGTGTTAGTAATGTATTGAATATGTAAGCTAATAAAGGATTGCTTCTGGTTGTCACATCATGTTTACATTAGTTTATCCATCAGACGAGATTGGAGCCTTGGAAATATAAAAGATTCTAAACTTGAAAACATAGCTCATTGTTTTTGACAGTGGAAATTCAGAGTCTGTTTACATCTAATTAAAAAAGGAAGAGCCCATGCTCTGAATGAAAGCACTTCCCAAATTGTTTTCCAGGGAAAGACACTATGGCTGAGTCTAGACTGGCAGTTTTTCCGCAAAAGCGGCTGCTTTTGCGGAAAAACTTGCCAGCTGTTTACACTGGCCGCTTGAATTTGCGCAAGAACACTGACGATCTGATGTAAGATTGTCAGTGTTCTTGCGCAAATACTATGCTGCTCCCATTCGGAAAAAGCCCTCTTGCGCAAATGTATTTGCGCAAGAGGGCCAGTGTAGACAGCTCAGGACTGTTTTGCGCAAAAAGCCCGATGGCGAAAATGGCGATCGGGCTTTCTTGTGCAAAACCGCGTCTAGACTGGCACGGACGCTTTTCCGCAAGAAGTGCTTTTGCGCAAAAGCGTCCGTGCCAATCTAGATGCTCTTTTCCGCAAATGCTTTTAACTTTTCCATTAAAAGCATTTGCGGAAAATCATGCCAGTCTAGACGTAGCCTATAAGAATGGATCCAGTGATCAATCACATTTTTTAACTGTTTTTGAATTCTAAGGGGGTGGAATACCAAACATGTGAACAGAGATTTGCAGAATTATTTAGGGTAACCCAGAGAAACTTTTGGAAATTACTACAATTCTGTTAACATTTTGCACTTACAAACCTTTGACTCATCTGTTAATGTATTTTAGCTCTCAATAACTCATTTCTTTTTCTTAGCTAGAAATTGGCTGTCAGTGTTGTCTTTTGGTGAGCCAGAGAGTATTCTTTGACTTGGATTAAGTGACTGACTCTTTGCCGTTGGTGGTAATGTAAAGTGAGGTGGCATTGGTTCTATGACCAATATCAAAGTCCAGTTTGTGTGGGCAGCAAATAGGTTGCAAAGCCTAAGGGGACTGTTTGTGAGTCCATGGTAAGACTAGGGGTGCACATTTTGCTACTGGCTTGGTAAAATTTAATTATAGAATTTTCAACCATTTTGGGATGTGTCCTCTTTTCTGACAGTCTGACCTGAAACTGGCACTCGATTGTGAGCCACTTCAGACAGCATAACAGAGACCTCGTCTCTCTGTGATCTGGTGAGTCAACTGCAGCTAGAAGCGGCGCTTCAGCTGACTGAGCCCAGGATATCTCTCAGAGGATCAAGGAACAAAACATTTTCATCAGGCCATAGACCAAGCTGAGCACCAGTGTTGCTATGTTCATGGGATGGTACAAGATTCATCTCATGCACACATTTTCCTGACAGCTTCATGGTCATCACATCACCATGTGGAATTGCTCTATTTGGGTCAGAGATTCTGAGACAGTGGAGTGTGGGAGTACATTTTCTGCAGTCTGTACATTAAACTGTAGGAAAATAATACCCAGCTACTATGGTGAGAGTGCTTTAAAACATGTAATAATAACATAATAAATATAGTACAATGGACATATTGCAATTTGCATCATTATTTTGATGAGCTGACTGATGCGTGTAACAGCTTCCGCCTCTGTCTGGTATTTCACAGCAGTGATGTGACCTTTGAAAGGAAGGCTGACAGCTTTATTGAGAGTGGATGTCTTACCACATATGTAATTTTTTGCTTCCATATGGTGGTAAACACACCATCATTCAGCACATTACAATTAGGAAAAAAATCATGATTATCTTACTAAGGCAGTCTTCCAACTATAGGAAACTTCAGAAAAAATCCTCTTACAAGTTATTTACATTAAAAGATATTAAAGGAAATAATTTACAATATGGATTTGTTAAATACTATTTAATCTGTGAATAAAGAATGGCAGTGCACAAATTGGGTTGGTCTGACATTTCAGTACAACATACATTTTATATTGAAATGGGGGTGAGTGGAAGCAAAGCCTATGGTAAATTCCTTCTTCTTTCCACTGGCCCTAATTGTTGTTGTGCTTCTGGTTTTAGGGGTTTTTTTTTTTTAATTTTGTTTTATGGAGTTTTTTTAAAGAAATAGATTGTATCGATCATTGAAGGAATATTACTGTGTTTGACAATCAGAAATGTGTAAGTTTCTTTTCAAGCGACTATAATTATTGCTATTGTAAGGTAACTTAATACAATAGTGAACAGCAGGTGTTTTATTGATTGATACCCTTCTTCCTCATAACTTATAGATAATAAGCATGGGGATAGCTCTTAGGGTGAACCAAATGGATGTTATCCCATTCTGAAATCCCACAAAAATCTTTGCTTGCCTCAATACTATCATCATGCCAGCATGCAACTGTACATTAAGTATCTTTATAAGAGCAGTTCATACTAAGTCTTGAATAAAGAAGTGGATACAGTGTTGACAAACTGTGCAACTTTTTTTGTTTTACTTTTTTATTAGAAGTAGCACAGTTTTATGAATATTTCAGCAGATCATAAGGGATCCTTTCTACCTGTATTTTTTAAACTATTGTACAGTATATTTAAGATAGCATAAATAGATATCACTACCTTTAGGTATTATTTGTTTGGTGTTTCTTGTCCATACATTCTTAGGGTGTTCTAGTAATTACTGTTTATTGTTAATTTCTCAATATTCTTTTAAGAAGCAATTTTTTCTAGGTTTCCTCTACTTATCTTGGACCAGCATGTGTCACCCTTATTTATATTGAGTAGTATTTTCAACTGTGAGCATTTGTAATGATTTACACAGGACTAACGGGTTACATAAAATGAGAGTGACAAAATCTAGTTCTTTTAGCAGCTTTGACTTAGTATAAGGCTTTAAAGAAACAGCTTCTCATTTTTAAAAAAGAAATTGGAGATACCAATCATTACTGTCATTTTAAAGATTAGCTCCTCTATTTTTTATTTATAATCTTCTCTTATATTTTTCATCATTTTATTTAAATTTCAGCAGATCAAATGCTCTTTGGCTCCCACTACTTACTCTGATTCAAATCAATCTGGAATTTTAAAGAAACCAGTGAGGAAAGTTTAGAAAGTTAGCATACATTCAATTTTTCAATAATAAACTCACTATTAATGGTCTAGAAGAACTTTCTGATCTTCTATTAATAGCTTCCTATTCACATTCATATAGTACAAACCTGCAATCTTTACTGTATGCCATCAATGCTCAGGTAAGTCTTTCATTGGTTTAAATGAGACTTTTGCCTAAGTAGGGTGTGAATAAGTAATACAGGTTGGGTCTTTAAAATGAAGTCTCTGGACTGCTTTTTATGCTGGCAATGTAATTTTAAAACTATCAGAATGAGAGCTCTTAGTAATTATACTTCAGAGCTTTGATATCAGCTTCAGTTGGAAATTTATAAAGTTGAAAGTCTTTGCAATGTTGCTGAAGTACAGTCAAGTGACTCTCTGAAAACGAACATTGTAGTATTAAGATTTTTTTTTTTTAAGTGCCAACCCTGCAAACTCAGCTTGAGATCTGAACACCAAGTGGTTTTATTTTAGTCTGTTTCATCATCATCAGGATATATTCCGAAATCAGCAGGTTTTGTTTTAATCTGATAACACAAGGGCCACGATACCCAACTCACTCTGCCACGGTGCACTTGCTCTACTCTGCTACGATGATATAAAAAAGTATGTGTGTGTCTGTAAAGAAGCAGATGAATCCAGAAAATACAATGTGAACAAGAGGATTTTCTTTTTACATAGTCATTTTTATAGACATGGTCATGCTTTAAATCAAAATAAGAAGTACTTCTCTGTTTCAGGCTGCTTGTAACTGGAGCACTCAAAGAATACAGCACTGTGACTATTATTTTGAAGCACTCTAAAATACACTCAATATAGAAGAGTTGCAGTATGCTACATGAGCAGTATAGACTATTGGTGAGAATTGCATTAGCTGAAAATCAGCAAAAAAGAGCCCATGGTGGGATACATTAAGTGGCAGAATTTTGATTCTGTATTATTCTTTCAAGTGTCTTTGCTACCTTATTTTTGTTTCCAGATTCACAGATTAATTTGGACATCCTGCTAGTATGCAGAGCAGACTTCCAGCCACCAAAAATTTCAAAGAGGAGCTGATTCACATGCTGCCTGATTAAGTCCACAAGGTTCACTGTATTTGGGAACTTCAGTGTTCACATGAACAATGCCTCTGATTTGACAACCCCAACCTTTCATCAAATCTCCTCACCACTCAAGGTTTCACAGACAGTCCTCACAATCAAAATCCACATCAGCCAGAGGAGCCAGTTCAGGGCATGGCATGAGTTGGGCATAAAACACACAAACTACCTATCTGTTGTCCTGGTCAGACATCATTCTTCTCTATGGAAAACTCCAAACATTCCAAAGTCCAAGTTTAGAATAATCCCCAAGACTAAAATCTTGGACCCTTCTGAGTTCCACAGCTTACTTAGAGAAAACCGTACCCAAGAAAGAGGCCAACAGGTGACAGTATTAGTGAGGCACTACATCCACTCCTGACAACTGTTCCACTGCAATGTCTCTCCCACCACACTGCCCCCTCACATTGTCGTTATTCTTGGATACTTTGGAACGAGAGAAAAAAAATCAAAGCTTCACTTGAGGTAAATAACCCAAACACTTCTTTGATTCAGATATAATTTCCCAGGTCCTGTTTGTTCCCCTTTTCAAAGATAGGTACAGTGTTTTCCCTTCTCTAGTCCTCTAGGCGTTTTGTTAATCCTTGAAGAGAATTACTAATGTGTCCAAAACTAGCTTCAGCTAGTTTAAGTACTTTATGATTAATTTAATCAGGCCCTGCAAATTGGAATCTAATGTATTTAAATATTCTTTAACCTGTTCTTTCCCCATTTCACCTCCTGTTCCTTCCCCATTGTGCCCATTTTATATGCATTGTAATCACTATCACAGAAGGCACTGATAGCATTACAACAGAAGGCCCGAAGAATAATAATTAACCTTCCGATTGCCCTTAATAATCTCCCTCTTCACCCTCCATATAAGAAAATGGAAACTATATATGGTAATGTACTAATATGTGGCTACTTTAGCCTATGGGATGTTGTGGCAAACAATGAGAAAACTGGAGTTACTTTAGGTATAGATTAAAAAAATAAAACTAAAGTCTGTTTCAAACAATGAGCTTATTGCATGGAGATATCTGTCTCTTTCTATCCCCTCTTCCCTGCTGCATGCTAAGTGGAAAAACAGTGGGGGACCGTTACCCTTTTTTGTTTTGATGGTGAGTGGCAGATATCAAATCAAACCCCTGCACACCTTTTATAATTAGCTGCATGTGTATCACTGTTAATCCATCTGCAGTGCAGACCAAATGCCAGTTACTTTATTGCTTTGCCAGCTTGACAGGGCAGTCACAGTGCAGTTAGGAAGCTCACTATTTTACTTTCATCTCCTTTCCTATCCAATCAAAAGCCATTACTTCTGCTGCGGATGCCAGACAGCACAGATTTTAGAGAAAAATGGAATAAAATTTGAACAATATTTTTACTGTGACATCTCTAGTGTATGTTGGTGAAAGACACAGGGCCATATTAAGGCTGACTAACTAAACTGAGCCCTATTCAGGGTGTAAGTTTTGATGCATTGTAGCATAAACCTGTTAAGCAATAATATATTTATATAGTGCAGTAAACAGTGTAACTTTCTTTAGTTTAGTTGTTAAAGCCAGCAGAATGAAGTCTCCCATATCTAATAAAAGCATGAAACTCTCTTCCTGCCCCAACCACGTAATTATGTGGCCTTGCTCGCCATAATATTTGAGCATTTCACACTTATTCATACAATTTATCCCTAAGTGAGGTTGGGAAATATTATTCCCATTTTACTGACAGGAAACAGAGTGAGAGTAAGTTAAGTGACTTATCCAAGGTAGCATACAGCTGGGAATTAAACCCTTGGCTCTAAAGTCCCATCCAAATACTCTATGTACTACACCACCCTTCCTTCATTTTCTTAAAGATTCTCCTAGGGGGCCACTGACTCAGGTAACACTTTGCTCTGGGTACCAGCATTTCCATGAGCTGTGGCATGCTCTGGACAGGAAAAAGCCAATATAGACTGCTGTATGGAAGAGGAAACTGAAGTATCTCCTCATGGCATTGGTGGTCAAGTTTCAAGACACCTACATGTTTAAACTATATTGCTAGATGCATTATATTAGCAATATTACACAAAATGTTTTCAGGCAATCTGGGAACAGAAATCCAGAACTTGACAAAAATGAATGGCATTATCATGTATGCTAATGTTTGGGGTTTGCATAAATGTAGCCAAAAAGGGATTTTAGGCATCCTGCCTCCTTCCTGGAGAATGACCAATCCTCTGGCAATGGTCTCTGAGGGGAGGTGTGACAGGGCATTTCATATGCTTTATGAAAATATGCCGATTATATGAACATTATAAAACAGATATGTTGGATGCAAGGTGGCTTATGGAACATCATTGCAAAGGTTGTAATTTACTGAATATGATTTCTCCATTTGTATGCATGTCTTATTTGTGTAGTTTAAGTTAGCAATATTGACCTAGGTATCTGTCATTTCATATTTGTTGCTTTGGGTCACACCCACTGCTGACACTTCAAGTACAACAATGAAAGAGGCCACAGTGCAGGTGGCCCATCAGCAAGAGATGATGAACTTTAAAAAAACCTTAACCTTCCCAGGAAAGTGTGAGTGAGCCTGTGAAGAATGGTTACAGAGACATGTGACCATGCTACCTAATACTGGCACCCATTTTCATTTCTGTCATTTTCCATGAGAAGCTGAGAGGGGTCAAACTTGATAAAATGACTCCTGCATTATGCAAATCCTATTTTAAGAGTGGGGATTAAGGTAATCCTGGTCATCAATTCTTCCTGACTACTCCACCCAAGATGTCTGTAGGAAATAATGAAGACTGAACTCAGGGGAGGAAGGGTGTCTGGTTTGTGAAGATTTTTAGAACCACATTTAGGGTGAGATCTTGCAGGTAAATCTTTTTTTAGTGTATTAATTTTAGCTTGTGTGTGTTTATTTTGCTCTGTTGTTTAACTTTGTTCTGTCTGCTGCCTCTTATGACCACTTAAATCCTCCCTTTTTTACCTAATACAAACACGTTAGTAATAAACCCATGTTAGCTGTTACTGTTGCATAAAAAAGCCTCCGCCTGAGCTTACTAGATTTATATACATGGATTTTCTAAAGCTACACCAAACTGTAAGGCCTAAGGTTTTAAACTGTAACTCATTGTGATCTTTGTCAAACTTTGTAATCTGTGTAACTCTCAAACTTACTATAAACTGCAACTTTGTAATCTCTGTAACTCTCAGGTACCTTGCTTGTAACTTTCCCTAAACTACATTCTCCCCTGGGTGAATGGAGAGAGAGTGTGAGTGTGAGAGTGTGTTTGAAGAAGACTGGGAACAATGGAACACATTTCAATGAGTCATCACAGTATGGGCATGCTCCTTGCTGGATAAAGGGAAGTCTGGGCATGCTCCCTGATGACAAGGTGAATGAGTCACAGGAGCCATTCAGACACTATATAAAGAGAAGGAACACATGTGAGACTCTCTCGTTCCTTCCCCTGCTCCTGAGAAGCTCCTCTTCAGTGTCTCTCCTCCTGACCAGCTTCCCCAGCCATGATGAGCAGACAGACCCTCCCGGATCCACATGCCTTGGCTCCTTCTGCAACCCATATGTCTGTGTAAGTGTGTGAGTGCCTGAGGGCAGGAATGAATGGGTGTGAATGAATGGAGGGGTGTGTGTGCCCGCCCGCCCGTGTGTGTGTGTGTGTGTGTGTGTGTGTGTGTGTGTGTGTGTGTGTGTGTGTGTGTGTGTGTGTGTGTGTGTGTGTGTGTGTGAGAGAGAGAGAGAGAGAGAGAGTTCTATCTTCTTTAGTTTCAACCTTTGGTGGCTGCTTTCTCCTCTTTAGTTTTACCTAGTGGAAATAAACCCATACTAGTGTAACCCTGGGTAGTCTCCAGTGAGAATATTTTTGGGGTAACAGTTACTACCTGGGATAGTAAGAAATCACAAGGCAGATTTATCTAGGGTTTAGCTCCCAGAAGGGCTGTGTACTTGAATGTGGGTAAAAGGTTTCACACTCTACTGCTTTCAGTGTGTGTATGCAGAACTTCCTGTACCTGTGTGTCTGCTAAAGCAGGCAGGAGAACTGGGCTCAGCAAGACAAGGTTACAGGGTGCTCACATGGCCTTAGTAAGCAGGCTCAGTGGACTCTCAGCAAATCAGATGACCGTCTGAAGGAGGTCCTGGTCTATTACAGCTGAGATGGAGAAGGATGTTAATGTGGGCGAGTATGAACATGCTGGAATAAATTACATTTTAGGAGAGTCTTGAATGAAAAGAAGGCTAGGACCTCGCTCATCAGGAGGAGGAGATTATTGCATGCAGGTGGAGCAGCATGACAGAAGGCATAGATTTCTCTCATTTTATCTTTAAGATGCCTCCTTGACCTTGATTTGCCACACTTACAAACCAGTTCTATGTCATTATTACTCTGCTGACTTCAGCGGCATTACACCAGTGTAAAACTAATGCAATTGAGTGGAGAATTGTGCTGGTCTTTGAGACAATATTTTTAGAGTATGACTAAGGTTTCTTGTATAACTTTGTTCAACTTAGTTAAAACACAACTGCTATACATGTTAGTTGTGTAGGTTCCTTCAAGAGAATATGAATACTTGAGGATGGGACAAAGATCTTATTTTCATGAGTGCATTACTATGACTTGTGAAACTGCAAATAAGTTACTAGGGTCTTCAACAAAAGTTGTGAGATAGCCAATGGTCATATGCCTCACATAACTTCACAGTTTATTACTTTTGTTTTTGTGATCTCATCTACAATACATACACATATGGACTCATACATGGGTATATACCCACACAAATATACAAAGTCTATCTGGATCCATTTCAGTCTGGCTTCAAGCCTGGTTTTAGAATGGAAACCATCTTAGTCACCCTGGTAGATGACCTATGCTTAGAGATAGGCAGGGGAAGTGTGTCCCTATTGATTCTCTTGGACCTCTCAGCAGGTTTTGATACCATCGACCATGCTATCGTTCTGAAGCACCTGGCAGATTTGGATATCAGAGGCATTGTTTTGCGGTGCTTCCCATCTTACCTGTTGGGATACTTTCAGAAGGTGGCACTAGGGGACTGCTGTTTGACCCCATGGCTACTATGCTACAGGGTCCCACAAGGTTCCATCTTGTCCCTTGTGCTGTTTAACATCAACATGAAACCTCTGGGAGAGGTCGTAAGGAGATTTGGAGGATGGTGCTATCTATATGCAGATGTCATTCAACTCTATTTCTCTGTGACGTCAGATCTAGGTGTGGCTGTGATGAATCTGAACCTGTTTCTGGAGGCAGTAATGGACTGGATGAGGATGAATAAACTGAAGCTGAATCCAGAAAAAACTGAGATCCTGTGGGTCAGGAAGCCATCTGACCAGAAAGGTGATGTGTTACCTGTCCTGGACGGGGTCACACTCCCCTTGAAAGAACAGGTGTGCAGCTTGGGAGTCCTCCTGGATCTTTTTCTAGCATTTGAAAATCAGATTTCCTTGGTGGCCAGGGTTTTTGTGTGTGTGTGTGTGCTTTTGGGCAGCTTCCACTGATCTGCCAGCTGCCATCCTTCCTGAGGGAGAATGACTTGACCACAGGGATGCTTCTGTCACATCTCCACTGGACTACTGCAATGTGCTGTATGTGGGGCTGCCTTTGAAGAATCTTTGGAAACTTCAACTGGTCCAGAATGTGGCTGCTTAAGTTCTAACACACACTCATTATATGGAACCCATCATGCCGGTTCTCCAGCAGCTGCAGTGGCTTCCAGTATGTTTCTGAGCATAATTTAAGGATCTGGTTATGACCTATCAAATCCTAAACAGTTTGGGACTGGGGTACTTGAAAGACCATCTCCTGCCATGTGCCCAGGGATTAAGATCAGCTGGAGAGGCTCTGCTCTGTGTTCCTCTACTTATGGAGATAAGACTAACATCTACATGGAGCAGGGCCTTCTTAGCTTCTGCTCCCAGGCTATTGAACTCCCTCCCCCGAAACATTCGTTTGGCACCTATGCTGGCATTGTTTCGGCACCAAGCTAAAGCCACCCTTTTTACCTGTGCTTTTATTGGTGCTTGAGTTTGTTTGTGAGTATGTTTGTGTGTGGATGAGCATGCCCCTCCTCTTGGTGTGTCTTAGTAGGTTTTATGCCCCCTCTTGGAGTCTTATTCTACTTTTATTCTCCTTTTTTATATATTGTGTTTTAAAATTTTGTAAGATGCCTCAAATATTTTAAATAGAGATAAAAATGTTTAAATATAGAATAAATGGGTTGTTATTCTGTACAAAATAAATGTTTAGTCTCCCAATTCTCACCTGTCTGTATCTTTGCTTGAATATTCACAATGAGGAAAGGCTTTCATTTGCACATATCAAATTAGGATAGGATAGGATAGGATAGGATATCAAAGAACACCTTAGCTGTAAAGTGTTAGTAAATCATTTAACAGAGGCAAACCCATTTGAAGAACTGGACACATTTTCTGCTATTGTCTCTGCCTATCAATACTTTCATTTTATATGGATCAGTATCATATATGCTTATAGAAGAGATCTAATTTGAAAAAAAATCAAGAGCAGATGACAGCAGCCTCATCTACCAGTATATACTCTTGTATGACAAAGCTGCATTTGATAACACTGATTCTTTAATGGTTCAGTTACCTCAACTATTTATTCCCAACTTCAAAGAACATACCAAATTGTACTGGTTTCGTTATACCCACAATAATCCTTTACATTGCCTTTTACAAAAAGATAATGCACCACAAGAAGCTTAAAGTTTTCTACAAAACGTCATTACCAAAGCTAATTACCTTACCCTGGTATCTCAGACCTAAGGGTGTGTCTAGACTACAGAGATTTTTTTGAATAAAGTGGCCTTTTTTCAAAAAAATCTTTACTGCGTCTAGACTGCTGCCACGTTCTTTTGAAAGTAAATCGAAAGAACGCGGCAGTTTTTTTCGACCGCGGATAACCTCATTTTACGAGGAAGAACACCTTTTTTTGAAAGTGCTCTTTCAAAAAAAGGCGGTATGTAATGCAAACTGCTTTTTTGAAAGAGAACATCCAGAATGCTTACTTTTTCGAAAGTACTGATTGTAGTCTAGACGCTTTTTTTGGAAAGAGGCTTTTTCGAAAGTATCTTTCGAAAAAGTCTCTTTCGAAAGAGGATTGCAGTCTAGATGTAGCCTAAATGAAATAAAGTACTACTCAACTTGCAACCCATATTTAATAATCAGACCTTGTTTTGTTGTGGATGAAATGATTCTTAATACTCAGAACAAGCACTTCTATCACATTTCAGAATCAAGACCTTATTTGTCCTTACCTGCATATATATCAAGTCTCTATAACTGAACTGTCATATAGTATTTATTTATTAATGCATTGCTTTTGACTCATTCAATTAGTTGAAAAGCAATTTTGTTTTGGAATGATTTACTTTCATTTTTATTGCCTTGTTCTCATTATTGAAAAATGTCTGTATCAGTACATTAAGTATGAAGAACCTGTACTGTGAAGCATTAATGGTATTTTGTAAATTAAAATCCCGTTTATAATAGAGGAACAAAACGAGTCTGCGAAACAAGGGATAAGCTTTTATCTAAATGTTTACACATTTTATCACATTGCATTTTGAAGGTCCTTGTATAGAATTTGATTCTTACAGGCCATATTTGAATTCAATTATCACAGTTGATCAGGTAAGTTCCTACTTTATAATTGTAAGAATGTTCTTATACACAAGTATCAAAGATGCTCCCTGTCACTCAGATCCATTGACACATTCAGAAGCAGAGCTGGCTCATTACAGCCTAATAAGCTAGGCTTAAAACTTGTCTTTCACACAGACGCTGAGGGATTTTGCCTGTATCCATCAGTCACCAGAGGTCAACAACATTGCTGATGTTCTCTCACCTAATTACTTTCCAAACTCTGAAGTCCATCTATTTATTCCTTTTCAGTTTATCCAGAGAGGGTCTCAGCTGATTTCCAGTCTTTCCCATACATTCTTTTCTCAGAGAGTAATTAGTTCAGAAAAGGCACTCCTCATGTGGTAAAGCATAAATTGAACACACATATGCTGCAGAGCTTTTGCATAAAAATGATTATAATGGTATAACTCTGTGTGTATGCGTACGCATGCACAGAGGGGTGGATGTGGGCAAAAAAAGGGTTGGGAAGACAAAATATGATCTTTGTAATCTTGGTCAAACTATTTTTCCTCTGTTTGACATCAGTAATGCCCATAAGGACAGATTTACTTTGATGGGGCATGCAAGAATTCTGATGCTTCCTTCACTGTGACACTACTCAGTTTAATTCTCTCCTGGCACAATAATACTTTAATCAGATTCTGTTCTTAAAGACCCTCCAACCATCTTTTTAACTGAAGATTTCAGATAGCAATTTGAAATCTGCATAAGAAATATAGTGCACAATATTAATCAAAGCACATTTACTACAGTGAAGTGAAAATTTGTTCTGTATTTTTCAGTGATAACCAAAGCAACTAAAATGGATGCAAACAGAAAGTCATTGGATTGCTTTAGGCAAACTTCAGCACATGAGATTATCTGCTCGGGAATAATCAAGACAATTTGTTAAAGATGGAATTCAATTCATAAAAGGCAGCAGGAAAAGAGATCAATCCAAGTAAAAGTGAGGAGCATATTTCTTTCAAACCAAGAGCTTTTATCACACACCTGAGCTTTTGTGTACAGTAGAAGCAAAACAAACTTCTGCATTAAAATGTATTTTTCACAAGTATTTTGTGTTCTCTTCTGGATTTCTTTTAAAATTTGCATTGATTCTAATACCATCAGCAGAGAGAGTCCACCAGTGGATCACAATCAACTAACAGCAATACAAATATTCAACACACGGGTTTTTGGAAAAGGGTCAGTTGAATACTCATGTATGTCACTTTTGGTTATTGATATGGAATAGTTTAAATATTATTCATATGCATTTCACAGAGAGATCCATAAATAAAAATAGCACTTTCTACTATATAAGAGCTGGGTATTATCATGCAACTATTCTGTAAACATTCATGCTGAGTGAGGAAAGACTTATTAGCCTATATTTATGGATGAGGTCATTGCATGAAGAAATAACAGTTTAAGTAATTCTATTGACTTCAGTGGTTTTTTGGATTGAGAGAGAAGTGATTTGCCTATGGTTCAGCCAGAATAGACCATGGATCTCCCAGTTCTCAATCATGTGCTTTGACCACATCATCCTTCCGGATACAAGGCACTGGAGGAGTTCTTACACTGCATGTATTTTGTGAGTGATATAATCTGTGAAAGAGCCTTAAAGGGAGGCTGAGCCATTTCAGTACTTAATAAAAGAATGTTCTATGCCATAAGGAGTACCCAGAATGCTATCCATATTTTATTAATGTGTCAGGATACCGGTATATTGTGACCACTAAATGATTGGCAATATTATGCTGACTTGCTTAAAAATATTAAATCACGTAAAGATTTTAGTAAGTAGTACTTTGTTTTATATGAAGAGAAACATTTAAAGGGGGTCTACAACAATTTCTTTTGTGGAGCTGATGTAAGACAACTGAAGTCAGGGGAGTCCCACAGACCTAGAATATGTTTTTTTTTCTTCATTTGATTATCAGGAAAAAGAGCCAGAGTAGTGGAGCAGAGTTTAAATAAGAAAGGATTAAGAAATACATAGACCCACAGAAAAATAATGAATCCTGCACACATTTCCCTGCCTCAACTTCCCCACTATTACAAGACTTTCTTTCTGTTGAGGTCAAAGTCTGAGTCCATCCTTCTGCTCCAAAGCAGAAGTGTTTGTGTTTGTGTTTTGAAATAGAGCCAGTGAGAGAACATTTTAACCTCCCTGGAGACACAGTTACAGATTTGAAATTTGCCACCCTCAGTCAAAACACTTTTAAAACTGGGCAGCAATGTGAAGCTGCTGAGCAGAAATTCATATGCAAATTTGACACAGAATGAGTCTGAACTGGAATTGGGAATGGCTCTCTCATTACCATAAGTAATTTTCCACTAGGGAAGTAAGCAACTAATCGACTAGCTGATAAGCAAAAGCTTATCCGATAGTCAATATACCAGTAAACTAGTCGCTTCCCCTCCCATGCTGCCCCTATCACAAAGCCCTGCTGGGGACTCTTGTACATTTCAAAGCAGAAGCACCACAAGGAGCCTGGAGCCAGCAGGGGACTCCCCGCTGCCCTGGGTTCCACAGAGCATGCCAACTTTGAAATGCACAAGAACCCATGCTGGGGCTCTTGTACATGTCATACGCGGAATGTGGAAGTCCTTATCGATCAAATAGTCGATGGAAATCCCATGGACTATTTGATTAACTAATTGAAATGTAACATCCCTATTTTCCACTTTAGGTTTTCTCACCTTCTTGTCCACATTCACCCTGATTGGATTAGCTCAGATGTAACTCTCCTACTGGTTTCTCTTCATGAATCTGAGGTGAGTTGCAACTCACAAAAGCTTATGCCATAATAAAATTGTTAGTCTTTAAAGTGCCACCAGACTCCTTGTTGTTTTTGCTGAAACAGACTAACACAGCTAGCTACCTCTTAGAGCCTTCTTTCTAAGTCATCTTTCTTCCTTTGACCCTGGTCTATCCACTTCCTTCTCTCCTGCCCAAACTTCCTATGCTGCTCCTTGTTAGTCATTTTATGGTTTCCTTTCTGGTAATCCATCTTCTTTGGTCTGTGGTTGTGAATTTTCCATTCTCCTAATTTCATCCCTTTCCTCAGGAAGTAGTACTCTCTCATAGCTTAAGCAAACCCAGATGGCATATGTATTGGTCAATCAAAGAAAATCATTGAAGTCACATTTTCCCTATTGTCCTCAGTCTGGTGTAGGTGCAGGTCATTTCAGCAATAGTGGACACACAGTTCCCATATTTTGTTTTAACTCACTAGTTAAAAAAATTATTGAAGATGCTGGGTTTCAGGGTATGTAGGAATTGAAAATCTATTCCATGGAGATCACTGCTCCAAAGGCACTGCAGGATGCATCTGCCACCCCATCATGGATGTTAGAAACACAGAGGTTCCCAAAAGGTAGGGAACAATAGGTCTCAAAGAGCTTTTACCATGTGGATGTGTCACCTACTCTGTGGGTTATCTACAAAACTTCAGAGCTGGGTAGTACTTTGCTTTCCCATGAACAGGGAGACTTCTTATTGTATAAATTCTCTTTCTGTATTCTCAAGCAGTCAGTGAGAACACTTCTTAAAACTGTATATTGTAAATCAATGCAATTCTAATTATTCCTCATGGATTTTATCTATATTTTAATTCGTTACTGTTAGCTGAACAGTGTCAGGAAACTGCTGTCCTATAATACTGTACTGAAGTAGCTCCAAACAGAAAAGAATGAAAGGGAAAACAGAAACAGGGGAAAGAAGTGTCTCTAGGAACTGCCATACAAATAAATAAATATAAAAAAAACAATAATAGGAATGAGAGATGTTAGTTCTGACAGACCCTCTACCTATGCTGGAGGCCTCAGAACTACCACTTAGTTCCATATTGAGCATATCCCAAAATCCCATCCTAACACTGCTCACACTGTAAACATGCTGCTAGCTTTAGCATTAATTCCAGTGAAGCACAGTTTGGTCAATATAGACCACTTGAAAATCCCACCTTTAGTATCTAATCATTCTTTTCTAAACAATATAATTGAGAGGTTTGAGGAGGAAGGGGGAGTCTCAGCTGCAACCTGTCAGTTTCCAGTATCCTGGATTCCTGTCAATCAGGATAAGAAGCAAAAGACTCATCAATGTGAGCTTGGGGGAAAAAAGACCCTGTAAAGTGTTAAGACATGCTAAATACAGTAATTGGACAAACAGTAGAACAAATTCAGTGGAGACAGGAATGTGCTAGGCCATTCCTGTAGCATAACAGTCCCTCATCCTAGTTGTGGCCACCTTAAGAGAGGCTGCAAAAATTGTTTCCTCACAAATACAAAGTTGTCTTTTAAAATGACTGTTCCCATTCCTTCTGTTTGTTTGTTTGTTTCTCCAGTGTTATATTCAGGGTAATATACAGAAAGAAGGCAGCATGCTTGGCAAAAGGTTATATAATTGTGAAACAGCATCTCACTCAAAAATTACAACATATACCAGGAAACATGAGAAACCAAAGCAATCAACTCAATGAAAATCCCTAACAGAATCAAAGCAACAGAGGCTGGAATGGACCTGGAGACATCATCTAATTCAGCCCCACTTGTCTTCACGGAATTCCATCATGTAAAATTGAAACTAATTCTCCAATTTCTCACTTTTAACTCTGACTCCAAAGTATTTCAAAGCCTCCCAGCTTGATACCATATGCAAATTTTAAAAACATATTTTCACTCTGATATTCAAGTCATTAATGAAAATATTTTGGGCCCAGCAACATCCCCTGCAGGAATCTATCAGATACATCCCTTTGGGTTGACAGGGAATCACTGGGATCTACTTTTTGAGTATGGAATTTCAGTCAATTTTGCAAGCACCTTGAATTAATCTCTCAATCACATTTCCCCAGTTCGCTTATGAGAATGCCACATGGAACAGTGTGAAAATCATACTAAAATTCAAAATATGCCTCATCCTCTCCATCTCAGGACACTGTCCCTATCAAGGAAAGAAGTTAGATTGTTTTGGCATGACATGTTTGTTGAAAAATTTCACCCAGCTCTAATGCAGTTATTAGCTAGCATGGATATAGCTTGTAGTATAAACCTGAGGATTAAGTGTGATAGCCACGCCTCCTGCACAACCATAAGCCAACCAAGAAGCCATAATTAGAAGTCAAAGTGATAATTTACATTCCTCCTTCCTTCTGCGCAACCACAGACAATGTCATAAAAAACACACCACTTTACCATGTCCAGAATCAACCCCCCAGGAGCTCATTGGGTAACAGACCTCAATCAGACCCATCTGAACTAACTAACTACACCGTGTTCCTTGAAAGTTGCTACGTTTTAAAAATGTAATTCTCCTTCTCAGATGGACCAAACCAAAGTTCTGTAGGCAAATATGGAGATGGACAGCTTCACACAGATGTTAGCTATGTTTTAATATCAGAAATTTTTTCTCCAAACCTCAAAACAGCCCCTTTTATCCCCACATACTTGCAAGAGCCAAAAGCCAGGTCTCAGGCATCAGTTCTGTGTAGGGCTAGCCCAAGATTTTTGTCTCTCCCCCCCCCCCCCCCCACACACGCACAGCACTGGCCCAAGTCACTGACCTGAGACCCCCTTCCTATTCATGCCCTGCCTGCCCTTCGCTGAGTGTGAAGCTGATATTGGTATTGCCACTCCCCCAAGCCCTGCCTTTGGTTAATGCCAGGAAAATGGAATGTGCCCAGAATGGGAATGGTTCTCATAAAACCATACATAAAAGACAGAGTCACCAGGAAGGTGAACTGAGTTAGCTGTGGGTGCCCACCCCCATCCAAGATTGCCCCAGCCCTGAACCTCCCCCTCCAGGTGCCCTTTAAGGAGGATGGGTGAGCTGCAATTCCTCCTCCCCCAAATTGTATGGGAACATTCCTGGCTGTCCCCTTCATCAGGGAGCTAGAAGATAGTATGCATTTTGCTTCATTCCTCCCTCTGGCTGGGAAGTACAGGGGGCAGATGGATCTGCACCTGCCCCAGCCAGGGGACATGCACCACTCTCCGGACTGTGCCCACTGCAGATGCAGCAGTCATGGAAAGGCTCTTCTCACCTGGCCCCAAGCAGTTGCCATGAAAGAGGCTTCATCCCCAGTCCCACCTCAGATCAATAACTTAAATGAAGCATGCACATTTTCATTTTACAGTCCAAAACACAAAAATTAAGGGAGTTAAGGACCCAAGCAATGCCAAGTAAATCTTCTAGTATAATATATACACAAATTACCACTGATAAATAATAATTAATTTATATTGACTACATGTGCATACATGGACCAGTGAGATATATTCAGAGCTGTGTAGATGCACAGAGACAGAGTATATCAGGCCTAGATTGCAAGTTTGAGCAGATTTAGACAAGGCTGAAGCCATTTCTTTTTGTAAACGCATCTGTGATTTTCTAGCACTCCTACGTATCCTTGCTAATCTTAGTATTCTGATTCCCCCTAGAACAGTTAAGTCATCTCTTTTTCCCTGCCTTTAGCAGGCTCTTCTGCTCTGCTGGGAGAGAAAGTATTTCAAGTTGCTGATCATTTTGATCTGTAGGAGAATTAATCAGTAGTCTAAAAGAAATGTGATAACTACTGGTCATCAGAGCACATAAAAGATGTAGTGTTTTATTCAAAATGAAATTCTCCCCCCATCTCCAAAGACATGCATAATTTAATTATAATATCAAGGAGTCCTTGCTAGTCTAGAATATAACACAATTTTGGTTGCATATTAGGAAAATTTTGTTAGAAATAAAAGTTACCAAAGAAGCATCTAGGATTTAGAAAGAATAGTTTAGTAATTATTTCTGATCTCTCTGATATATATCAATTGCATTTAGATTTAACTTCTGTTAGCTTTTGTTTTACACTATTCTCATTGCAAACTGTGCACATGCAGTTATCCTTTTAACCTGTTTAAAGTCCCCAAATACAAAATGGACAAAATCAAGAATATAGAGAAACAACATGCCATTTTATTGTTTGTTCATTCCAGTCTTTGCGTCTGAACCTGTAGACACATTACAGTATGTACAACAAAATACTGTTCTGAGTATTGTAAACCTGGATCTGCGGGACCAAGGCTTGCAAACTTAATGTTTCCAAGTCCGCCTCTGAGCACTCATAAGCGGCAATTTGAAATGCAGTGTAATTCGTGGACCCAGGTCTTATGTGTATTAGCATATCCATACTGCACTATGCAGATCTTCCGATGCAGCTCAATTACTTGAGCTGCATCCACACTGCAAAATGACAGGGCTCAGACACATGGGCTCGGACCACCCACCAGAAAAGTGCTTGCTGATCCAAGTCAAACTGATTTGTGAGGATGGAAAGGGTGAGGGGAGAGTGTGCTCGGGTTTAAACTTGAGTCAGATCCTGAGCTTAGTATGCAGTTTAGACATCCACATCACTTAAAATACAAATAGGTACATTAAGGAGGAAGAGATACCATCCATCCAGTTATTCTCTAAGCAAAACTATTAAAAGACTTTCAGTGTTACTAAAACTGCCTTTATTTTACTATTTAAGCTTGCGTCTAGACAGCATCCTTCTGTCAGAATAAGCTATGCAATTTGCGCTACACAAATTGCATAGCTTATTTCGTGTCTAGGTCGAAAGAGTTTATTTTGAAATTTGGTGCTGTGTAGACAGTGCCAAATTTCAAAATAAGACACTATTCTGACAAATCCCTTAACCCTCAGTTACAGGAACACCAGAATAAGAGTACCCACTGTTTTGGGAAATAGCGGGAGCATTTAAAGACGTGGCGTTGCTATTTTGGGATACTTCCAATATCCCGAAATAGAGCTGCAGTCTAGAGGTACCCTAAATAAGTAGCTATGGCAGAGGGCTTATTGTGCTATATATTTTTATGAATATATTAAAACTACTGGAATATATAATGAGAAGAAGATAGAGAAAGTTTCAGAGTATAAGTCACTGTGAGATGCCCACCTGCACAACATGGGTTTTATAAGCACAGTAAGGACAATTCAGGTAATTTATGAACCCACCCTTATGCCTACAGCTTTTTTAATGATATTTTAGGACTTCAGAGAAAAATGTGTTTCTGGGAAAGCCAGATCAAGTTTCCACTGATATTCTTTATTATGCATTTAGAATGATGTTTTTATTTTATAATTGCAAATAGTTTCTATTAAACTTTTTAATTTACTTCAGTTCAAAACAGTGAGATGAAGGAGGGCATCAGGTTGACAGTGAGCACAGGCAACTTGGCCAATAGGCCTAAGAGACTACTTCAGTTTCTATACTAGTTATTTTCCATTTTAAAAGATGCATAAAACGGATTGAGTTCTGCTTCCACTTTACATTTTAATATCATTTCTAGACTGGCTTAAATATGAAGTATGATTTTTGCCAGCACAAATATACAGTCTATCAACACCATAGAAGTGTTTCTGTGCACATTAGAAAAGTAATCTCTATGGATTCTAAAATATTTGGCATATATACATGCATAACAAATAACTGTGGGCAGAATCATTTCAGGCACATTATTTTTATGTATGTATAATAATAACTTGGTCACAAAATTACATTTCTTGCTCTCCCATGTTGCCCCTCTCTTGTGATTCTGTACAGCTGAGCATCCATTGATAATGCATCATAAAGTGGTATATGAAAACCACAGTTTTGCTTTTAAGTGCACTTTAGATGGATATAATGTTCCAAAAATTCAAATTATATTATTTTAAACCAGATAGTGGCAGATACATTTCATAGGTAAAACAAATCACTTGTATAACATTTTTTTTTTCTTTTCTGACCAGTTATGATTTTAAGTGGCATTATTTTTACTATATTGCTGGTTTTCCTTTGGTTTTAAAGGTTCTGTAAGTGCAATTTTTATTAAAGAATAAATCAATCAGTAAGCATCTAAAACATTACTTTGATTTATCTATATGTGGATACATATGAAATTTATGATAAGATTAGAGACTTTATCAGATAAATGCCAATAAGTTAACAGAGGACCATTGTTCCTTTATGTCTTTTGGTTCTGTGTTTTGTCATAAATAAAAATAACTCACTGCCTACTTCTGGCATTTTGTTGTTGATAGCTATGCTGTTTTCACATCAATAATTGTGAACTCCCAAAACAATATACATTTATAGCAGTGTATATTTATAGAATTGCATAAAGCATACTTTACTGGCAGTTGGCCTTAGTTGCTACCTGGTATTCGGACCAGGAGCAGAAGATGAGGTAAAAGCACCAAAAGACAGCCATTTATTATGAGTCTTAGGGTTGTTTTATTTTCATTCTCTGGTCAGAAAAGGCCAGCAGGCATTTGCTCTGGAAGAATCTCACTTTCATGATGTCTGAAATTCACTCATATTTTAATATTTGTTGGGAAATTTTGAATTTGTGCAATACCTATACATTTGTAAGACAACAAGTTAAAGCACTGGTTAGTAAATTCAATATTGGCCTGGATAATCCTAATTTATCCTTCAGATGTTGCAACAAGTTTGCCTAGTCTGTATTGGAGCTAACCAAATTGCATCCATGTCATACACTTCCTCCCTCAGTAAGTATTCAATCCGGTTTGTGATTTCTGGGCCCTATTGTAACATTATCGACACCTCCTAATTTTGAGTTTTGAATTAAGCTCCAACAGAACTCATATTTTCAGCCTGTGACAATCCCCTCCATGCTTTAACGCTTACATGTGTAACTCAAATATAAATGTGTAACTCAAGGTGCTTTGGACAAAAATCCTCATATAACATATCAATTTTGATGTTACAGTCTGCTTATTTTATTTTATTTTTGCATGTGTCATTCTTGTATGTAGAGTTAGAAACATGAATTATAAGATTGTTCAAGGCTTTAAATGTGCAAATGAGAGCCACTAATGGTGCTTAGGAAGCCTTAATGAATGGGTGATCAAGTTAACCACTTGTAAATTGCCTTGTTTGTCCTTTAAGTTTAAGCAGTGTTTGGTCCTAGGAAGTCATGTGACCTTACCACTTGGTACTGGGATACTGGTTTGACTAGGTAATTTCCATGGAAGGGAGTAGGGATGTAGAACAAAAGATTTCCACCCAGCGAAAAGTCTATATAAACAATGGGAAGCTATCAGACTTGGTCTTTGGCTCATGTGGCACACCCAAAAGGAGGGTTGGCGCCCCAAGTCAGAGTAAAAGATCACCTTTGACTTGAAGGCATGCCTGAAATAAGAACAGGTTTTAAAAATAAGTTTACAATAAGCTTTGGTCTATTAGAACTAGCCATCCATTTTCTTTTCTTTTTGTAGTAACTTACTTTGATCTGTCTGCTTTCACTTGCAACCACTAATATCCTACTCTTTGTAGCCGATAAAAACATTTTTGTCTACTATCAGGCTTAGCATAAATAATTATTACCTGAGAGGGGGAAATCAGTATGCATTTCTCATTGATAAAGAGGGCACCTCATGAGCTTTCTTTGGGTAAAAGCTTTAGTCAGAGAAAGACAAAACTGTTTGAGGTTTTAATCCCTTAGAAGGGTTGGTTTCCTGTGTGTTGTGTCCAAATTGCATTTTCGCAGAGCGGAGGTGGTTCAGTGACTGCATTGCTCTTCAAGAGGGTGGTGGTTACCCCAGCTCTGAACCTTGTCTGGGGGAGACCAGAGAGCCCAGCAGGACAGACTGATGGGGAGCCCTAAAGAGCAAGAAAGGAAGTGCGAGTGGCATAATCAGCACACCAAGTAATGGCCCCAATGTTGCAGCAAGTAGGGTATATGGGCATAGTTAGTTGCTCTGGATGCTAGTAGTGATTTTAAGTATGTCCTAAGTTTGGTGCTTAGAGTACAGGACAAAGTGGTTACTGGTTTGTTATTTTGTATTTGCTTATTTTGGGAAAGGGAAATAGAGGCAGGAAAATCAGCAAAATGAGAGAGAGTGAGGTTCAAAACAAGCTGTAGCTTTACAGAGTCCAAGCAGAAGGGAAAGAGGCAGAACAAAAGACAAATTGACTTCAAGAGGTTTGAAATAGAAGCATAAGCAGCCAGAGAGAAAGCAGCTTATGAGAGCACACTGGAGTGAAAACAACTTGAAGAGGACAAGAAAAAAAAAAAAAGGCCAGAGGGGAGCCATGAAAGAGCCATGGAACATGACACAGCATGAACAAAAGGCTGTTCATGAGTTAGCCCTAGAAACCTAGAGGGAAGCCCGTTAAGCTTCTCAAGAGGAGGAGAAAGAAAGAGAGACTGCATGAACTGGCTGCACTTGACTGAAGAATAAGCACCCCAACACTGCTTCACTATCCTCTCCAAAACTCTAGTAGACTGACTGACTGTGCCCCACTTATGATGACTTCAGAGAGTTTGCTGAATATTTTATCTCCTTTTGAAAGACTATGCACCATACATTCAATTCCCGAGGATCAGAAAATGATCACACAGGTTGCATTGGATAATTATTCAATAAGTTGTCTATTGCTGATGCTTCAGACTATAGTAAATTCAAATATTTGGTTTTAAGACCATTTCAGATTACACCTGAAACTTACAAGGTGAAATTCAGAACCCTCAAGAGAAGGGTTGGGCTAAGCAATGTGGCTTATGTTGACTAAATGGAAGATCTGCTAGGTAAGTAGGTGAGGGAGAGAGAGAGAACAAGCTTTGAGGGCATGTGTGATATGATAGTTCAGGAACAGTTCCTAGACATGGCTTATGATGGTGGAAAGCAGTGTTTGTGGGACAAATCAGGGGAAGACGTGGAAATTCTTGCTCATATTGCTCTAATTGGTCAGCAATCTCAGACACCTAGAAAGGGAAAATCTCAGAGGGGTTTAAGTCTGGGGGGAAGCAAAGTCTCCAATTTACCCCTGGGAAGAGGAAACATGGCTGGGAGTATGCGAGCACTTCCCTAGTTCACTCCCCTGCTGCTTGTCCCAAATCTACTATGCACAGGTGGTGAGACTACAGAAATGACTTACCATCCAGATCTTCCTTTTACAGATTGAGGGAATCTAATCTCTTTGGGGTCATCTGTGCCTAGTTTTCCACACAAGAGCAGTTTCTTAAAAAATGTGATTGAAGATTGAGTAAACAAGTTGCAGAATTTATCTAGTTACTCTTCTCAAACTGAACTAGACAGTCATGCATGGTTCAGATAGAATAAGGGTACGTCTAAACTATGGGTTTTTTTCAAAAGAGGATATGCAAATTCAGTGGGAATTTGCATATCTTCTTCCGATTGCTCATTCAAAAGCGAAAGTAGTCTGGATGCAGTTTTTTTCAGAAAAAAAACCCTTTTTTGAAAAACCGCTCTTCCTTAGAAAAGGAGGTTTACGCAGTCATGTGTGTTCAGAGGAGTTATGCATATCCTTCTTGTGATATGCTTACAAAGTCTCATGCATTATCGTCTTCATTATTGTATCATGGAAATGCAAAAGTCTGTTCTCCATACAAGGAGTATTGTCTCCACATACAGCATTTTGAAGGCGATTTGGAGCTCCACTTTTATGAACGGTCTTACCTAATGAAGGTAACTGACTTCTAACTTGGTTATTCATTCTTCTTGATTTCTTGGATAACACCGTGGTGGTGCTGGATGTATCTCATTTCCATCTGAGCTCTTTAGAGAGGTAGCATTGAATCCCCAAGCTTAAAATCTTCCTTTTGCCTTGAAGTCTGTTGACATACCTTAGGCCCCCTCTCACAGAATGCTAGGAAGTAAATTAATCTAATACAAATTAGATCCTTCTAAGTGAAGCATTTACCTGGCCATCCTTTTATCAACACAAAAGATATTTTGCTTAGGAACATAAACATTGTCATGGCACGTATTGTAATTCATTAGTCAAATTGATGTATTTGTTTTATTACTGGATCCCTTCCTTTTTGTTAGTAATCCCATGTAAAAAACTACAAATGCCCACTATTGCTGAGATGAAAAATCTTCTTCAGCTCAGAAGCATCTTCAGATTATGGGCAAAGGCAAGGATATCAGATGAGGAATGTGATCACTATTTTAACAGTGAACTTTATGAAAAATCCAGTTACCCCTCGTGTAGTGATTTGCTATTGGTGCCATTTTGGTATTTTCACTTCTAGCAAAAACTAGAAAAGGTACAAGCACAAAGAAACAAGCATTACACTCCATGTGTTCACTGTTAATTATTTCTCATACTGATATGACTTCTAAGTATTTTGATCCAAGTATTCTGATGCTTTAAAAGAAGAAAGTTGAAATAATAGAAGGTATTATGTATTTGTCCATTTTTCTTTTTCAAATTCTATTCATGATAGCATGCATTTATTTTTAGCATCTAAATGTTTTAAACCTTTCTAAAGCATAGGTCTTTTGTAATTTGGTTTCTGCTGTCATGCCCAGATATACTGCACATTAACAAGCACCAATAACGAACACAAAAAACCTCAACTCTTAATGTGCTGCATATTTTCTTGTAAACCTGCTATTATGGTGAGAGGAGGAGGAGGAGGAGGCGAGTGACTGATTCCTTTTGTACATGTGCAATTACTTATGGTTTACCTGCAAAGAGAAATCAATTCAGTTTTCTTTGCCATTGTTATTTGCTAAAATAAACGAGAGGCTTGCCTTTCTCTGGGCTAGATTCTGACCAGAACAAAGTACGGCCCACTGAGCACCCACGCGCTTATATAAGTCCTTATCTCATGCATTGGAAACCAAAATCTTGCTCTCAATGCTTTAAAAATGCTGCCACCATTTTTTTTCTGATCGCTGACTGTCACTCCCTTCTTTCACCTCTAGCCCCCCTTTCCTCATCCCATCCAACGTAACAGACACTTATTCCCCTCAATTTCAAATCACCCACCTTAACATTAATTTGAGTTATCAATTGTCACCTTTTCTGCCTGTTAGTCCAGTTTGCCCATAGATGCTTCTATGCTTTTTGCCCACTCTGCTTCTGTGTGCAATAAATACTCAAATTTAAAAAATGCATACTCTGTATCTCATTTTAAACTTCTCTCATCTATATTTACATAACTCTACAATGACAACAGCAAATGAGGTGGAGAATTCTACCATGTGAATAGCTAATCAATATGAAAATGTCGACCTACTAATCCTACCATACCACACTCATACCTGGCCATTTCATCCTCCTGATGAGTCTTGTCATTAACAGACTGCAATTCCTTTATGACAGGGCTTCTTTTCTATAGGATGATGTTTGTGTGTAAATTAGAGCTAAACAACACAGAACATGGAGAGCCAAGACTGGTGGCCATAAAGAAATGTTATGGGACTGCTGGAAATGTTGCCACACTCATGATAAGTGAGTATCTGGCTAACTAAAATCATGTCAGACCACAGATGTTGCCAGGCCAGAGTGTGCCAGACAGTGTTCCCACAGGTTATTAATCCCACAGGTGATTAATCAGCCCCGCCCAATCAGTCAGCTCCCTGCACAGAGGCCTGAGCCTCTGACTAGATGGGGTTGATTAATCACCTATGAAGCTGTGCTGCTGCCACACAAGTTAGAGGGAGCACTGGCACCAGATTACAGAGATTCAACCTATATATGTTTTTACCATGCCTAATACAATGAGGCCCTGGTTCCTAATAGAAGCCTATAGACTGCACAGTAATGTAGATAGTAATTCATATTAATGCATATTCGGAAATGTAACATTAAGTGATGGAGGGAGATGGGGCTATAAGAGAGGAAAGGGAGTGAGGGGACTTCAAAGGATGTTATTTAAGACTAAAGGGAAAGGAGCCAGAAGGGAGACTGAGGAAATGAGAAAGGTAAGAAAACAAGAACAAATAGGGACAAAAGAATAGGTTAAGAGTTAATTTTGGCAGATGAGATCTTAGCATCTGAGTAAGGAAGATAGTATGGGGTCAAAAAGGAGTAGGCTGGGCAGAGACAGCTCATATAGCTAGCAGTTCAGTATAATAAATTTTATGGAAGAGCGCTAATTTGGTGGAAAGACAACCTCAAAAATTACCATAAAGTCAGTCTCCCTTGAGGGCATAGCAGGCTCCCTACCTCCCTGAAGTACAGTCAAAGAACTTTGCGAGACATGAGAGAGAAAAGGCCATTTTGTCATCCTTCAGCTGAACAGAGAAAAGATCTGAGCACTTTGAGATATGTGAAGTGTCTTGGCCAGAGAGTCTGGTCAGCCATGCTGATGAAAAACATTTCTTTGAACAAGAGAGTATAATTTGTTAAATAACACATTAGGTCTTAGAACTTTTATATGCTTGTCACCTTTTTAACTTTTGTCCTCACATTTGGCATCATGCAATCTTATGTCCTTGTGTTAAATACACTTGTTTTACTTTGCACCAATTCAGTGCACAGCTTGAAGGGAAGCGTGTGTTATTTCCAGTTAGGCTAATGGGCTGGAGTATTAAAAGAGCAACAAAATTTCTGTGAGCATTCAGTGAAAGGACCCCGCAGGGAGATGTTTTGGGATTTACTACTTCTTACTTACCAGAAACATCTTGGACTGACAGAATCCCAAAGAGTTTGCTGGCAGGTCAGACAAGCTGGTGCGTCAGGGAGCTGTCACTCATTTTAACAGTAGCAAAAGTCTCACATTGCTCAGGCTGAGAAAGATCACAGTAACTCACAGTTCTGAGAACCTCAGCAGATTGCCACACACTTCAAGATAAATTATTCTTTGTCCATCTCTCAAAAAATAAAGAAAAAATACTTTAAATAAAAATAAGGAGTAGCCCAAATACTTCACCTACAAGGTGACCAATCAAAAAAAGGTGGGAAAATGTTGCCCTAACATATTTTAGATGAACATAACCTGTTTGATTTTAAGGAATAGGGTTGAGCCAGGCAGCTTGATTGCAAATATCAGTGAGGCTCTTTGTCACAATTATATAGGGGCTCTGAATGGTCATTTATGAAAACATGTGTCTTAATCAGGCCAACTGACAGGGGAGAAAAAGAAGCAAATGCTCCAGGGCCTAGTGATTCAAAAGGTTCCACAGATCCCAGAGGCTACTACTGTGGTAGCAGCAGTGGCTGGAGCCCTAGGCCCTTTAAATTGCTGCCAGGGCAATGTCCCCAGCCCTGTCCATTCTGAGACCATGGAGCAAGTTCCCCACCTTGCCCAGGGACCCAGCAATTCTGTCAGCTGCCATGACCTTTATACGTATGTAGCAGAACAGACTATAGGTTGAACCTCTCTAGTCTGGCACCCTCAAGACCTGACCTGTGCCAAACAAGACAATTTGCTGGCCCATGGGAGGTCAATATTGTCTAGCATCATTACCACCACTTCCACTACTTCCTGGGCTCTTAGAAGTCTCAAAAATATTTAAGGGAGAAATAACAGCAGAGAACACTGAGAGCTGGGACGGTGGCTGTAAACAAACTTCATGGGACCATGGGAAACTTGGCCATACACATGGTAAGTGGACATCCAGCTAACAAAAATCATGATGGACCACGACTGCTGTTGGACCAGAGAGTTCCAGACTAGAGAAGTTCAACCTGCACTAGCTAAAACACTGGATTAGAACTCAACAGAGCTTGTTTCTATTCACAGATCTACCACTAGTTTGTTGAAGAACATTGGTCAAGTTACTTTCCTTGTCTGTATTTCATTTGCCCAAGAGTAAAGTGGTGATAATACTTACGTCCTATAGAAAGCATTTTGAGATCTAAGGCTGAATAGCACTGAATACAAGTTCAGAATATTTAAGTTTGTGGGGGGGCAGGGGGGTGTAGTGGGGAAGAGGGGTTGTTTTTTTAGAGTAATAGATTTCTCTTAGAAGAGACAAATACCAGCAACAGTATGTTGGAACTGGTTGCCATTTAATTTCTTGACCATTAGCACAAATCAGTCAGGTTTTTATTCTCCCCACTGACAGACTTGGCAACCTATATATTTCTTGCCACATAAAATTAAATTGCATAAATTTGAGACAAGAATTGTGCCATGTAGACCCTGGTTTTCACTTACAAATGAAGATGAAAATAAATGCAGAACTTTCTCAACGAGTTGAACTATTGAATGTCTTCAAAAATTATGTAACTAAACATCCATATCAGCAGCCATTGCTATGATCCTAGTAAACAAAGTGGGCATGTTTGTAAAAAATTGATTTAAGTTGAATTTCTTTTGTCAAGATGACAATTAGATTTTAGGAGTCTGTCAGTCCATTATAGCTTTGTGTGAATCTAAATACTGAATTTCTATAAAAGACTATTTACACATATTCCTTTCACAATTTAATAATAATTGAAGGACAAGTTTAATGGACAAGTTTATACATAATGCAGGTCTGAAACACTTGTGCTTTTGAGACAGTTTTAGACTACAGAACTCTATCTTGTTTCTCAAGTCTCAGGGTCTTGCTTTATCCTTAAAGATTGTATTTGAGCAGTTAATTAGATTTGTCAGTCAACTGTCTCAAATTGGATTACCAAGTTCTTTTTAAAAAGCTCAGATCCTTCTGATTGAAATGGCAGTGAAAGAGACAGACTAACAGCTTGAAGTTGGCTCTGGGCATTTAAATAGGGTAAAATGAGAACACAGAAGAAGATTTCAGGGTTTCTTTCAATGTGCATATCTGAACAATATTAAAGGATCAAAGCTCTATCTATCATTTGCTCTTTAATATCTTTTTCCTCCTTTAAGATTATATATTCTGGTATTCACAGAATATACTACTGAGAGATCATCTACCCATGTTGAAGTTCTTTTTTGTTAGTTATATTAATAAGGTTTCTCAGGAACTTGTAGAAATATTTGATAACACCTAATAAACTGCTTTTGAAAGGGCTGATTTTAGAGGAATGGGCTGATAAGTCCCAAGAACATGGATACATTAATTAGGTTAGTGTCATTAATTTAAAAAAAAATCACTACATTAATTTAAACAGGAATTAGTGCAATTAGATTATTGCTGTTGTATCACATTTGTTGCCAACAGAAGCAATTTGTTCTTTTAAGTGATTTACAGCCAGTTTATTTCTTAAGTTTTAATGAAAATATGCCCTAGCTTGTTGCTTACAGAGTATGCTTTTCTTACACACCTATCTAAACTGAACTCCAGATTATACTCACTCATGAATCAAGATTACATTATGATGTACGTCCAAATATATGTGCCACTGTGTAAGTAAAATAAAGTCTAGAGCAATTGCTGTTTTTGATTTTTTTAAATGCACCATCTCCTTCCACAGAACAACATTTATGTTAATAGCCAGCAGCCTATCACAGTGCCTAAGTCAGAGCTCTGCCACTATTGCCTGGCTAAAAAGGCCAATTGAAGCCAGCTGAGCAAGCCCATGCCTAATGCAGGAGTGGTGAACCTAAGGTGCAGGAGCCAGATGTGGTCCCTGGCTTGCCTGGATCTGGCCCCCAGAGTTTAGGGCTCTCCCCACCCGCTAACACTGGGGATCCTAGAGGGTTGGAGTACACAAAATCTACCAGCCTGGGCCCCCCTAGGCTCTGGTGTGCAAGCAGAATAGGGGGTAGGGGTTGCTCTCCTTCTTAATCTGGGGTCATGTCAGTGAGGGGTTTTTTTGTTTTTGTTTGCTTCTCACTTGTGTGCCTTCCCCCAGACTGATTTTTCAGTGTGTCAGCACTCCTGACCCAAAAAAGGTTTCCCCACTGCTGGGAAACAGCTGTGGGACTTATTAGCCAGAAGGCAGTAGGAAGGGAAGTGGAAGGGGAGGAGCCAAAGAGCAGCTGAGTGTGCTCCCCAGCCAGCTGGAGAGGCTAGCTGAGTTTGCTGCAGGAACAGACAAAGCTCTGTAAATAGAAGATGGTGGGAAATTGCCACAGACCAAAAAAAAAAAAAAAAAAAAAAAGCACGGGTGATTACACAGGAAAGGGTCTCCGGTTGATTTGTGGCTGAAGAAAGAGTCCCAGAGTGAGGGGCCTGGGCAAAGACTTTGCCACAGCACTTTGAGTCATATACACTACTTCTTTAAATAAAATTTTCTTTAGAAGAAATATCTTAGAGGCATATTCATTTCCCTACAAGAGTCTGGTATTTTTTTTAAAGTGGAACCTGTACATTTAAACATAAGGAATACTTGGATTCATGGCATTTCACTAATAAACATTTTCAACCCTATGTAGAGCAGATAACTGGGAGACAGGGAATCCTGATTTTTTTCTGCCACTGATTTGCTATGTGACCTTAAGCAAGTCACTTAACCTCTATATCCCAGTTTAATCTACCAGTGAAACACATGCTGCATTACAAGGATTCTTTACCTCAGTTTGGCGAGGCTGACAGTAATTAATATTTGAAAGCACTTTGATATTCTCAGATAAAAGGATCTATAGAAGTGCAAAGTAGTAGTAGCATTAAAAAATTAATGAAACTAAGGAAGGTAGGGTTAGACAGACCAACAAAGTGGGCACTGCAGCTTTTGTCCCAATTCTCACAGGAAAAAAAACTTCTCTCCTTACCTGAGTGCAACACAAGTTTTTGATATGCAGTTTCACATTTCAAGAACATATTTCTTTTCCCGGTGACATGAAGTTATTCAACATTAAAATCTGTCTTGTAAGGATTATAAAAATAGGCAAGTATTGAGAAAGAACTGCTATAAAACTTTAAGCATATTTTCCCCTTTGTTTCAAAAACAAAAGCAACAGACCTATGCCTGACTCTAGTTCGCTGATAAAAGTTGTACATGCATTCAGATGGTTGAAAATAGCTAGACAGTCAATACAGCAGAAAGATGAAAATGCTGTTTCAATTGGAAAGAGCTGAAGAGGAGAAGGTTTGTTCTATGAATAGTTTCCTGATTGCATACAAGGAGAGCAAATGTTTATTAGGATTTTCAAAAGCTTCAAGGCACCTACCATCCATTTAAGTTAGGTGTGTAAGTACTTTTGAAAAAACCCTTACATGATCTTAATATGAACTAAGGCCGGCTCTATTGTAGACCAGAAGGTTGACCTAAGATACACAACTCCAGCTTATAAAACTCCTGCTAATACATCCCAGAATGATGTATGCAGTTTTTACAATAGTGTTACACTGTTGACTAATATATGGCTTATGATCCAGAATGACCCCTCTCCTCAACCCTTTTCCATAGTATTCCTTTCTAGGTAGTAGTTTCTCATTTTGGATGCGTGCAAGTGATTTTTCCTCTCTAAGTGGAGTACTTGGCATTTGTCCTGTTGAAATTCATCCTATTTACCTAAGAACATTTCTTCAGTTTCACTGAGCTGTGCCTTAAACACCCCTTTGGTCACTTCCGCTGCACTACTCAGCCTAGTACTTTGTCCTTGTGCTCTGTGACCTACTTCTCTGGAAAGGACACTTCACCCCCTTCCAGAACAGAGAAGCCCATCTTCATCATAAGCTTCCATCAAGATAAACAAAATGGATAACCAAGTGCCTTCACAGGGTTGCATTAAAATCCCATCATTTTCCTCTCAGGTCTTTCTTCACACAAGTCGGCTTTGTACCCTGTCCTTTTTGCCCTTCAAGAGAGTCTTTCCTCCTTGACCCTTGGGTTCCTTTTATTGAATAAGGTTTGTATTGAGCTTTAGCTTGTTGATTCCATACCACATCTCCAATTTGTCATGGTTGCTTTGAATTCTAATATAGTGCACATGCTTAAGTTTAAGCAAGTGATTAGTCCCATTGGCTTCAACTGAAATTACATTGTGTTTTGGTGAAAATAATCCATGTACTGGTTCATAGTAAAGGCACTGAGAGGGAGATCAGAGATATAGTCTGCTTTAACAGGTTTCTGCAGTCTGAATTTTAACCACATGATTAGCATAGTTTCAATGGTACTGCTCATGTGTGAGTGGTTTGCTAGATTGAGGTGATCTAGCATCTTGCAAGATCAAGTGCCCAATGAGGCCACATATCAAGTTTCACTATGCAGTAAAGTACATTTGCCAGATTGTAAGGGCTCTCTTCCTTGGTTTGTCTGATGTGCATGCAAGAATTCCTGTGATTGGTATTCTGCTCCTTCTGCGTAACAATTGTGAAAGACAACTATGCCCAGAGGCTGGCCATGTGGAAGCAGCCTGAGCAGCACACAGAAGGTACTGAGCGGGGCTGTCTGGGAGACATGCACTCACTCAGTTAGTGACTGGATTTACACAGTCCCTCAGGTAAGCACATTTATCAAGTTATCTATAACTGTGAATAATAGTCACACTGAGCCCATCCAAAACCAATAATACACAATGAGTTCAGACCAAGGGCATTCATGTGGGCCACTGCACTGTGTCTAATCTCTGTGGTATCTTAAAAAACACAACCCTTTATCACGGAAAGCTTGTTGTCTGCATATAAGGGTGTGCTTTGTAAAACAGATTCTTTGCCTCATATTCTTCATGTCAATACTGCCACATAAGACATGACCATTGTTACCAGAACCTTTCTAGTTCTGTTGATTCTCTATGGGTAATGACTATTTCAGAGAGGGATCGGGTGATGGAGGACCAAAGCTACATTTCTTCATATTGCATTGGGCCCTTCCTTTGTGAAAATATGCAAATAAGAAAGTGCATTCAAAAATAAAAACTTTTCTCAATTCAGAAACATTGTGAAGAGAGCAAGTTTCACTCCTTGGCAATTTTTTCCCAAGCTTTTCTTCTACCCAAGTTCTGGGACATAACATTCTCGAGTTCTGCCAGTCTTGTGGTTAAGAAACCTGTCACAGCAGGAAGAATTTATCCTCTGACCTTCCTGTCCCCTTCTCCAGGTACAAGGTCACTGAATGCAGTTTTACTGACAAAGACAACAAAATCGGCCCCTTTTTGTAAAGCCAACAGACCCTGTTTGGCAGCAGGAGGGATTGAACCGGAGACCTTAAGGACTAAAGCCATGTGTCTTTAATCACATGAACTAAAGCCAATTGGAGCTCAGCTAAGGCAGTACAGCAGACTCTTCCTTTTCAGTGGTCTCAGTGTCACATGTGTAGACCTTGCTTTACTCAAGATTTACCACACAGGAGAACCTCTCCTGGGAACATTCTCAGGATGGGGCTTTTCTGCACTGAACAAAATCTAAAAATGTAGGAAAACTTTGCTACCCAGAACTGAAATATAACAAAAAGGGGGTGAGGGAGAGAAAATATTAAATTAAGATGGTAAAGTAAAAAAAAAAAAAAATCATACCCATGAATTCAACAGTTTAATTTTAAAAAAGCCATTTATGAAACTGACTGAAAAAAACCTGCCAGTGAAAACAGAACAGTCAAATGTGAAGACTTGCAATAGATTTAAAGTCATGGCCCTCTGAAGCAACTTATGAAAGCTTCCACTACTTGTTATCTCACAAGAGAACATTTTCAAATACATTTCTAAAGTAAAATATTTTCCCATTCATATGGTCTGCCAGCCTCTTGAAGTTAAATGGCTTCATCTCAGAAAATGAGATAAATTGTAAGCTGATTGGTTCCATAAATGTGTCAGGAATCAATATAAATTGAAGATCATTAAATATCACATACAAAGAACTTTACTGAAATGTAAGATGCTCTACAACTATTGATAAAATGTCATGCTAGGTGTTTCAAAGATCCCAATCACAGAATATTTACTTGATTTTAAAAAAAAAACACAACAGACTAGGAGTAAAGTGAGGGCTGAGGAAATAAGGCATTTGCCTTTATGGATTAATCCCAGAAATTTCTTCTCCTGTCTTTTCTAAGTCTGTATACAATTGTAATTCATGTCAATATTTGAGTTCCATTCTTAAGAATCAAAAAGCTCTATAAATGATTTTTTAAAAATGCCCGTGTGAAAATGTTTAATTCTGTGATGAAATTAGGGACAAGTAAAAAAATGAACATTCTGAAGAAAAGTACATTGCACTGTATGAAGTTATTTAAAGGACTGGGTTCCAAAAGAGTCCTATATTGAACTCTACAAAATATACAGACAAGCATTTGTGAGCATAGTTAACCATTTTTAACTCTGGTCCTGCTGGGACTGAGGAGATGTGAGAAGAGTGAAAGTGGTAGATATATGGGAATAGTGGGTTAGACATTGCTTTCTCCTTCTAAACCAGCCTAACATAATTGGTTCTATGAGGACAGAATGTCCTCTCTGCATGTATTTAGCCACAACGTTTCTTCAAATATAGAATTTTTGTGCAAGGGGCATCCATTTAAAAAAGTCTGATCTTAAAATATTGATGTCACAATATTCACAGTGCCTGTATGCACCTAAGGTATTAACTTATTACTCCTCAAATAGGGGAGATGTTCCCTTTCTCTGTCCCTGGCCCTCTGCCCATTCTGCTAAGATCTCTACCCCGTGTCTCCTGACAGCCTGTCCACCCTCTCCTCCTAATTTTCAGTTTCCTTGTGTGGGGGCCCTGAAACCTGGATTATGCCATGGACTGCTGGTAGAATCTGGAGCTCTCTCAGTCCATTTGGTCTTTGGATTTTCTGTTTCTCTGTCTTTTTTCTACCCTATTCTTTTTGGTGTGGTATGTGGTCATTCTGTCACCCTTCTCGTCTTTTCCACCATCTCTCTAACATTTTTCCTTCCTACTTACCATCTCTTCCTTCTCCATTTCTTCAGGATAGCCCAAAGAAAAACCACTTTGCTGAGTGATGAGAAGTTGTATGGAAGAGTTATCAGTGGATTAGGGGACAGGAGGCCAGTGGAAGAGCAACTGGCTATGTCTACACTACGAGTTTTCTCGACAAAAAATATGCTAATGAGGGACTCTTTTGCATGAGTCGCAATCTCATTTGCATATTTTCTGCCAATCCGTTTTTTCGCTAGGGTTTTTGAGCAAAAACAAGCAGTATGGACGTTTTCTTTTTGCGCAAAACCCCCTTTTCCTGAAAGAAATCCAAACTGCTTGTTTTTTCACAAAAACCCTAGCGAAAAAACGGATCTACAGAAAATATGCAAATGAGATTGCGACTCATGCTAAAGAGTCCCTCATTAGCATATTTTTTGCCGAGAAAACTCATAGTGTAGACGTAGCCACTGTATGGAGCAGATATCAGGTTCCCCTTATGGCTGAGAAATGGCAGAGAAACATCTGCTACTCTAAAAGGCAGAAGGGAACCAGAAGAGGCCAGGTGATCATATTTCTAAGAGCTCAGGAGAAATGGAAGTTGTGCATGAACCTGCGAGCCATGGCAAAAAAGCAAGGGGGAGAGGGGGGATCCCTGGCAGAGCAGGAGATATAAACTGTTCATACCTTTTAGACAGCAATTTTCATCCATTATCTCAAAGCACTTTACAAAGGAGATCATGATTATCATCACTCTTTTACACCTGGAGAAATTAGGGCACAGAAAGGTGAAATAGTTTGTCTGTAGTCACCCAGAAAACCACCTATAGAGCTGGGAAGTGAACCCAGAGTCTTCTGCATCCCTGAGTCCAGTGACCCAGTCAGTAAGCCAAACAGCCTCTGCTAGGTGGAGACAGTGCAGCAGAGTTACCATTCACAAAGAATTACATTTGCACCAGATAAAAGCTGTATATTTTTGCTGTGTGCAATACTTAATATTTTTATATATTGTCTGAGTAAATAACTTCTATTAGAGCACGTCAGGGTAACCATCTAGCACAACATAGGTTTACATGAAAGTAATTACTAATTTTATCAGACAAAATGCAACAAAAGACTAGAAAACTAATTAAAAGTCATTCAACTAATGGCTAAAGTCTTGAGGAAGGAATATTAAAATGAAAGATGATTTATAGTCCATAACTGTTGGGGCTGAGGAAAGTAAAATGAATTACCAACCCTATTTACAGGGAGAAGGGGAGTCTAATGAAAAGGTCAAAGGGCACTTTGAGATTGGATTAGAAAAAGAAAACCAATAGACTGAGGTAGGATTTGGATTAATACAAGACAGAGATCACACACAGCTCAGACTGGAACACAGAAAGCATCTGTGCCTGGTATAGAAAAAGTGACTTATTTTAGATGTGCTGTTGGAGCAAATCAATGCTTGCAATACAAAGGTGTTAGGTTTTTTGGCTGAAATTAGAAACTGTAGAAGTCCTACCTTTTTCAGGCCAGTCTCATTATGGATATGTGTCTCAACTCCTAGTCATTGTAATTAATGGCAATGATATAGAATGCAGCTAATTGCTAAGGATCTAGAGAGTAACAAATAGAGAAAACTGGGTTGAGGGGAAGTGGAAGAGACCGGTGAAATACTACAGTGCCTTTACTAAACAGACATTTCCTTGGACTACCTGCAGCAAAGAGTCTCAGGTTATGACAATTTACAATGACATCTCTTATTGAAGCAGACAGCAAAGTCTTACCAAAACACACACTGTAAAACAGCTTTTTCAAATTAGTTTCCAGTGTACAAACTAGTCTCCTACATTATTCTCCCAGAGGAATATGACATAGTATGTTTAACAATAGGTGCTGGAACTCAAGATGTTGGGTATGATGCCACACTCGCTGGCTTGAAGTGATTTCAATTATATAGAGGGCTTATAGTTTGGTTTAATGGCTCTCTGCACTCCCACTCCCCTACACTTACATCCCGGATAACATCCTAGCAATGTCAGTCTCCTCATCAAGTCCAAATATATTATTGAATTGCAGTCTCAGTGAGATTGGGGATTGTTGAGAGAAAAAATGGTCTGTTCTATTGCCAGTTAACAGTAGTACATATGTGGGCAGAAAAAGAAGGTTATTATAATGGGTGATGTGCTCCTGGAAAGTGCTTAACTGAGGAACAAATAGTACAAGAAATATGGATCCTGGCTCTGTATCCATATCTGGAAGTGTAGGCATCTTGCACAGGGTCTGGTGCTTGTGTATCTTAGCATAGGTCTAGCCTATAGGATTCAGAATCTTAATCCAAAGATAGGTGTGTGTTACCCAGTAGAAACCCTGTCTTCAGTTATGGCCTTTAAGTTCTGTCATACATATAAAGTTACCAATACATCAAAAAATCTCTTGGTTATTTGCTGTGCACAAGTTCCCCACATCATCTTCTCCCTGACCATGTGGCTAAAGCAGGGAACATATTGAACACTGGGTCTGCCTCTCCACTCAATGCACTTGTCAGTATAGCTGCGCTGGCATGGTGCTGGACACACTTTACTGCTGGTATGGGCCAGCAGCAGATGAGCCCTGTCCCGATATGAAATAGGACTACCTTGAAAGCATAAGGAACTTTTAGTTCCTGCGTGCAGTGTCCACAGAGGCCAAGTAGTGCATGAATTGCTAGTTTACACTAGAATATACATCTCTGTTGAAGACTAATGGATCACGTAGACAAGTCTTAACTTCTCACCTGTGTCCAACTGGTCTGTGATACAAATACAGCCCCTTTCAAAAATATCTTTATGTTAGCGTTCCATATTCCTTACCATATTCAGGCTCTTCTCTCTCCCTGAGAATGGCTGTGTCCTTAGCAGCATGTTATTCCTCACTAGGCTCCTTCTCCACTCTGCTTCTTCACTTATACAGCCTTTTCAGCCATCATAACTAATCAGACATCCTTTGAATCACAATCCCACGTGGGGTACTCCATTCCCCAAATGCCTCATGCCACCATACCACCTTTGCAAGTGGCTAGTGGCTCATTTAGCACTTACCAAAATTTCTCATGAACAAAAACCCTGCACAATGTTTCTACAAATTGTTACAGTTTCTTGTAACAATTTGTGACTCACTCAGTATAGTTTCCTAAAACAAAAACAAAAACAAATAAAAAACAAACCACCACCACCACCATCACCCACACAAAATTCTGAAAAACTGGAAGGCAGACATGTTTAAAGGTTCTCCATGAATTTCCACCAGTATTTCATAAGCTTAAAGATTTTGCCTATTGAGAAGCTTAGAAACACTGTCAAATTATGTACTTATATTATAGCCCCTACATATACTCTTCTAGAAATACTATTACCTCTCTATTTTCAAACAGACCCCTTCTACTTCTGAGTAAATTTTCTTCTCAACCAAATTCCCTTTCCAGTTGCTTTGTTCTCTTCAACCTGATTTTTCTCCTTGCCTTGCATTTTATACATTTCAATTGCTTAAACTGGCATAAGAGAATTTGACCAATGTCAGTTCTACACCTTATTGAAATAACATACACTACATTTGCACCAATCTCTCACCTATATTCTACAACAAGACAGATTACCAAAGTGACTGCCCTGCACCTTTAAGCACTGTACTCTTATCTGCGTGGTAGTCCCAGACATCTAATAGTAAAGTTGCAGCCTGATTAAACCCATGTCAAATGTTTCCTACCCTTTTTTTTAAGAATACCCAGACAAAGTGTTATCATAGTCAGCATTCAACGTAACAACTACCCTTGTAGGTGACATCTTATTCACAGGTAGCCAAACAAATTGTCAAACAGTATCACTGGGGGGGGGGGAGGGGGGAAGGCTGGGGGGGTTACAATTGTCACTTTGGTCAAATAGCAAACCTTAAATTATAAAAAACTGAAGAATGCCACTTATTTCTCACAGCAAATGGAAGCATGCAGAAAGTGAGTAAAAGTAGCTTGAGAGATTTTAGATATATGTATTCAATTGTTCATTTTGATATCAAAGGTTTAACACGTGTGTGCTTTAGGTAACCTGTGAGTTATGCAACTGAAATTCAGATGGCTCTGGTCACAACTCCCTTCAGCTGCTTTGAATATTCCACCCAGACACAGTAAACAACAATACCATTTACACATGAGCATATATGCTTGCAAATGCCATCACCTAACTGAGTATGTATTTAATATGAATCCTTCAATCTTGATGGATTCACCCAGATGGATGTGGAAAATGTTTGCAACTAGGAGAGCAATATTAGTGCACAAAACATCATTTTCTCTTTGTTCTGCATTAAGCCTCAAGATTATACATGTTTCTGAATTCCTTGCCTGTCAATAACAATGTATTACAGACTCCTTGTAGCGCTTGCCAATTTTCCACGCAAATATTTGATACAGGTTTTTATTGATATTAAGTGATGTGAGAGAGCCATCCGATGCTTTAGTATAAAATAATGTGATCTCTTTGCATATTTCACAGTAATGTTCTGGTAATTAGAATTTTACTTTGTGGTTAACAGCAGACGCTCTCATGTCACAGGGCTTATTATAATTGCAAACTTTGCACATGTTATTCAATCTTATTTTTATATCAATGCAAGTTAATCAAAACAAGTTTTTATGTTTCCTGTCATTGCACACTAGTCTGAACTCTGACTCACTGTGTGTTTGAAATGGATAATACTTCATGTTCTGTAATTATTGGAGGTGATAAGTAATTTCTGCCTCGAATTTTACAACTCTAATTGTCACATCAAAGGTAATTTCCACATGTATTACTGTCATAGGCATAGTATAAATTTGGATGCTATATCTCAAAGTTTGTTTTAGCATAAACTTGTTGTCACAATCAGAAATGATAAAAACAATAGGTTTAACATATTTGAACACAATCAGAGCCACAGCTTCGAAAGTTTGATTTGGTTTTACTATGGTTTGTGTAAACACACACGCACACACACACACACACACAGTGGTCAATGCAGCTATAACAAGTGAGCAAGTACAATGTGTTTCAGACTTTAGTAAGCAAGTCCATACAGTAGTCTCATTAAAAGTACTTGTAAAAAAAGTGAGGCAATAATAGCTTTGTGATTAGCGGTGCTTCCTAAGCATCCATAAACAGCTCTGTAATTCCACTGCTCTTCTGGCCTATTACTCTCCCTGCCCTTGCTTGCCTTGATTTTTCTGATATTACAGTGCTGCTCATACAAATGGTAGGAGAATGGTTTCCCTTTAAGGGCTAGTATCTTGGGGTTAGCCATCCCTAGTTATTAGAACACATCTGAGCAGCTGATTCCCCTCTGAAGAGCAGAAAGAAGGTGGAGAGAGAGCCATTCTGGTAAATGAGCATTTTAAAGCGGAAAAATCTGGAATTTGAGGAGTGAGATGAGTGAGATAGGCAGGAAAGACCTGGAAGTGATCTGATGAGATGATAAATGGATGGACTAGAGGAGAATTTTCAGAATTTTATTCTGAATGTATGTTAATTTAATAAACCAGAATCCAAGAAGTGCAGGGAAACATTTAATAATTCTCACAAAAAGTGTTTAAGAGCCAGGGACACAAAGTGGGGGGGAGAGGGAGTGAAGGGAGAAGGAGCCTAGCAATTTGAAAGGACCTAGGGTTCATGGCCACTGCCATTGCCACTGCAGCAGCAGCAGTAGCGGCTGGAGCCCCCGGCCGTTTAAATGGTCAGTGCCCTGCAATTTAAATTGCTGTTTGAGTAGCTCTGAGAGCTGGCTGGGGGAGGCATGGTGTCCTCTCTAGGTGGCTTTATATAAATACATCTGCTCCTTTTAAGATCATAAACAATATTTTCCATCATGAAGTGTGACATTTACCAAAGAACAAAAATAAAATATGAAAAAGCTTCTCTCAAACATGCATGGACCACAGATGTTCCTCAACCACAGAAGCCAGGAACAGGGAGGTCTGGCAGCAGGCAGGAGTGCTGCAGGGAATACCAGCAACTCAGCTGGGACCCTAGTATTGGGGGACGGAGTGGGGAAGGAGAGGAGGGTTAGGGAGCAGCTTCCGGGGAGCTCTCCCCATTGCCAGGGAGTTCCGACCCAAGCTGTAATCAGGGAGCTCTGGCCCTGGTCCCAGCTGCGGGGCCCTGGCCCCAGCTCCATTCTGGCTCCAGCGACCCAGAAGCTCCAGCCGCAGCGGCAGTCAGGGAGCTCTGGTCCCAGCCATGGAGCTCTGGCCCTAGCCCTCGGCATGGCCCATGGAGCCCTGGCCCTGGCCATGGAGCCAGGCAGCTTCAGAGCTCTGGCCCCAGTCCTCTGCCACAGAGCCATGTGGCTGCAGAGCTCTGCCCCCACTGTGGAGCTCTGTCTGTGGTGCTCCAGGCCTGGCAGCATCTAGAGACTCCCGGGTGGTTGGGGCAGCAGTCGGGGCAGGCTGGAGTCCTAGCACAGTAGCAGCACAGGCCATGAGGGAAGGGACCTTCCCTGGTCCACACTTCCCCTCGTTCAAGACCAGTAGGGTCCCGAGAGTGCTGGACCAACCTGCACTTTTGTTCACTCTGGGAAGAAGTACCTTATTCCCAGCTACCAGGAGTATCATATTACCCAAAGGTGGCAGAATCTGAGGGAGTGTGATGCATTGGCTATACTAAATTGTTGGTAGCAGTGTAATGCCTGCATCTGAAACATGGTACAGTAAACTAGCTGAATTTAAAGTACTGTGGAGACAAAACACATCTCTGATTCCAAGTAATAGACATTTTACTAAATGATTTAAATTGAAAATAACTCTTGGCCAATACACTTCCATCATAGCAGAATTAGTTATCCCTATATTCTATCGTAATTAGATGGACATCAAGACTAGTGTTCCCAGTGAAAGCGATTTCACAACTTCTCCTGCAAAATAAACCATTTCTAAGAACGTTAAAAAACCCTCCTTGTGAATTTGCAATTCTAAAGATAGCCAGTAGGAAGAGGGGGGAAAAAAACAGCTTTTCACTTTTTGTTACTTGTATTGCAGCAGTTTGCACAATCTCACATCACATCCCATACACCATATCATAATGCAATATGGCAGAGAATGATTCAATATAACCTAAAGCAAGAAATAAGTTATGAGTGTCATACATTAGAAAAGTTCCACCCCGGAGACAGAAACTAGGCTGATCCTTTTAAATATATTCATAGGAATTACAGGGCAGTATAGTGTTTGTGTACTTGAAATGGAGGTCACTAGCACACCAACACAGATGCAAATAATAAGTTACCCTGTGTCACTTTTTACTGTTATTGAAATTTACAGCCACTTGGAATTGGGTGTAAGGAGGTCTGAATCACAATGTACATTCCATGACCCTAAAGGAAATGTTAGTTAATAGGGGTCCATAGGAAGCCCGTATTATTTTCAACTCCTGGAACAATTACTGCACAATACTTCCTCTACAAGATATAGCAACGAGAAAAAAAAAAAAGATTTTCTTCAATGTATTCACACTGTATACACTTCAGTACTGTCCTCATATTTCAAATACTAGTGTAGATGTTGACTAATAGTAGGCTTTTCTAACTGTCTGATGGAATCCATGTCACATAGTCAAAGGCATTTTGAATGCAAAGATGGTGAGAAGCAGAAGAGAATAAAATGGTGTTTGAGCACATACAAGGAGTCTGATTGTGTCTTTTTTACTCGAATGGCCAAATTCCATACATACTTAAGCAACATGAAACCTCACAGTCTTCAACAACTTCAGAGACTCCTACGGGGTCACATGGCATGTGAATCTAAAGTGCAGGTTGAACTTCTCAAGTCTGGCACACTCTGGTCCACCATCACCTGTGGTCTGGCATGATTTTAGTGACCCAGATGTCCACTTATCATGAGGCCCATAAAGTTTCTTTACAGACACCAGTCCTGGATCTCAGTGTCTGTGCTGTTATTTAGCTCTAATTTACCCCTAAATATCTTCATGAGCCCAGTAAGCAATGGAAGTGTTGGTAATGCTGCTAGACAATATTGACTTCCCATTGTCTGTTTCGGCACCAGTCAGGTCCTGAGGGTGCCAGATTAGAGAGGTTCAACCTGTATTTGGCTCAATGATTAAAGCTCCCTGTAATATAATGACCTAAGCAGGGGTTCTCAAACTTTGTGATACCGTGACCCCCCTCTAAGTTGCTCATGACCCCCTTGGGGGGTCAGGACCCACAGTTTGAGAAACACGGACCTAATGGATTCCAACTACAGGTTGAAATTCTAACATCTGGTACTCTCTGGTCCTGCAGCATTTGTGGTCTGGCAGGCTCATGGGTATTGCTAGACCAGAAAGCCTGGCTTGGAGTGGGAATAGCCAGGGTCAGAAGTGTAGCCAAGGCAGGTGGCAGTGAGGCCAGGGGACAGGAATGCAGCCTAGGCCAGCAGAGAGGAGTGCAGCCCTGGCTGGGGCTGGTGACTGGGAGCACAGACCCGTGGCCAAGGTTGGTGCCCAGGAGCAGAACTAATGGCCAGGATGGGGAGCCTTGACCTGCCCTGATCCAGAAAATTCCCTGGTTTGGGACCACTCAAGTCTCAAGGGTTCCGGACCAGGAAGCTCCTGCCTGTACAAAGATAGAAACACCATGGCAACAATGGAGATCAAACCAAGTCCTTCAACCCCCAAAACACTCGCTTCTATCACTAGAGTTAAAAGAAGTACTCCTTTACCTATGAGAAAATAGCAAACAGTTACATGCACTAGCACCAGTCATTACGAGATAAGATCACATCCCATGTGCTAAGTCAATGTATTATTGCAGCAGTTCACCAATTACAGTGGGGTTGCATGTTGTTTGAGAATTCTTCACGTAGGAATGAAGTGGTGATACAGAGGATCGCCCCTTGTAGGACAACAATGTGCTGAGTGAGTAAGTTTGATGAGTTAGGCAAAGTATATATGTAAAAAAAACCCCAGAAATACTATTTTTCTGTGGCACTTACAATTTCCACTGTTATTTAGTCTTATCTTCTGCAATCAGTTTTCTGTCTCTTCTTTTGGCTGTCCTCTACCTGTGATGTCCAACATACTAGCCACTTGTGGCTATTTGGTCAGTTGAGTGTAGCTAGTTCACTATAGTAGTAGCCACTATAGCAATAGGCACAATTCTTGGCCCATTTCACCATTTCATAGAATCATAGAATACTAGGACTGGAAGGGACCTCGAGAGGTCATCGAGTCCAGTCCCCTGCCCTCATGGCAGGACCAAATACTGTCTAGACCATCCCTGATAGACATTTATCTAACCTACTCTTAAATGTCTCCAGAGATGGAGATTCCACAACCTCCCTGGGCAATTTATTCCAATGTCTGACTACCCTGACAGTTAGGAACTTTTTCCTAATGTCCAACCTAAACCTCCCTTGCTGCAGTTTAAGCCCATTGCTTCTTGTTCTATCCTCAGAGGCCAAGATGAACAAGTTTTCTCCCTCCTCCTTATGACACCCTTTTAGATATCTAAAAACTGCTATCATGTCCTCCCTCAATCTTCTCTTTTCTAAACTAAATAAACCCAATTCCTTCAGTCTTCCCTCATAGGTCATGTTCTCTAGACCTTTAATCATTCTTGTTGCTCTTCTCTGGACCCTCTCCAATTTCTCCACATCTTTCTTGAAATGCGGTGCCCAGAACTGGACACAATACTCCAACTGAGGCCTAACCAGCGCAGAGTAGAGCGGAAGAATGACTTCTCCTGTCTTGCTCACAACACACCTGTTAATGCATCCCAGAATCATGTTTGCTTTCTTTGCAACAGCATCACACTGCTGACTCATATTCAACTTGTGGTCCACTATAACCCCTAGATCCCTTTCTGCCATACTCCTTCCCAGACAGTCGCTTCCCATTCTGTATGTATGAAACTGATTGTTCCTTCCTAAGTGGAGCACTTTGCATTTGTCTTTATTAAACTTCATCCTATTTACCTCAGACCATTTCTCCAATTTGTCCAGGTCATTTTGAATTATGACCCTATGCTCCAGATTAGTCGCAACCCCTCCCAGCTTGGTATCATCTGCAAACTTAAGCGTACTTTCTATACCAATATCTAAATCGTTGATGAAGATATTGAACAGAGCAGTCCCAAAACAGATCCCTGCGGAACCCCACTTGTTATGCCTTTCCAGCAGGATTGTGAACCATTAATAACTACTCTCTGAGTATGGTTATCCAGCCAGTTATGCACCCACCTTATAGTAGCCCCATCTAAGTTGTATTTACCTAGTTTATTGATAATAATATCCTGCGAGACCGTATCAAACGCCTTACTAAAGTCTAGGTATACCACATCCACCACTTCTCCCTTATCCTCAAGACTCGTTATCCTATTAAAGAAAGCTATCAGATTGGTTTGACATGATTTGTTCTTTACAAATCCATGCTGGCTATTCCCTATCCTTTCAGATATCCTTTGTTTCACCCAGATATCTGTTTGTTAAGCTGTTTGACAATAACTTCACAGAAGGTATGCATTGCTCAACGTTTGTTACAGAGATCAGTTGTTAAAAAAAATAAAGGCAATCTAACCATCTTGACAGCCTTTTGTCAGAGATGTAGGGATTAGAAGTGGAGTTCTCCAGTTCTTAGGATACATGAGAGAGAAAGAGAGAGTGTATGCATGCTAAATAAAAAGCCCCAAACAATGTAAAACAAACAACTCCTCTGCCCACCCCCAATCACACACACACAAAACCTCTCTGCAGAATATCTCATTCATTTTCTTTGGGGGTGAGGGAGCAGGCGAGGAACAAGCGGTATTTTTAGATCCTCATTTTAGGGTATCCTTCAAAAATAGGTTTGTTTGCTTTTTTGCATTTGCAAATAGATACAGATGCCCTAAACTTTACTGAATAGAGATAATGATATACTTTGCCTCTAGCCGAATAGTACAAAGCCACTGTTCACTTCATTTGCATTAGAAACTATTCATTTACTCCATATGTCCATATGATTTCTATGAAAGCTTTGAGGTCTTCATTTTTCTGTCAGGGGCTCTCAAGATTAGTTAATCTGTTTTTCTTTAGGAATAAAGAATAATTCCATATGCAGATTCATGTGTTGCCCAATGGTTTATTCAAATTTAAAATGCAAAATACTGCATGGTATTTTGCTACTAGTAAAAGACAAGAAAGGAAATCATTCCTTGTGATGACTTCTGACTGACTGGTTTAAAACCCTTTGCCCTCCTGCCCTCCACACACCACCTCCAGAAAATAACTTTTCATTTCCAAATGGCTTAACCTTTTCCAATAATAACAGTATAAAACCATTCGTCTCTTACCACATTTTATTCATTTTTTCTTTGAAGGATAAGATTGCTAATGTGAGTGCTCTGTGTGCATACTAACAAAAGAAGGCACCCACAATTCCATTTAACTGAAGTCAACCCCATTTCACTCTAGCTCATGAAGTCACATTGTTAATATGGCCTGAACCTAAGTAATTAAAACAGAAGAAATATTTGGAGTCCCCAGTGGAAGAAAATTTGTAAAAAAATAGTGTTATGCCAACATTGATTTTATGGGTTTGCTCCTATTTGCAATGGGGGGAGGGGGGGAGGGATTTAATGTGGTCAAAGACATGGTTATGCTAGGGTCCATATTTCATATGATTGCCATTTATGCTAACCTTAATCTGATAGTAGTTCCCGGCCATATGGTTGTACAGAGTTAATGATTGTGGGCCTAAATTTACCCTAAGTGGAAATACCCTTAAAAATTGTAGTTTTTGCCAGGAAAGACATGTTTTGAAAGTGACTTTGAAAATAGATTTTTTCACTTTACTGAAAAATTAGTTAATGATTTTTTTTTAGTTCTCTTCACACAGTACTGTAGGCTCAAAATAGTTACAAAAACTGGATAAGTAAGTAGAATTAATTTCCCTGCTCATGAATCATCAAAAGAATTTTTAACTAGATTCTAATTTTAGGGCCAATACTGCCATAGCTATATGTCTTTGCATTTTGCAAAAACACAACACAAACTTACTTATAAAAGTCAATGTAATTGTTCGGGTCCAAATTAACACTATATTTACCTTGGGTTTATTAAAAAATACAATTTGTACTGAACTGATACAAATATATGCCAAGGGAGTATGAAACACACACAGTATCCTCTTAAAAAAAAAATCCAATTTTTCAGAACACACTGAACCCTGCATATTTTTTGACAAATTTCCCCACAAAGCTAAAACCAACCTTCTAAGGTAGTTAGAAATCAAAAACAGACAATTTAAATGATCTCCATTTTAATAGACAACATTTTCAGGAAGTTCGGAGTTTTCTTAATCTGCATATCTGATCTTAATACCTGAAAATAAAGAATGGACTAAACTGTGACAGATTAATTAAGAACGCAAATGAGGGGCAGCGGAGTGTAGGTAAGTTCAGAAAGCATATTTTACTAGGCACTATGAGAACTATGCTTCACTTAAGGTACTCTTTATCCAATAAATCTGACCAAAAATATTTCTGATAATAGATTACAAACAGTGATTACCCAATAAATAGGAGTTTGGGGTATAATTAGGTAAATAATTAATCATTTTGGTTTGGGCGGTAAACTTAAAAAAAGAATGTTATAATCAGAAGAAAATCTTCTACGTTTGAATCCACATCCCCTACCACCTAGCTGAGTTCCTTCAGAATCCAGTGTGATATTACTACAATGTGATAGGTCTTACTGGTCATTGCTACAGCCACTGTTCCATATTTGCATCAAAACTTGGACAAAGCAAAGTGATATGTATATAGAAATCTTATGATTCACTGATTGTGTTATACTATTGGTGTGCATGAACTGTTTTTGTACATGAAGATATGAACACTAGCTGTGTGTTTATTTCAAATATTAGCTCCTGGAGTAACATCCACGGAATAGCTAACCAGCGTGTCTGGGAAAGGCTATTCAGGTTAAGTGGCCCATCAAGGAACATTCAATGCATAATGAAGCATGGGAGATACCTGACTACACTGATGAACTTTCCTGCAAACCTTCAGTTTAGAATGCAAGCCATGGCATCTGCCTAAGTGAGCAAGTCATATATGGACAGGTGACTTCCATCTGACAAACTCCACCTTGAGAAATTATTTTACACAGCAAGAACAATGGGAATCCTTCTACATAGGCAAGGTTATAAAAAGAGCCCTGGGGTTCCTCCAGGTCTTCAATCTGGCTCATCACCCCTGAAGGATCCCTGCTATAAACTGAAGCTTGAAAGGACTAATCACCTATCTTAACAGAAAATGTATTCCAGAGACTTGATTTAAGACAGCAGATTATTCCATCTCTCCTACAAGCATGCATCAAGAACTTTGTATCTGGTGTATGTATAAGTTTCCTTTAACAACTGTAACTCTCACCTTCTCTTTCTTTTACAGGTTGGACTTCACTGGTCCGGCTCCTTCGGGACCAGATGAGGGAATTTGCCAGACCAGGGAAGGTCCCCTGCCTCTGGCCCCCATGCTAGACATGGCTGCCCAGCCCCGCTGCCATAACTGCTGCTCCAGCCTCACTACTGACACAGCAGCAGCTTGCAGCACTGGCCCGCTGCATGGCACCAGTCCCACTGCCAACCTGTGGGAGTCCCAGCTCTGCTGCTGCATCCCCAGCTCTGCTGCCGCAGCCCCAGACAGGTCTCCCCTGCTGGGTCTGCAGTGGCCTGACTTTGCTGCCAGCCAGGCTGCCGCGGCTGTGTTCCCACTGCTAGGCTGGCATGCAGCCCCCCTCAGGCTACTGCAGCACAACCCTGCTGCCAGGCTGGCGCACCCAGGCTACCCTGGCCTCAGCTACATTGCTGGGCTGCCTCTGTCCTGCTACCACTGCCAGGTTGCTGAGGCCTTGGCCCTAATACCACCAGTCTCACCATGCATGGGGCTCTCAGCAGCTGCCCCTCCTGCCCCAGGGATCTCTCGTTCAGCAACATCCAGACCACAGATGTTACTGGATGAGTGTGTCCCAGTTTAGGGAGGTGCAACCTGTATTAGTAAACCTTTAGGCTACATCTACACTGCAGGCTTTTTGCGCAAGACTGGCTGTTCTTGCGCAAAAACTTGCGGAGAGTCTACACTGCACGCATGTTCTTGCACAAGTAAATTTACAGTAAAGCATCAAAAGAGAGGGCTTCTTGCGCAAGGGTTATTCCTCTCCCCACGAGGAATAAGCCCTCTTGCGCAAGAGCTCTTGCGCAAGAAGGCAGTGTGGATGGGCAACAGGCTAAAATGGCCATCAGAGCTTTCTTGCACAAGAGAGCATTCACACCGCCATGGACACTCTTGCGCAAAAACACATCTCTTGTGCTAAAGCACGTGGCAATGTGGACCCACTCTTGCGCAAGACCTTTTGCGCAAGAACTCTTGCACAAGACAATTGTTGCTCAAGAAGCCTGCAATGTAGACGTAGCCTTAGATTTTATATTCTAAAGGACTGGCTAACTGAGATTTTATGGGTAAGATGTGAGTTATAAATTGACCTAGGAATGTGGCTGGTCCTTCAGGATCAGAAGAACTTGTTTTGATTTGGTGAGATTGGTTTTCATAAGTACTGGTGGTGGCACAGGAGAACCTCGCAGCTGTACAAGTATTGGTGGTGGCACAGGAGAACTGGAGTGTCTGCACAGAATTGCTTATATGACTTGCTAGACAGTGTAAAAAAATAAAAGTGATCTTTGTGACTGACTCAATGTGCCTTATAATGGGGGACCCCAGTCTTGGGCCATGAGTAACCTTGTTCACTCTGATAGACCCTCTCAGCAATGGCCCCAGAAATCCTCCTATATTACATCAGGCCATACAGTTGTTCTCATGGTCTCTTTTGCCCAAGTAATATTTAAGTTTTTATACAAGTGGTACACCTTCAACAAGGAAGATGGAGAGTATCCTCTCCAAAATAATTTTCAGCCGGGGGAATTGGGGACACAAGAGGAGGTGAAGAGCAATCACCCAGCAGAGAGAAAATCTGAGTTCAAGTCTGTGAACCAGAGTAGGCATTCCAATTTCAGTCACCCATGTCTGACGTGATCTGCCGAGTGGGCTCAAAGATGTATGGTTCAGCAACAAAGAACAGACCAATATACACATACTTTTCTGGCTGAAATTCATGGCTTCTCTTTGAACATCTGAGCAGTAAATCAAAGACAACTAGGACTTTGTGATATTAACTTAGAAATGGTGAGAGACAGTTTCTTGCACTTTGAATAGACCAATTCTGATAAGGGTGACAAGCAGGTAGAAGGAGTATCAACCAAAATAAGACAAATTTTAAAGACTATGCAAGAAGTCAGTGAAAACCCTTGTTTCACTGGGAGTTTTTGTGGATTAAGAACTTCAGGATTTGGTCTATTATATACTGTAGCTAGAAGCGTGGGTATTAAAGCAGAAGAAATTGCAGACACATTTTTTAGTTCTAAAGCACCTGAAGTTTTACAGCACATTTGGGCAGATCTATATTTAAATTTGTTAGGCTGAGTCACAATTTTGAAGCCGTCTCCATCGTCCTCTCTTCAGTTGAAAGAAGCATTTGCTATAGAATAATGAATATGAATTATGCCAAGAAACTCTTTAAAGAAATTCTTCTTGCATATTTTAAAACTGTTAAAAAGTTGAGTTTGAAATACATTGTGGTCCAAAGGAATTCATTTCCTTCCTATAACAAAAACTAAAACTATTACAAAACTATAGAAAACAGTGTGTTATTACTGTGAACACAAAATTATTCCTTTTTAAAAAAAATTTCCTGAAGCCCTTATACTGTTCACATTGTAGAAACTACAACAACAAAAGCCATATACATCATAACTTCTCTTAGCTTCACCTCACTTATGAGATACTAAGTTAGTGCAAGAAACCTAATGTTATCAGTCTAATAAAAAGCACACTACATATGAAAGCTTATTTAAAAGGTCAGTTCAGCAGCCAAAAGATGTGGGAATGAATTCTGCTCTCAAATTCAAGGAATCAGAATCCACTGAATTCAACCAATGTGGCATCTGGTGACTGAGAGCAGAATTTGGCTGTGATTTTTCAGACTTTAGAAAACACTAAGCTGTTTAATGTAGGCTTTTAAAAAAACATTTGAAGTAACATGGCCTTCACTCAAAGTTCAGAAACCCACACACCATATGGTCTGAATTGGGACTGACAGGAAAGCAAGCATGTGACCCTGCAACCTATTCTGGATAGGCAATCTCCTGCATCTACATAGACTTCAGTGAAACCCTCTGCAGCTGTATGGATACATGTGTGTAGCTAATCTTGCAATCGCTGTCCAACTATGTTTTAAATGTATCCTACCTTGAATACCCTCATCTGCCCTCCTTTATTCTTCTGTAGAGACTCAACGGAGCACAATCACTGGACTTGTGATAAGCCACTGTAAAAATCAGAATAGATACAGGTTGGACCTCCCTCATCCGGCACCTTTGGGACCTGACTGATCCCGAATGAGGGGATTTTCCAGACCAGGGGAGGTCCCTCCCATCGTGGCCCATGCTGCCCTGCTTCCCCTGGTTAGAACTCCAGCCCAACCCTGCTGCTGCTTGCCCAGCCATGGCTCCCCAGGTTGGAGCTCCATGGCTGCTGCTGCTGCCCTCCTCCCCCCACCTGGCCTCAGGGGCCAGACCTCCTTGCTGCACTGCCTACCCCTCTGTGCATCCCACCTGCCCCCAAACAGTGCTCCCAGCTGAGTTGCCACCCTCCCTCCCCCCACTGTTCCTCCCCCATGGACAGACCTCCCTATACCTGGGCTCTGTGGTCCAGGAACATTTGTGACCCTGCTGGACCATGGATGTTGCCAGACTAGAGAGTCCCAATTAAGGGAGGTACAACCTGTACTATAGAAAAATCATAGCAATGTGGATGAGGACAGTTCCTTGTGGCTTTCTTCATTCCCTTTTAAAATCATGAAGCCATCACTATCTACCTCCATATAACAAACTCCTATGGCAATTGTGAAAAAGGAAGTATGTGTGCATTTTGGTTCCCCTCCCCCCAATAGCAGTACAATGAAGTACACAAATCAATTGTTTTTATTTTTTTAAGACTGTAAAAACACTTCTGAAGCTAATGTAGCCTTAGAGGCAGTTTTAGTACACAGAGGGAAAAAATGACGCTTGCCTCCCAAAAGAATTGTAAGTAAAAGGAAGTCTTCCCCCCACCTTTTTTATATATGCACTTTCAAAGTCACGTTGGCACTGGGACCTGAATCTACCTTAATCTGAAAGCACTCTGAGCTTTGCAGAAAAGTCAAGCTTACATTAACTTTGACAGGAGCTTTCATCCCACCAGACTTTGCAGCTTTTATTCATGTTGAAATCTTTCAAACTACAAATGAATGCCAATTTCTGGGTATTAAAAGAGAAATGGACTTAGAGAGAATTTAAATTGTACGGTGTTTATGGGCTACAGTCACACAAAGGGCGTCTGAAAATTAGATTCATTAAGGTAGTTTTGTTTTCGGGCTCAGAGTGGAGGAGTCAATACATTAAAATTGGTTGTCCTCACTAAAATTTCGATTTTATGTACTTGAACGTATTGATATGTATATTTGTGCAGGGCTGTCTCTCATACTCTTGACTGATTTACAACACATACAATAAGATTTAAATAGGATTAAGGAAAGTCGGACAACCAACAAACATTCTCTATTTGATTAAGAATCCTTATCATAAAAGCCTTCTGCACTGCACGTCAGTCTTACATATGGCATTATTCTTGTCTATTTTAAAGTTATCAGACTCAAAAACAAGTCAAAGGGAAATTGACATCTTTCCTGAGAGTTAAGTAACCCAGTGATAAATAAAACACAACTACAGAATAGGTGTCACCATGTGCCTATGAAACACATCAAATATAAACCAGTCCCACTGCTTAAAGAATACAGTACTTTTCTTGAGTTTCATTGTCTGTTATTTGTTGTATTCCATGTGCACTAGGGGAACCTTTCTTATCCTGACCATAAACAGAAAAAGAGGGGGCAGGTGAGATTGTAAAATTCAGCACAAATATAAATACAAATTGTTACCAAAAAAGAATGGCTCAATTGTTTAGCATTCTGCTAATGTGGACTGGAAGCTTAAGAGAATGAAGCATAGTTTATTTTGAAACAGATCCACATCATTTGTTTCTGTGACTGTCTCAACAACAGTAACTCTACATTAGCCCTTGGAGAATTTCCTTGCTGCTTCAGTTCACATGAAAGGAAAATGCTAAAGGTTTATTTTACACATCAAATATGTAAAGCCCAACCACAGTTATATACAGAGCTAAAGTGCAGATACCTATCATAAGATGAGCTACAAGACAAAAAAATATGTATTCAAAACCAGAGGGCAGGTAACTATGTTGGATCAATTAAAGATTGTACAGCTATAAAAATAAGCATAGAAAGAAAACAAAAAGACACAATAAATCCTAACAAATAATTGAATATCGATTGAATAGAGATAATGGGGCTCTAGAAGTATTAGAATTCCTAATCTTTTGCATGTAAAAACTACTTTTGCATGGAATTCAGGGCTGGATTGAGTCCCTCTGGATCTACCAGGAGAAAAGCCTTGTGCCATATTAAAGATATGGGAAAGAGGATGGCCACCATTACACCGGACCACACAACATGCCTCCAACAAGAATGTAGTGTCATGTACAGAGGGGTGGAAAGAAGGGGGCAGCATTCCCAAGTTAGGTGGAATCTATGCATTAATGAGTAAAATGTAAATACAAGGTCTGTGATTTACAGTAGTTTACCTCCTCACTTTGTGAAACCTACTGCTCCTTCCATTGCGGAGGAGGGGAAGAAGCAGCTTTATAAAGTATAGGAAATTCAAACATGTATCTACAAAAAAATCAAAACAAGAAAACTCTTAAACATAATTAATTCCAGAACTAGTCATTTGTATCAGAGGATTAAACAGCTAAACTATAATTACACAAGCATTGGGAAGATATTAGGCTTCAAATATACAGTGATCTATAGAACCAGAACCCAACATTTATATGGAGCCCTATTGAAATAAACTTCTGTTTTAACACGCACACGCATGCACGCACACACATACACACAGAATAGTTAGAATCTGAACCTCCTTCAGCTTTTTGAAAACATTTAGTCTCCATGAACCATGTGCAGAAGTTTACATAGCATTAGTAAAGTAATTGATAATCCCATGATATCTTACTTGCATAGTCAAACTAATAGTAGCAATTTGATATTTATTACAACTGACACAATGAAAAAAACTTAAAATAATATGTTCTTTTAATTAATATTTGGTTTTAAATTTACCTTATTCTACTCTGAATAAAAAACATCATTCACTATAAGACTCTGACTTCATTTAAGCCAAGGAATGCCTTTATATATCCAGTAGTTCACAACCAAAGAAATAAGCACAAATCATAGAAAATAAAACAAAAGGCAACAAAACTAAATGAAAGACATTTGAAAAAAAGGAGACAAAGGATTCTCTGTTTTAGATACATGGAAAAGAACTGAGACACAGAAGTTACACACCACATCCGCTGCACATCTTGGTTAAGATAGAACAACTGAGGAAATGAAAATACAAAAAACAAACAAACGAACAGAAAAATAACAACTACCACCTCACAAATATTTTCCTGCACTTCTGAAAAAAGGTACTGAAACAAACTAATACTAAAATAGCACCCAAAACCTAACAAATGTTAGCTAGAAAATGAACTATTTATTGAATACAATTCTAAATGAAGCACTGTTCCATTAATGAAGCAACACAGATAGTTCCTCACAATAAGTGAACATGTGATGGAAATTCCTGATAACTCAAGTAGGATGGTGTACACACAACTCTGGCTGGGTCTACTTTTCTCTCATTGCAGAGAGGATTTATATGCAGGACTCCTAAGAAAACAGAGTACACAAAAAGGGAATCTTATAAAATAAATGCTTAATAAGGGCCTTAAAATAAGTCAGTTGGCATCACAGGGAGCAGATTAAATCACCTCACCAACAGAGCATAGCTTGTTGGGCAAGTATTGACATCAGAAAAGGACCTAGGGATTACAGTAGATGAGAAGCTGAGTTTGAATGAGACAATAGTGTGGCCTTGTTGTCAAGAAGTCTAATGGCATAGTGGGCTGAATTAGTAGGAGCATGGCCATCAGATGGAGGGAAGTGATTATTTGCCTCTGTTTAGCACTGGTGAAGCCACATCTGCAGTACTGCATCCAGTTTTGCTTTCCCCACCCAAAAGAGGATATGGGAGAATTGTGGAGAGTCCAGTAGAGGACAACAAAATGATTTGTGGGCTTGGGTGCATGATTTATGAGAAGAGGCTGAGGGAAATAGGTTTATTCAGTCTACTGAAGAGAAGAGTAAGGAGGGATTATAAAGCATCCTTCAAATATCTGAAGGGAGTTATAAAAAGATGGAGCTAGACTATTGTCAGTGGTGGCAGATAATGGAACAAAAAGTAATAATCTCAAATTGCAGTGTTGCAGTCTAGGTTGGAAATTTGGAACAGCTTTTTCACTAGGAGGGTGCTGAAGCACTGTAATGGGTTACCTAGGGAGGTGATGGAATCTCCATCCTTACAGGTTTTAGAGCCCTGGTTGAAATAATTTAGTTGGGTTGGTCTAGGAGCAGGGACTTGGAGTAGATGACCTCCTGAAGTCTCTTCCAACTTTAATCTTCTGTGATTCTATTACTACAGATTTGATAATATCTTACAGGAAGACAATGAGAAAGTATGTCTTGGAAGCCAGTCATTACAAAATGTGCTGAAATTCAAGCACTTACATTCAACAGTACAGGACAATGATGAACACAATGATGAACTTATAAGATGAACATGAAAGGTATGGACTAAAAATAGAGAGATGTGAGCAGAGTGCTCAGTGATAGATTGCTATCAAACTGAAGAGTCAGATCTACAACATGGTAATTAGACCTACACCTTTGTATGACAATGTTGAGCACTGAGAAAGACAGGAGCAGATTTTGAATACAAAGGAAATGAAAATGTAAAGTTGGATGCTAGGAGGCACAATGATAGATCAAGTTAGGAAAGAAGAAATCAGTTGAAGTCTGAATGTGGTAAATTGTAGTGAAATAGACAATATCCAGGCTTTCATGGTTTGAACATGTGAAAAGAAGATTAGAAAAATAACCAGAAATTAGGCAATAAGCATAGATTTTGAGGGTAAGAGAAGGGCTAGAAGACATGAAACTAGATGGGTGTTAGACAAAAAAAATTAATTAGTTGAGTTAGTTGAGTAGTTTGAGGAACTGTCTCAAGACAGACTGTAAAGTGGAAGGCAGCCTCAGAGACCCAATGCAATATAGACAGAAGTATAGTTGGCATACCACCATGACTTGTGATTCTGACAGAGATGGAGCAGCTCTTTCCATCAGAAAATACATAATGTGAACAACTGTTGCTAAGGTTGCACATGCTGCAACCTCACAATAATTTATTCTTTCTAAAGGTATTCATTCAGCAGTTTCTTTTCTATCAAAATTTGCCTGTGATTTGAAGAACAGTTACAAGCAAAATGTAGGTTTTTCTCTTCTGTCTCCAGCTTCATTTACTTGGTTTTTCAGTGCCACTCAGATTAGTGAAAGGAACTTAATTTATAGAACACTATTAAAGCTCCTTAGTTACACTCTCTACCTTTTATGTCTAGGTGAGAAGACATCCCTTTCTCTACTTCTTTTCTGCTACTTGCTTTCTCCCTGTTTCCATTTCCTTCTCCGGTATCTAAACATACAATCCTTTAAAGACTCTGAGAGGTTAGTGTGAACTTTAAAAACAATGAGCAGTCATTTGGCTCCTAACAAATATATTATGAGCTTTCATAGGTAAAACCCACTTCATCAGATGAATTGGAGTGGAAATTACAGAATTGAGAGTATAGGGCAAAGCAATGAATGAGACAAATCCAGCCTGACTCAGTGTCAATAACACTGGTCCTACAATTGGCAACTAACTACTTTTGCTGTTATTTATACTCGGGATTCTGTAATTTCCACTCCAACTCATCTGATGAAGCTTTTAGAGAGACAATTACCTTTTTGAGCTATATTTTCCAACTCAATCATACTTACAGTGATTGCATGTCCTCAGCCAAATTCTGGTTATCAATGGGAGTTTTCACCAATAATCTAATTAAGACATACAAGTTATAGTTAAATGTAAACATTTACTATGGTGATTGAGATGAAGGATTTTTGTTTTTGTAGGGGGTACAAATCAAAAGGAGAAACATCAAAATATTTTTGTCCCAAAGCATAGTGCTTTATCCTACAAAAACAATTTCTTCTAGAGGTAACGTTTACTACTGAAACGGACTAGAAGGGATTGGACCCATTGATGCCATTTGTAGAGGTCTTTTACCTGAGAATTGTATGAATCCAAGAGACTAAGATATAGAAGTAGTAGTAATAGGAAAGAATTTCAGAGAAGTCATCAAAAATTGACAGCTTTTTCTTAAATCATCACAGACAAAAAATTTAAGAGATTGATAACCTTGAGTGTATCACATTTTCTATCTACCTTCAACTAATCTGTCTATATTGTTAGCAGAGGGAGTGTCATTTATGACATTCTCTTGCTCCTAGCAACAAGTCATCCTTGGTATTTTCTTTGATAACTTAAGAATAATATTGGGTCTAGCTACACAGGTATAAAGCATAATTTAAAACTCATTCATAGTGTAGCAGGTGTTCACATCTACTATGAAAAAAGACATTTTATATGACTGAGCTGTCAATAATTTAAAAGCCTAATTTATATTGTATGATTTTTTTTTTTTTTGGCACATCTCTCACTAGACATGGCTGAAATTTTAGAGTAGGCCAATCCAGAAATTCTGTAAAGCCCTGATCCTGCAAATACACACATGTTCATTTACCTTTTAGTGTGTGAGTAACCCATTAACTTGAAATAGGCTACTGCATGCACCAAATTAAGCCAAAATGTTACTATTTGAAGAACAAGGACTATCTGGCTCCATATTATTTGCTGGAAAACATTCGAGTAATGTAAAAATGTGTAATGGGTGACCATCTCACAGCCCATGAGGAAGAGGGATTATAGTGATTTTAACACACCTTTACACTTCCTTATTTTGGGTTGCTCTGAATGTCAGACAGGCTCCCAGCACAATTTAGAGACTGCCCAGGACCTGTCTACATTATGACATCTTTTCCAGTACTGCCCAGAATCTCAGCAGCGTTGCACTCCCATTCTTGACAAACCTTTCTTTTCTCAGCTCCAGCCCCAACTTCTCCACTAAACCAAAGCTTACATTGTAAGAAGCAACCTTATGGATGTCTTCCACAGTGCTTGCACCAAGACAGACAGCCATAAGGACTGAATGAATTTACGGTCCCAGACTCATCTTTTGAAGGCAGTGTGCAGGTTTCCTTTGGGGATGATGGCTGAGAAGTCAGATACACATGTGATAGGATGGGTTTGGTCCAATATATATTTTTTTGCCTTGAATGATCTTTTGAAATGTCTTAACCAGAGGCGTCAACTTCCCCAGTCTTAATTATGGTCTTAATTACTTATGCTAAACAATCTGTCCCACCTTGTATTTAGCAGTGGTACTCTGAATACCTTTTCCTGACCTGAAGAACTCCGTGCAAGCTTATCTCTCTCTCTCACCATTAGAAGTTTGCCCACCATAATAAAAGATGTCACCCACCTTTCTCTAATATTCTCAGAGCAACAGAACTAACCCTAGACTTTATGCTGAGACAACTATATTTAGAAATAACATTTTCCCCAAATTATTAATGTATTATAACCACTTCTAAATACAGTGAAAGCTTTGTTATCCAGCACTAAGAATGGCAGTTGCTGGTTAGCTGAATGTGTCGGATAACAAAGCAGCCCTTGCTGGCTCTGCTCCAGAGCAGGAGGAAACCCCCTCCTCCAGAGCAGAGCCAGCAGCCCATCTGACACTGTTAATTTCAAGCTTTGTTAACCAGCTGGAGGCAATGCCAGATAGTTTTCCAGTTAACAGAGCCAGATAAAGCTTTTACTGTGCATGTCAAATAATCCCCACTTTATGGCAACTGAACCTGTACCCCAAGCCAGTGCCTGTCTTTGGTCAGTGACCATTCTCCCACTGACTCCAGACCATATTTTTGAAGGCTTCACAACCTGCTGGCATATACTGTGATAGCTCCGAGAAATACACAGGCACTGGCTTATTTCTGAGGGCTTCAATTCCAGGACTCAACATCAGCAAAGTCAGGAAATCAAGAGACAAGCGGGAAAGTATCAAATATTTAAGAAAAGGAAAACTTAAAAAGGAAAAATTTTAAAGGGTGGAAAATGCCTATATATATAGATATATATAGAGAGAGGAGAGAGCGACACACAAGGGAAGTTAAAACTGGAGTAAATGAGAGAAGAAAAGGTAGACAGTAAATATTCATACAGGTTGGACCTCTCTGGTCTGGCACCCTGGGAACCTCACCACTCCCAAATGAGGGAATTTGCTGGACTAGAGGAGCTACTGACTCCCCAGCCCACCTCCTCTCCCCCATGCCAGGCTGCTGTGGCTCTGCTAGCCCATACTGTCATGGTCCCACTACTGGGGCCACCAGCCCTCTTGCCACTGTGGCTCCCAGCCAGGACTCCCTGGTCCAGGAATATCCGTGGTTCTGCCAGACCACAGATGTTGCCCAATGGGGGAGTCCTGGTTTTTAGAGGTCCAACCTGTATTACAAAAATGTAATTACATATATCAATACATTATAGGTAAATGTCTACTGTGTATTTGAGAGAGTTTGTCTGTGTGTCTGTTCAAGAATTCCTCCTAAACAATAAAAACTAGGACCACCAAATTCAATGTACACTTTTATTTTATCAAAGAGGTTTTCAGAGTTGGGTCATGGGCCCACCCTGGTCAACAAAGCATTTCATGGCCTGCCAGTGGCATATCTAAACATCCATAGGCATTGACCCTTGCAGCTCCCATTGGCTATTTGCCGTTTCCAGCCAAAGGGGCTGCGGGAAGCTCAGAGAGGTGGGGGGGCTTAAGTATCCCCCCAAAAAATTCATAAGGGGACATTGCTGGCTGTTCCCCTTCATCAGGGAGAAAGGGCAAAGTACACAATTTGCTGCATTCTGTACTCTGTCTGGGAAGCACAGAGGGCAGAAGAACCTGGACCCCTCTCCCGACTGTGCTCACTGGAGCTGCAGTGACCATGAAGAGGTTCTTTGCACATGGCCCCAAATTGCTGCGGTGAGAGGGGGTTGTGGTAATTTCTCCCTGGGGCAGCCTGCAAACCAAACCCCTCATCCACAGCCCTATCCTAGAGCAATGATTTAAATTAATCATGTACATTTTCATTTTATTTTTTGAACAAAAATTGAAGTAAGGACCCGAGCAATGGTTTTCTATGTTTTAGCGAATTAAAACTATTGTGGGCTATTTGTGGACTGGAAAAAATCAAAAGTAAAACAAAAAACACAAGACTGGGACATTGCATAAAAAGATCTCTCAGTATTGATATTAGAGTAGCTTCTATGATTAACCTAAGTGCATATTCAAACAATGCTTTTTTATTACTTATGTACAAAGTTTTGTTGTACTGCCATAATCAAGAGAATATGCATTTCACCTGAAATTGAAATATTGAGATTTAAAACTTAGCTCACCATCTCATTTTACATACCTTGTTATCTCTGAAATGGTCTCAGAGATAGTATTCTATTCTTCATGGACAATTCAGAAGGATACTTGGTCCTCACTACATGGCATTTAAAAATTTAAGAATAAAAGGAGAGAACATATAGACTAGCTTTCATTTCTCATGTGTTTAACTTGTGTTGAGAGAGATAAAATCCCTAAAGATTCTTCAAATATATACATAACAGAAAGCCATCTGCTTCTGTTCCATAAGTGCCTATTTCATATGCTGAAGAACTATTTGGAAGAATTTACTATTACTAGAGAATCCTTCTCAGTTTAGAGTTCCTAAAGTTTAACATCTAAATCCCTATTAAACTACCTAAACAAAAGTGGCCTGAATTTCAGCCATCCCATGGAGCACCAGACGTTAGATAGAATCATAGAATACTAGGACTGGAAGGGACCTCGAGAGGTCATCGAATCCAGTCCCCTGCCCTCATGGCAGGACCAAATATTGTCTAGACCATCCCTGATAGACATTTATCTAACCTACTCTTAAATATCTCCAGAGATGGAGATTCCACAACCTCCCTGGGCAATTTATTTCAGTGTCTGACTACCCTGACAGTTAGGAACTTTTCCTAATGTCCAACCTGAACCTCCCTTGCTGCAGTTTAAGCCCATTGCTTCTTGTTCTATCCTCAGAGGCCAAGATGAACAAGTTTTCTCCTCCTCCTTATGACACCCTTTTAGATATCTAAAAACTGCTATCATGTCCCCCCTCAATCTTCTCTTTTCTAAACTAAACAAACCCAATTCCTTCAGTCTTCCCTCACAGGTCATGTTCTCTAGACCTTTAATCATTCTCGTTGCTCTTCTCTGGACCCTCTCCAATTTCTCCACATCTTTCTTGAAATGCGGTGCCCAGAACTGGACACAATACTCCAACTGAGGCCTAACCAGTGCAGAGTAGAGCGGAAGAATGACTTCTCGTGTCTTGCTCACAACACACCTGTTAATGCATCCCAGAATCATGTTTGCTTTCTTTGCAATAGCATCACACTGCTGACTCATATTCAACTTGTGGTCCACTATAACCCCTAGATCCCTTTCTGCCATACTCCTTCCCAGACAGTCGCTTCCCATTCTGTATGTATGAAACTGATTGTTCCTTCCTAAGTGGAGCACTTTGCATTTGTCTTTATTAAACTTCATCCTATTTACCTCAGACTATTTCTCCAGTTTGTCCAGGTAATTTTGAATTATTACCCTATCCTCCAGATTAGTCGCAACCCCTCCCAGCTTGGTATCATCTGCAAACTTAATAAGCGTACTTTCTATACCAATATCTAAATCGTTGATGAAGATATTGAACAGAGCCGGACCCAAAAAAGACCTCTGCGGAACCCCACTTGTTATGCCTTTCCAGCAGGATTGTGAACCATTAATAACTACTCTCTTAGTACGGTTATCCAGCCAGTTATGCACCCACCTTATAGTAGCCCCATCTAAGTTGTATTTATCTAGTTTATTGATAATAATATCCTGCGAGACCGTATCAAACGCCTTACTAAAGTCTAGGTATACCACATCCACTGCTTCTCCCTTATCCACAAGGGATGCACAAAGGGAGTTAGATTTGGTGACACCGAGTGTTGCAACACCTTACCAGTGGAACCCTTAGCTCCAATTTCAAAGCCCAGACTCCCTATACAATGTATAGAAAGAGTTAGGTGCCTAAGCAAAGGATTAACAGAAGCCAGCAAGCTCAGCAGGGATTCAATAAGCTAGCCACTAAGAAATTTCAAGGACAGGGGTGGGAATCTAAACATCATGGCATATAAGCCATTGGGACCAGTGCCCAGGGGTTCTGGAATAATGGACATCTCTATACCTGAACTCAGCTCTACTGAGACTGGTTTTGGGGTACAGGTCCTTGCTCTGCTCCACCTGCCACTGCACTCCAAACCTGCTCCTTGGCAGGAGCAGCAGACAAGTAGAATGGAGCAAGCACTCATGCTCTGACCCTGCTCCCTAGCAGGCAGTACAGGATAAGCTCCCCTACCCGGCAGGAGCATGGTCAGAAGGGATCCCCATTTGCTCTGGCCCATGGCTCCACAAAATCCTAATTTTCCTGTGCTCAAAAGAATACATTTCACAAAAGAAAAACATCTATCATTCATACATACAGTAAATGTACGGTCATTGTAGAGAGCTGCTAATTTTTCAGAACATCTAGTGCTGCCCTCAATGTTATCAGCATTGAAACCGGTCTTACAGAGATGAAAGCAACCAGCTTAGGATTCTTGGTTTCTTTGCTCTGAAGATAAAGGAACCTATTCTCATGCATAACTGTGAATTTATGTTAAAAGGAAGAGCAACAAGATAAAAGGAAGAATCTTTTCAGAAGAAAATGCACCACAACAGCCAAGTTATGCCTCCTTTGAGGCTTAGCAGAATAGAAGAGAAAAGTCATCTGAACAGTGATGCTAGGAGACATTAAGACGATATGTTAGGAAGCACTTCCCATCTCTGTCATTCAAATGCATGGAAAGAGGAGGCATAGCATAAGCCATGTCTCACTAGGATCTCTCCTGTGTAGGTAATCCCTAGCAGAATCTCCCTCCTCCTCTGTCCCGCCCCGCCACCACCTGTGCCCATTAGTGTTAGAATCAAATTATGTCCACCTTTTGTATAGGAAATGCCATGAAAGATATCTATATGCCTTTCCCTCCTCTATGACACCCTGGCAGAAGCAAGAATTATTTAGCATAGATCTACAGGATACTGAATCTCTGAACATCCTTCCTCTGGTTTGTAATATACTACTAGGTGACTCTGGATACCTAGATTCAAGCATCCATACCACCACAGTCTGTGTGAAAATGGGCAAAATATTTAGCCTTTTTGTACTAACAGTACAACAGTACTTCCTACCTCATAAAATTAAGGAGGATACTTCAGACTATAAAAGTAACAAAGAATGCTAGAAGTGAAAGGGACCTTGAGAGATCATCAAGTCCAGTCCCCTGCCCTCATGGCAGGACCAAGCACTGTCCAGATCATCCCTGATAGATCTCCATTCAACCTACTCTTAAATTTCTCCAGTGATGGAGATTCCACAGCCTCCCTAAGTAATTTATTCCAGTGTTTAGCCACCCTGACAGTTAGGAAGTTTTTTCCTAATGTCCAACCTAAACCTCCCTTGCTGCAATTTAAGCCCATTGCTTCTTGTCCTATTATCAGAGGCCAAGGGGAACAATTTCTCCTCCACCTTCGTGTAACACTCTTTTAGATACTTAAACTGCTATCATGTACCCTCTCAGTCTCCTCTTTTCTAAACAAAACAAGCCCAATTCTTTCAGTCTTCCCTCATAGGTCATGTTTTCTGGACCTTTAATCTTTTTTGTCGCTTTTCTCTGGACCTTTCCAATTTCTCCACATCTTCCTTGAAATGGGTCCAGTTCTTAGCACAATACTCCAACTGAGGCCTAAACAGTGCAGAGTAGAATAGGAGAATTATTTCGTGTCTTTCTCACAACACTCTTGTGAATGTGCCCAAGCATGCTGCTATAACTCTGAGGCACTAAGACCACAGAGAGTGAAGTCTGCCCTATAGTCTTTCTTGCAGTAGAAGCTCACCGGTTTAGCCCCTAATGTTGGAATTCAATCCCATCTGCTGATGACCTGAGTTCATTGGTATTACAAGTGGGGGCTTGTCTGGGATAAGCATCTGCAAAGCCTGGGACATACTTCTTCCAGTGGAGGGTGAGTGAAGTCTGCTCTATAGCCTTAGCCAATATGCCATGTGGTAGAGGCTCATGACTTTGGCCTGCCCCTAACATCCCAGGTTCAATCCCGTCTGCCAACAAGCCAGGTCCATCAGCATTACATTGGGAATAAGGCTGTATAAATACTTTTATATATATATGTAAGTATGAACCTGAGAACATTTGCTTTCACTCTGAAATCAAAAGAAGGGTTACTGAAAACATTTTCAAAAGCTTCAGGGGGTAGCGGATTTAGCCTGTACAGGATAAACTTAAAAGTATAACACCAGATACTTATAGTATCAAGCTTATACTATCACAAGCTTGATACTTATGCTAATGATTTAAATAAAGATACCGGATGGCTGGGACATTATCAACCTACCAAACAATGAAGGTGCCGATGGTTTTTTGTCTGTATAGTATCTGGTGTTAGTACTCTTCCTCTAATTGCCTACTAATGGTTCTTATCTGCCTCTTAACTATCCAGTTTTTAGGTGCTTAAAGACTATTTGTTTTTCCTGTTACATTCCAGCTGGGCTTTCCCTTTGATATTTTTATGTCCACTGCCTCTTCTTGTTTCTCTCCCTCCCATTTTTTTCCCTTCTTTCCTCCTTCCCCCTCACTTTTCCCTTATTTATTTTAGGTCTGGACATCCAACACTGTGGTCATCTGAAGAAGTAGGCTGTGCCCACAAAAGCTTATAATACCATCTACATGTTTTGTTAGTCTTTATAGTACTACCAGACAATCTGAAAGCATTTTAATTATGCCTTTGTCTAAACCTGGATTTACTATAATGCATAATAAGGGAGAAATATCACTGGTCCATAGTCAGAAACATTTGCTACTTAGTATGGTAATTTTTTTGTCTCTAAGTATAACAGACAAAAGATCACATCATCAAAAGTATAGTAACAGAATGTGGCTGGAGCTTTTGACTTTGGTCACTAGCCAAAGCCAGCACAGCTAAATGTGAAGTATAGGTTGACCCTTGCTGTTCAGCACTATTAGGACCTGACTGGACTAGGGGAGGACAATGGCAGCCCCATTGCTGTCGGTTGTGGGACTGCACTCTGGCAGCAGCAGATGGGGCAGGCATTGACAGAATGGGGAACAGGCACCATGGCACTGGATTCCCATGGCTGGGTATCAGGAGCAAAGGCCTGCAGCCAAAGGTGGAGCCCTGTGGCTGCTGGGCTGGACTCCCACCCCCCCCAAGCACCAGTTCCAGGCCCCCAGCCTCCAAATCCTACCCCACCCTGTCTCCTACCTCCCTGAGCTTTAACACTAAAAATTAGCTATTTGCAGTGTTTCAAAAGCTCTAAGAGGGTGGGGGAGGAGTTGCTAAGGATGGGTGCCCCTGCTTTCCCTGGGAATGCTCTAGTCCTGGAACTCCCACAGATGCTGGACACCATGGATGTTGCCAGATGAGGCAAGTCCAGATTATGGAGGATGAACATACTCATTATTAGGGTGTATGTCTGAATACCTTATAATCATCTCTGTGAAAATCATTTAGTGATTTTCTGGCTATATGTCAATGACCTGGCCATATGTCAATATCGTATGAAAACATTATTACAAACAACATATTTGTTGGTTAGTCTCAGCAGCTGGATGAAATGATCAAGTGATCACAAAGCAGAATATATCTTCTCATCTATCTATAGGACTGCTCATTTAAAATCAGAAGTTGAGGCACATAGTCAGAATACTTGACAAAGGAAAATGAAGCCTATATTGCCATTGATTGTATGCTCTGCAGAAGGATTCTCAGTCTGCTCCCTTTCACTTGCTCCCTTGGACAAAGGTCAATATTATCTTCTAAGGCAAACATTGTAAGGTGAATGATTTCCTATCTTGCTCTCAATTTTTAAAACTTTTTTTAAAGTTTTAAAAATGAAGCTAAATCCAATGAAGTCAGTCAGACCAATAAAATAAAATAAAACTGTTCTTGGAGTAAAAAGATTTCCTCTTCAAATTTTGCATATGGACTGATACAAAAAATAATATTTTCAGACCAAGCTGTGTTAGTTTCCACAAATTCAGTTTGCTTCATTGTAGCTGGAAAGTAGCCAGAAAACTTCTGATCATGGAAACAAAGGATCTTGTCTCGTCTTGTTTCAAATTTTTCTTTCTTCTTTTTCCGGCTGAGCAAAACACCAACTTCATAAAAAGGCTTATCCTTTAAAATTTAGAAGTGGCAGAATAACTAGGGAGAAGGGAGCTTTTTTGCTCATGTGTTAGTTTATTGTCATTCAGACGCTGGTACTTTCAAGTTTAACTTCTTTCATTAAAGCAGGCTAGGAAGTGTTTTGATTTAAATTTTTCTTATGAACAATAAGCTTTGGACAGCATTTAAGGCAAAAAGTTTTGCTTCTGGAAATTAAAGTTAAATATTTTAGTTTTGATAAATTATGTGAGGAAGATAAGAATATTTCTCAGATTAAGAAATTTAATATTCATCAAACTGTCCGTCCCCCCGTCCCCCCCGTCCCTCCCCCTTAACAGCCTTAGCAGAAGCCCAAGTAATGGGGAAAAAAAAAACCCTTGACTTCACTGAGACTTGGTCAGATTCTATATGGGTCTAATCCTCATGAAGAACACTATCCTGAAAATTTTACAGACTGAACCTAACCACAGGTGAGATTTCCATACGGTCAACAGCAGTACACACTTCCCTGCACACCTCAACCACAGAATGCCACCTTGGGCTAAGAGTTCGGCCCCTAAATACCTTTTCTTTCTTCTTTGCTGAGAATGCCAATGAGGCTGCCATTCACTGTGATAGATTTTTTTTTTTATTGTAATAAGGACTATTGGAAGAAAATGGAAATGCCAAGCCATTTTTTTAGGGCACTGTAGAGATAAACAGACTTACAACAACTATTGTTCTTGGCAAAATAAGATTGTGATGCGGGAGGGGAGGGGGGGAGAGAAGCTTTGTATTATATTACCAATCACATTTCCTCCTCCTCAACTTGTTATTTTCATATATGTTGACCTCTGTAGTTCATCTTTTCGGAATATGTACAAAGTGATACTTCAATACATTGTCACATGCAGTTTTATTGTCATTAATAATTGAGAAAGTTGAATCTAAAAGAGGGAGATGTGAACAAATCGACATCGTTCTAAACATGGAGAATAAACAAATATTCCTGGATAAAAAACTAATTAAATATTTTAATTGGTGGGGTCACAATAGAAAGAAGGGGTACAGCAGTATTCATTCCCACCAATTCCCGGGGAGACCTACATGTGTCATATCCCTTTCTCCCTCTCACTTGGAGCTGGTTGACTCCTTCATCCTTTGCTCCAGGGGCTGTTACCAGCTTTTATCCTTCTCTCAGCTCTTCTCTTTTTTTCCTCTCTTTACTGTTTCCACAAAACCCAGCCCCCCACACACACTTCTCCCTTCTCTCTTCCTAGGTTACTCCCACAGCATTTACATAAGTTGCATGCAGGATAGACAGGGATGTTTCAATAAGGAACAATGTTTTGTTTTTGAATATCTAAGGGTTTATCTTAGACACTATAGAAGACACTACAGCAGTGTCATTTTAAAGATCAGCAGACTGTACCTTAACTAGCCCTGATGAAATTGCAACAACAACAATGTAATAATTTCCCTTTTTATCCTCTTTGAATTTCACACAAGAGTGTGAATTACTGGATCCTTTGTGGTAAAGCTTTGTCAAAGCAATTGAGCACTAGAGCAATCTGTATGCACCTGCCTTTTATTCACTGTTTTTACATACCCCCCCCCCCCCCCCAAAAAAAAAAAAATCAATGTGCATTTCTATAGTTTTCCATGAAGAAAATGTGGGAGTATAAGTATCTGACTGATGCAGAACACAATCTGTCTTATGAGGTATGGCATACAACAAGTGATTCTATACAAAAGCAGAGACTGAGAGCAAAGTGTTTTCCATCTGCAAGACTGATCTGAAAGGAAAAGACAAGACTATTTTGAAGTTATATCAGGCCCTACTCTACACAGCATATAGAGCATCTGGTTATCCATTGCCCAGTCCCATGGACAGCCATTTACACAAGTGAGTGCAAACTGTTAGTGTAACAGAATCATTCTGATCAATTAGTATTTTACTGCTTCACCTGTCAAGGATCAGGCAGAGCACCAAACACTTGGCTAAACCCTTTACCAGCTCCTGCACCAAAAATTGTCCTGTGACTTATCCTGGACCGAACATTTAGAATAGCTTTCTACCTTTGCAGAGCAGCCAGATTAGAGGCTAAAAACTGAACGTCTTTCAACTTGTTAAAACCCTGAATCTCATCTGTTAATTCTGGGATTTAAGTGAGGAGACAATCAGATCCCAAGGTTTCAAAAATGCTCATGAAAGAGAATAGATGCATTTTTCCAGACACACCATACTCTGGCTTTAGTTGATAAGAGGCCATACCCTAGTGAATGTGTGCAGCTCAGCGTTACATACAAGCCTATAGCAATGCATGCACACTTTGAAATGTTGGATGTTACTCAGCAAAATTTCAGATAAATAAACTGTAAATATAAGGACCATGGCCAGTCAGCTCAATCAATGGTTTTCAAACTTTTTTCCCATGACCTACATGAAGAAAAATGTTGATGCCTGCAACCCAACATAATTTGACTAGAGTGTGAGGTCCCGGGGTGGGGCTGAGGATAGAGCTTTGGGGTGGAAGAGGGGGCTCCAGCTTTGGGAGGGGGTCAGACTAGGGCAGGAGGGGCTTACCTTGAGCGGCTCCCAGTCAGTGGTGCAGCAGGGATGCTAAGGAAGGCTTCCTGCCTGTCCTAGCACTACAGATCATGCTGCATGACAGAAGCAGCCAGCAGCAAGTTCCCAGCCAATGGGAATATGGAGCTAGTGCTCAGGGCTGGGGCAGTGTGCAGGGCCCTGTTAATTCTTCTCCCCGCCCAGGAGCCGGGCTTGCTGCTGGCCATTTCTAGGGCACAGCCCAGTCTATAGTGCTAGGATGGGCAGAAACCTTGCCTTGGCACCCACACTGATCACCCGGTAGCAAAGAGACCCAGTGTCTGATATTTCACAACCTAGTACTGGGTCTTGACCCCCTAGTTTGAAAACCACTGAGCTTGATAAATCACATTATTAAAATAAATTCAAATTACATTATTTTACCTTATTCCTTTATACAAGAGGTATTTGTAATCTATTTCCCCTCCTTTATGCATCAACCACAGCCTGCTCCATTAAACAAAGTATAGATACTTGGCTACTTAAAAAGCTTTGATACATCTGTGCTATTCTCTATCTGCTGCAATGTCTACTTGCAGTAGAGGAAAGGAAATTCAAGGATGAAATCCAATCATTTCAGTAATTGGTATTCATGCCTGCTGGGTCAGATGGATTATTGTTAGTGTGATAGGCAGCTAACATTAAAGTAAAATTAACATAAAATATATGCTGGAATTTGTGTAATATACATCAGAATTTAAAGGCATTTTGAAAATGATCCTCAAGGATTCATAGGACTAGTTAACTCACTAGCATATTTTAAGGCTCTTTTAAATGCCAAGTCATAATTATAATAATTAAAATCAATGGTCTGCAACTTTGAATAAAAGCTAATACATGATTTCTAGAGTTGGACCACATTGGTTTAATATTATGAGAGATCTTTGAACTAGGGACATTTGCAGCCCTGTAGGAAGGATGTTGTTATCCCCAGAGATATTTGTACTAATGACACAGCAACATAGACTGGTGTTCTATGGCTGTCATAATTATTATTAACATCGATATTAAAGGTGTTAAATTATGTATCTCAGTACTCCCATCAAATACAGCCAGTGCTTCACAAAGCCACAGCTGAATATTGTTTAACGGAATGCTGATAAGTGTCAGGTCACATCTGACACTACTAGTAGCATTTCTGTTGATAGCCCTTTCATCGGTCTTACATTGGTACACTGGGAGAGAAACCTTTGCAGACAGTGGATATCCTGTGGAACAGCCGCACAAGTAGCACCTGGAAGCACTGTCCTATTGCAGCTGTCTGCAGAAGCATCTATATTTGCAACTCCCGCCCTCCACTGACCCTTCAAAAAAAGTTTTAAAAACAAAAGTTCATTGACCTCACGGACTGAAAGATCTTACTGTAGTGGGAGAAAATATATTATAGTATCATGAGTTTTCATGGGCAAAACACACTTCTTCAGATGAGATTATCTTGAGTGCAGAAAAAAGGGGAATGGTCCCCCTTTTTTCCCTACATTCAAGATCATCTCCTCTGAAAAAATGGGTTTTTCCCATTTAAGTGCATGATAATATAACTCTCTAAA